>QAPG01010712.1:0-632369 GCA_004366825.1 Colletotrichum spinosum
CGGGCGGGCACAGAAGGAGGGGTCTCGGCGTGGCTGAGGTTGATCGTTGGTCGACTTGGTTCGTAGGCGTGGGACGGTGCGTGGAGTGAGTGCTAAGGCAACGCGGGCAGGAATCGGGGCAGGGAGCAGAGCAGCAGAGAGAGGTAAGGTAAATCGAGGTGGGATGTCTAAAATCAGGCTTAGCCGTCTGTTATCTGATTGGCGACCGACCGAGTCGAATCCACAATTTCTTATCGCCGGCTGTCTGATAAGAGGTGAGGTGAGAGCCGTGCGGAATATAGGTACCTGTACGGATACAGGAACCTCCACATGTGCTCGGTAATTCGCCAGGTGCCTTGAGTAGGCACTGCTCTAATTAGTTAGGAACCTACCTATCCGAGGGCAGGCGCGCTCCAGGCCTGACACCAAGCATTCTGGATTTGGAGGCCTGGAAGAATTCGAGCATATTTCGGTCGTGGCAGATGCAAGGTTGAGCAAGGCACTGCCCGAGAGGGGTTTGGACTTCAACAAGGCCATAACCAGGCACCAAATGAAACAAGCAGCAAAATTTGTCTGTATACTTTGCAAAGCTAGGCAGAATGCAAGAGCCATGTAGTTTCATTCTTCTGGTTTAAAGTTGGGTTGTTTATCCAAACTCCAGTAATCGCGTCCGAGATCACGTCTCTGCAGTTTATGCAGGCTACCTCTGCTGTCACGCCCAGGCCGTCCTCTGGCGTGCTGTCGTACCTGTGACTGCAACTCAGGCACATCCTTGGGTGATCACTGACACTTGGCTCCTGTCCCACCACGAAACTTCTCGTATCAATACTGATTCAATTCGGTTAGCAGCGACTTCCCGAACTCAAAGTGCAAAAAGAACAATGTGCAGAGGTGCATGCTCAGAGAGAAGATTATTGCTCGACATGTCCAACCTCTCGGGGCTCGGGCTGTCGACCGAGGTCAACCGCCGTCTTCTGCCTGGAGGTACGGTTCCGACTAAGGATGACGATACAAAGTTTTCATCATTGCATGTGTGACATTCGGAGCAGAACAGAGACAGACGTGCTTACGTACCTTATTGATGTTTCCGTAATTGTCCCATAAGCTGAGTGATCCTTCCGAAAACCATGCCTGCGGAGGTCACGGGGCCTTTGCTCTCACTATCGGTCTTTGAGCCGAATCATCGTGTCTGTGAAGCCTCGTCCGGCCCACGATTTCCACCAGTCGGTCAAGGTTACTGTAGGCGTGCATGAGATTCATGGACCTGTGCCAGCCCATGTTTTCTCCTGGCAACAGCCGAGTCTTGACTGCAGGCAGTGTGTTTTGGTTAATTCGGTTCAGTCATATTCCAGAGAGTCAAGACCGGCTTCGACCACGTCCCAGGTGCGTTTTCGGAGGTCAGGTTTCGGTTCACGATTTTTGGCTTTGCCTGCCTTCCGCTTTTTCTTGTTTTTCGTACTTTTCGTTGGCGGTGGTGACGTTTCGCTGGCCTCGCCAGCTTCGAGGTTCTGCGAGCCTGAGGCCTGACGCTCGGCAGCTTTCTCCTGCTCCTTCTTTAGAGCCTCGATTTCGGAGTGACGAAACATGGCGATTTGCTCGTCGGTGAGGGTACGCTTCACACCGTCGGGATAGTAGCCGAGCCCGTCGTCCTCCTCCTCGTAGTAGTCCCCTTCATCTTGAGATGCCTGGGTCGTATATGCGTCATCTTGGTGCCTGCCGTGACTCAGGAAGTCACAGTGGAACGTTTGAACCGCTACGTCTGAATAATGCGACTCGAAAAATGACTTCAGCTCATCCTGCAAACAGTCAGTAAGTGGGCGATGCCCAGCGAGATTGTGCTTACGTTATTGATGCTCGGTATAGCGATCGGAGTCCTCGCCGATGCCGACTCCAAAGATGTCATATTAATGAAATGAGTCGAGAAAAGCCGGCTTTGCAGATGGGGCTGTCGCGATATGCTGGGCTTGGATATTGGATGCTGGGTGATGATGAAATGAGGTTGAGGCCAATCAAAGGCAGTGGGCCACACGCGTCCGCGACGAGCTTTGGTCACGTGTGGATACCAGCCACTTTACCGTGTTCCACAGGCAAGATTAAGACGCGCCAAACGCGCGTGTGCGCCCTGCCCAGAATAATGATGCGAGCATCGCGAGGCCTCATGTTCGCCAGCTGGTGGAAGTTTACTGGCTCAGCAAGGCCAGCGCACTCTGGAATGCGCGAAGAACCTCCATCACTAAACAAACTGTTGGTACAGACTTTCGACGCACCATGGGCTAAGAGAGACTTACTGTGCTCCTGCTTTCGGGCCATGTCGTCTTCCGCCAGGTTGACAAACCTCTGCCTCGTGCGAAGCCGTTTCACGGCGCGCTCGTTGTCGTGGGCACTTGACGTAGAAGCCCAGACATTAAAGTACTGTAAAAATATGTAAGTATTGGTGAGCAAAACCCCCTACTTCAAGAGGATGTCACCTTCACGAGGACGTCAAACTCTCTCAACAGCTCTTGCTCCTTTTCGTCTGCATCGGCGAGGGCTTTGTGGTAGCGCTCTTGAAACTCTTCCCAGTCAAAGGAAGGGAGCGCACCGCCTGGCGTACCAGGTGTGGAAGTGCCGTGGCCGTTGGTCAATTGCTGGTCGAGTCGCGGCTCAGGCGTTTTGGAGCTTTGAAGCGACTTAGGCCTCGGTTTCTCCTCTTTCTCCTCTTTCTCGTCTGCCATTGTCGCGAAAGGCTGGCCAGGGCCGGTGGTGGTGAGTTGCTCTTTTTCCTTCAAGCGGTCAAGTTGGGACGTAAACGCTTTTGGGAGGTTTGTTTGCAACAGGCCGATTTCCTCGCAGGTTCAAAGCAGCTACCACCCCGGCCGGTCACTGCTGCTGCAGGTACACCTGCCACGCCCGCCCAGCAGGGTGTGGCTGTGAAAATGGCCAAGGCCAAGGGGGGACTGTGGCGCTAAAACAGGGCTCCCACCTGCTAATTAAGGTAGACTCACTGTTCACCCCTGTTGCCTACCAGAGACCACTGCGCCAGCGGTACTCGAAGTGTTTCCTGTTCTGGCTTCTGTCATCGCCTCACCCGACCTCGCACTCGTGACTCGACGACATTTCGAACAAGACGGACAAGCTAGACCCTGCTGACGCCCCAAAAGTCACCGTTTTGTGACCAGGAAGGTCGTATGTCAGGTCGCTGCCATCCTGCTTTCTCTGGAGGCTTTCATTGTCACTTCATCACCGGCCCATCTTTTGTCGGAAACTCAAATTCAACGTCGACCTCGATGCTAAAAAGGAGCCTCTCTCTCTCATGACATTCTCTCATCTGGAAAAGCCCTGCATCACAATTCTCGGTCCTAACCGAGAAATTCAACGCCGAAATGAGCTGTGTCATTTGCCAAAGGCCTCACCACCCCCAGCGGCTGCCCTTTCTGTGCGTTGTTGACGCCCGCAACTGCTGTTATGAGGGCCGCTTGAAGAACCTCCAAATGTTGATGGAAAATGAGGCCCTCCAGAACCAGGTCAACGAGCTGCTGGCCCATGACGAGGCAGACGGTACCGTGCCCTCTAGCAATGCGATCGAGTCGTCAGTGTCTCAGCAGCAAGAGGCCGAGGACCGCACAAGTCAAATCATCGCCCAGGCCGACAAGCTGAAACGGGAAATCGCAGCCGCCAAGAAGGAGATCGCCGACCGCAAAGCGACGCTCTCCCGTCGTAAATCTGACCTCGCCACCGTCTCGAACGGCATCGCCGCCCGAAGATCGAGACAGCTGGAAGAGACCGAACGCTCCATTCAGGTGTCCAAGTACAAATGGAACCGCAGTGCGGATCAGATGGCCGGAACTCGCGCCTTCTTGTGCATGGAGGCCGCCAAGCTCTATGGTCTCCGCAAAAACACCGTGAAGGGATCTTCGTCTCGCAATGACTTCAAAATCGGAGGTGTCGACGTCGTTGACCTCTCATCTATGAACTGTTAGTATTTTCACCCCAGATTGCATCCAACGCCCCCCGTCTTAACCATTCAATAGCTGCATCACCCGAAGTTCTCTCCACCTCGCTCTCCAACATTGCACACATCCTTGCCTTGACGTCGCATTACCTCTCAATACGCCTACCAGCGGAGATCACCCTGCCTCATCGCGACTACCCCCGACCAACCATTTTCAATCTCGCATCGTCGTATCAGCACGGCGACGTCCCCTTTCCAGGCACGACTGTGATCCCATCTTTTGGGTCGGATCAACGCGACACCAAGGCCCAGTACGTCCCTCGTCCACGACCACTCTTCGTCGACAAAGCACTTCCAGTCCTCGCAAAGGAAGATCCCGCCACGCACTCCCTCTTCCTCGAAGGCGTAACCCTCTTGGCGTACGATATCGCATGGGCCTGCAACACCCAGGGCGTGTCCGTAGGCGACCGCAACTCCTTCGAAGACGTCTGCCACATGGGCCGCAACCTGTATAACCTGCTCATCGGTCAGCAACTCCACAGCACGCAGACGGGTCGCATCTACCCCCCGGCGGCGGCGGCGTCGCCCTCGCCGGGGAAGCACGACGCCCCCGAACAGCAGGAAATCGGCAAGGCTCCGTCGTGGATGGGTCGCTACTCCCACGGCACCGCCCACGCGTTCCTCGGAGGCGCCGACGGTTCCGAGTTCGTGCGGACCTTCAAGCTTCCCAGTCCCCTCAAGCTCGCCGACAAACTTAAGAAGAAGCTCGTGTCCGAGGTGGCGGTTCCGGAATGGGAGGTCCTGGAGGACGATGCATGGACGCTGGAGGAGGGCGACGAAGCACAAAATAGGACGGGCACTGGCACAAACGGGTGGACAAAGGTCAAGAACAGGTAGTTGAACAAAGTAATCTGACAATGAATGTCCAAACTCCAACGCCAAATGAAACAACCAAACAAAACCATGCGACTGCAGGAACCATACCAACCATCGAGACTTCTGGGCCTTTCACCCGGCAACTGGTCTGCCATTCGTTTCCTTTCCTCCGCTTTCTTCCTCCGGCACCTTGTTTTTCTTCGTTTTCTTGTTTTCACTTGTTTTTTGTTATTTTCTTGCATGTAAACCCCGACCTCCGTATTTTCCCTTCCTCTTCTCCCACGCACAATCGGTCTTCTCCATTTTTGGATATCATCGTGAGAAGCAACAATCCACATGCTGTGAATGGTCTTCATATCCTCCTTACTCCGCGAAAGTCTTCTCGAGAGTGACCTTGTCACGCTCACTCTGAGCAGCCATCCACATGTTGAAGATTTTCGTCACATCACCACGCTCGATGATGCGCTGAGATCCCGGTAGAGAGACGAAAGTAACAATCTCCCTCATCCACTCTGCGTACCATCTGGCAAAGGTGTTCCGGTCGATGACGGCGCCAGGTGCCGGCCTGTTGCGCTGCAACAGCTGTTTCCAGCAGTGTTCTCCAAGGTGCCGCCTCTCTCTTTCGTCGTCCCAGTTGGGGGAGTATCCTTCTCGGTCAAAGATGTCGAACAGCATTGCAACGGACTCGTGAGTGTGGTTCCACTGCACTTGATGGGCAACAGTGCGACGATCTTGCTCGCGAATATCCTTCAAAGAGGGAATGTCAGTCGTCTGACCGTTGTCTCCGGCCATGAAACGCGGGCGTCTGGAAACGCGCCCTTCCTCACTGTCGTCTGTGGAGCTCTTGTCTTCGTCAGCATGTAGCTGATGTCTCGTTTCCCTGGCAACTCGCGCACTCTTGCGTCGAGATTCATCATCGACAGCCGACTTCGCGGCCTGTCGCCGTTGTGCTCTCAGGGGCAGAGGCGCAATCCGACGATCAATGACCATTGGTTCAACCTGGACCGGCTCCTCGTAGAACAAAGTTTCCGAGTACCGACGTTGCACGGCAGGCTTATCAGGGCGCAGAATGGTCCTTTTGGCAAGTGGCGGGGGTCCATCTCTAATGTTAAAAACCCTCACTCCGTCTAGGACACTTTGCGACGCAGGTGCTGGCGCCGGAGTGGTGGACTGGGGGATTGGTCTTCCATCGGGTCCAAGTAGTGCACAAGTCACTCCACTGCGAGCAGCAGGCAGCGCAGCGCAGTTTGGCTGCTTATTCGTAGGCCTTCTCCGCGGCGCCATGAAAGGGTTGGCCGAGCGTGCAGGCCTCCTAATGGGTTGCGCGGGTGTATGTTGAGATTTCGGTGAACTGGTCTTCTTGGTGGGCTTAGAGTGGGATGTTTGTGGCTGGGGAACCAGGGCAGCAGTCTGAACTGCCAAGACTTCAGAACCAGACGCAGTGACATTGTCGGGGACAGCTGAATGGTTCATAGCCACGTTGTTGGGTAACGAAGTGGCAGCCATCTTCGGGCTCGTTATCGGGACTGAAGCAGGTGTCGAATCTGGCTCGGAGGCTCTGATGCTAGCCGCGGCCGCGAGATCAGAGGAAGCAGCTGGAGAATCGTCTGCCGCCGCAGCCGTATCATCAAGTGTCGTATTGATTTCTTTGCCTTCTTCTCTCTGACCGATAGAAGGTAGCGGCAGAGGCAGCGGAGCCGCGGAAGAAAACTGAGAAGACAACGATACAGGAGACGGGAGCTCAACAGGCAAGGGGTATCTGTGACTATCCTGAGATGCACCCGTAGTTTCATCATGGCGCAGCGGAGACAAGGCCTGACCTGGCGAACCCATGAGAGACGTGGGAGAAAGCTGCAGGGACGACGAGGAAATGGAACCAGGAGATGAAAGGCCAGGCTGCTCCGGAGGAGGTGCAAATTCCTTCGGAGTTGAGGGTAAGGACCAGTCCATGTTTTCAGGCGTCGGAGAAAGCGCTCGATGTTCGAGACGAGGGACTGAATCCAAATCCATCCCTACCTGGATATCTTGTTCAGTGGATTGTGTACCAGTGCCAGTCATGATCTGATCATGCGTATGGACTGCTTGAATATCCACCCCGTCCATCTTGACATCCTCGTCGGCCACTTGTTGTGTGTGGGACCAAGCGTTGGGAGATTGAACAAGGTTGATGACTTGGAGCAACTCAAGCTTGTCCAATTCCATGTCATTCTCAGCCTCTCCTGTTCGTTGCGATGAACCGACCACCTCTTGGTCATTCCCCATGGGAACATCAGCGGTAGCATCAGGGCTTTTGCTTTGTTCGACAATGATAGGGGCATTGATAGTGGGATTGACGGCACCAAGAGAAGTAGCAGTAGAAGACGAAAATGTCGTGAGCATGGAGGGTAACTTTCCAAGGGGGGAAGGCGGCATAACTTCTGGGTCAGCCGGAGCAGACGACTGGAAAAGGCGATGCTGAAGTGGGTACTGATAGACGGGTTGAGAAGGGCTTTCAACCCCTGGAAGAATCTGAGGGTCTGAAAAACTGGTCCCGTCGTCAGAGGTGTGTTCATGCTGCCTCTTGAGTCTCTTTCTATCCTGTTTGCCGTGTTCCTTCGGAGGCTCCTGCTCGGGCTCGTTGTTCAGATGAGCAGACAAGATGAAAGCAGCCGCGGCAGGCGGAACCGGCTCGTGAACAGACGCGACATCCGGAAGAGAGGCAGGAGCTGAGTGAAAATCAGACAAGGGAGTATATGTGACAGCACTTAGTCGAGAAGGCAGTGCAGCAGGCGAGTCAGCGGTCGATGTGGCCACAGAACTGATGTGCGGGACCTTGGGTGAGGCGACAGCGGAGTCGACAGGCGAGCGAGCATCTGCAGCGACATTCGACTTTGCGGACGAGGCGAAAACAGAGTCGATGGGCGAAGAAGGAAGTGAAACAGAAGGTTGTTGAATGGGTTGAACAACATGCGCATCAATGAGTGAGGCGACAGCAGGGCTCGGAGGCGAATGAGCATCTGCGGCGGCAGACGACTGAACTGGCGAATCACCAGAGGCGTTGACAGGCGGGGGAGTGATAGAGGCGACAGACGAGACTTCGGGTGAGCCAGAAGCAGCGGCAGAAGGTGATTCAACGGTCGTAACAGTAACTGCGGCGATGGGCGACTCCTGGGGAGCAGTAACCGGGACCACAGCGGCTTCAGTAGCATCGGTGGGAACGGCAGACTTGTCGACGATGGGCTCTTTCTGCTCGGTTTCGGTCAGCAGACCGTCGTTCGTGGGCTGTTCAGAAGCCCGCAAGATGTTCAGCTCTTTGGCGAGTCTCTGCGTCTTCGAAACTGGCTTAGCACACGCTGGTCCCGCGGTCATTGAATCTCTCGCAGCCTCTTCAGCCACGCGTCGGAGTATCCTCTTCTTCTCATGAGCGAAGAACCTCAAAGTGGGTTGACGGCTTTTCGGAGCGATGCGTCCATATTCAGAATCGATAGTCCTCTGCATCCGCTCAAAAGCTTGCTGCATTTCGTTTTGCTGAGTTCGGAGCTGGCCGAGCTCGCTGCGAAGACGATTGTTGTCACATTCGAGACTGCGGGTCTTGGTCTCGAGTATCTTGTTGGTCGAAGTAAGACTCTGAATCATGACGAGCAGTTCATCTGTATTTGGCTGTGACGAATCAGGCCTGGACAACATAGTTAGCACTAGAGCACCTTCAAATCTTTGGGGTAGTAGAACACTCACGTAACCGGTTCCTCCTTGGGTCCAGCCCCATCCTACTGGGGTCTGAGACCATCGGAGTCTCCAGGTCGGGGGTCAGCGCTCTCAGACTTTGCTTGATCGCCATCTTGATCGACATTTGCACGTCGGTTGGAGAACTGGAAGAATCGAGGCGCTCTCTCGGTAGAAGTAACGTATAGAAATGCGACGAGAGTAATGACCAAAGTGACGATGAAACGGAAAATCGATCCCTTGTGCTGATAGACGTAGAGAGAAACAAGGCAAGCGATCACCGGGTGGTTCGCGAAAAAGGTGAGGAGGTCGACCATGTTGACGATTCGGGCTCGAAAGAGATAAAGTAAGGCGTGTCTACCAAGGTAGACAGGGGCAGTGAAATAGGGCGTATCTACCGAAGTAGACAGGGGCAGTAAAATAAGGCGTGTCTACCAAAGTAGACAGGGGCAGTAAAATAAGGCGTGTCTACCAAAGTAGACAGGGGCAGTGAAATAAGGCGTGGCCCAACGAGAGGGACAGTGGCAGAGAGAGATACCGTCCAGACGAGCTAGACGAAGGAGAGCGAGAGAGAGGGCAACAAGCGTGTGCTAAGAAAGCTTGCCTGATGGGATAAATGCTTCGTTGATGGAGTTGAGATGAATAGCGATAAAAAGACGAGGCTGTTGCGACGAGTTTTTTCGGTGCGATCTCAAAAAATCAACGTGTGCGAGGAGTTGAAGAGGAGAGGGTTTTTAAAAACACCAGGCCGCAGTCGAAATATTTGTAGGCATGCAGGCAAGACGACCGACCGTCAACGAGTCGGGGACCCCACCTAGTCGACCGACCTCGACGCGTATTGACGCGTACTCGCGCGCCTTCCTCGTTGCGTCTCAACCTCAGGTCGTCTTATCATTCAGCAAATATCGGGCTTGTTCGATCCTATTGATCTGTTCTGTCTGGTTTCTGGTCTTCGGAGGGAAAACAAATACATGAGCCTGCTGATTTTCGCATTTAGCAACCTAATTATCAAACTCGTTAAGTTCAAACGTTTTGTCGGGCTAGTTATTTTTGTCTCGAAAGGGAAGGAGCCACGCAAAGCCTGTTGACTCTCTTTTGGTTTTGTTGTGGTTATTCAAGTGGGCCATGAGGTCTTTGTGTTTTACGCAAAGAGACATGTTCATGTTCACCTTCGTCACATATGATGTGGCCTTGTTCGAGGACAAAAGACGTCGTAGCCAAATTTCCTTATCTGGCTCAAAGGCGGGAAACACAGGACGTGTAATTCAGACACTGCAAGGGTATCCTACATGAGCGCACAAAAACACCACATTCTTCCGGCCACCAATGATGAAACACAACTGACCACCCATCGTCAATCATTACAGGTCGATGCTAGCGACTCGGCCGTCCTACTGTTTTCTCCCCCTTGCCAATAGTCTCTCGTAAAGATTTACGGCAGCATCGCTCCAGGACGCTGTGCCTTCCGTCTGCGCCGGCACTTTATCACCCAAGTGGGTGGATAAGAACTCGGCAACCTTTCCGGTGTTGAAATGCTCGCCGTAAACGACCTTGGCCTCGGGATGCAGCGTGAAGTCAACCCCGTCTGGAGTGCTGGCCGCGCGGACCTCCAAGGCAATCTCTACCTTGGTCTTCAGTTGAGAAATCAGCAACGAAGACTTGATGGCAATTGCAGAGTCCGAAAGCCTTGCGACCGAGGTAGGAAAGGTGATGTTGAGCTGTCGGACATGGTGTGAGGTGTAATTAGCCTTGTTCCACGCAGTGCGAACTGAGTGGAGGAGATCCGCAATTTTAGTGCGGCTCTGCGGCAGGGCGCGGACGTGGTCTCGGATGCACTCCAGGAAAAACTCCTTTTCCGGAGACGCCGGGATGGCATGATCTTCGCGGTTTGCCGCAATATACCACAGATCAATCCGAGTACTTTGCTGCTCGGCCTGAAATGACGCGACGTCGAAGACAATCTCAATCTCACGACGGTAAGTCATTGAGACCTGCGTCCCCGCCACTCCAGTGACAGCCCACCCATGCTCCTTCTCCAGAGTATCCACACGATCTGCGAAAAACTGTTAGTGGAAACGTCACCACCAATTCGTGTCATATTGAAATGTAGACCCGTACCTTTAAGCGCGCTGATTTCGCTCGTTGACCAGCCGCGACATTCCTCGCGAATCTTCTCTGCTTCTTTGATGTCCTCATGACATTGTTGCCTCTCGCGCGTCAGCTGCTCAACGCCTAGCTCAGCATCCTCGAGCTGTTGACGGAGATCGGCAATGCGTCGAGTCTTCTCTTTGACGTCCTTGTCGAGCGCTACGAGGTCGGTACGAGCGGCCTCGAGTTCCTCGGGGTCTGCATCGGCGAGCTCGTCTGCCACAGCTCGTAGGTTCTTGTGCTCCTCCTCGAGCTCCGCGTGCCGCGTTACGAGTGATGGTAAAACAGAAGCGAGAAGTTGCTGTTGTTGAGCAATGGCCTTCTCGTCGTCCGCCATGCCCTCAGAAATCCGAACAAGGCCTTCTCTCAGACCCTCCTGAAGCTTCATTCGCCACTCGTACCACATGGCCTTGCTCTCGAGACGCGCATGAGTTTTGCCGTTCTTGAACTGGTTGTCGAGTATATTTTTGAAGTCCGGCGACGCAGACATGTACTCTCGGAACAGAGGCGGGTTGTCCTCAAATGTCTCCGACTCAATCTCACGCACGATCCTGCGACCCTCGGAAATGTACTTTTTGAGCTCGCGGCACGAATGCTGGAAGAGTTCCAGCATGGGCACTGTGCAAGCGCCGGCAACAACGCAGCGCTCCAGAGATATGTCCTCTTTGGCACCAAAGTCCCTGAACATATCAGGAGCCTGCGTATGCCGGCGCTTAGTAGTTGTCAGCTCCATGAATCGGATCGATGTCATGTTGAGGAAGTCTTGTAGGTGAATGCGCTCTTCTGCTTCCTCCTTCATAAGGTCGTCATCGTTTCTGGCAGGAGAGCCGTCGAGGTTCATCGGATGAGGAGCGGTGTCGTCCTCGACATCTCGGAAACGACCCAGTCCTTGAGGCGATTTAGCGCTGCTTCCATCCTTTAACGGCGAAGAAGAGAGCGTGGGTGTAGCCTTGGGCGCTGCATCATCTTCAAAAAAGCGTTGAGACGATCTAGTTAACCTGCGACCGGTAGTTTCCGCCTTGCTGGGCGGCTGCTGCAGATGCACGTTCTTGACTGGGCTGCCTTGGTGCCCCTTGAGCCTCTTGATGCCGTCTTGCTCTTCGGCTTCTTCTTCGTTGTCGAGCTCAGCAGGGCGTTTGCCAAGCAAACCTCTGGCGCTTCCGACGTGCAGACTCTTGCGGCTGTTTATGCGCTTCTTTTGGGGGCTCAGACTGTTGATCATTTCTCTCAAGTTGAGTGTAGCATCTTTCTCGTTTTCGCCGTCAGCCTCGCGCTCGAGAATTTTGCGTCCGCTCTCCTTGTCTTCTTCTTCCTGCCGATCCCTATCAATCTCTTCCTCGATCGACTTGGGGTCGGCGAACGTGACGCCACGAGCTTTACCAGGTACAAATTCCTGGGTTGCCTCACCGAGAGACCCTCGCCGATCGAGGAGCGCAGCAACGCGTGGCGATCCCAGCCCGGGCTTGTCTACGCCAACCCCAGAGTGCCTTCGTGGTTGAGGGGTGAGAACCACGGTTGGCGTCCTGGCACCAGTGGCAGGGTCCTGCTGGAACACATTCAATCGACCGGCACTCTTGTCCAAAGGGGTAGTGGCTTTTCTGACAGGGGATACAGGGCGGCCTTTCTTCTTTGCAGACTGAGGTGTCTTGACGGGGGAACTGTCGAGCGGGTTTGAAGCAACCGCCGCTCGAATAGGAGATTTAGGGGGGCTGGGTGTGCGGCTTCTAGCTGGTGATTGGCCGAGGGTACCTGCGCGATGCATGCTATTCCGAAGGCTTCTCCCTTGAAAAGGATTGAGGCCGGGACCGCTGTCAGCTTCTGATCCCGTAGATGTATTTTTCTTGACGGAAGCCGCCAGCCTCTTCGCAGGAGATTGGGGCTTGATGGACATCGACTTGGATGGTGTGTCAGGCTTGTCAACTTCCTCTTCCATAAGCTTCTTGGCAGCGATTCGGGAGTCAGGAGACTGTGATCCTCTGATGATTCCCCCAACAGCAGCTGTCATGTCCATACCAATTGTGGCATCTTCTTGGGTGGAGGCTTGGGATGCGGGGAGGATGCCGCCGAAGCCGACAGTCACATCCAAGCCTGTTGTTGCATCTTCTTGCTCAGGCAGCGCCGGGGCTGCGGGAAGAATCTTGCCAACAGCAACCGTCATGTCCATGCCTCCTGTGGCGTCGTCATCAGGGACCGGCCTTTCTGGCGAGGAAAGAATGCGGCCCATACCCACAGTCACGTCCATGCCCATGGTAGTTTCCTCGCTTTGAACATTGTCGGCAGCAGGTAGGATCTTGCCGACGCCCATCGTGATGTCCATATCCACACCCATGGTCGTCTCGTCCATGGCCGATTCGTCGGGCTGAGTCATTGTTCGGCGGCGTTTCTGTGCAGTCTCCCGTTTGGCTTGTGAGGGCAAAACACCTCCAATGGCAGCTGTAAAGTCCATGGATAAATCCTCGTTATCGTTCTCATCGAACACGGTGTCGTTGGGATCGGCCCTGTTGATGCCACCCACAGCGGTAGTAAACTCCATGGTCTGGTCCTCCTGCATCTTCTCTTCGGGTTCTTCGAAGCTGGAAGATGCCGCCTTGCTGTACTGGGAGAGGATACCTCCTATGGCTTTGGTGACGTCCATTGACATGTCTTCGTTGGGGTCCGCAATACTCCGAGACGTCTTTTCGTTCAGAATACCGCCGACTGCCGAAGTAATGTCCATATCCATATCCATGTCATCATCCTCATCGTCCTCGGGAGATATTCTTTCGACAGTGGGTCTTGCCGGCGGCTTTTGATCTTGACTGGCTTCGTCTTCGGATTTGTTCTTTTTGATCCACCCAAAAGCTGGGATTACTTCCTCTTCCTCATCATCATCGGAGCCCAGACGCTGTGTTCCTGCTTGTCGAGCCGCCATCCGCAGAGCCTCATCGAGACTGTCGTTATCGTCGTCTGACATTGCTGTGCGACCAGACATGACCGAGGCGCCAGTCATTTCATGGTCGTCAATGGTCATCATCGTTCCCTCATCGTCGGAATCGCTGTTGGAGTCCTCTTCCTCTTCTTCATCTGCATTCACCTCTTCAACCGCATCAGCGGGCTCCGAATCCGAACTGAAGCCTGATGCCGCTGTGTTGTCATCGTGAT
The DNA here is from genome assembly GCA_004366825.1 of Colletotrichum spinosum. Lineage (NCBI taxonomy): Eukaryota > Fungi > Ascomycota > Sordariomycetes > Glomerellales > Glomerellaceae > Colletotrichum > Colletotrichum spinosum. Next base: position 13,778 of record QAPG01010712.1, read on the forward strand.
CGCTGAAGTCCATCAAGTTAGAATTGGAGCTCCGGCGCCGCTTCTTCTGATGCAGTTCTCTCTGGCTCTCTGGCGACTGAGGAACAACCTCATTGTCGTCTTCGGGAGGCGTCGATGGCCGATCTTCATTCTGGCTGTTGGCGCGGGATGCACGTCGGGTCGAGTCTGTTGAACCAGTCGAGTCTTGCATGAATTCGATTTCGTGGAAGGTATGCAGTGTCGCTTCCGCAGCGAAAGACACTCTTCGGTTGGCCAAAGACTTGCGGCGGGCTTCTCTACGCTCCCGTTCCTCGCGTTCCTTGGCCGCGGCCTGTTGCTCTTCCTCCGTTCGTAGTGCAATCTTAGAGCCCGACGACCCGGTAAAGCTACCTGTAGTAGTGTTCGTGGGTGTGCTGGACCGCGGCGGCCCAAGATCAATAAGGTCGGCTGCACCTCGCTTTCGATGTGGTGGAATTTCGGGTAACAGGGGCACCGTAGGCTTCAGGATGGATCGCGGCGGCGGCCGTGAAGGTATAGCTAGTGACTGTACGGATTAGCTGGATGCACAAATGGTCGACGGTCGGAGATTTAGCAACATACTGCTCTGCGGTTTCCATTGGTGTTCTTGAGCGCGTCCAAGCCTCCAGGGCCGATACTCTTGCTTCGCGACTTCTTGCGACTTTCAGCAAGGGTGGTACCGACGTCCATTGTCGCATTCTCTTTGTCGGACCCAATCCTTGATGTCGTCGCTCCGATGGATTTGCGTGTGCGTCGGGTGGAGGGCAGAGTCGCATCGCCGAACGAAGCCATCTCGAAAGTCGTCGCGCGATGACTGCAAAGCTTCAAGTGCCAAAGCTAAACGTGCGCATGTCACGTCTCGAAGAGCAATCGCGGGTGTAGTGGCGTGAAACGATGGCCCAAGTCCCCTGGAGGAACAGATGGGGGCTGCATGGGGGGTGGTCGTGTTTACCTCCGACCCGGCCTCTGATTGGCCACAGATAGATGATGTCAACAGTCGCGGTTTGCTCCATTAGGTTGCTGTAGCACCAGCTGTCACTGAGTCTCCCGAAGATTTGCCATGCACTAGCCACGCTTCCATTTTTTTCTTCCTCCCGCGGCATCAAGGTGTGGCTAGTGGACCATCAAGCAGCCTAGCCGCGACCTGCTGCAGCGCCCCACTCTCGCTAATTTCTCTTTTTTTTGTTGGTCCAAGTTCAGAGCCCTAATCACACAGAGGGCAAGAATCCCTCCTCGCTCATTCCTGTTTGACCAGTGCCTGGTGAAAAGTTGCGGCTCAGCAAACACGACTCCTAACCTCAACAGCAACCCACGCCCGGTCCGCATCACGAAGTCAAAATGGCCACCGAATTGACTGTTCAGTCCGAGAGGGCTTTCCAGAAGCAGAAGGGCATCTTCCTTAACCAGAAGGTCAAGGCCAAGTCTGCCCGTCCCGGCAAGAGCGGTCGCAGATGGTACAAGGACGTCGGTCTGGGCTTCCGTACCCCTAAGACTGCTATTGAGGGCAGCTACATCGGTACGTTGCGAGCGAAAAATCCACGATGATATGGAATACGGCGCGCGCGCGCGACACCCGACGACACGACTTTTTCGACAAGACATGGGAAATTTGGAGGCGACGGAAATTGAGGGGCAGGATTTTCGACAGAACGAGGGGGAACACCGCACACGACATGCTCCGAAAACTAGTCCGAACGACTGCGCGCGCGTTGCATCGATATTTCACTTCCTCGAGAGCGAATACTAATGTTGTCGCGTCTGCAGACAAGAAGTGCCCCTTCACCGGCCAGGTCTCTATCCGTGGCCGTATCCTCACCGGCACCGTCGTTTCTACCAAGATGCACCGCACTCTCATCATCCGCCGCGAGTACCTCCACTTCATCCCCAAGTACGCCCGTTACGAGAAGCGCCACAAGAACCTCGCTGCCCACGTTTCTCCCGCTTTCCGTGTTGAGGAGGGTGACCAGGTTACCGTTGGCCAGTGCAGACCTCTGAGCAAGACTGTATGTCGCGACGCTATCTCGCACCCCGATGGCCACTTGTCGGGAAACTTTCTGGAGGCTGGTTTTGCTAACACGGAGTCCAGGTCCGCTTCAACGTCCTCCGCGTCCTTCCCCGCACCGGCAAGGCCGTCAAGAAGTTCTCTAAGTTCTAAAGGCTCATTGGCATTTACGGCGTGACTGCGGTGTGGGTTCTTCATTACATCCGGATGGGAGGTCATCGGGGAAAACTGCATCCACAATGAATGTGTTTTAGATGCAGACTCAAGACCAAAAATGAATTCGATCAGCCAACATTCTGTGGTTGCGAACCAGAGGTTATCTCTGGCTGTCTGGGAATACGCATGGGCTTGTGATTTTTGCGGGAATGGAAAACTGCGATACGCCTCAGGTCAAATGAACGAAAATGATTAGGAGTTGATGGACGCTTTCATTCGCCCCATGAAGTGTGACTGCACTCTCGGTGATGTTCTCCAGAGTTGGTTCCGAGGGACGCCCGAAGGCCCAGTCAGGGATTCAGATTCAAAATATGTCGAGTTGGAGCATTGGTCGCTGCAACAGCTATAAAAATAAGTCCACAATGCCAACACCGCAAACTTTTTACGTCATGAACAGAAGCGTCGTTGAACGTCTGGCGTTTTCTGTGAAACGATCGTCATCATACCCTTCAATACAGTGCGAGTAAGAATTGACACCAGCCGCTGTGTCTTTCTAAGCATCTGATTGGATAACCAGCTGAGCTCGAAATTCTGGAAAGCTTCAACTTGCGACGACCCACTGCACCATCAAGCTCCCAAGGAAACGCTGCATCTCTTCACGAACCTCTTCTCCGCCGAACGAGTGACCGCTCACCATGGGGTGGTTAGAAGGCTGGTTTTCCAGCCCGCCACCGTCCTCGGACCCTCTGAAGTCGATCGATCCCCAGCTCCGCGAATTCCTCAAGCGCGAATCCCCCGTGAAGATCCAGCAGCAGCAGGAAAAAGACGGGCAGGAAGCCGCGCGCGCCGCACTGCCAACACAAACAACACAACCAGGCGCGGAAGCGACATCGACAGAACCAGCCAGGCCAAAGGTGCCCAAGGAGAGCCTGTTCCAGGACGGCCGCTATGCGCACCTGTGGAAGACGTACCGGCCGTACGCGGAGATCGAGGCCGAGACCAAGACGGACCACGAGAAGCTCATGGACGTGCTGGACGGCTACAAGCAGCGTAAACACAACATTGGCAGGGCGGCGCTGGAGAACTGTGCGATCCAGCAGGAGGAGTGGGTGAACTGCATGAAGAGGGGCGACTGGGAGGACCGGATGCAGATGTGTCGCAAGCAGGTGCAAAAGTTTGAGAGGTGCTACACCATGCAAACGGTTCGTTCACCCCGGTCCAGGAAATGCAGAACCGTTTCCACGGGACTATAGCTGACCCGTCCTGCGACAAAACCAGAGATTCCTCAAGGCCCTCGGTTACCAGTCCGTCTACGACAGACCCGCCCAGGTGGAAGAAGACATCCAGATGCACGCCGACGCGCTGTACAACCGCATGATCGAGCAGGAGAAGGCCATCGAGGCCGCCAAGGCCGAGGGTCTACCCGTGCCCAAGTTCGACCTCTCGATACCCGAGCCGGCGGGCGCGCTCAAGCCCCGCCCCGACCTCGAGGAGTCGTGGCAGGAGAAGCTCAAGGATCTGCCGGAGGAGGATCGCGCGGTCGAGAAGGCGGCGATGTTGGCGGACTTCCAGGTCAAAGCGGCCGTCGCGAAGGATGTGCAGCAGCTCTGGGACGAGCAGGAGAAGGAGAGGGAGAAGAGGAAGGCGGAGGGCAAGGCGACGATCTCGGATCGAATATCCGGCCTCTTTGGCGGCAAATAGACGGTCTCGAAATCGAGGATGGTGGCGTGCCTGTGGTTAAGGTGCTGTCACTTCACCAGTGTGACTCAGGGTTGCATCGGTTGTGGAAGGCTACCTCGGCGATCGGTTAGGTAGCTGTAAACTATCATGTACTATTAGAAAAGCAGCTTGGGCATAAAAATGCCCTGAGGTAGACACGCTATCTGCGTGCATGTTCGTGCTGTGGTCGCCAGAAGTTTACTTCCTACTGCCCGTGTTGCTGGTGCCTATCATCGACGCTGGCGAGTGTTTTGGCGGACGCCTCACAACTGCTGCATAGATAGCAATACATGGTGATCAAGGGTAGAGTTCCCTCGACACTGTAAACTTGCCTGTGAAAGCTTCCTAGCCGTCCGTCTTCGCTACATTGTTTAACAAAAGCCTGCCAGCTGTGATGAATTCACTGTCAGAACAATATCGTTAGGTCAGATGTATCCAATGCTACTAAGAAAAAGTCGTTATACTATACAACGACATTATTTTTGTGCTTGCGAAACATTGCTCAACAAGGCGCTGTTCTTCAATTTTGCGTCTTTCTTCACCCAAGTGTACGTGTCTAATTGACTCGCCAGCGATTTGACTCATCCCTACGGAGAACAGTTCGTAAATAGAATGTTTAAGATCAACATGGTTCGTTTCCGCTATCTGTGCATTTGCTTCTCTTGAAGTCTCAATCTTCAACGTCTTTTTCTGCAGACTGCCGGGCGACGATGCGGCAGATGCACGGGGCACCCGGACGATGGTGGACCCCACGGCCTCCGTCCGGCCCCGAAGCGCGAGCTAGTTCAGAACGGATCTCCAACGTCATCCGAGAACCTTTTGGGCGGAGAAAAAACCGATTTGTGACACTAGGAATGCCAATAAATTCAATAGAAATTCGCAAAGAGAAGCACATTGCAAGCAAGTTGCAAGCAAGTCCACGTGGAGCAAAATCTGACATGCGGCAGGCTGCATTCAGTCATGACTCCAGCTACCGAGTACCGAAGCAACGAAATTGTGTGCGAATTCCTGCGTGAGCGATGCTGATAGAAGCAATCCCCAGATGTCTTCAGTGTACTAAGCCCTAGATTAGTATTCAATCCCGTATCTCAACTGATCCATTAGTCTCTCCATTGCCTCCCATTTATCATCTTCTTTTGCTTTCGGTAATTTTGCCATTTCTTCCGTTCTTGACCTGAAGACATTCCACACCGGAAGGAACTTTTCATGTCCTGGTGAATGATTCTTCTTGATGTTGTCCAGAGCCATCTTCATGCTCGCCTGCTCTCGCAACGCCCGGTCTAGGCCGTCGTACGGATTCCTCCCCGAAACCCCACGCGCTTTCCTCTTTTCGTAGCTGTAATGCGCGAGCCTGGCACAGTGTATAATGAGCGAAGCAAGTCCAGCAGCTAGAGCCGTTCCAATTGACGACCCGTCGTGGTATTCGACGGCCTGGTTCGATCGGGGATTCCGTGCCTCGGCAACTTGATGGCCCGGGAAAAAGTAGTCAATCCTCTTCACATCTTCCGAGTGCGGATCCTGCTGCCCAAGGGACTGCGCGGCACCGATGCGGAAGATGTATTCCGGCTGTTTTCTGTACGGCAGCGTGTCCATGGCGCTCGCCATTATGTCGTCGCTTGCTGAACAGAACATGAGGATGCCCGCCTCCTTCGCGGCGTCGATGGCCTTCTCAAGTCGCTGGATGTCCGTGAGCTCGGGCTTCTCTTTATCTGCGGTGCTGATTTCCCGCCCGTCTCCGCGCAACTGGGCCGTGCTCCGCTCGATTCGAGTCTTGATGGTCCACGACATGCAGATGACGTCCACGTCCTGCTCGATTGCGGATTTGATGGCCCGCGCGGCGCTCCTGGCGAAGATGTTCCGACCTCCATCGCGCGTCGCGACATCGTGGACTCTCAAGACGCAGAGGTGGACTCTTGGGTTGACTCTGACAATCATGTTGGCTAGAATGGTGCCGTGGCCAGTATTGGAGCAATGCCAGGGGTTTTCCGAGCCGTACTCTCTGGGGAAGAAGCTGAGGCCGGTAACCTTGACGTTTCCGTTGTACATGTGTAAGTTGCCGAGGTTGATCCCATCATCTACCAATGCTACCTATTTGTGATTTGGTTAGTATAGAATCCAAGGAGACCCTTTCGGACGGTGTATTGTGAGAGCAATATCATTGAGTGGGGGCATGGGAACACATGGCAAACACTTACCTTTACCCGTTTCACCTCATCTGTTTTTATGTCCGGGAGTGATATCAACGCGGCTCGAAACTTGTCCATAGTTTCAACCCAGTCGTGCTGGTTGTCAGTCGTGTTCATACTGTCCCTATTGGGACCAGTTGGCTCGTCAGAATGCCCAGTGTCTACTGACCATCCCTCCATCTGGAGAATGGTCTTAACCCTGACACTTTCTGACGTCTTTTCGTGAATTTTCGCCTGAAACCGCTGTAGCAGCCTCTCCACTCTGTCGCGCGTTTCAATGCCCTAATTAAATACAGCAATAATTAGGCCTTGAGTCTTGAGAAGGGACTGGTTACGAAGTTTAGACCTACAGGAATCGCGTGGACTGTTACAGATTTTAGTTTGCCTCTGGTGGCGAGTCGCGGAATGCCCTCATCAGAGTCCCAGCCGCGGAGCACAGCTTGGGAACCGCTCCAGTAGAGGTTGATGTGCTCTACATTTGGCGCAGCAAACAATATGACGTCTGTACTCAAATCGGGTTTTCGCCAATCCCTGATCGTCAGACTGGTATTAGCGGACGTAAAGAAATCTGGATTCAATGATTGTGAATTGGGTGACTGACCAAGTTTCGATGTGGAATGATCCCCCCACCCGCATAGTTCCGCCACTGTCCTGTGACAGTGAATCCTTACCGCATATCGACTTCTCAATGGAGGCATCTGTATGTGGGGGATATTGTCTGTCTTCAACTGACAGCCTCAAGATAGTCTTGACCTTGACCTCAGCTAGCTTGTTGAAAACGGCCTCAAGTTCAGTTCGCCCAACTCTAGCATTCGGCCGTTTGTTCCTTCCATCGGAAGACACAGCATGCAGCCCTTGCGACGAATGGTGATTGACCGTCGGTATGTTCACATAAGCAAGAGTATCATGGAACTTGCTCTCAGCCAGTCTTCCCAATAGCTCGACCATCTGATGGGCTTCTTTCTGGTCACGGGCATCAAAACATAGATTCTTGTTGATCTCTTTGCCCAAAAATCATTAGCTTTCCACACCACATTGCAAAGCTTTGACTCACCTGATACCCTTCCTCGAAACAACAACTTGCGAGCTTCCATGTCCGATCGGGTTCTGATATAGTGCACCGTGAGAAACTCCCTTAAATCTCTGGCGGACTGCATAGGATGCCTTCCAGCGGCCATTTTGATAGCGCCTCCTTTGGAACGTTGGTATCTTCCAGTATCCCTTGCCGAAGCATCATCAGACTGTACCATAACTGCCTCAGATGACGGTTTTCGTATCAGGGGGGCGACCAACAACTCATTCTGAGGTTGAACAGTGGTCGTAGTTCTACTTGGTGGCTTGAAAACCACATCCAAATCAGCCCTAGGAGGCGTCTTTGGTCTTTTGACATCTTTGGCCGGCTCAAGACGGCTCTCTCCTTCGGGAGCAGAAATACCCCGCCATTCCGTTCGAACATTGACCATGCCCTTGCTGGTCGATTGTAGTTGAGGATTCTTGGAAGTCTTCGGATCTGGCCCTCCAAACAAATTCGGGCTGTTCGCGCGCGGCTGATGGTGTTTTGGAGTTGGCTGAAGAGCTTGTGGTGCTTTAGGCTTTGCCTGGTTCTCAAGCGCCCTGTTCCGTAGGTACGTCAAAGGCGACTCGCCCTTCTTATTGAACAAGGTGTTGCTCTCTCTCATACTCGAGTCACTCAAAAGCACCATTTTTTTGATCGCGTCCACATACCCATCAGCTTGGCGAGAGCACCGGATTGGATCCATAGCGTAATGAACCGGTGTGTTTCCAGCATTATCTGACGTCGCTAGCGTTTCCGGCCTGGCTTTGGAAACCAGACTCTCAATAAGCTGCAAGACGTTGGCTTGCGCCATTGTTGTCGTAGGGGACGGCTTTGTCTTGAAAACATGATGAAGGCAATTCATCCCTTCTTTATCTTGGAGGTGGAGCAGATCGGGATATCCATCACCCATGCAATGTTCGACACAGGTGATGAAGTCGCTATTGTCGTACGCAATGGCTAGCTCGAGGAACAGAGGCTGCGACTCGACTCTGTCTTTTCGCATCTCCAAGAGGTTCTGCTCTCTGAAGTCCAAAAGCGACCTCATCATCCGCTCCTGAGTGGAGCTAGGAACCTTTTGAAAATCTTGCGGGCGTTTGGCTAAGATGTGCAATGCTGTGGGAGCCGTGCGATCTAGGGAGTCTATTCCCTCTAGAAGGGCATTCTTTTTGTAGCGCTCGAGAGCTAGAATGCCACTGGTGTCATCGGCGCTCCACTGTCTCTGGTTCCGCGAGAGCAGACCCAGAACATCCGTACACTGTTCCTCTAAGCTCAAGTTGCGCCAGGACTTTTCTTGTGTATCCATAGAGTCTGGATGTTCGAACGCTGGGCTGGGGAGGCCCTCAGTAGATTGGACCAAGTCCAGCTCATCGTTCTCGGGGTATTCTTCCATCATGTGCATATTGGGAACTTTTCACAGTCAGTAAGTTGACCAAGCTCACAACGAGCATGATCACTGTACTTAGCATTTCAATGCCTCTGAATGGCAGAGAGCCTCTCGTAGCATCGGCCATCTGGTCTACACCAAGATGCCAGTTGAAGAGTCTCGAGCCGTTTGCAAACCAGCCCTCTCGACCTTGACAGTGAGGTTATTGAACGTGGTCTGGATGTATGACGAAGAGGTTGCGGTTAGAATGGAGAAAGCATGAAGGCTCAGAACTGGCCTCGTAATATGAGGCGCAAGGCAGCTCTCCTGCCTGGCCGACACCATGCCCGCAGGCCGGTGACTCGGCCAATCAATAGTTCAATGCAAAGCCAGCATGGTCACAGGGATTGCAAATTCGGCTGCGCCTAGAGACGAGTAGAGCCTACGCCTATGAGCTCATGATTGGACGCCAAGATATGATGGGCACTTTTCTGGAGAGTCATGCAGCAGCCGAGCCACACTGGCGCAAAAGACCAGGTAGCATCAGACTGTCAGGCCGACCTTTTCTCCTTTAGGCATTCATGACGCATACTAGGGGATTGCAGGCAGTGATGAGAAAGAACACAGAATGAAAAAAACAAGACAGAGGCCGCTTGATTCAATCACGATCATCCGTAGGTTCTCCAGCCCCTAGCAACGTTGTGGGCTCAGTTCGAGTAGTAAAGGACTTCACAACATCCCCTTCATATGCGTAACCGCACAAACTGCCCAAATCAACACTTCCCAGGTTCCGTTTCTCCTTTGCTAGATCGACGTTGAGATCGTTGACTGGATCACTTGAAGGGACCATGACGATGGCTTCGTCCTCCCGGCGGAATGATACTAGGTCTCTGATTTGACTGTTGGTGTCGGGAGTCACTCTCAAGGCGGGAAACAGCAGGAACTCTTCGTCGCCAACATCTCTAGTCAACAGGATGCAGGCGCGAAAGATCCGCACAACACCACCCTTTTGAGAGCGATTCTCCTCAAAAGACCACTGCGCCCAGAGACAGTCACCCCAGTCGTTGGGGGGATTGTGGCCGATGATGTGCGCAGCGTAAGGTACCGTCTTCTCTGTTGATTTCTCGCTGCTGAAATTGGCACCCACGGTAGCACCAACGCCTCCGGAAATCCCTGCGTCGCCCCCAATCGTCTGTGTGACCATTTCCGTAGAATGCCAGATGGAGTGCTCGCCGAAAGGAGCCATTTGGCTTACTGTTGGGCCGAGCTTTTTGGCTCCTATTCGGGGTTTGAATTCAAACGAGATGGTCGCTGCCTTGATGCGTCTGGGTCGACGGGCAAAGAAATGGACGTCGTAGACGAGGAGAGTGGCTGGTTTCTGGGAAACGTCGTCCAAAGTTCCGTGAATGATGGCTCTCGCAGTTGCGTTGACATCATACGCTGGCCGCTTTCGAGGTCCGGATGAAATTCTGGATGCTAGTTTGCGCTGTTTTTCACCGGGCTTGTTTCGGACATGATAGCCTTATTGACGTCAATCAGTCTGCACAGAGATTGTGTAAAATCGAAATCTACCTCCTGGGTCCCCTTCAGGCTTCAGGTCAAACGCGAAAAAGGTGGCATCTTCCGCAGGGGGTTCGTATTCATCTTGTTCACCGTCGTAGTCCTCGCTGCTATTCCAAAGCTCCTTGTTGTCTGAGAAGGCCATCGTTGCCTTCCTGTTGACCTTGAAAAGAAGATCAGGCCTGCCAGCGTGTTCTTTTATTTGCGATTCGCGCTGGAGGAATTGCTCCGCCGGGGATACAATAAGCGCTAGCACACGCTTCAAATGCGAGGATGACCAGACGCCAATCCAGTTATGGACAGTCGTCACACTGCAAGGATGGTGCGATGATCCTGGAAATGGTGGGTGGTAGTGCAGCGTACACACCCTCAGGGCTCAGGCCAAGCCGAAAATGAGGCATTGCTGTTGTGCTGTGCTGTACGACCCTTTGACTGGATTCGGGTTGGATTGCACGATTAGGCGCAGTCTGCATATCCCCTCTCGCGTCCATCAGGCTGCGTCTTCGTGATCTCAACTCACTCACTTGGGAGGGGAGACGTCAGTCAAGAAAGAATGCGCGAACAGCCGAACATTGAAAGCCCCATACACTGCTGTCTCCGGATGTGAAGCCTCATCTCATTGCGCCTGAGTGAAGCCTGAAACTGTGAATCAACCGAGATGGCCAACGAAGACGGTCAGTTTGATGCTGGGCCGTCATCTCTGGGCATTGACACGCAAGGTGCTGGCAACAAGGAGAAGCTGGACAAGACGACTCTCACGAGGCCCAAGACACCCAAGACGCCCGAGACTCCTTCCAGACTTCGACTGAGGAGTCACCAGCCTCCAAAGATTGGTGATCAAGATGAAATCGTCCGGGTGGAGTGAGTAAATTGTCAACTATGCCCTTACACTAAAACCTACCAGGCCGTATAACTGCGCTTAACATCAACGACTAATCAAACGCTTCAGTGTCATCCATGTAACGATCCTGCGTTCAGAGGAAGAAATGCACTCACTCGAGGAATTACTCCCGGAACCGGAAGACGATGAAGAGTTTCGAGAATACGTCTTCACATTAAACCTCGCAGAAGTGCTTGCTGGAAGCCTCACCATGGACTTGGTTGAGTCTCAGGCGGTCAATCTTTTCCAGGAAGTTCACCAGTTGGCTACACACGAGGAAGCCTCGGTGAGACCCTGTCAGTGCCAAAGCTGATCAGCTGCAGACAGCTAAACATCTTCGTAGAAGTGCAAACGGATCATCATATGGGTGGCTTACGACTTTGGCTCACTGCTGGTAAAGTTGGTATGTATTTCAGCACAGTTTCTGGTATCGAGGTTTCAAGATAGCTCAAGTGCTCACCTTTTCCGATTCAAGGCTCTTGCAATGTTGTCACAGCAAGATGCGCCGGCTAATGGAACGGTTTTTCGTAATACCGGAGTAATTGTGCGTATCATTGCTTGCTCATCGTCTCAATCCTGTTTTGTGGTCGGAAAACTGAACCTTTTCAGGTCTTCTCCGGCTGCCCGCAGCGAAGCAGTACTTCCCAAGAAATGGCAGACAAGATCACCGAGGTGATGATGACCGGAAAAGGAAAGAATTCGTCTCCTTTCGCCGTACGTCCATACCAGGTTGCTTCAAATATCGTTGATTGCGCTCTGCGTACAACAGAGATGTTTCTGGCCTCGAAAATTACCCTCCATTGTCGGGTGGTAAGCCTGTACGCAAAGCCGAACATATCAGGGCGAATTCATCCTGTCAGTAATACACGTGGTAACGCCTTCCATCTCGAGCTCAATTGACTGGGACAGGCTTTTGACCTTTCAACGGCAACACTCGGTATCGCGAATGAATTGGCCATTCCCGAGTCTGACAAAGAGAACACTGCTTCGGGGCATTTCACCGGTCTTTCCACACACGCGGGGACCGACCTCAAAGGTGGGAGAGACTCCGCTCCAGAGAAGTGAAGACTTGATTAACTCGGAAGTTCAGACTGCCTCCCTCCGAGAAGTTGGACCGCGACCCGAGAGGCTCTTCTTCGCTTGTCTGCTCCGCACCGGCCTCACAAGTCAAATGCTGCCCTACGACTGGTCCTTGATACTGATATCGATGCTCTTGAGCAATACCGGAAATGGAAGAACGTCGTCGGGCATGACATTCTCTATATCCACGGCAAATCATGCGAGGCTACTCATGCCGTGGCAGACCAGGTTCTGTTGACCAGCATGGATCGGCTACGCCCCAACGAGCCATCGATGCCCCGAGGTTTCTACTCTTTTACCTTCGATTCAAGAGATCCGCTGCGCGGATCAGTTACCAACATGCTTGCATCGTTTGCGCTTCAGGCAGCAGCAGATGCTGGTTATATGACCGCCGACTGTGATTTATTTTCCGATTTGATTCAAATACGTCAGTGTCCTTTTCCATCTTTGCCTCTTTGCCCTAATCCTTCCCACTACGAAGTGCAAACCTTCACGCAGTGTTTAGAGAGAAATTGGAACTAACGGGATCTGCTTCAAGAGGGAACATGGAACCAAAGATCCCAAACATCGATCATGAGGGCCCTCCTCCAGCCCGAAATTCTTCCAAACGATGCCGTAATGCTTCTACACGACTTTGACGAGTGCAGTTATCACGACCGCAAAGAACTACTGGGGTTCTTTGGGGACATGGCAAAGATAAGCGAAAGGTCTCTCAAACTTATCGTCACCTCACGTCAATCAAACTCATTGATCCGGGACATGGACCGCTATTCGCAACTAGACGTAGATGCTTTGCCGAAAAACTCGGTCTGGAATATGTCCACCGAAGTCAGCAGCATGGAAAGGCTGATACCTTCCATGGAGATGAGAGAAGCCGTCAAGAGACAGTTGAAGGAGCTGGAAGGGCAAATCGAAAGCGACGACAGGTTGCAAGGGATTCTTCACCTTGCTCAAGACTTCACAGGCTGGCCAAAACACCCCTCGCACAAGTCCTTGTCCGAGTTCTTCGACAATATTCGCATGGTCAACCCGGGTGAAACAGCAACTTCATACCTGGATAGGCTTTTCAGGAAAAGCTTTGCTCCAGATGAGCTACGCTGGATACTTACCTGGGTTTTGTGTGGTTACCGGCATTTGAACGTCGAGGAATTCGACTTCGTCTGCAACCATCAACAAAGCTCTCGAGCTCAAACTACATCCACACCGGAAACTCTAGGCCCTTTCTTGTACGAATGCCCGGGACGAAGGGAACTGGACGAAACTTGGGGGCGGTTTCTAGAATTCGCCCATGGCCGAGTTTGCCTTCGTCCAGCAATCCAGGATCTACTGCAGCCTGACACGACAGCCGAGAAGTACATATGGAACGAGATCAAAGACAATGGAGACCTTGTTTTGTTTCAATTCTGCCAAAGCAATGTCAATGGTACTCTGGTAGGAAACCCACCTAGTCAACAACACCCAGCTCTTTGGAACACAGCGACTTCGAGACGCATGTCATCTGACATCATGAAATCTTACATCGCTCATGGTCTGCCATTCCACCTTGCCCAACTCTCCGGGTCTACGGATGCTATACTCGGATTTTGCACAAACGAGGATAGCCAGGTCGTTGCCCACGAATGGGCGAGTCTATTTTGGAAAGCTAGTGGCAAATATCCTCCACTCTTAGGACCTCCTGTTTCGGCCCTAATAGCATTTGTGTCTCTTGGGGCTATCGAATACAGTGTTCTCAAAGACCAGGATGTGAGCCCACAAGCCAGAGACTTTGCCAGAACGATTCTACATGGCAAATGCGGTCAATTGCCCAGGCTCTTGACCACAGAAGATTCATCAGCGCTGGAGGCCGACGACCTCTTCATAGCAGCTTGCAAATTGGGCGACGAAGATAACGCTCTGAAGTTTCTTTCCAAGATTCTGTCGTCTTCACAGCAAGCTGGCCCCAACCCCCACCTCCCGAGGTCGGCGCTGTGGACTGCCACATTTCTCGACATGTCCAATCTGGTCGAAAGACTGCTTCAAGCCGGCGTCGATCCAAATTCAGGGACAGAAAAAGAGATGATCTGGGATTACAGACTTCAACACTTCCCCTCGCTACTATACATGGCTTCTCGCCTCGGGTTTCCGGAGGTTCTACGGTCCCTTCTCTCCCATGGCGCTAGGACACACGCAGATGGCCGAGAAGTGTACGGCCCTTGCTACGAAGCGGCTGTAAGCGGGCATCCAGACGTGTTGCGAGCGTTGTTCGATCACGATGGTTCTCGTCTGCCTGATGACCAGCCCGCAGCAGCACTCGGCGCAGCGGCGCGCCGCGGGTGCTTCGATGCTGTTCGTCTGCTTCTCGAGCGCGGCGCAGATCTCAACGGCCCTCCTCCGGGAGAATCCGAAACCGGCGGATCTAGGTGGTCACCCCTCTCGTCTGCCTGCTTGGGCGGTTTCCCTCGCACAGTAGAGGCGCTCTTGAAAGGGGGCGCCGACGCAAACGGCCCTGGTCCTGGGGGCAAGTACACTTGCCTTCACGTCTCTGCTGTCATAACGCCCAACGTCGACTGCGTGCGTCTACTGTCTCGCTATGGCGCCAGCAAGAGCCGCGGGCCCATGTTGCGTCCGCTTATTCACAACATAGCATGGTCCGAGTATGACCATGAAACGGCGGTGAGAATCTGCGATGCCCTGCTCCAAACGACTTCTACACCCTTCGAAGTCGACGAGAATGACAGGTATTATCGCACGGCTCTCATGGTTGCGGGCGACAAGGGGAACCTACCTCTAACGCGCTGGCTACTAGAACGAGGCGCCAACGTCAACGCCATGGACGAAGACGGTAGAAGACCTCTGCACAATGCCATTTTTTCCGGGAAACTGGAAGTCATGATGGAGGTGCTGAACAGGATGAAGCCGTCTGAGCTGAACGAGATCCACAAGTCATCGAAAGGCTCCTTTGCATCATATCTTGGCTTGGCGGCTACTTTGGAAAACATGGAAGCCGTCAGGATTTTGATTGAAAAGGGGGCTGATATCAACCAAAAGAACACCAATGGATACACGCCCATTGTCTTTGCAGTGCGAAGAGCCGGGGACCCCGCCATGACACGATTCTTCGTCGAGAAAGGGGCAAAGCTTGATGCGGAGACGATTGGCGTACAGATTCTGCACTTGTCTTTATACGGACCCGCCGACACGTTGAAGGTCCTCCTCGAGTTCCGCAGATACATCGACATTGACGCCAAGTCTTCGGACGGGTTCACTGCGCTGCATATAGCAGTTCTCGAGAACTTGAAGGGTCATGTTCAGCTTCTGTTCCGTGCAGGCGCGGATATTAATTCCAAGGACGCTTCTGGAGACACTGTGCTTCATTTTGCTCTTCGCGATAAGAGGTCAGACATCATTAGCATGATTCTGGAAGCACCAGAGGTGGACATCAACTGCGTGGGGGAAAGGGATGGCAGCCCGCTGCAAGCTGCCTGTCTCCATGGTGACATCAGCGGAGTGGACGCACTTCTTGAGCACGGGGCAGATGTCAACATCACGGTGACGAATATGCTGGGGAGTACACCCCTCATGGCTTGTTCCCTTCATTGGGGTGAAACATCACACGAAGAGGACGCCCTGCGTAAGGACAACCTCGCTCGCAGGCTCGTTCGGATGGGAGCCGAGGTTGGCCAGACGGTTCCCGGAAGCCGCTTCTACACAGCATTGTCGGCTGCGTGCTATGGTGCCGGGACCAATACGATCAACTTTCTTCTCGACGAGGGTGCTTCTGCCCAGCTGGCAGATCCCATTTTCGGCTGGCTACCACACCATTTTGCCGCTGGAAATGGCGTCGAGAACTTTCGAGCCATCTTGCATGCTTTCCGGGGCGACATGATGACGGCCGATAAGATGGGGAAAAACTGTCTCCATTGGGCGGCGCAGTCCGGTAACCTCGAGGCTGTTAAATACATTCTCGGGCATCTGCCAAAGGGGCTCATCGATCAGGCGGATGAAGACGGGTGGACAGCGTTGTGCTGGGCAGCACGTCCACTACGCCAAGATAGGACGAGATCGGAGAGGACCAATGTCTCAGGGGTAGTCAAATTACTCCTGGAATATGGTGCTAATCCCACTGTGCGATGCCGTTTCGGTGAAACGGCGGGACGCCGTACTCCTCTTCAGCTAGCGGAAGTGTTCAGCGCGGATGAAGAAACAGTCCTCGCACTACGACACGCATACATAAATTATCCTCAAAGAGTTGATCACGAGAATGAGGATCTGGACGGCAATCCCGGGGTTGGGGGACTACGCTACTCCTGGGACACACAATGGTGTGATATCTGCTTTACGGTGAGTGTACTGAGCGTTTCTCCAGACGGCAACTTACGTTGGCTAATTACGCCGTAGACAATCTACGGGCTCAAATACAAGTGCCAGAGCTGCCCCGACTACGACGTCTGCAGCAAATGCATTTCCAAGGTTGGTGCTCTTCATACGGGGGACACGCAAGGAGATGCTTTGCCACACTCCTTCAGCCCCGCCGATGAACAGGAGTTCGTGACACCTCCGCCTTCTCCTGGACCAGAACCTGCGATGGACAAAGAGGCTGTTGGAAGTGAGACCACCCAAGAACTACGAACAAGCGGGGAATACACCCACGATCCAAATGATGAGTTGGATGAACTGGATGCTCTAGATTTGAGCTTGGAGACTTAGTTGTAGACAGTTTAGCTTCCCGAGATTCTTTACGGGTAGAGGCGCCGAACAAATTCCAATCATCCTTTGCTGTGGTACTAGCTTCTCTTTCTTCAACACCTTGATCCTCTGTCCAACACTCTGGCCCCAAAAGGTCATTACTTGAGAACGGTCACTTTAGCGTCGCTTGATCAGCTCATCACTCCGCGCGCTTCACAAGCGGCTGCTTGGTCTATTATGAAATCCGTAGGATTTTTAGCATCCATCGAGATATATCCCCTTGGCTGAGTGGGAGAGTTGTAGACAGCTTTGTAGTGGCGAGGTCCCTAGCCACTTGTAGCTCGTGATCTTGCGTGGCTTAACCCCCTTTGCCCCAACCCCCCTTCTCAGTAGAGCCTCCACCCCATTGCAACATCTGTGATGTATCAAATGTTCTGATACTCAAGTATGTGTATTTTGTCGACGTGCTGAGGCCTTTGACCTTATGTAAGCGGCTTGATCACCCATAGCCACATACAATTTCTGCGCTTCCCAGGCTCCTCAACCGCAATAACCCGGTTCAAGCTATTCTGGAGGCTCAATACTTGAGGTCCTGCCCGCCCGTAATGTAGCGATTTCGGAAGTAGACTGCCAGAAAGATGCAGACGTAGACGCAGCTGCTCGCAAACGAAACCGCAGACCACGACCCGAGGACATGAAGCCCAAGCTTATTGACGAGACAAAGAACCGAGGTCATAGCCATATAGGAATTTAGGTTTGAAAGTGAGAAGTGGAAGGCGGATGGGCTTTACCCAAACCCAACAAGCCTTCGGGTTTTTGAAACCCGATCGACGTCTGTCGCAGCAATGTCAGCACAACTGTAATGGACGCAAATGAGGACACAGTCACGATAACGCATCCGGTCTGAGAGGCAAACGCCGCCGTGTTGAACAAGTTGACGAGGCAGTTGAAGCCTTGACCTCGTGTCGTGTCGACAGCGAGGCCTGCTGAAGAGTCTAATATGTATGTACCAAGCGCTCCCCGGTCCTTCCGATAGGTAGACCAAGTATGTAAATATCCGGTGCTCTCAAAAGTAACTAGACAACTGAAGTTACGAGAGGTCTCACGATTGTGTGATGACTCTGATAGAAGCAAGGGAGATTTCTGCTCGTCCGTAAATAGGAGCCAGCATCAGACCCAATCCAGCGACTAAAGCGATCACGATGCTGATCCATACAGTGCGACTAGTTGAGCGACTCCAGGAAGTCAATGGGATCCCGGCTGCTGCTATAGCCTGACCCGGTCTCATAGCTTCAAGTCGCGCCAAACGATGGGGACAGGTAGAACAAACCAGGCGGTGGGGTCAAATGTTTGGATACTTTACAGGGAACTTCAAGAGACCGTTCTTCAGCGCAGGAAACCTGGTCCGGGGAGGAACAATTTGGAAACGGCCGGCCTTTATGGATGGGAGTCCTGCGGAAATCAACTTCTCGCGATTCGGCGGCCAATAATGGGCAAAGCCGATTCTCAGGTGCCCAGATCCCACTGTAAGATAACTAAATGGCTTACTAGGGAGTACTCCATCAGGCTGATGAAAGTTGCCGACGTTGGATCACCGATGTGGGTGGGGTTGCGAACATTCGGCAAGTGACTTTGAGGTGTTCTCGAATCTTTCAATTGCGGAAAGGCCGATGCATGAACTAAGTTTCAGCAGCTCATTGGATGCAATCTGCATGCCAGCGTTCTGCATGGTATCAAGGACGGACCGAAACACCGATCTTGGCTTGTGAGGTTGAAAGGCGCAAGAATGGCACGCCAGGGGTAAAGTCTTATCCATCGGCTCAATACTAGGTAGCTGAGCTCTGGAGACTGATTCCCTGCTCACGCGTGATAGGTACAAGACAGTTCGCTTATATTCGAACAAGCCCCTCTGTTCCTTGAATAGGTTACAACAGTTACCTTGACTATGCTTGTTATGCTCCATATAAGCCAAGGAAACCCACCTCGCAGTGTACTTCTGGGGTGAGGAGTTCGTCCCGTTTACACATGCGTGTTCTCGCGGAATGCCCCTTCTCGGCCAATCACGCCCCTTCTCGGCCAAACATGCCCCTTTTCGGCCAAACATACCCCGATCTGGGATGCCATTACGAGTCCAGCCTACTTTTACTTTGTAAGAACACTCAAGACCCGTTTATTAAATTCTTTGACTACATCGTCCTGCCTCACGCCCAGCACAGGACAGGCTTGTTGCGGGGGTCTGGTGGTGGACACTTGTTGGCAGGACGCCGATAATCTCGGCACTGCCCGTCAACTTACTAGCCCACTAGTTCGCCAGGTAGCTCCGTTGTTGACGCGATGAAAATAGATTCAAGGGGCAGCATGAGCAGGCAATCTGCATTGGCTTCATTGTAATCTTTATATGATGGGTAAATATCAAGGGGGATGAAGGAAGCCGCTGCCACTCAGCACCTATTTAACCTCGGCCTGCTCATCAATATCAGGACCTGAGATCAGAATCTCGCAACCGGCCTCATACGACATCAGTGAGATAATACCATCATGAAGCTGTCTTCTGTTTCCGGCCTGTTCTTGGCTCTCAGCTGGAACATCAGCCATGTTTTCTGCGCGGTATGATACAACAGTTGCCCAGAGAATTCACATCTTCAGGTCGCTAACGTGTGCCATCTAGATATTGGTAAGACAGGTTCCGCGACTAGTACGTGTCTCCATGTGATTTCTGACCTCTCGGCAGGGTAATGCAGCCTACACCATCCGAGACTCTGCCCTGGCCAAGTCCGTGTTCACCACCGGATACAAGGACGGCAAGGAAGCCGTCGTCCGAGTCATGATCGACCCCTTTGACTACAAAATCACGGCAAAATCGGCATGGACCGCCCTGGACGAGACACCCAACCGACTGTACCTCAACCAGATCCTGTCGGCGCTCTGGGAGGACGACGGCCTGAGACCCGGCGAGATGGAGGCCGTCGAGTACAGCTGGATCGTCAACGACATCACCAAAACGGCGATTCGCGCCTGTCGCCAGAGTCTCGGCCTGGCGAGCGATGCGAGTTTCAAAATCACCAACAAGCCCGACGAGAGGAACGCGTGGAACGCGCTGCTGGCCTGCCCCTTTGGTAAGGTCTCGCAGAGGCTGGCCGACGCAGCTGGCAAGAGAATCGTGGCAATGCAAGTAACCGATAGCGGGCTGGACGATCTCTTGGTACAGTTCGGGCGATGAGCAACGTTTGTTCCTGTCATGGGTGCTTGGGACAGCGTTGTGCTGAGACAAATGATGTGGAGTTTTGCTTAGCAAACGGATGTAACTGATTTGTTCTTGGGACTCTGTAACCAGAATTCAAGACAGGATAGATTGCGCCAATGTGTCTTGCTATTCATTGATTGGCCTGTTCGAATTCTTCTGGAGTGCCTTTTGTCATGGAGCTGCCACTGCCGGAGAGTCTTGGAACCGCCAATGTCCCTGCTCGGACACCGAACCACCCCGAGTACAACATCGTGGCTCGCAAATTGCTGTTGTCAATCAATTTTGGAAGGACGGAGTCTTCCAGTCTCCGGTATCTCGGGTCCGTACCCCATAGCTTCACGTCTTTGCCCGACATGTCGTCCCATATTAGATTCGATCTGAAATCCGGTTGAGAGTCCAAGTGTTAGAGTCTCTCCCAACTGACTCGGGTAGACATACTGACGAATGAATGAGACGCTGCGTGTGCAGATAAAGTGTCAATGTTGGCAAATCTCCTCACGGGCCACTCTTCACAGTACAAGTAGCTTGTAAGGGAACGAAGACCACACGGGGTCGGGCCAGTCAGTGTTGCCGAGGATTAGGTACTATGACGATATGGCGCGCCGACTGCAGGCGCATATAGCAATTTATGAAAGGTACAGTGTGGTACGGCGTCAGTTCGTGCCTTGCAATTGTCTCAATAAACCATGGCGAGTCCAGCCATTGATGTCAAACGACTTGGGAATCTTCCGGCAATTGACCTCCCAGGACAGAAAAGTGTTCAACTCACATCGCATTCGGGCTACCCTTTTTGGTTAGAGACAAATGTATCAAGTATCCCAGCTTCCTTCCAGTTCCCGCGCAGCTCAAGGTCTTACGATCGACCGTCCCAAGCTCAAAAGAAGCCCAGACGGCACAACGACTCGCGAGAGCCTCCAAGGGAAGATGCAAAGTGGTTAGTTGGTTGCGTATGCTAGATCACCGAGGACACCGAGGACACCGAGGAATTGGGGTAATTACCCCACGTCATGACGGTATACTTTACATGTTGGTAGCATACTAGCAACAGCGGGCTGACTTTACGGATGGACATGTCCGCGTTTCTTGGCAACTAATCAAACCCTAAACAGACGTGCATCTGAGAACCGGAAGCAACCGTAACCCGTACTCAAGACCCATGTGCAGGCACCGGCGCGAATCGAAACGTTCCTTGCTATATACGTAGTAGAATAATACACAGTACGTGAGCACCTTCAAGTGATTGGTGGGACTCGAGGCTTCCACCGAGCATTTTACCCACCGACTCGCTTGGCATACCTTGAAGGGCCGATAGGGATACCAGCGTTTGCTCAAACATGCAACCAATATAAGCAGATGAGGTTGACAAGCTACTTCTCTTCTGGGGTGATGGACGCCAGTATTCACTCATCGTCGTCAGAATACCCAGGCCAGGTACTTAATTCTCGGCAGTCAGTTCTTGGCAGTCCATAAATATTCATTGGCTTGCGTAAACAATTTCCCAATTTCCATGTCAAGGTGATCTGACCCGAGTCGGCTAATAGTATCACCAGAAGAAAATTCTAGTACCACGGTACCCGTTGAGACGGAATTTAGAGAGTGTTATGTGGAGTGAAAGTACACGCAGTCATTCAAAGAAATTATAGGCGAAATGCGATGTTGTGTACCTCATCCGTAGTCGGGATCACCTACACAGCTCTCCTAAGACGATAAGGCTGTTGTGCTGATGATGTTAGGCTGCAGCTTGAGTTGTGATAGTGTATTCAGTGTCACCCAGAGACGGTCTCCGAAATTAATATCTCTTTGTGGACTACGAGTCGGTTGGCCCTGATTTCGAAGCCGAAATCTTGGACGCGGTTCAGGTGCAGTCGCCGCGTCATAACCAGTCGGATGAATCTTTCAACAATTTTGGCACAGTCTCAACTACCATTCGTCATTTTATTCTCACACAAACGGTGGGAAATGACCTCTGCTCACACAAATGCTTCGTACTCTAAAACCCGGATCAGCAAAATATGACCACGAGTCTCTACCCAGCCTCAAGCTGAACTGATGAAAACCTTGACGATACCTCTCGTGACCTCAAGTAAAGGCAGCTAATTTCGGGCCTCTATGAGTCCGAGACCTTCAAGATGGAGTACTCTGAAAGTGTGGTTCTGGGTAAATGTCATGACCGGCGATC
Source organism: Colletotrichum spinosum (assembly GCA_004366825.1). Lineage (NCBI taxonomy): Eukaryota > Fungi > Ascomycota > Sordariomycetes > Glomerellales > Glomerellaceae > Colletotrichum > Colletotrichum spinosum. The sequence goes on from QAPG01010712.1 coordinate 35,866, forward strand.
GGTTAGGTAACTCCCATCGATTACTGACTGACTCTCAACAATCGAATCCTGTTCCTCATTCATGAAGTGACAAAAGCCGGAGCGCTTTCCTGACGAGCTGCCGAAGAGCTCTGATTGAGTTGAATTGCGGGCTGACAGCATGAGCGATGAGGTGGACTCGCAGGTAGCTAGCTCGCATTCGACATACGTGGTCGTGCAACATGGGGAAAGAAAATCTACACTTCATTCGGGGTTTTATTTCGAACTAGGACGTGTCAGGCCGCGGTAGGCGAAGGTGTCTTTGACAACTGGGCGATGCTAGAGGCGGTGCTGAGAAGGGCACGCTACACCCTTTCCTACCTTGTTCAACGAGGTAAGAGTTTCGCGGCAAGCTGTGGCTTACGCTGTGGCTGTGAGAGTTTGAGTCAAAGTTGAGCCTCACAGTGGCGGCTGTGGGAACCTGACGTCAGACGCACCGCATGTTATGCTTATGCAACTAGAAAGGTACCATGTGGTAGGTAGGTTGGAGGTCGCATCTACAGGCAATGTCGAATCTTCCGTCGTCGCCTGTTGGCGCGGCTTAGCAGACGTCCGACCATGTGTGCAATCACGGCTTGACGATTGGATTAGGGCGTCTGAGAAGGACGGATGACCACGACTGTCGCACCTGAAAATTGAGAAAATTGACGTACTACCAAGCAAGTATCAGGGGAACACTATACATTTCTCTTACGCTACGCAACGCCGACTCGCTACTCTCTGACGAATCACTCATTTGAATACAGAAGCCAGTACCAATCACCAAACAAACCGACAGAACCACTTCGCAAAAACCCTCAATGTGCACAGGGTAACGCCAGCAGAGAACCACGTATGCCGGTAGACAGCGGAGCCGCTGTGACTCGCCAGGACTCGCTGGACAAGAGAGCGGTCGCCGTCCTTCCCGCTTGCAGTTTCCGCGTTTCTGGGCCGTCTATCGGTTGTTCTTGCAGTCCCACGAGACCCTGACTGTATCTTTGTCTCTGTTGTTGTTCGCCGTGACGCTGAGGGTGCGGGTGTTGCGCAGCGCCCCGGGTGCTCTGTCGCCATTGTAGTCGCAGCGCAGGTTGTTGCTGTTCCCGTTCCGCACTCTTCCGTTGGCTTGGCTCTCGCAAATCCTGCGCGCCTGCCTGCGGAAGCTGTCGTTGTATTTCCCGTCAAAGCGAGACTGGGCTTTGGCGGTGCAGGTTCCGTCCGCGTAAACGCTGACGGCGCCGAAGACGAGGAAGATCCAGAAGAGCAGGTTGAAGTGCACTGTCGTGGTGGTTAGAACAGAGAGGATCATCGATGGGGAGTGGGAGCGTACTCTTGATGGCTGCGTCGGCTGAGAGACACGAGTGAGATCTGAGGTATTTGCTGTGAGCTGGAGGCTGTTGACGATGTTGATGATGGCGGCAGAGGGAGCGTAGTGTCAGGTGTCAAAGGGGGATATTTATATTCCTGCCACAACGCTCCCATCGGAACCGATACAACAGCATCCGACCAGCCCTCTTGGCATCCCGCGCAAAAGCGAGCAGCACTGGTTCGCCTTGCCGAACCCGTCACCATCACGTCGGCCATGTCACTGTCGCTCGGCCATGTCAGCTCATCCCAGATGGTGGCGACGGGGGCAGGGATCACCGCCTGTCGAACCGACAAGCGAAAAAAACATCAGACCAAGAAGGATCCCAATGACCGGTTGTGATTGGGAGCAAGCATCGTTCGGTTTCGTGATTCGAGGCCATCCGGCAATCGCAAAGCTTAACCCATACCGTCGTCGTGGGAAAAGTTTCGACCAGGCGCAGAGCCAAGGAAGGCCGCGCTCACCTCACAGCCTCGCCCAAAACCCCGCGTCCGTCTATAGTGCGAGGCAGTAGACACTCTCTACTACGAACCAACTCTGAGTTGTGATTGGGCTTTAACCTGCGACACGTGCTTGACTGGAGGACTGTATCCTCTCACACACCGGTTGAGGTTATGGGACATCAACCCCCCCTCCCCTCCCCCTCCTTGCCAGTACGTCCCCGGAGGAAGAACCCAAACCCTCGGTCTGAAGTCCAAGGGGAAAAGAAGGAGAAAAAAGCACGTAACCCAAGGAAGGGGTCCTTTCTTGTCACAAGGGGTTCAACCTTTTTTCTGGTATTTGCAATGTTTGAAGCAGACGGCACCATTGCTTCAGCAGCGAGGCGTGCCCGGTGACGATGCAAGTGGTGAGAAACAGCCCGTGAACGACGGGCGAAGCTTATCGTGACGTTCCATGAGCCGCACGTCAGATCACCCTCGCCCGTACTCTCTAGATTTGTCCACGATGAGCAAAGACAGGGCATTAGGTTGAGGCTGGGCGGGTATTGCGCAGAATCCTGGGCCGTCGCAGTCGTGTCTCGATCTTGGCAAAACGAAAAGAAACGCGTCCTCGGCGAGTCGTTAACCCAGCCGCACGGTCTCCATCACGACACGTTGGCACCCGCAGGGCCGGTTCTAGGGGGGCGGGGGGCATCGAACGAATCCTCCGGAGGGTCCGGACACCGCTGTGCTGTGCGATGACATGGCAAGGCATGATTCTCTACCAAGCTTCCCGGTGACGAGTCCGACATCTTGGCCATGATTCTAAAGAGTGGGGGAGGACGCCGTGCCGTAGCCCGCGCGATTCCGGCGTGGTGGTGTTGAGCCTTGGCAGCAGTGCCGAGTGCCAAGATTCGATGATCTACGAACCAGAGCTCCTCTCGCAGACGACTTCCTCGAGCCTCGAGAAAAAAACAGTGACGCGTTCGCCGGGGCTCAGTGCCCAAGCCGGTCGACGGGATCGGCGGCGCAGGCGGAGATGGGGGGCCAAGACAGGACACAGGGCAGGGCTTGATCCAAACCATCGAAGAAAGCTTTCAACCTTGTTCCAATGTGCTGGTTGGCCTGCCGCGGGCCATTCCGTTCACCTCACCCGCCGCCCACCGCCCCTCTCCCCCGGGCAAAACAGATGTCCGGCCCAACCTTCTTCTCCACGATCGCCCGGCATCCGTTACCTGCAGGTCAGCTGAGCTTGCGACGGGTTTGGCTCCGGCAGCAGTTTAAACGCGGGGTATCGATATTAGACGCGTTGAACCGAGACCGGGGGGCCAGGCCGGTGGCAGTGGCAGTGGACCTCTCAGAGAAAGGGAGAAGAAGAAATCTCCGTGATGAGATGGTGTTTGGTGATCGGTACGGGGATCACCCGATGCGGACTTGGCATCTCGGCAGTGTCGATCATCAACCGGCACAAGAAGCCCTCCTCCCTTGTCGCATTCGATTTACCAGGAGACACCCAGTTTCCGTGCTGACATTCGGGGAGATGAATAAACAAGGCAGGGCGAGAGGCAGGGCGTCTTGTTCGCCACTGCAACGACATCTGTGTTGGGCGATATGCACAAACCGCAACGTCCGAGAGAGGGTCCCGCCGCGTATAGTCGAACCCGGGATCCGCCTCACGGATTGCGATCGTCCGTGATAGTTTTGTTCGGGGAAGGTTTTGGACTTGGGACTGAAAACAAGCGGGAGAGCCAGTCCCTTGGTCGGCGCGGTGCTGCCTTGCTGCCCCCCCGAGATGGGCGAATGGCGAATCCCCAAAGTCCGGACGACGGAGACGGCCGGTGCTTCATCTGATCAAGATGGATCACCAGGGAAAAAAAATCAAGGTTGAATCGTCGGGCATCAGGGCCGGTTTTGTGCTGCCTGGCTGGACGTGCGGGCGAACAGAATGGGCAGCAATCGCTTCAAACAGCGGCTAAAGTGCCAAATCTCGCCAAAAGGTGCCGTGGCCGAGGCCATCGCGTGTGTTTCGACGCATCCAAAGGGTCTTGTCAAACGTGCGAAGGGACACGCCATCGCGTCTCTCCTCGCTGACAGGCACTTGACGGGCCCTTCAACCCATGATTCCGAAAGAGAACCACCAGCAGGTCCAGTCGAACGCGAATAGAGCCGGGCAGCAACTGTGCTGCGGGCAGAATGTTGGTCTGGCTTGTCGTTCGTCGCTTGCTGCGATGGCAACAGACCAGCTGCACATGGCGCAAACGACGCCGATGAAACCCGTCGGGTTTCTGCAAAACCGTGTCGCCCAGGCGATACGCGATACGCGTAATCCACGTTTCTGGGGAGGAAACCCCTTGCAGTTACCACTCCGATCCCAATCTCCCCAGTCAGAAAACCTTTACTCGTTGGGCTGGCCAGGTGTCGTCGTCCATCTTCCGCCTCACAGGTTTTCTGGAGTTCATCAACACAGAACATAGACTTACCCCTGATCCGAAGAGTCGTCTCACCGAGTCTTTGCATGAGAAGCAAGATTTGCTAGTGAAGCGAAGAAGCCACAGCTCGATTGTAGCCTAGACTTTCTTCCTCAGGCGTGTCATCCCCATAGGACTAGGAAGAAGCATAACTTTAAGCTGTTTGGGACTATCTCGTCCCCCCCCCGCGATGCTACCAAGCAAGCAGGGAAACTTCAGCTCTCCGCAACGCCATCACCAGACAGTCAACCTTTGGCTTTGGTGCTAACGCAGGTCCGTCAAGCATCGGAACACCCGCGGCTGCAGGAGGCTGCAAGTCTATCAGAAACATCTCGATCTGCCGCGTTTCCAACAACACAAGACCCATGAGCAGATCGAGCCGCCTCGTGAACAAACAATTTAGGTTGTCTTTCCGTCTTCAACCATTGCCCGCTCTTGGAACCGTGCTGCTCCGGTGCTGCAGGTACCGACTTCACTCATGCAGGGGCAACCTCTAACAGACCCCCTTGACTTTGCACGATGCTCCCAGCCAACGTCAACCTCAACCTCACACCCGCTATCCGGTTCTGTGGGACTCCTCGCGAGTCATGATCAAAACCAACCGAGAGGTCTCGCCAAAGATGAGGCGATTCACTAAAACCTGCCCGGCCTGACCGCGTTGCTTTCCAGGCAGAAACGAGACAAGCAAAAGCTGACCGGCAACTTCCCTCGCTTTTTACCCCCTTTCTTGTCCGTAACCTCACACACTTGGGAGCGAACCGGCCATTCGCGTCCCCGGATTTCCTCTCATCAAGCCGCCGGCCAGGTCGACCGCGCTCAGAAGCAGCGACAAGGGTCGGAAATTCTCTATTGTTTCCGTTTCATCAGGCCGCGTCACCGAAACAAAAACAAGAAAGAAAAAAAAACATCTCCCGTCTCCGCCATCTGTCCACTTTGACGTATTTGTTCTTGACAGTATCGAGAACGAGTCTCAGCAGCGTGTCTGGCCTTCCTCAGACTCCTGTCACGGCCATGGCTGCGGCGGCTCTCGATGCTCGTGCTCAACCCATCACATCCCACGGAATACATTTCCGGCGCTCGACTTGCGGCCGACCAGTGCGCGTCTAGACGGGGCGGACGCATCCCCGAAAAGAGATTCATTCGAAGCCTCGGCTACTTTGCAGCCGTCTCAGTCCACAGCCGAGCCGGACGTCCAAACCACGTGACTCGTAGACCTGCCTCTTTGAAGCACTACACGACCGCGTCGCTATGGAAGATACACAGCGTCGCGGATGAGGACTACTCGTGGACTTGAAACGGGTGGGCCCCATTCAAACGTGGGTGTACTATTCCAATCCCTCGGTTCGGAAAGCTGGGTTCTGTCACGGTTAAAAGAGGTTCTTCTGCCTTGTTGGAAGCGGGACTTCCTCCGTCAGAAAACCTCACCAAAAGGCGACGGACGACGAACGTAATGGCACACGAGGGAACAAAGCGTGAGTATTGCTACGGTAAATGGCTCGCGTTGGGCATGGCGGGAGTCGTCGTCGGTACACCACATCAATCGACATTGTGACAGTTTCAAGGCAAAAACACTGCGTGGTTTTTGTATGCCATGTACTGGGGGCCGCCATTTCATACGAGCTCAGTCGCGGTATTCCTCCGCCACGAGCGGCTACTTGGACCAATCATCAGCAAAACACTTGCGCACCATCACACGTCTCTTGCCCTTTCTTGGGTCAACGCAAGGTAGGCCACGGTCAACACCGAATGTTCCGATTGAAATCACCGACTATCCACCAGTCTAGCTTTTACCACACTACTTTTATAAAACAATCGCGCGCCAGAAACACGACAGAAACCATCGAATCATCTGCTATCGCTCACCCCCGTCTGAGAGCACTCGCCTCATGAGAAGATGATGTTCTTCAACTTTTCCTTCTCACCGCTCTCCTCGCACATGCCCCTGAACACGCCACCATCCTTCTCCCACAGTTCCCGCGGGCTGCCAAACTCGGCCACAGCACCGTCGCTCAACACCAAAATACGGTCGAAATCGGCAATGGTGCTGAGACGATGCGCAATGACGATGAGGGTGGAGTCGTTGAACTCCTCACGGATGGAGCGCTGAATAAGCGCGTCCGTGTTCATGTCGACTGCAGACGTGGCCTCGTCGAGCACCATGACCTTGGGGCGCGATACAATGGCGCGAGCCAGGCAGAGCAGCTGGCGCTGGCCCTGCGAGAGGTTGCCTCCGCCCTCGGAGATGGCAGAGTTGAGGTTGCGGAAGACGTTGGTGTTCTTCTGCGGTGTTGTGAGTGACGGCGTGGCCGAAGGCGGTGCTGAGGGCTCGCCTGGTGACGAAGGTGAGGAATCGACGAGGTGTACGCGTTGGAGTGAGTCGCGAAGATCGGTGTCGCTCTGGTTATCGAAGGGGTCCAGGTTGGAGCGGATTGTGCCGGAGAAGAGGACAGGGTCCTACGCATCTGGTTAGTTTTTGACAATCATCGAAATGGAACGGGTCGTCTTACTTGGGGAATGATGGCCAGCCGGGATCGCAAATCGTGCAACTTAATCTTGGAAATGTCGAGGCCGTCGACCTGGATGCTTCCAGACTTCGCCTCGAGGAAGCGGAAGAGTGCAAGCGTCAAAGACGACTTCCCGGCTCCCGTTCGGCCGACCACACCGATTCTCTCATTCTTCTTGACGCTAAAGGTGAGGCCCTTGAGGACGGGCGAGAGGTCCTCGGCGTAGCTGACGACGAGGTCCTTGACCTCCAAACGACCCTCCGTGGGCCAGGTGGCCGGGGGCTCAATACCGCCCTGGTCTTCGGTCTGGAGGTCCGAATACTCGACGACGCGCTCGGCGGCGTTCATGTCGAGCTCGATGTTGGCATAGTGACGGATGGACCAGACAATGGCCTGGGAGAACTCGAGGGCGAACGAAAGGGTGAAGCCGGCGAGCGAGGCAGACATGTAGGGGCTGCCGAGAACAACAAAACCGACAGTGGTGGAGAACAGAGCGCCGATGAGCGACATGCGCCAGCCCATCCAGCGGTTGAAGAGCCATAGGTACCACGAGGCCATGCCAAAGTCGTCGAGACGCGTGTACATGGCGTCAATGTACGTCTGCGCCTTGTCGGCGCCGCGGATCGTCATCATGCCGGTGAGGGTGGACCCGAAAAGATCGAAGATGGGCGACTTGACGGTACTCTCGAGGCGCTTGGCAGGACGAGCGCCGGCGAGGTAGCGCCTACCGATGTAGATGGCGATCAGCAGCAACACGAGTGCCAAAGGAATGATGGCGGGCGAGACGGAGAAGGCGGTGATGCAGATTCCGATGACGCTGAGGATGGCGCCGAAGACGCCCGAGAGATCCATGCCGAGACGGTTGTCAATGACGTTGAAGTCGGCGGTAAAGCGGTTAAGCACGCGTCCGGTGGGAACTGTATCGAGCCAGCGGAGGGGTGTGCGCAGAACGGTCTTGGTGATTCCCTCAAACATGCGACGCGAGGCCTTGTAGCTCATCAGGAAGAAGTAGAAGAAGCGGCCGGTACCGAGGATGGCGGAGAAAGCCGAGATGCCAACATAGATGCCGAGATAGAAGTAAAAGTCGTTGTCGCGGGACTCGATGGTGAAGCCCGACTGCTCCGGACGCGGTGCGTGGAGGGTGCTATCCTGAAGAGTGTATGCGTAGGCGTACTGCTGGTGCGTCGGAGACTTGCTCACTTGTTCGTAGTGGCCAGTCCACAGACGAAGCCACCAGGAGCGGGCGATGACGATGAACTGGAAGAGAGTAAAGAGGAAGAAACCAAAGCCCCACCAGGGCCAGCCTCCACTTTGCTTGAGGTACGCGGCGTACACGTGCTTCTTGATGGCTCCCTGCTCACGGGCCTCGTCCTCGACGAACTGACGAGCAGCCTTTGATGGTATCTTCTTCAGGATGCCACCGTCCGCGGTCAGCTCTGCTGCTTCTGATGGCTCGACTTCGGAGGCTTCCTCAGAGTTGACGGCGGTCGCAGCCTCTTCTTCCGCAATTTGGAGAGCAAATTGTTCGTGGCTCTTGATGAGTTCCAGGGTTCCGGTCTCGTTGAGCTCGGACAAGAGACCAGAGTGCTGGACGGTGCCGTCACCGAGTTCGACGATGAACTTGGTCCTGGGCTCACAGAGGGCCACGTGGTGAGTGACAAGGATGCGGGTACGACCCTTGCAGATGTCTCCGGTAAGACAGTTTTCGTAAATGTGTCGACCGACGTGGGCATCGACGGCACTGAAGATGTCGTCGAGGACGAGGATACCGGCGCGGGAGTATATAGCTCGGGCAAGGGTGAGACGCCACTTCTGGCCGCCACTGAGGTTGATGCCATTGGCACCAAGCTCGGTCTTGTCGCCGTCGGCAAGCATCTCGAGGTCCTTCCTCAGCGCGCAAGCGTCAATTGTCTGGCTGTAGCGCTCCTCATCGAGGGGAAGACCAAAGAGGATGTTGTTCTTGACCGTGGCGTTTTCGATCCAGGGAATCTGGCCGACGAAGGAAATGCTGCTTGGGATGATCCAGTTGTCGCGGTTGGCCTTGTCGTCATGGCGCTCGCTCAGCGGAGGGGGTTTGGGTGCGTAGATGGTGCCGGACAGGAGATCGGATTCGCCAAGGATAGCAGCAAGAATCAAACTCTTGCCTGTACCAGTCTTTCCAGAGATGACGGAAAGCTCACCGGCAGGGAAAGTGACGTCAATGTTGCGGAGAACGAATCGATCTTCGTCTTTGGTCTCCTCGTCGACGGGCCAGGCGATGGAGGCGTTCTCAAATGCGACATCAGGACCCTCGGTAACGGTTTGCACCTTCTCAGGTCCGTTTAGGTAGTCTTGCATTCTCTTGATGGAAACGTTGGCGTCGATGACGTCGGTGATGAGCTCGGGAATGACAGCAAGAGTGACCTCGAGGTTCTTGAAGACACCAATGCTGACGAACGCGACGGACGGAATCAAGTTGCCGTTCAGAAGGGCGTAAACAGCCAGCGAAACGGCAGCCAAGGCGATGGGACTCGTGATCCACATACCGAAGAGCACGGTGTCACCCTTGAAGACCTGCCAGAGAGCGCCGAGCTCCTTGTCACGCATTTCAAGAATACGCTTCTCCCACTGGGGTTCGAGAGCCGAGAACTTGATCTGGCGCATACCGACGAGAGCCTCGTTGACGACGGCAAGCTTCTGATCTCTAATCTTCATCAGCTTGTCTTGTGCCTTGGAGTATACCTTGGCGTAAGTGAAGTTGATGGGCAGAAGGATGGCCCAGGCTAAAAGTCCAGCGCCCAGAGGACCCCATCCGAGCAAGTAGACCAAGAACCAGATGGCGACGATCAGCTTCGCGAAACTAGAAGGGAAGAGGAACTGGAAAGCAGCGAAGTCCGAAACGCGTCGGGCGTCGACACCGATGAGGTTGATGATGGCCTGACGAGACTTGAGAACGCTGTCGTCCTCGCCCTCTTCGTCGTCATCCTTCTTGTCCTTGGACTTCTTGTCGTCGACGTCTTCTCCCTCCTTGGGCTCGTTCTCGGTTTTGGACGCAGCCTTGACAGTCTTGCGCCGCATGGACTTTTCGAAAATCAGAGCCGAGAGGGCGCCTCTCATGGGTATGCACAACTCGGCCCAGGAGAGCCAGAACATGCAAGCTTCAACCCAAGCATCGGCCAGGATAACAAGACCGAGCCAAAATACCAAGCTCCACACTTCTGCGGGCAATTGGTCGCCAGGCCGTCGCTTCTCGAGTGCCGTGAGGATCTGGAGAGTCACGAAAGAGGGGGCAAGACTGAGGAAGGATTTGCTGAGAGCAATAGACCACTGAACGGCCAGAGGTCCACGGTAAGCCCAGATGATGGACCACCATAGGCTAGAGCCCTCTTTGAAGTTGTACCCCTTCCAGCGCTGAGCAGAATCACCCGAACGAGTCCAATTGTCGGGTTTGGGAAGGTCAGTGACGTCCAAGTCCTTTTTCTGCGTGGCAGTATCAAGCAGGCTGGTACACCAGCCCCAGGTGTAGCGGCTAAAAGCGTTGGCGGTGTTGAGGCGGTCAACGACTCTACCATCGAAGAAGACGTCAGGTCTCCTTGGCAAGAAAAGACCACTGGCCGCTAGGGCGACAGAGACGGCAAGACCTGCAATCTTGAGGCCAAATGACACGGGGTTATGCTCAAGGACGTGATTGAGAACCTGGACGTTCTGGAGGACTTGCACAGCGCTGAACACAAGAGACGAGAACCAAGTAAGAAGACCGAGGTTGAAGGCATGAATGGAGTCGTTGGTGGCGGCGAGGGCGGAGGCTTGGAAGGCCAAAAGACCCCAAATGCCAGTTGCGATCCATTCGGCGATCCACAACGAGTCGAAGTGACCTGTGCGAAAGCCAGTGATGGACACAATGGAATTGGCTAGCGAGAGACCGAAACCGACGAAGGCGAGCAAGGAGATGAGTAGTTTGGGCCGACGGTTGGAAAAGGCGGCCGAAGCCTCGGGGGTTGCTTTTCCATCTTTATCTTGGTAGAAATGGTCCTTGGGTTTGTGAGCACGAAGCTGGCGAATGAAGCCCGCAAGAGCCGGAACCGAGCTGAGAGCGACAACGCCCAGAGCAGCCCCGGCCTCGATCAGCAGGCGTGACTCATCTTGCATATTGGAGCCCGTCATGAGGTCAAAGGCCATGCGGTCGGGGTTTGCGCAAAAAAGCGTCAAGATTGAAGTCGAGAGAAGGGTGAAGATTTTTGAGGTGGCGGCTTACGAGCCCAAGTCGTGCTATTGCGCAAAAGTACCACCGCAAACGAAACAGGTGCGAGGTCCCACAACGAAGTCGGCCGGGTCGCGGTTGGTTTGGTTTGTAAGCTTCCCTTCGGTAAAGGTCCGCCGTTGCTTTGGAGCTAAGGTGACCCCGGGCTCAATGGAAGTGGAAGAGCCTGTCTCCACGATGTTTCGGCGCGGCGGTCTGCTTGGCTTTCCGGGCGACGGGCCGACCGAAACACGAACAACTGAACTCCTCTGTGGATATCGGCCTGGCTTGTTCTCGAATGAACGACCAGGATTGAGACACTGGCAGAGTGTGATATCAACAATGAGCTCGGGAATAAGTTCGGCGCCAGTGCTGTTATCGGCAGATGGGAAGCCGAGACGGAGCCGGTGGCGTCGCGTTTCGTGACGTCTTCTTCGTGTCTTCGGCCGATTTTACTCGTCTTGTCCTGAAGTCGAAGTCCCCGATGGGACGGCAAGGTTCGAAGTGACAGGAGACGCTGGGAACAAGCCGAGTCAAGCACAGCCAGTCCAGATCAGATGCTGATCTCTTCTTCTCTAGAGCAGAGAACGGGCCAAACTGGAAGGATTGAATGAGAAAGGTACGAACAGCAAGCCTGAGGTTGAAGAGAAGGGGAACCTGGAAGTCCTATCGAGGCTTACCACCAATTCATTATATTTTCCCAGAGATGGTTCGAAAGACAGATGCCATTGGTTCGTGGGGTAGCGTGCAGCTATCGCATCGCATTGCGTCGCATCGTAGCGAGAAGGCAGCGTGCACCACGCCCGCCCTGCCTTGTCATCAATTGTCCCTTGTCGTCGTCCACCACCCCATAGCATGCCACTTCTGACCGGGATCACTTGTGCATGTTCAATCGTAGCGCCTCTGTCTTGCATCACCCCCACTTCGCCGGGCCTGGAGTTCCCACGAGAAGTCATGCCCTCTTGAACTTGGATCGCCGTGTCTGCTCCAACCTGCGTCCACATGTCAATGTCCTGCAGGTATCCGATACAGGGACACCATGTACGCGGACTCGAAAGATTGGTGTACGCTGCGGTCTGGGATCGCGGCGGTGACTCTAGGCAGTCGCCGGCGACTACCCATGACGTTTGGCGGAGTTTGGCGGGAACAAAATTATTTGACGGCTTGCACAACAGCGTTCCATCGTACATGGCGTCGTATCCAAGGCCATTGGCCAGCCTAAGATCCCGACGCCTTGGTTGGATCGTTGTCGCCGGTTGAGTCATCGGTCTGAGTCTGTATACAGGAGAAACAGAATGAGGAAAAAAGAGGCACGGAAGGTGGGTTCGTGCCAAGCAGAAGTTCCTCAGGACCCTGGAGGCATGGAAGAGCTAGCCAAGCCAGGCCATCCGGGGAGCAGATGGGATGGGGGTGCAAGGAAATGAGAATGACTGTTGGAAAGTGTGGTGTGGGCGGCAGGTTGCGAAGTGACTCGACGGGACTCGACTCGTACTGGCAAGTTGAAGTTTCGAGAAGGCCATTGGTTACGATTGTATCTCTGCACCAGAGCAACGTGCACGAGGTACCTTGCCTTTACTTGTTCAGCCTGGATTAGCACCCGAGGAACATGGCTTAGGGGCTTCAGGCGCCGATGGCTTACACTGAGTCGTCCGGACAGTGATTTAGCTGCCTCGTGCTACTGCACTATGCCTGCTATAAGAGGGAACCCGCCTGTTAGCGTGGTAGCCCTGCTGCAGTCATCCTGCACTAACATGCTGCCAGGTAGGTAGTCCGAGGGAATGACAATTAGTCACCTGTAGCAGTCTTTTTGCTCTCCTCCACCTGGCATACCCACGATCCATTCGCTCCCGATTTGCCGTCTGTGCAGTTGTCATCCTGGTTCACTCTTTGGCCTCACCTCGAGGAACCTACGGATACATACCTAGCGTTCGTCCAACCATACGGGGCATCGCTGGCAGCGGGTCGTCAGCATTGCAAGATGTCGGTATGATCCTTGAGGCTGACCACCGTCCAAGTACATTGGCTGGATCAATGTTGCAATCAGCGCTATCAATGCTGGGTACTTTGCTGACCAGAAAGAGTCAATTCTCAAGTCAACGTGGTCCAGGTCGGTCCAGGCTGCCAGGCTCCCGCCTGCTCGTCTCGACACCATGACTTCCAACAGACTGATCCTTGCCTTCTGTAACAGGAAGGTCGTCTGGCAGCCGAGTACCCGACCCTCTCCCTCCTTTTCCCATCACCCATACGAATCTCGCATCCAGCGCAGACTCCGTTGGGACAGGAGGCTCCAGCTTACAGGGAAGAAGACCGGGGTACGAAGAGATATTGGCCAGACGCGCATGTACTGCGCCGCAGCACATCATCAAAGGCGGTCAGCTTAGCAAATCGACGTCGGTGGATCGTGGCCCGGCGAATGGTGAAGCCAAGTCGGAAGGGGGAGTCTTGTGGGTTGAACAGTGTGCATCTGTCTCTCACGCTCTTCCGCTTTCATGGTGCTTATGTAACACAGTCACTGAAGAGACAATAGCTTCAGCACTGGACGGGAGGTCGTGGAGTCAGTAGTTCAATATGTTGGGGTAACAACCTGTATGGTCACTGCGATGAACCTGAAAGGCCGAGACAGGCAGTGTCCAAGCAATCGTTCTTCACTCATCCCGCAACTACCATGTAAAGCCATGCGCCAGTTCGTGAACCTGACCTCGCCAGTTTACCTTTCAGCTTTACCTTGTTTTGCATGGTATCATGTGGTGTTGAGAGATGAATCGCCTGCGCTGACGTGCCGCACACAGCCGGCTCCCGCCGCCTCTCTCACTTGGCTGTCCCCTTCTCTTGGTTGTTGGCGAATCCATGTGCGCGCCCTGCCGACGACGACGAACTGCTACCACGACAGCCTCGTGTAGAAATGGCAGACAGAAGGCAGGGCGGTGTCAGGAGAGCTTCTCGTCGGGCGGCAGGCATCTCACACCCCCGATCACCTTCCCCTGAGAGGCATCATTGTCTGACCACCATCCATCTTCACATTTTGCCCAGACCCGAGCGGTATGCAGCTTTGGGGCACCTTCCTAACGGTTTCGCCGTTATCTACCCGCCTTTGGGGAAATTTGACATCGCTTGCGGCGCGGCATGCAAACTTCCATGGCGACCGATCAAAGGCTGACGCATCCGAGCGAACGGGCGTCTGTGGATGCTCAAAGCAAAGATAAACAGGCGTCAACCTCTTGGCCACATTTGTAAGTCGTGGAAACAGCCACGAGACTCTCGAGTTCGACCTGGACCTCTATTCTGCGCCGCTGGTCGGCGCATCATCGACCATGGTTGCCGATAGTCGAACACCGCGGAAGCGCGACTTGCCCACGCGATGATGAGGCGATGATCTACCAAGCAGAAAGATGGTATTGGGCGCAGGCTCCCATCAGACGCGCCCTTTGGTGCGTAGGCTGCTCCAGAGTCGCACATCAGTCAACACCCAATGTTTCGAAACGCCAATAGCGACAGAAGACGGGCAGCACAACAACCCACCCGTGCGCCGATTCGACCCGGCAGAGACACACGACAGGATCTGACGTTGACAAAGGCGCGTCGTGGCTCATGATTCGGATTGCGAAACCGCTGGGGACGGGAGTTGGCTGGTCGTGTCTTGTGAAGGGACGCCATGCTGTGTTAGGGTGCTGAGAAGACGGCAACAGGGCACAGACGTGGTGTAACAGCCACCGATGAGGCTCCTCGAAAGTCTACGATTGGTCCCGCGGGAGGCGGACGATGGCGTCTCGCCTTGTCCACCGCTAGCGTCGGAAGATGCTGGACAGAGTTGAGATGACGGGAAGCTTCTTCTGGATGTTCGACATGGAGATAATCTTGCCTCCACCCCTCGTTTTAGTATCCACCTCCCAAGAAAGACATTGGCAGATGGTGCTCCTCAAATGCAACAGCAAAGAGGAGTCGAGTCAAGGGACGTTCGGTGCTTGTGATCCATGACATTGTGCGTTTGTCGAGCCACAGTCTGAAGCAACGCAGCGCCCGAGACTGGCGACGAAGACCACCATGCAAAATGGGGATGATGGGCCGAGCCTGCGTAGCTGAATGAGACGTGAACACGCGGTGAAACAAGCCTAGTCGGATGCCTCGAACCAGCGTGGACCGGCCCGTCGCTCAGGCTGCATCCAGCTCGGAAGCTTTCTCTCGACGACTACGCTGAGTTTGGGTGCATCGACGCAGACCCAAAATGCGGTATAGCAAGGTCGAGCACCTGCAACAGTCCAGTTCGCAAAGGTTGGCTCAAAGGTTGCGGTCCGGAGAAATGGAGGAAGCATGCGCTACTGAGTTTTGATGCTCTTGGTTGCGCATCGTCTGTCGATATCCTGGGTTGCGTGTGGAAGCTGAAACGAAGAAGCTGAAGTGGACTGGGCATGAACAATTTGCATTAGCCGCGCCATAATTGGCGGGTCATCAGCCCTGTCGCCCACCTCAAGGCAAGATGGGCGTCAATCTGGGTGGAATATCGCGCGACAGGATCCGCATTGGGGATATTGTATCGTTTTCAAAGGGGCTGCCCCCTGCGCTTGCGTGGTGTCGCTACACTGGAGATCTGAGAATAAATCAAAGGCTAAATCAGCCGAGAAAGACTTGTCGCAACCTGCTCCCGCCCTTGGCAACCAAGCAAGAAGAGAAGAGGGGACACAATGGACCCGGCTAACGGGAAGGGTTACGCTGAGCCCAGCAAACCACAAAGGAGAAGCCATGAACCGTCCGAAGAGATGGAACGCAGGGTACCTAGGTAGGAAAGCCAGCTCGTCTCTTGTTCTGATATTAGGTTGAAAGTGCCCTTCGTTTCGGTGTGTTGCGCCAGCTGCCTCAAGGCGCTAGCGAGTTGCTGTGTCGATCAGGTGTGTTTAGGATGCCTTCGTGTGTGGAATTGACATAGTCATGGCGGTTTCGAGTAAGGTAAGGTAGCTTGTGGGATTTGTCCACTGTCTGCATTCGAGACGCGTCAAGCTTTGAGGCTGACTCTTGCATATATACAAGTACTTGTGCCACAGGCAGGTAGTAGGTAATTATCTCGAGGTAAATCGTACCAACACTATGAGAATCGGGTTGATGTACGGATAAGAACCATGTGATGGTTTGGGCGTGACGGCTGAACTGCGGGCCTACTGGCAGCTCACTTCGTAAGGTGCAGCAAACATGAGGTGCAGGAGGCGGCACTGATTAAGGTTGGCGTCGCCAAGGTTCGGCGAGATAGTGCTGGCCAATAACAGAGACTTTGGTGAGCGAAACAGTGGGCTGTCTCTTCATATTTGAGCTGTTTGATTGGCCGAAACAGTCTCGGACGCTGCGTTTTTTCCCTAGCACCTTCCCTGCTGCCGCCGCCCTGTGCACTGGGCTGAATGGGCTGCTGCTTCCACAGTACACCTCCTCAGAGTGCCCATAGAAGGTAGGTACCTACCTACTCTTCTACATACCTGCCTTGGGTATGCTGCGCTCCAAACTTGGCACCCTTTGATCAGCTGGTAGTGATTACCTGCTGCGTCTTCGTCGTGCAGTCCACAACTCGGAATTTGGGAGTACAGACACCAGCTGGTCTGGTCTGACTGACGACAATTGCTACACGCCATAAACCTCCCGTCAATAGGTAGGTAGCAGCTGTGAACCGTCTGAGCTTAGGTATGACAAACTAGACCAGCTGAAGCAAAGCAACCCACTCAAGCCACTACATGCAGCGTATTGTAGGTGCCTATCTGCTGTAGGTATCTCCACCGTGCTGAAGCGGCACTGGACCTGGATCTGGAGGACCTTTCATCCATCATTAGTCCCCTCGTGACATTTCCCCTACCAGCTTTTTTTCCCCCTTCAAAAATTGTTTCCTGATTTACCAGAGTCTTCCTTTGTCCAGCCCATTCGAAACTGCTCTGCCGTCTCCTGCTATTGATTGGAAGGTCATTAGACCAATCCCGCCCTGCACCACAATCAATCGACCCAACCATTTCCCGCGACGGACAGCCCTGCCGCAGAAGCAAGCAGCCAAGATAGCCCAACCTAGCCCACATCGTCTTACCTCGCTCTACCTACCCTGCTTGCTTGTCGTACCTGTTCTCTTATTTCCAAGCTTCCCGTCCGCTGCTAAGCAACCACTCAGCTTCAATTTCCGTCTGCTTAGCCGCCCCCTCACACATCACAGCTGCAGTTCTTGTCATCTACCAACGAAGCTTCCCGACTCGAATCGACGGTTTAAACTACCCTCCGATAATATACCTTCCGCACCTCTCGGCCCCCAGCCCTCCACGACCAACCACGTATCTTCCGAGAGCCTCCCATCATCGTACGAGGTCATTGTACACTTCGGCTGCCTCTCGACTTCGCACATGGTCTCCTACCATTCTTTGCACAAGCATTCAAGATGAAGAGCACGCCTCTGATCATCAATTGGCATGATCAGAATGCCCCCGTCTATTCGGCCCACTTCGAACCCCAAGGGAAAGGCCGGTTAGCCACGGCTGGAGGGGACAACAACGTTAGAGTACGTCACGTCGTCCAGCCTGCAACTGTGATGCCCTTCTCCGCGTGATGGTGCGAGGCTGACGCGACATCTAGCTCTGGAAGCTCGACAGCGATGGAGAGGACAGAAAAGTTGAATACCTGTCGACTCTCAGCAAGCATACACAAGCTGTGAACGTCGTTCGATGGGCACCCAAAGGTTCGACTTCTACCCTCGCACACCTCCCGCCGCTCGTGGCTGAACTGACCGTCCATTGCAACAGGCGACACTCTCGCGTCCGCCGGCGACGATGGGAACGTGATCCTCTGGGTCCAGTCCGAACACGCTGGTCCTGCCTTCGGCAACGAGGGTCTTGAGGACAAGGAGACTTGGCGAACGAAGCACATGTGTCGATCTAGCGGATCCGAGATATACGATCTTGCCTGGTCTCCCGACAGCACCTTCTTCATCATCGGAAGCATGGACAACATTGCCCGTATCTACAATGCCAGCTCCGGTACGCCAGGCCGCTCCTTATCCCCCAAATCGCCATGCTGACTTAGCCAGGCACTCTTGTGCGCCAGATCGCCGAACATAGCCATTACGTCCAGGGCGTTGCGTGGGACCCTCTCAACGAGTACATCGCGACCCAATCGTCCGACCGTTCAGTTCACATCTACTCCCTGAAGACCAAGGATGGACAGCACACACTCAGCGGCACCCACGAAGACAAGCCGTCTAAAATCGCGAGCCACAGCAAGAGCGATTTGCCGCCTCGGCGTATATCCTCGAGCAGCCCTGCTCCGCCGGATTTCACCATGCGAACCCACCTGACCGTCGAGAACGCCGTAGGTTCCCCGATACCGTCAGCCCCGGGAACCCCGACCTCCATAGCGCTGCCGATGAACCCTCCTAGCGGCATCAATCATAGCAGACGGTCGTCTTTTTCGTCACGGCGCTCGCCGTCTCCAGCCCCCTCGATGCCCCTGCCGGCTGTAATGCCCATGTCACACGCGGAACCCTCTCCAAAACCTCTGCCATCGGGGACCCTGGGCACCAAGAACTCGACCCTCTACGCCAATGAGACGTTGTCGTCATTCTTCAGGCGCCTCACCTTCACGCCCGACGGAAGCTTGCTCCTCACACCGGCTGGTCAGTATCAGACCCAACACGCTACGGAAGGAAGCGCCAAGCCGACGTTCGAGGTCACCAACACTGTGTACATTTATACTAGAGGCGGTATCAACAAGGCCCCGATCGCCCACCTGCCCGGCCATAAGAAGCCTTCGGTCGTTGTCAAGTGCTCCCCTGCCTTTTACACCTTGCGGAACTCACCACCCGTGACGAAGCACATCACCATCGACACATCGTCCTCCGAGGACCCGATCCCAGCTCTTCCAGAACCTGTCGCGAAGCCGGCAGCGTCGACATCGGTCATGGATCCACCGCCACCACCTACGTCCAACCCCGAAGCGTCATCGACGCCAACGAGTAGGCCTGAGTCGAGTGTTTCTACACCCGGCCCCAAAGCCGCTTTCGCTCTTCCCTACCGAATGATCTACGCCGTCGCGACTCAGGACTCGGTGCTTCTCTATGATTCTCAGCAGCAGACGCCCATCTGCATCGTCAGCAACCTGCATTGCGCGACATTCACCGACTTGGCATGGTAAGTCAACATTGCTTGCGTTGTTCAGATCAGAATACTAACGTGGCAAAGGTCGACGGATGGTTTGACTCTGCTGGTGTCGTCCTCGGATGGCTTCTGCTCCACACTGTCGTTCGCTCCTGGCGAGCTTGGCCAGGTGTACCAGGGAGAACTTCCCACCGCCAAAACACCAACCGTTCCTGGAGTCACGCCGGCGGCTGCGGCCTCGTCGAGTCAGACCACACCCGCGCCCACTCCATCTTCGGGATTCGCCCCTCCGTCCCCCTATCCCAACGGAGGAGGCCACCACCACCGAAATTCTACCAGCTCATTCACTGCGCCGTCCCCGCCGCCCGCTGGCTTTGTCAACCAGCGACCTCAATCTCCAGCGCGGTCCAACTCCACCTCGTCGGTGGCCACGCAGTCTTCAAACGTGGTCACTAACCCGTCTCTCATTGTCGGAAGCGTCCCAGGCATCGCCGTTGCCAATTCGACCAAGGTCACCGGTGTGCCCATCACCACCCCTCCCGAGACTCCCCGTGCCAACCCAACGCCGACCGCTTCAGTCGGAACGCCGGCGACGGGGACGAAACGAGGGGCCAGTGAAGGCGACAAGGAGGAAGGCGGCGAGCCCAAGAAGCGACGCATCGCGCCGACGCTCATAGAGCAGAAACCTTAGATGTGGTAGTCGGTGGAAGTGTCAAGGGCCTTTTCACGTACAATGAGTCATGGTCAAAAGCGTTATTCGGACGGGAAGGGTGGGTCGCAGCAATATTGCAGGTTCGGAATGTGAAAGCCCCAGATGGGTTGTATTAAAGAATACTCGTATCGGGCGCACTCGCGAACGGGTTTGTTTGCATGGCATGGCGTTGCTAGGTAGGTTATAGCAAGGACTTGATGACGGTCTCTTGTCTTTTGGAACGGTTGTACCATTGGGCAAGGTAAAGTAGTAGCTGTGCCCGAGTGGCACTACGACTGTACAATATTGACGGTTCCGCATTGCTGTGTTTGTATGCAGTGATTGTTGTTGCTGAAACTATGTGAGGCAACGGTGTTGAAGTATCGTGCATCAAGCGCTTTGACTGCTAATAAGCCGGAGACGGTCAAATTTCGGAACTTCCCTCTGACATCATGGCCAATCAAGGTACGCGTCAACCCATCAAAACACGTCAAACATGGCGTCGAAAAGACCCCCAAGCCCCGATTTGATACAGAATCCGTTCATTAAGAAGCGCAATCTCACATGGGCACTTGAATTACACGACTCCGAGTCGGTAGTTTCCGAGAATGAGCAGCCACCACACGACGGCATTCAGCCGCCAAACCTTACCGCGCTGGAGTCAGGCACCGCGGCTGCGCACGACCCGGCATCGCATTTCTTCACTCGTCTTTCGGAATGCGTGCTGGATCCATTCCCATCGGCAACGACGCGGTACACCCCGGCCGAGTTGCGGGCGCTGTTCGAGGAACACGCGGGATCGAAGCGGGGTTCTCATTTTGTGATTCACCAGCACGATCACCCCGTCGCGGGGCCCCATTACGATTTGAGGTTGCAGGTGAATGAGACGAGTAGTTTGAGCTGGGCGCTGATGTACGGGTTACCTGGGGACGCGAACTCGAGGCGGTTGAATCGGAACGCGATGGAGACGAGGGTGCATTGTTTGTGGAATCACGTGGTTGAGGTTGGGGGGTGGAGGACGGGGAGTATGGTGGTGTGGGATTGTGGGTGGTTTGAGGTGCTGGGTGGTGGGAAGAAAGGGGGAGATGGGCCGGGGGTTGATCCGGAGTCGGAGAAGGAGGGGAGTGGTGAAGAGGAGAGTGAGGGTGAGGGCGAGGATGAGACAATGACAGAGCAGGAGAAGTTGGCGAGGGCGTTCAGGGAGCGAAAGATTCAGGTGAGGTTGCATGGGAGGAAGTTGCCGAGGAATTATGTGGTGTATTTGAGGTTGACGAAGGGTGAGGATACCGAGGGGAGAAGGAAGGGTAGAAGAGCGATAGAACGGGGCGTGAGGAGGCGGGGGAGGGGGAAGAAAGTGGAGGTCATGGAGGAGACGAGTAACGAGGAGGATAGTGATGGCGAAGGTGATGATGCTGTGGTTGATACTGGGGAAAATGACGATGAGAAGGAATTGACAGAGGTTGAGAAGGAACTGAGAGAGGTTGAGGATGAGCATGTTCGCAGGACAAACGCGTACAAGGGTGCGTTGAACAGTGTTGGCAGCGTGTATCAGAGGAGGTGGTATCTTTCGCTGGATCGGGAGGCGAGCGGGTTCACGAGGAGGGTGGTGAACGGGAAGAGGACGTGGGTTTTGGAGAAGGACGGGGATGAGAGTGAGGTGGACGGTGCCAGGCTGAAGTTCCCTTTCTATGTTCGAGGACCCGAGGTCGAGAGGAGCGTGGTCACGGGACGCCTTGGACGTGAGGTCCTGAAGGATGAGGGTGTGGGTGGGTACGTGGGGAGGAAGGGGTGGAAACCCGTGTTGAACTGATCAGGTCTCTGGACGGTGTGTTGCCTGGGACTTGTGTTCAGCAGGTAGCAGGCATTTTTCTGAGATAGAAGTCATCAATGAGCTGCGATTCTAGAAGTAGTTCTAAACAGCCTGGTCGTCACCTGTATCGTCCATCCAACACGCTGTGCATTGTCCTTTGGGCAGTCAACTCAGGGAAACAAGATATCGCCAGCACAGCAATACAAGGCTTGGCGACAGTTCAGGATTTCTGCTTCAACAAGACGACTTTGAGAAGAATTCTTGGGCAGGAGAATATGTGCGGATACCCATAGTGGCTCTAGCAGAGTCGTAATCGCCTGCGGGGCCAGGGGTCGTCCGAACTAGCGCCGGAGCCGGAGAGCCAGTGCCGGGCCCGGGTGCAGGCTCGGACGTGGGGACCCAGTCGGCGACCCCGCTTCCGGCATTGTTGCCTACCACGTCTCCCTATCTTCGAGACCCGGTAACGCTTTGTATGGAGCATTCCCAGAACTGCTAGTCGCCGCTGGTCTCATCAATTTGCGAAGGATTTGCATGGTTGCAAGACTATTTGCTCCTGCGTTGTGATCGTCTGCTCATTTAGGGGATCTCGCAGTTGACGAACGAAATTGAGCATTGCCTGGACTCGGTTAATTTATCACGAAATCGATAGACTTGAAGCAGCCATCCTGCGGCTGCAACCTCGGCTCGGCTTTGAGACTGAAGACATCATGGGAAGCACACGAGCGTAGCACCCATGACCGGTGAGTGGGGCCGTATCTTCCGTCTCACCGCTATTACGGACTACACGGAGGATAGTAAATAGACGATGTGTATGTTCGTTTCATGAATTACACCACCTAAAACGTCCCCGGGGAAACACAGCCGAAAACAACATCCATCGCCTTTCATAGTGGAGACAAGCTGTCAACGCCTGGCCTGACAGCTGAGCAGCTGGGGCTGACATCTGCCAGCTGTGTCGCCAGCTGCCAGCGCAACAGATCCCCCTCATGTTCGGCCTGAATTAGGTAATACAGCCTGGCGATCGCAAGCATCCAACGTCGACGGTCGAGCCATGCAAGCGGGGCCAGACGCCCTGGTCCTTGTCCTTGTAATTGAGTTGTCCAATGCTCCCGGTTCCTTTGTTTGATTCGTGAACCATCGCGGAAACGACACTCACGACGCCGTTCCCAGGATGGATCCCTGTGCGAGCTGTGCTGAGCCCCGTCCGTCCCCTCGCCTGACTCTGAATCCAACGACGTGGGGTTTGGATCGTTGCGCAGACACGCAATGTAAACAATGGCATTCCCCATCTTCTACTTGATGGACTGAGCAGTTCAATCACTTCCTCCATGGCCACACTCTTCTTTGTTCGCATCTGATCGCCTACTATCCTCACTCGTACGCCATCGCCATGGCCGACTCCCCGAACCGCACCGGCAGCCTCCGCGTCCTCCGAACCCGCGGCGGCGGCGGGCCCTCGCGCAACTCGTCCGCCCGGTCCTCGGCCGCCTGGGACGACTACTCGTACCTCCACCCGTCGGCCAACTACCCCAGCGCGACGCACCACAGCCTGCGGTCGGCGAGCTCGCGCTTCTCTCTGAACGAGCAGTTCGCCGCCACCCGCCGCGAGTTCGAATTCGGCGACGACGACGAGTCTTCCATCCTCGAGCGCATGACCCTCGCCTCCGAGGCCGGCGGCGACGACAGCAGCAGCACCGTGGCCGGAGGTGTCGAGTTGAGCGACCCCAACGCCATCGAGGGCGACTACTACGACCTGCTCTGCCTGCCCAGGGACCCGACCCTGACCCCGGACCAGGTCCGCAGGGCATACCACAGGCTGCTGCTGTTCCTGCACAGGGACGGGCTGCCCGAACACCTGCACGCTATCGCGCAGCCGTACTTCAACCAGGTCCAGCGGGCGTTTGAGACGCTCATCGATCCGCACCGGAGGGCGCTGTACGACGCGAATCAGCTGCGTGCGGGGACGCCTGTCGACGACGAGGAGGACTACCGATATGCATATGATTGGTCGCTGAAGGAACAGTTGAGGCAGAGGGCCGCGGACGTGGTGCAGACGTCTTCGGACCTGGGGATACGATTCGATGCGTCCAAGGCTGTGAGGTTAAGTTCTGCAGTGACGCCCCTGGACTTTACGCTGAGCCACTCGGTGACTGTTGGTTTGCCCGTCTTGGGTCGCGTGGTGGATAGGGCGACATCCGCGCAAGGTCAACGAGCGACGTCTGGGACGAAGCGCGTGCCGTCCATTGCGCTCAACGAAGGCGGAGATGCGCAACGAGCAAGGGAACCCGTGGTGTATCTGCCGCCGCCGCAGGTGACGCTCACCGGTTCGGTGTACGGTGTATTGGAGGAGATGTACCGCATCCCACTGCCACTACTAGCAGACCGATACCAACCTCTGCTGCCGTTGACGATTCCTCGCAAACGCATCGTCCAACTGGCGGAACAGCGACCGTGTCCTCTCATCAGTCTACGACTCCATCAGGACATCATCCACCGAACTGCGCAAGACCGCATCGCAAAGACAACAGTCGAGGTCGAGAGCGAGGTGCTACCGGAATCTTCCCTCACCGCACGCGTGTCCCACCCCATCCACCTCCCCAACACCGCGAACCCGATCGTGCTGGAAGGCAGCCTGCGCTCCGGTCGTCCATGGTTCCGCGAACCGCCGCGCGTCGGGCTGGGCGTCCATCATTGGCTGGGCAGGGGCACGATGTACGCCTTCGCAGACAGCGGCGACTGGACCTCGTGGCCGGGGAAATCGCTGCGTCTGCTGACGACCCCTGACTTTTCGCAGGTGAGCAAAATGCAGCTCCTCACAGAGTTCCCGACGAAGGCGTCGGCGAGCTTCGAGGTGGGGTATACCACATCGCCCGAACGGGTGCCCTCGGCAGGGCACGAGGACTCGCCGAGGGGCGAATGCGGTATCCGTGGGCTGGATTACGAACACAGCATCAGCAGCGACGGCTCGTGGACGGTCTCCGCGTCTCTCGCCGGCCACACGGCGGCGGCGTACCTACGCTACGGACGCGACGTGGCCCTACCTGGGAGTGCGAAGGCCGCGAGGTTGGAGGTGGAACTGTGCTCCAACACCCTCCTGGACCGCTACGTTGCCGTCCGAAACCTCTGGGGCGTCGGGCGCTTCTCCAAACTCGGCCTCGAGTTCGGCGTCAGCTTACACGGCTTGCATTTCTCGCTCTACTGGTCGCGCCTCAGCCAGCGCCTCAGCATCCCGCTCCTCCTCTCGCCGACCATCGAACACGCCCCCTCTGCCTTTTTCTACGTCGGCGCCGTCCCCGTGGCGCTCCTCGCCGCGAAGCACTTTTTCTTTTCGAATTCCAAACGCGCAGCCGCTGCCCAGGCGGCCGCGGCAGCCGGCATCGACCTCCAGGCGTACGTGGCGCGCAAGCGGGCCGCGGCGGACGACGTGGCGGCGCTGCTGGCGGGGTCGGTGGAGGCCAGACAGCGCAACGAGAGGCAGCGCGGCGGGCTGGTCGTGCTCAGCGCAAAGTTTGGTATGAAGGAGGGCGGTGCCGGCGCCGGCGGCGTCGACGACTGGGCGATGGAGGAGGTGGCGGACGTGACGGTGGCCGTGGCGGCGCTCGTCGAGGACGGCAAGCTGAGGATCCCGGCCGGCGTGCGCAAGGGGTCGCTGCTGGGCTTCTGGGATCCGGCGCCGTTGAGGAAGAAGGCGCTTCACGTGAGGTACATGTACAGGGGCAAGGAGGGGACGGTCGAGGTTGTCGGGCGGGATGAGCTGGTTCTCCCGCCGCCGACGTCGAGGAGGGATATTTCCTGACGGGGGGGCTGGGCTCTGTCTGTTGTGCCAGTCTTGCATTGGGAGGAGTACGCATGTGGGAAAGGGTTGGGAACTGTTGCATTAGTGGTGTCTCTCCAGTGCCTGAAGGGTCAGGACGTGTTCGGGATTATGAAATCAGCCAAGGACGTTGATATGTATGAACATGGCTTGAATGGATGCCGGAAGAGAGACTGTGTTGTTTTGCTGGTGATTCAGTCATGGCTGAGGATGGCTGTCCGCAACCGCGTGGGGTTGTCGACCAAATTCCATCAGAGAACTCAAGGCTGGTGCTCCTTCTGGGCAAAGATCCCTGCGGATGAGTATATCTCCTGTCCTGGACGGATACTGGTCAAGCGTACGGAGTCCAGGGCGATCGTGACGATTGGCCTGGAAGTACAACACCGACATCACAGTCTCCTCACTTGGAACTCGCTTGGCTTGCGTGGACGCCACCAGACTGGAGAACAAGCAGCGCTGATGTTTGAATTCCGCTGTGCCGCATACGATGAACCTGGACCTTCCTTTTTTTACTGGCGCTTGACGGCTTCTTGGGTGGTCAGCCAGACCGGAGGCTGAATTCCGAACGTTCCTTTTTTTGTTGGCGGGTCCAAAACCGGAAGATGGACGGACTGTGGTCTTGCGCGATGGGGTCATTTTGGCCGGACGATCGGGGATATGTGAAGGATTCTTGTGCAAACGGATGCCATCGTATCGGAAACTGGTTTTGCAGGCAGCTGATATAAAAGTGCTTGACGAACCGGCTCACGTTCTTGGTGATGAGGCCTTTGATGTGTGTTGTTATTTCCTCTGACTTGGCCATTGAAAATCAGGCACCGTTTCTGTGCCACACCAAGAGCTCAACTCACGTAGCCATAGTCTGGTAGTCATCCGGGCGGATATGACAGGTCTACTCAACAAACAGAGCAACAGCCCGGGCAAAGCTTATCTACGACGATGATCTACCGCAAAGTCGCAAAGGCACTGATATGAAGCACACTCGATCAAGTCCGAGATGGAGAAACGAGCATGGCTGACGTCTCGTAGCTTGACAGCTCGACTGGCTGACTTGAAAAACACCAAGACCAATCTTCCAGACAGCGAGCTGAAATCTCGCAGGTTCACAAACACCAAGTCTCCAGACGGACGCAACGTCACGTCTTGGCCTCCTTTCTCCTCACCTGCGCCCTGGGCACCGACCCGCCCCTCCTCTTGGACCCGGCCGACGCCGCCACGAGCCTGGCCTGCCACGCCCTCTTGATCTGCAGCAGCACGTCCAGCGTCCGCGTGGCGTTGGCAAACGTCGCCCCGAGCTCCGCCAGCGCGTGGCAGCACACCTCGAGGTGGCCGGCCAGCTGCCTGTGCGCGCCCGCGTCGTGCTCCGAGACGGTTGCGTATACCTGTGATTTTCCTCGTTAGAATACAGTTGCATGCCTGGCCATCTGGCGGTGAAGCGCTTGGAGAGAGAAAGAGAGAGGGTGTGTGTGTGTGTGTGTGTGTGTCTCGTGAATCACGCACCAGTATGAGCGCCGCGCCAAAGGTCATCTGGACCACGTGGATGTTGATCCGGCACAGCGAGAAGCGCTGCTCGTACCACGCCAGCAGCGTCGCGATGCGCGAGGCCGCGCGGACGCACATTTCCCGCGCGTGCTGCGGACCCTGGCCCACGCGCGGCACGGGCTGGATGTAGTTCTTGGCCACGAAGGGGCGGTGCAGGACGATGGCGAGGTACTCGAAGAGCATGCTATAGTAGACTGCCGTCAGCTGTGATGTGTCCCGTGAACATTGGATAAAGGCGTCATGAGCGTAAAACGTACTGGAGAATGAGGACGTGAGAGGGGCAGTCGTTCGGCGTGGGACCGTCGAGGTTGAGGTCCAGGTCCGCCGGGAGGTTGCGTCTCCAGGTCAGGAGCTGCTGCCACGTGTCTGCTGCGAGTTTCTGCAGCTCGTTCTTGGACGCGTCCGCGTGGAAGTATCTTCATTCTCTTAGGCTTGCTTGGTCTTTCGTCTGAGGTTTGAAGTGTGTACTCACAACGATCCCTCGAGACTAGACATTATGATGGACAGTTGGATCCAATGCTCCACTACCAATTCCTGCAGAAACGTTTTCTTGTTGTTTGGCTCGGTCACACCTGACGTGTCTTTTGACCGGTGCCTCTCCTTGGACTCGGAGAGATGTATTGGCGTTTCTACGGTGGCGGCCTGGAGGATGTTGTGGAAAGGTCTCCCGAGATATAAACCCCACATTCTGGCAGTTCTCAGCGTCAGTCGAGTCATCCCTCAACGCCAAGACTGTCTTTTGTCATGAACTGTGTGATGTGAGGCAGAGGAACTTACCGATCTGTCGTAAAGGCACCCCAGAACGCCACACTGCGACCTCTCGCCTCCTCCATGGACATCGACCCGGCTTCGACGAACGGTTTCACGCTGCTGTGCAGTCCAAAGTCAATGGCCAGGCGTATTGCCATTCCTGAGGACCACGTAGACGGTTAGTTGCTGCCTCTCAAGTGACACTCCGCGAGGCAACCCACCGCTAAACAGCCATCCCTGTGAATCCCGCGTCAGGGCCGCCTCGTGGCTGCTCAGAATCGAAAGCGCCTGGACCGTGGCGATTCTCGGGCGTTCGATCTCAATGTCGAGCAGCGTTTTCGCCCGGCTGGCGAACAGTTCCGACAAGGGGGTCGGCAGGTCGGTGTGTATTCTCGTGTCGAACGCAGCGCCCACGGCGCACCTGGATATCAAATCAGTCCCTGCCTTATTTTTGACTCAAGTCTCACAAGAATGAGGTTGTCAACTCACATGGTGTTGAGCAAAAAGGTCGAGAAAAACGGCGTGTCCTTGTCGCCCGCCTCGTATCTCTTGCGGGCCTCGTTGAAAATCTCCCGATCCACAATGTACAAACTCGGATTGTGCCACGTGAAGAAGAGGTCCAGCAGGCGGTTGACGTGGTCCTTGCAGACGGGCTGGTCGAGCCCCGCGGCTTGCAACCTCGCCTGCGCCTGTCTGCTCCTGTCGCTTGGCTTCGTGTACGGAGACGACGCAAACTTGCCCCGAACGAGGTTGAAGTTCGACGTGGCGCCGTAGAAGTGGTGCTCGCCGTTCTCGGTCGCCAGGAGCGAGCCGAGCCGGGCAGACAGCTGGTACGTCACGGCGGAGTGGTCCTCGTCGTCCGAGGAGTCGTCGTCGTCGGTGAGGGCCGCCGACGGCGTCGGGTCCAGCGAGCCGTGCGGGAGTTCGGGGGCCAGGCGCAGCATGGGGTCGAGCTGCTTCTGGTCCTGGAGGGTGTATTCGACGTCCGGGGTTCCGATATGGGTGCCGAGGGAGTGGTTCCAGACCCAGTCGACGTCGAAGCAGTTGTTCACGGGCAGCGCGGGTTCCGAGAAGTCGTGGTACGCGGCGATGTCCATGGAGACTTCGATGGAGTTGTTGGACGGGATGGTCATCAGAGACGCCCACATGGGCTGTTGCGCCACCCCGAAAGAAGGAGAGTCGTTGCCGTGAGAGGCATCGGGGGTCTGGCCAGAGTGGAAATCCGGCGTGGTGATGGGGCACTGGGGAGGGAACTGCTGCGGCTTGCTGAAAGATGCGCTGACGATGCTCTGAGCTGGCGATGCTGGTTTCATCGGCCGCGGAGCATACAGAACCGACAGCTGGCTCAGGAGAGTCGAGTTCTCCGGATACATTGCAGGAACCGGAAGGCCCTGGGATTTGATGCAGTCCTCTAGTTGTTTCACTCGCTGCAGAAAGGCTTCCACAGTCTTCCGAAGTGATAGTCTAGGCCTTTGGTTAGTGCTGACCTGACCTCGAGACGAACGAGTTTGGATCACTTCACGTGGAGGCAACAAACTTCATGTTGGAATGAGGCATGACTTACTTCCTCCTGTCAATCTCTGCATATGTGCATTCCCGGTTCTTGGAGGCACATTGTCGACAAACGGGAACTGTTCCATCACACTAGCTCGTCAAGGGCTGTGTCAACACTACGCACGCGTGTCAAAGCAAGCTCACAGACACGTTTTTGGCGCACCTTTATCTTGTCATTGCGACAGGCCCAGCAGGCGATGGCGATATGCCGTCGGTGATTCGAAGAGCGGGACCCAGGAGCCGGCATTTCTTCTCGCGATGTCGAACGTCACTAGATGATGGACTGCAGTTCGGTAGCGTTCCCGAATATCTGGGGTTTGGGGCGTGTGTGGCTGATGAAAGAAATGTGTACGGATATCCTCAAACTGCACAGAGTAGAGACAGAGACGGTGGGCCTCGGACCGTGGCCTGTAGCATGAGCTAGCCGTTATCCGACATGGCTGTTGTGTGTCCAAGAGCCAGGAGGAACATAGTTGGCACGGAGCCTCAGCCAACGTAGCGAGTAATCCGGCGACGTAGAGGCCATAGGCCTATCGTTACCCTATTGGAGCGTCCTCGGGGTCCTATGTTTGACGGGCTCGTGGCCATGGAGAATGGCCTGAAGACGCGAATCGCCGAGCTCAGGGATGTTGTTGGCACGATTTTCTGCCTTCAGCCGACAACAGCCCAATAGATTGCGTTCAGTAACAAGCTTAACGCCGTTCAAACCAATCATCAACGTTGCTCGGAGGTTGGTTTCCGAAAGTCTAATGCTTGGCGTAACTACACGTAGCTGTCTCACAGATACGGACTAGAGGCGGAGTTGGAATACGAAATCGAGGCCAACATTCGATCAGAACAACTCACCCTTAATGTTTCTGCTACATTAATCAACGATACAGACGGCTTAGAGATTTCTCACAAATGAAGTTAGAAGAGGCCAGGCCCCACACACTCATTTCTGATACTTTTTTTCCCCCTCTATTTTGCAACTCAACCGCTGGTGGACACGAGCCAGATGAGCGTTTTCATGTGATGCTGTGTGATACTGCAAGATCACAATTCTATAATTGTTTACGATGCTCTAGATCGACTAAGTACACGGCCTTTACAGAACGTAGGTGTTGTGAATAGCGCGTCGGGCGTAGCTTGGGCCAACGTCCACTACATAAACTTCCTTGGTACAAGACTAAACTCGTCGTCGTAACCCTAAAATGACATATTTCGCCCAAGACTTCACAATCTCCTGCACCATAGCTGACAAATTGTGGCTGTCAGGATAGGTAACCAAGGCAGTGGATCCCAGCCCGGCTATGCGAACCTTGCCCCCGGAAATGTCTCCGTACGCCGGTTGTCCCAGCCTGGAGTCAAAATACGTCTGGCGCACCTTGCGAAGGGAGAGGTTGAAGCAGAGGGGAACTGACGTCTTGTAAGGCCACCAGTACGTTTGGGCACGGCTTGGCGAAGCTACAGCAACGTCAGTGCGGGTGTCAGTCGAGGGAAAAGGCCGATTTGCCGTGGTCCACGCAGGGCGCGGGACGAAGCATGTCGAGCTCTGCGTTTGATGCAATTATTCATGGTTTCGGATATCCATTGGATATACGAGAGTATATCAGAGACAATGTGCTGGCATAGGAACGGGAGTGACGCGATCCTGATGAGTACCAAGTGTAGACAGGTCAGAACCACGAGGCCTTGCATGTGAGGATAGGATGAGGAGGGACTACTCTCCTATGACCCAACAGTTGAAGTGAATATGCTCTACTATTGTAGGCTTTCCCGGTTGTCGGAGTCGGTGGCGGAAGTTTGACGATGTCGACGGTCCACGTCACTAACGGCGCGCATTGTTCCTATTCAAAGCACCGCGGCATCCGCGGCCCGCTCAGCACCGTGCCCAAGGAATGGAACATGGTATCCAAGGGATGTGCCAAGAACAAATTTCCAGCCCAGCGAATCGATCTGGTCGAAGCCGTCACCTCCACCTTACAGTGGTGACAACATAACTTGCGCTGCATCCGAAGAATTTCCTCTCGGATTGTGCCTCATATTGTCGGCATCGGGACGGTTAAATGGAGAAAGACCAGGAACTGTATCCAAATGCGTGCTCAACCCGTCGTTCGGCTGATGTTGGGCCTCAGGCTGTAACGAACCCTTTGAAAAATAAGATATTCGCGTGGCGAAGCTACCTCCCCAACTCCCCTAACCAGCGACTGGATGTTTGCAAGGTGTAGGTCCAACTTTGGGACGAACGTAACTCTCCGCAGCTCGGCGACTGTCATTCGATTTGGGTTGAACGCCGACAGAGTCCCCGTGATTCGGCCAACTTGGACAGAGTTAGTCCGTCGGGAAATGACTACGCGCTGCGTAACGCTGCCTACATTTAGTAAAAAGCCGTGTGGGCGGAGAAGCAAAACTGAAGTGCCGCGTCGATCCAGAGTCAATATGCATCATCGTTCTGCATTTCGACTTGGGTGTGAGGCAGACATGGGAATGACGCGCATGTTGGGGAGGGGGTGTCTGGGAGAACTGCTGTTTCGCTGTGGACACATCACGACAGGGCTGCCACGAGGCGAAGATGCAAGGACTCGCTGTCGGCATATCGCAATAGCTTCTTGAGGTCCTGACAACTATTAGAATTTGATCGTACGTTTTCTATGCGATTTTAGTAGAGCGCGAATTTGTCACAAGTCTGCCGGTCGCATGCACGTGCCTGTTGGATGCGAAATACACATTCGGCTTTGCACATTTTGAGAAGTGGCGAGAGACTCATAAGCGTGCAATTACTCGTACGGTCAGTCTCTCGCAACACATTCGATTTCTACCGATTATTCGGCGGTAGGAACTCTTTATGATACATTATGTAGCGCCGCATGAATACTTCTGTCCGCTGCTGGCTAAGCAAAAGTCGACCTGGAATGGTATCGACCTCTTGTCTTATTTCCGCTCACGTAGATTCATCAATCAGAACAAGATTCTCTCGTCTACCTAGGACTCAAGCGATGCACAGTCGTCTTGCCAGTATCTCGGTGCTTCTGGACGGCTCGGCTCAGTGTGTAATTGTCGTCGAATTCTGACGGCAGAATTATCACCGGAAAGAAACGAGCGCGCTTGCTGGGGTTTCACTGCTCACACGACAGGAAGCTTACTGCCACCGCACTGATGTGGGATGCTGATTTTTCTCTTTCTCTTGTGCCAACTACCTAGTAGCGCAAAAGCAGGCCATGGAGATGCCTCAGGGCGAAAGAATGAAAGTTCTTGACTCAACTAGATATGCTATGCAGCATCGTCTAGACCCCCACTCAGCCTGCAAGAGAATGGCATACATTGCACTCTGGTCATGATGATTGATCAGCCTGAGGTACCAAGTAGCATAGCCCTCACGAGAGCCATGCTGGCAACAACAGATAACAACAGCACTGGTGACGACGATGAGACACCGACGACCACGGTGATAGACCATGACGAAGATGGGCAATAGCAACGATGGGGAAGGTAAAGGCTGCCAAAAACACTCCAAGTAGTGATGACTACAGATGAAGAGACTTTTGCAGAGAAACGACGGCGAAGCCATGTACTTTCAGGAGTGCCATTTTTTATTCAAGTTGGGGGAGGTCTACTTCAAATCTCCATCCATTTGGCAGCATTTATACGCCATGGCCTATATCGAAGTCGGGTTGTCATTGTAGCGACTATAGAATTGATGTTGGCGGAATTCAAAACCCGCGGCATAATTT
Organism: Colletotrichum spinosum; assembly: GCA_004366825.1. NCBI lineage: Eukaryota > Fungi > Ascomycota > Sordariomycetes > Glomerellales > Glomerellaceae > Colletotrichum > Colletotrichum spinosum. The sequence goes on from QAPG01010712.1 coordinate 68,812, forward strand.
AGTCAGCAACAGGCAGGCGCTATTTGGTATAAGGTTCCTTCCCTACGTAGTGTAGCCATGCCTCGTCAGATTGATGTCCTATCGCGAACAATACCACACCAAACTCTGGGTAATTTTCGAATCTTGCTACCGCTTGCAAAGAAAAAGACGAAATCATGGCTCATGCACTGATCCTGGGAGCTTCCGGGATCTCGGGCTGGTCTCTGATGAACCAGGCCCGAAATTATCCCACCCCCACGACCTTTGTCCGCATCACAGGCACGACCAATCGCCCTTTGACCCTCGAGCAGGCTCGACTTCCTCCCGACTCCCGCATGCTGATTGCCTCTGGCATTGACTTTACAAAGTCAGTGGAGGAGGTAGTCGTGTCTCTGCACAAGAAGATTCCTGACGTCAATAGCGTCACCCACGTCTTCTTCACGGGTAGGCCGCCGTCGAGTCAACGCTTTGACCGAAAGATGGCTGATGTGCAGCAGCATACATCCAAACGAACGACTTTGCCAGTTTGCGAGACAAGAACACGAGCCTGTTGGACGTCGCCATACGCGCCATCGAGCAGGTTGCACCTGACCTGAAATCCGTTATTCTCCAAACAGGCGGCAAAGGGTACGCAAACCTGAATACCTCTTCTTCGCCCATGATATGCCTGCTGTTCTTGATCTGACACTTTGTACTCTGCAGTTACGGCCTAGAGTTCCCCAAAGAAATCGACATCAAAGTGCCCCTTCGCGAGAGCCACCCGCGCATTCCCGAACCCTGGGCCAGCAACATCTTCTACTACACCCAGTACGACAGTCTCAAGTCGCTCTCCCATGGCAAGTCGTGGACCTTTTCCGAGATCCGGCCCGACGGCATCGTGGGCTTTACGCCGACCGTCAACGCCATGAACCTCGCCCAGGGCATCGGCGTGTACCTCTCAATCTACCGCGCCGTGCGTGGCGCCGGCGCGCCGGTGCCATTCCCTGGCCACGAGCACGGCTACCGCTCGACACATACGGATACCTTCCAGGACCTCCTGGCCAAGATGGAAATCTATGCGGCGGTGAACACGGAAATGTGCGGGGACGGTGGTGTGTTCAACATTGCCAATGCCAGCAAGCCTGTGACGTGGCAACAGGTATGGCCCGGGTTGTGCGCGCACTTTGGGCTCGTGGGCGAGGGTCCCGCTGCGAAGGCGGTGCAGCCCATCAAGATGGAGACTTTCGTCAAGGAGAACAAAGCCGCGTGGTCGGAGCTGGCGAGGGAACACGGGCTGGACGAGACGCTGGTCGAACGCATCGGGTGGGGGTTTGCTCACTTCATGGTGGTGGATTTTGACTTTGACAGGCCGTACGACCTGTCGCGGGCGCGCGAGGTTGGGTTCGCCGACGAGGTTGACACGGTCGAGAGTTATGTCTTGTCGTGGGAGAGGATGAGGGCCGCCAACCAGCTTCCGCCTGTCCAAGGTTGGCTTTCATGGCTGTGAGCCTGTGAAGGTTTCGGTTCAACCTCTTGCCATACAACAGAAACTCTATCACAAGGGAAAACATAGTTTTTGGGGTCTTGGAGTACAAGAAGACTTGCGTATTCGCTTCCCGTCACCGCCGTCCCTCCGACGGCGTGTACGCTCACTCCTCTTTCGACGTCGCATCTGGCGGTACGCACTGACTCGAACATGATCGCTTCAATCATCTACGTCCCATCATCTTGCTTACGTTTTATTTGACAAGCCAACCCCTGCAAGCGAACCTAAGCTTAAGTTAAGCTTATGCCAGCTGCATCACGTTTCCGTGCGGCTACCCGAGACTAATGGGAAGTGAGGTATGTTGGCAAGGCTTTGATGGCGCTGGATCATCTCGGAAGCTAACGTGCACGACCTGGCAGATCAGTCTGAAGCAGCTGAGCACGTCATATGGCTCTGCTGGAGACCCGTCTGTGTGGTTCCTCACTTTCGCAAGCTGCTCCCGAGCGTGCCGCCTTACGGTCCCAAGTTGACGGGTCAAATTGCGTCTTCGGAACAGTTCAGACCAATATCCAGCTGCGGTCATTTCGAGAGCCCATGCATCTCGCAACGTCATGGCGCGACAAGGCTCCAGATCGCCGTCTCGTGTACAGAGCTCGAGACGTGGGGGGATAACAGTAGGTCTTGACAACATTCCACCAGCAGAAAGACAGTACTGGCACATTAAGGGGTACAGAATCCCTTGTTTTCTCCATGGGCCACTGGAAGCGCGCATATCAGCGCACGCAGACGCAACCCGGGAATCCGCCGCCAAGCTGCAGGGCTGTGACTCTCTTATCGAGTGACACTCGTTCGGAGCTGCAGCGCCAGACGTACCCCAGATTGACTGCGTTACCGGACAGGGCAGTTGTTAATCTAGGCGAACATTGCCGTGCTCAACAACCCCAATCCAGAAATCCACGCCCGAATCACGTCTTCGCAAGCATCATCGGCCGTTGGTTGCTCGGCAGTCATTTATTTGCGGAAGCTGTTTTTTCCGTGCCTGCCAACTTCGGAACACCTCGATTCCACGCCGTGTGGTCCTGGGGGGCGATGCGCTTCTCATCATCTTGCGTGCGCACTGCACAGGGGTGCAGCGTGCCTGATTGGGGGAATTTTTGACGTGACCGCGTCTGGAGCATCCGGGAAAACTTCACCACCCTATGCCTTGCCATGACTTGTGGAACTGGTGGAAATGCTGGAGCACCTTCAATCTTGGGTCTTGGAGGAGAAGCGTGCCAGGGGTAAAGGGTCTTGCCATTGGGGAAAGACTGGAGTCTGGAGTATAAGAAGTCGGCCAGCGTCTGCCCGGAGTAGCAGGAATTGCACCTGTTTCCCTGAGAGATCGGCGGCATTCAAAGTAGAAGTCAATAAAATGGCACCTTTCGCTGTTCCGATTGCCGTGTTGGCGGTTTTGACCGGCGCCGTCTCCGCACGAGACATATTCGTTTCTCCGACCGGCACCGGGAGCGGAACCCAGACGGCCCCGTTCGGCTCCATTCAGTCGGCCGTGAACGCCGCCGCGGCCGGCGACACCATTTACCTCCGCCAGGGCACCTACGCGCCGTCCGCCAACATCCAGGTCGGCAAAAGCGGGACGAGGACGTCGCCCATTTCCGTGCGACCTTACCAGAACGAAAAGGTCGTCATCAATGGCGAGAACATGCCCGGGTGAGTGCAGCATAACTACTCGTCAGCCACTTCGTACTTCGTGCGTACAAACAGGTACGACCCAATGCTAACAAAAAACCCCCAAGAACGCCCAAGGCCCTCGACGAGTCTCTTCCCAACCCCGAACGCGGGATTTTCCACATCCAGAACGCAAACTACTGGGCCTTTTACGACCTAGAGTAAGCAATCACAACAACGCGCACTATTCATACAGCAACCCACGACAACTGACACACCTCGCAGGCTCATCAACGGCCCGTACGGCATCTACGCCCGCGACGCCTCGCACAACTACTACGACGGCCTCTCCACCCACGACAACTACGAAACCGGCTTCCAGCTCGAGGGCGCGTCCGCCAACAACACCGTGCTCAACCTCGACTCGTACCGCAACCGCGACCCGCGCAAGAACGGCGAGAGCGCCGACGGCTTCGCCTGCAAGTCCGGCTCGGGCGAGGGCAACGTGCTGCGCAACGCGCGCCTGTGGGACAACGTCGACGACGGCCTCGACCTCTTCATGTTCGCGTCGCCCGTCACCCTCGAAGAGGTGTACGCCTGGGGCAACAGCTTCAACCGCTGGGGCTTCAGCCCCTTCGAGGGCGACGGCAACGGCTTCAAGCTGGGCATCACGGACAACCCGCCCGCGAACCACGTCGTGCGCAACTCGATGGCGTTTGGGAACTTCAAAAAGGGCTTCATCGACAACGGGAACCCGGGCAGCCTGACGTTTGAGCGCAACACGGCGTGGAACAATGGCGACACGGGCTTCCTGATGCGCAGCTCGTCGTCGCGCATGACGGGTAACGTTGCGGCCGTCAACGCGGGCAGCGCGCAGGTCAGCCTGGTCTCGACCGTCGTGGCGCAGGGCAACTCGTGGAACTCGGGGACGTGGAACAACGCGTCGTTTGTCAGCGTCGACGCGGCCGTGTTGAAGGGGCCGAGGGGCGCGGACAAGAAGGTCCAGGGGAGCAGCTTCTTGGTGCCCAAGTCCGGCCAGGCTATTGGCGCGACGACGTTGTAGGGACTAGGATTGTTGTATGGGTACTTGATGGGGAGAGAAAAGAGCGTGTTTTTTCTGAATATTCAAGCGGCGTGCAACCCACATGTTCGCCAGATACTCCAGCCTGTGCGCATTCCGACTAGTAATTGACACGATGTGCAAACCTGAAAATTTTAGAACCAACAACTGTTGTACCCTTACGTCTGAGCGGGCGTTGCCTGCAGTCGTCGTCTCTGACGCATAACAGATGGGGTTCTCGACACTACAAGTACGCTGCGAAAAGGCAGCGAAGGAATCCCAGATGGGAAAATCTGTCGTCCTCGAGGGGCCTCTTGAGGCGGGAGGGATGAAGCTCAAGGTGGCGCTGAAGGTGTGGTCCGTCTCACACTTTGAGCAGTTCCACTCTGCGACTTGAACTGCCTTGGTTTGGTCTGCTTTCCCTTGCGTGGACCGACAGAAGATTGAAAGGCCCGGGAAAAATCATGTCAGTTGATCATGAGATCGTGGCTCGGTGATTGCACACCAGTTGCTCAGCAACCCAAAGTTGTCTTGTCAAGAAGCGTGGCCCGTAGCAGAGTCCTCCTCCGGCTTCTTCAACACAGACGAGAGCCAGAACGAGGCGGCCAGACTTTCGAGATGCGCTGTGGATCCTGACTTGGGCTTATTTGCGCCACTCCAACCGGATTTTCCCGTGGAGAGAATGGTCCAAGTCGCACTCCAGTTGCAAGTCGAATATTTAATTGCTTGAGCTTTGTAGGTAAGTCAAGAGGAAGTGAGAGTATGCCAGCGATCTCAACTCAGCGCGGTGTCATCTTTGCCAAGTCCGATGGGAGGTAGCAAAACAATGTAGGTCTATCTTGATGCCTTCGAAAACCCTTGCTGAGAGACTGGAGCACGGCTGGCCTCGGGCCAGTCTGCAATCTGTTGGGGACTCTGGTCTGATAGCTTAGGTCGTCGCCCTTCGAATTCTCAAAGCCAAGCCTTTACTTTTGGGATACGTATGCCAGCCTCGTTAGCGATGTTGCAAACCGAGGCTTCAGACAGCTTCTTAGACTCGAGCAAGACTGATTGGCAGCATTGCAAGTCTTGTAGACACTACTCCTGTAGGTCTTCGCCCCCGTCCTCGTTGACATATTGTGGATTCCCTCGCGTGAGGCGGTCACTGCAATGCATCCAGAGCTGAAAGCGATCAAAAGGGCACATGGCAATGATTAAGTAGTTATCAGCCGAAATCTTGCCCGTCGCACTCTCCGAGTGTTTGGTGTCTAATATTTGGCAGTGCAGACGGAAAGTTTACAACGGCGGTAGTGTTGTTGGGTGGTGTGGTGGGTTTATTTTGGGGTCACTGCAAAGAAAGCCACGTGTTGGTGAGTACTCAGTGTGGAAGGACCACAACAGAGAGGAAAGTGCCCACTCGGATGGCACAACCAAGTTGATAGGTAATTACATAAGGTACCCCACCAAGTAAGGTACCTTCCTACACAATAGATACCTAAGTACCTAGGTAGTCCAGGTACTTGGATTGGCCTCTTTTCTCCCTTTCCCAAAGCATGCTCTCGACCGCCGACACTCTCCCATCTTCAACTTCTCATTGTCCACGGTGCAACCCTTCTCGACTCGGCGACAATGGTTCAATTCTTCGACTTGCCTCGCGAGATGCGGGAAATTGGTCTATCGAGAGTATGTTACACTCGAAGGTGGCTACGTCTGGGACCCCCTCGCTGACTGTATGCGGGCTGTCGGGGGGAAGGCAGTCGACATGGCCCTCGCCAGAACGTGCCGTCTCATCGCACGACAGATGAGACGGACGGACTAGCGTTGGTATTGAATGCAGTCACGTTTTCGACCTTTTATTCGGACGAGGATCGCTTGGAAGCTGGTCTATTCGGCGCCTTGTTGCGCGAGAAGCATAAAGCTCTGGGCAAGGCCCTTTTGTTTGTCCCGCCAAACTTGATGAGCCAAGATGTTCACGCCAAAATTTCCCGCATGTATCCCATGTTCGCGCCCATCTTGGATCATATAAGGGACGGGTCTGGTGAGGTAGCGGCTTTGTGCCCGACGGGCCCTTACGGCGCAGCGCCTTCATTCCACCGCGCATTCGTCAAATTTGCGATGCGGGTTATCTCATCACGATACAGACAAAACAATGGGTGGCTCGACCAACTCTCCAGACACACCGGTACCTCTCCAGTTGAAGCGACAGTCCCGCTTGATATCGAGGGATGGATGACCCTCTCCCTTGAACCTTGGGCCATTCCGACCGCAGAAGATATCGACGACCTCTTCTGCGACCTGGGCGACGATGTCTTGGACACCAGATTTAGCAGACAGCCTCGCTTCAGATTTCGCTACTCCGCCACTGCAGTCGCAATCAAGGCCCTCGGCTCCATGTCATCCAGACGCCGAGCTGAGGACCGCCGATGCCTCGCGTGCCGTTGCTGTTTGGATAGCCGAGGCCTTGGCTCTGGAGCCCGCCGGCATGCCAGCAGGCTCTTTCAGGTTGGTCTTCCAGGGCGATTCGCGGTGCTCTGACATCTTCCAGGCTGCTCTGCAACGCGACGCTGCGTGGCAAATGGCCATTGAAGAGGGTTTCAGGCGGAACATCATCCTACCCGAGTCTTGGGCTCGGAAAAGAGGAAACCCTCTGAATCATCGCGATCGGATTGGGGACGACCTGAACAACTGGTACATGTACGAGTGTTTCCCCCAGGCCATGAGGGACATCACTGCCGGAACGTCTGTTATCAGCTGCGATGGTTTCGAGCCTGGCAACTTGGATGGCGAATACGTAGAAGCGCTGATACACAAAAATAGGCTGTGGACGTTCGATCAATGGAGGCATGGCTGGGAGGACCGAGAAGAGGAGAGTTTTGAGACACTTCCTCCCATGCCACAGTGGTATGACGTCGCATACGAGAATTCGCTCCCTCCACGACGAGGTTTGTAATGTCAGTTTATTGTCTAACAAACAGGCCTTCACCAACCAGCGTGTAGGTATCTGTACTAGTTTGTAGTCGTTTAGGGCAAAAGTTCGCAAGATATGTAGCAATACTCGTCGTTCAACATGCCTCACCTCTGGCAAATCGCAAACATTTAATTAGGAGATAACAGTAGGCCTGCAGTATACAATCAGAGCTTCGTCAATTGCTTCACTGCTGGTCTGACTCATGGTTGATGTGTGGTCGATACGCGGCCGGCGGGCCCAAAAAAGGAAGAAAGAAGGTTTGTTGTGCCTGTGCTACCTGAATGAGTCGTCTCGGCAAAGAAGATGTTTTGCCGACGAAACCGGAGACACAAACTCGGATCATTGCCGAGAATCCGGGGGGCAACCACCAGAAGCAGCTTCCAATTCCCCAACTTATTCCCTCTTCTGGAGTAAACAGTCTGACTAAGACAATCCCTGCCGGGCCGCCTTATCGGCGTCTTGTCATTTCGCCGTCATCGGTGAAAGCGCCGTGTCGAGGGTGTCGTCCGTCGGTGACACATCGAGCGTGAACTGCATCTTTTAAACAATGCACTACAACAGCGATAGAACTACGATCTCTCCGTGTGATGAATCAACAGATATTTGCGACATTCTGTCAAATGTCGTTACTGGATCTCCATGGCAGCGTGCAACAGAACACTGCCCAGTACGGATGTTGGGAGCAGAAGCCCCCTGGCAGATGGGCCACTACCGCCCGTGAAATCCACCGCGTAAGTCGTCGTCAAGGTGAACGCGACTGACCATCTGACTGACCCAAACCTCAGATGTCGCCGATGCCACGCCAGGAAGGTCAAGTGCTCGGGTGAACAGCCCTGCCAGAACTGCCACCACGCGGGCATAGGTCCTGAGTGCACTTACCCGCGGCGAAACAGGCAGGTCAAAGTTAGACAAAGGTAACGACCAATTCTACTCGTGCTTGACTCCCTCGACTTCTCCCACACACTCTCCTCGTCTTGCTCACGACCGGCCCAAAGCTACATTGACGGACTACTCGACGAAATCCGCCGTCTCAAGAACGAAAATGCACGGGCGAAGACTGTCGCCAGTCCCAACCGGGATGGCATGACGGCGAGCAGCGTCAGCAACAGCATCACCACCACCACGGCTCCAAGCCATAGAGCCAGACCGTCAACGCCATCTTCCGTGAGAGCATCTAGCGACATTGAAGAAGCTGTCAACGCAGCGACGCTCGAAGTGAAACCGTGGTTCATCAATGCCAATGTCTTCCGTATGCCAATCCTCATCAGCGAAGTCGCCGATGCTGCTTTCACGACTCGCTTTCGACAGGTCATTTGCGACCCGAGTGCACCTCAACCCAAGCACATGTTGAGGCTCAACTACGCTCCGGACAGGGAGTTGATGTCTCTGATCAAGTCAGAGGTGGTATGGCCCACCCCGTCTAGGTCTCGGTTCCTCGTCGAGGTTGCCCTGAAGTACGTCGGCCGACGATACCACGTCGTCCGCCGGAGCTCCGTGATGGAAGACTTGGAGCAGAGCATCCACAATCCTTCGTGGGGCGATGTGATGCTCAGGTCCAAGCTGTGGGCACTCTTTGCCATCGGTGAACTCTACTCGACCAGGTCAATTCCGTCCGTAAAGGACTTCCCGGGTATGGCATACTTTGCCAAGGCTTCCAGGATTATGGGTCTGCTTGACGAACGGCCTGGGACGGACTCGATTGAGATTATGCTCCTCATCGTATGTCAGCGTTTCCGCAGTCTGTCATTTGGTTCTAACACTTGCAGTCCTTTTATTCTCTAGCTCTAAACCGAAGATACAGTGCTTTCGTCATGTCGGGAACGGCGATGCGCATGGCCATAGTCATGGGACTACATCTCAACATCCCAGAATCTCAACTACGCGACCCAGGCACGCGAGAACATCGCAAGCGACTGTTTTGGACAACGTACATTTTTGACCGCATCTGGGCATCGAAGCTCGGCCATCCCAGTGCCATCCAGGACAGTGACATTGGCGTCGATTTGCCTTCGGATCCCGCGCCCGGTTCTCCCTCGAGTGACGACTTTGACGACACGGCCTATCACATTGCTAGTCTTCGCCTGGCCGCGCGTGTGACGAGAACAGTCCGCTCGATTTATGGCCAACGAAATCAGGGCGACGCCAGCCTGTCAACCAGGGTCCAGCAAGCTCTAAGAGATCTCCGCGCCTGGGTTGAAGATTTGCCCAGCCACCTCCAGATCAGCAGCCCCGACACGGCTCCGAAGCCGATTTCTCTCCACCTGTCCTTCAATCAAGTGAGTGCTTCGCATCGTGTAACCCGTCAAGATTGCTAATCCCCCGACCGTGCGCTATTCTGGCGACTCGACCTATCTTGCTGCACATTCTGCGAACCCAGGTGGCTGCTTGGCCCTCTCCGTCGTTGACGTCTCAGGTGCCGGCGAGCGCAATTACGCTCGCAGAGGCATGCATTCGCTGCGCACGTCATTCCGTTCGCCTTTTGACGGATTCGTGGATTGACGGGTCTTTTGCTACATTTGACTATTTCTATACCCAGTATTTGTTTTCCGCCTTGACCATTCTTGGCGCCTCAAGTCTCTTAGAAGGACCCGAGAGTCGGGGTGATCGGGAGGCCTTTGAGGAGTCTGCGAGGTTTCTTTCGCAACTTCGTGATGCCGGTAACTACGCCGCACAGGAATACTGCCATCACGTCGATGTCATGAAGGCCGATCTCGAGGCTTTCCATGCCAAGAGGATGGGCTTAGGGACGGATCTCTCAGATACGCGATCTTTCATGGACGAATCCTCACGGATGCAGAGCCAGTCGACAGCATTCGCGGGTTCTCTTCCCATCCGGCCCTCGCATACCACAGCCGGCATGGCTCTGGCGGAACCTTCGTTGGAGGAACTCTTGGCACAGCCGATGCTAGATCTGCAGTTCCTGGAGTCTTCTTTCTATGATGACCTGCAGGAGTTTTACTGGCCCGATTTCAGCACCGAGAACTGGACTGATCTAGCCTAAACAAAATATACGCCGCAGTAGTCTTTCAATCACCGTGTGTCTGAAAACCCAGACGAATTTCAAAACAACACGTTACTTCATCCGTATTCAGGAAACTATCATCACTTTTGACCGATTGATATCGCCAAACCATCGAGTCCGTCTTCCCCTTTAGAATCTCCAAGGCGTAGACATCTGCACGGCTTACGTCACTTGTTGGCGCTCCGAATCCTTCGACTGGCCATCGTTCCCGGATTCTGTATGCCAGGAAATCGGAAGATGACGGACTGTATCCGGAGAAGACTGAGACTGCCGGGATTTGCGCGGAAAGAAGCCGCGCGACCAAGATGGCTTTTTTGCGGCTTGCCGTTGGCGAAACTCAGCAAGCTTGGCCGCCGTGGAGTGGAGTTTTCCGGTTGCTTGCTCGTCGTGGTTTCAAGAGCGAGAATCTTGTTTCCGGGGCTCTTGTCTCGCTTATTCCGTCTTCCTCGCAGGTACAGCATCCGATTGCCTCTTTTGATCTTTGGATCTGTGGAGCGTGTGAGCTCGTAATGCCGTCGAGTTGGTCTGGGCCCCTTGGCACCTTACATTCCATTTGAGGCGTTGCGCGAAGTCAAGAACTTCATTCTTCCACGGCCTGGGAAGATTGGCGCCAATAAGGCACCAAAATGCCTCGCACATCAACGAAAGCGATACGAATGCCACTGGATCGGGCCCATAGCAAGCCAGTCGGAACCCGACTCTAGGTCCAGGGACGGGCCCTAGATCCTTTCCCTTCTTATTTTCTTTTTCCCACTATACGCTTCGGTCTAAGCTAGCGTGACTGACGACAAGTTGAGAAGCACAGTACTGGCCTTCGACCGTGACTGTTATGATGATCTGGGTGAAAGGTAGTTCATTCGCTTTACACACGCAACCGCGGGCCAAATTCGGACTTTTGGCCTGTCGCATTCGCTTGTCCATCCTGTCCTGTTCCCTTGAACGTCGCCAATTCTGCATGGAACAGTCCTTCTCTTTGTCTGCCTCGCTGTCGTACCAGCGTTTCCTGGCCAGCCGCAGAGATTTCATGTCGTCCAAGTAGGTGCCGATCTCGAACAGTATGTACAACGGCATGTCCAATAGCCCCAGCGGCCAGGTAGGCTCGGCCGAGGCCGTTGAGTTCGCGATCTTGGATGAGTGAGGCATTGTTGAAGAGCGAGGGAAGCTGAAGTTGATTGTGAATGGTGTAAGTCTGAAGTCAATGAACGTCTGTACGCTTCTTCGGTTCAGGGCAGCTTGCGTACGTGCTCGATATTCATTATGGCAATGTCTAATAGATGTAGAAGACTGTAGTGTAGGTTGGGCAAATCATGAGCCCCGTGTGAATACTCAATGCGTCAAACCCCTCATCCCCTTCCTCCTCTCGCCAACTCCAACACCCTGGGGCTCGACTCAAAGCCTGCGAGTTGCATGGTGCAAACTACGTTAACGACTGGCGGAGGACATGGCTGATACAATGTTGGGGAAATGGCTGAACTCTGACTCTATGCTTGTCTTGATGGCAGCCTTGGGACTACCAGAAGCATCTTACGGCCTTTGAGCTGATGGCTGATACTACGCGGGTCTCCGAAAATGGGACCGAGAGGAGTAAAATGGGCGTGGATCTTATCCAAGTTTGGTTGAACCTAGCTGTACCCAGATGTGCTGTTGGCTGTCCAGCGAGTTCATCAGGGTTCAGCCCCTTGCTCAAATGTGACAAGCTATATCTCCTGAGATTCGTGGGCATTTGGGCGGTCCACCGGTTGATCCTTTGGAGGTTGCCAACCGGGCTTCTCATTTTCAAACCGCCTGGTGGAATGTCCGTCTGATTCGCGATCTGATGGGAAAAAGTCGCACAAGTGTGCTTAGAAAAGTCATCCGTTGGTTCTGTGTCACTCGTGACTGGTTTCTCCAGCGACCGTCAGCCTCCGGCAAGGACAACACCCTCGGCCACAAGTGTGCTAACAAACACGAGACATCCTGATACTTTCCGCTAGCACTCTTGTGAGATATACTGCCAACAGTACCAACCCGCGATTTTTCCAAGGAGATGAACGGTGCCACGGGGAGGTACGTCAGTCAAGGTACGGCTCCTCTGTTGTCGATATGCATGGTCACGGTGAGAAGCGTGTCTGCGGTTTACTAGGCCCTACCTGGAAACGCTGGAACTGGCACAATAATCTGCCGTCGTCTTTTTCGGTTCGTTGTAGCTGCAGGCGAGCTGCCGTCAGCGGGCATGTCTCCTGAGTGGGTGCTCAAGCCAGTAATAATTCAAACATGTTCTAGGCAGACAAAGAGGAGGAAGTCAAATGTGTTGTTGCCAGGTTGGAATGGGGGATTCCACTGTCCATGTATCAATCGCAAGGACCACCACAAGGTTCTCGTGCTTTCATGTACGGATACGCATCTCATGTAGCAGCCTGTATGTCAATCTTTAGTTCACCTTCAATGCATCAACGTGCCTGGGGGGGTCAGATGTTGCCCGTCCCCACCCGGTCCGGTCGGTCCCGCTAGGTGGGGCTCTTCCGGCCCGCGGGGTCCGTTTGGTGCATGTTTTTTCGGCCACCGACGAGTTGGGGTGCATTTTTTTTGTTTCTGCGTCGATGCCTATGCAATTAGACCAGAGGCGCCTTTGAACTTGTCGCCAAATCCCCGTCGTTTTGATTGCTCGCGTCGCGGTTCTCGTGCGCTGCTCGACATTCTTGCTTTTGCTCCTGCTAACTGCAACTCTCGAAGATGCCAGTGCTTGGGCTTAGATTTTCATACACACGGTGCAGGCTCTAGTGCTTGAACCAATCGAACTTGTCGCTTCTACATCCGAGATGGCTACTATCTGGTGCAAATCTGCCTTTTCCGATTGAGCATTGTTTTGAGGTCAGACCTGGCCGACCGGCCGTGAAATCTTGGAAGTGAGTAAATTACGATGGCCGGAAACTTGCTGTCATATTTCCCGCCATCACGAGACTTAGTAATGCCTCAAGACAGCTTGTTTACATAGAAACAATCCACGGGGGTGAGGCCTGGCCCATTAGTTCACCTCCAACCGCCCGACTCTTCTCGTCCCAGCGGATACCACGCATTGAGTCACACCTGGAATCTGGAACCACTTGCTATCGCTGTCTCAAACCCTGATGACAGCGTTGATAAAGAAGGCCATTTTCAACATTAATCTAATGGACACATTATGAGCTTCTTCAAGCTACTAACCACATCAGACAACCTTGGGTTTCGCGCCGAATGAACGCAACCTGGTGACTCTAGAATTCGCGACACATGGCCTACACGCCAAAAAGTTCCTTCCTCAGAAGCTTCCTCGGCAGCATTACCGAACCTCCCAAGAGCGCAACTCGACGGGGACCAAAACAACTAAAACTCACAGGGCAAGTCTTCCCGTCACTGATGCGACGGGTACACGTTGCCCGAAACCTCATGTGCGTTCGGCGCAGGGGGCATCGGCGGCGGGGCGCCCTGCTGCGGCTGCATCTGCACGAACGAGCCGCCCGTATTCTGCGCGCTCAACGGCGTGGGAGCCTGCTGGGGGTAGTAGTTCTGCTGTTGCTGCTGTTGCTGTGGCTGCATCTGATGCTGCTGAACCGGAGCCTGGGCATACATCTGCTGCTGCTGTTGCTGTTGCTGAGCTCCAGGGTGGTACGCCTGCTGAGGCGCCATCTGGCCTCCGTAAGCAGCTTCCTGGTGGCCGTACGGAGGGGCGGACTGGCCCTGGTGAGCGGGCTGGTAGGCTGCGTTGGTGACCTGGACGCCGGCGTTCTTCTCGGGGAGGGTCTGGGACGCGACGACGGGGGCGACGGCGCCCGAGGAGGCGGAAGAGGAGGATTCGGGGCTCGAGTGCAGACCTGCCTTGCGATGGCGGTGGAGCATGACGCTGTGGATGGAGAGGGAGGTGATGAAGAGGGCGCTTTTAGAGAGTGTCAGTGGTGGTGATGATCATGTCGAGGGTTGGAGAGGTGAAGCTTACAACTCGAGGCCGCCGAGGCCGGCGGCGGCGGCCATGCAGGAGGACAGGACGACCGAGTAGCTGTAGCAGTAGCCGTAGTAGTCGCAGACGGCGCTGCCGAAGAGGAAGGCCGACTGCGAGGCGAGCAGGCCAAAGGAGCAGAGCCAGAAGACGAGGAGGAAGATGTCGAGGGCGAGGACGGCCCAGAGATTGTAGATCTTGGGCATGGCGTACTCGGCGACGACGAGCCAGACTGTCACAATTATTGTGGAAAGGGACTGCAATGTGTCAGTGGATGCACAGCATCGTTTGGATGAGTGTCATGGGGGGTGCGTACGACAAAGATCATGAAGCAGTTTCCGGAGAAGGGCAGGATGTAGACGCCAAAGGCGCAGATACCGGTGATGACTACGGCGAGAACGAGCTGCACTATCCTCAGAGCGATGAAGCCCTTGGGGTAGAGCGGGACGTGTTCGCGGCCAGCTGGCCGCTGGTTGGAGTACTGAACTTGCTGCATCGTGGGTTCTGATCACAGCTTGTTTGAATATTCAACTCTAATGTCGAAAGCGAGGGGAGCTATGAGAAGAGGTAACCAAGAGGTTCAGGAATGACACGATGGGGTGGTGACCGTCGGGTATCTATCAATGATTTCAAGAGCGAGAGGAATGGAGATACAGGCTCTCGTCTCCCTGCGGCCGCGCAGCCTCTTTCTACAATCCATCAGCCCCTTCGCCCGAGTGACACGAAGGCACTTTCAGGCAACACTGCGTGTCTCGAGCCGCTGCCTGCGCGACACGCCACCCAAAGTCGCCGATACCGCGCGCCATGGCTGTGTTGTCAACAATTGGCGCCGTGGCGCACCAGGGGACGAGCGAGATCCATCGCAAGCGCCGGTCACCGCGCAGGATCAAATGGTATTGAAATGGTATTGCTTCTTCCAAGCGGCTTCTGTACCATAGACCTACAGAGAGACGACGTCTGTTGTTGTTGTTGTTGTTGTTGTTGTGATGGATAGGGGTACCCCGAAGTGAGGCTGGGCAATGGGTCGGAAACTGGCCGTGTTAGCCGCGGACAACACAATCAGAGACCAGCGAGTGGAACAGTCGCGATGCTTAGCTCGTGGAAACGACTCTATTCATCTATGCTATGCTGTTTTCACTGCCTCGGTCCTTGTCGTGGCTTTTTCAGCAATACCAATGTGGCGTCCAAGGCGCATATGTGTGTGCTGTGAGGAGGTGTTAAAGCTGAACGAAGCGGCTGAGGCTCCCCGGTGATAGAGAGACGCTCCCTTTGGTCAGTTGCCAAGAGATTCGGGCAAAGCTTGAAAGGAGTGTGCGTTTCCAGGCTCCCGTGGAACGCGGGAAGACGTTTCTCAGGTAGGGCTGACTTGGGAGACGTATGCAAGGGACCTGCATCGCGACCAGGTATCAGAGCGATAGGAATGCTTGGAGATTGCGTTTGGTAATGATAACACATCTGACCTGGTTGCTCAACGATCTGATATTCTCAAGTTCAGATTGGGCACTTGAAAAGATGTTGACCATGGAGAACGAGAGGTTGTTATTTGGCTGAACTGGGATGCTTCTCCATCCACAGCCTCTGCCGAGTCAATGTGACATCTCATCATTTTACATACTGGAAAGACCCGAGTAGCTTGAGTACGCGACAAGTCTTGCTGATTCAGCTCTGGGCCATGGGCTCTGTCGTTGCGTTCCGCCTGCCAAGACAAGGATGCCAGAAGGCGTACTCAGCCGCACCAGACTATCCCCAATGTCGTCCAATACCGAAGACATCTGTGCAACGTAATAGCACTACATATCGTTCGATTTAACTCTCAACCTGTCCCAAAGTCGACAAGGTTAACGGCGGCAGTTGGGCCCAGGTGTTGGCGGGTTTCGACCAGGATATTCTTGACGTTCAGGCTGACTGGCTCAGAGTGGAGATATCCAAACGCGGTGTATCCCGATTCGTTTACAAATGGTTTGTATCCCCACACTGACTGGACATGCCATCGAGACTAGTACTTTTGACTCCAAAAGTCCAGCATTCTAATGAGGTATGACATTGATGCACAGTCCCGACGATGGGGTCGAATGCCTTGCGACTTGCTATGCGAAAAGGATGTCAAGCATCCTCGAAAACGCTCGTTTCGATGCAGCGAAATATTTGGCAGGAGAAGCCAGTGGAAATGTTGCTGCTTCACGCAATGGCGGAGGTAAACCAAGGTATACTCATGCACTGATCCAACCGACGGGAGGCAAACGAAGGGTCAAGCTGTAGGCACTGGAGGCCGCAAGCAAGAGGCGTAGCAACTTCAACTGGACTAATTGAGTTAGGAGGATGGATTCCGAGCCCAAGCCAGAACAACGTGGTGTGTCATGTTCAATCTCGTTTCGGCCAAGACCATCATGAGACTGCGTCCTGTGGGACTATCCTGAACGGTCGCCGGATACAACACTCGCACAAAATACGGGCACCGAGCATTGGAGAGCATGTTCATCCACGAAACTCCATTCGACTCCGCGGAGCCAGAGGCCGTTAACCAGCCGGGTATCAATTATCGCACTCTTCCCCCGTCCCATCCTTACTGCCTCCCGCCCATCGGCCCACGCTTCGTCCCCGCCTGGCTCAACAACTCCACATTCTTCGGCAACTCGAAATCGCCCCTCGCGCCAAACCAGAAC
The DNA here is from genome assembly GCA_004366825.1 of Colletotrichum spinosum. Taxonomy (NCBI): domain Eukaryota; kingdom Fungi; phylum Ascomycota; class Sordariomycetes; order Glomerellales; family Glomerellaceae; genus Colletotrichum; species Colletotrichum spinosum. The sequence goes on from QAPG01010712.1 coordinate 85,565, forward strand.
AACAGCTCAGGCTCGGGGCCCTTCTGCACCGCCGGCGTTGCCGCCTGCGCCTGCTCCTGCTGGCCCTCCATAACCACATCCTCATCCTCCTCGTCACTCTCGTCGTCCTCCTCCAGCCCCCTCTTGAGCCCCGTGCGCACGTGTTCGATGCCCGCTTCGCGCTCCTCTGCCGTGTACACGTCGCCGGCCTCTTCCAGCACGTACCTCTGCACGCGCTCCACCGTCCACGAGCGCACCTCGCGCCACACCTCCTCCAGCCGCGCCTCGCCGTCGCCGTCGCCGCCGGGCGCCGCGTGCAGTTCCCGCGTCGTCTCGCGCCCGCGCTCCACCCACTCCTCCACGCCCGGCTCGAGCTTCTTGCGGAGCAGCTGTAGGAGTATGTTTTCCTGCGTGCGGCCCGGGTAGGCCGCGTCCGGGAAGACGTGCAGGTGCTGGAAGACGTGGGTGTTCTCGGTCAGAGTGTCGAGGAGAGTCTGGAGGTTTCGGAGGAGGATCTGGGATTGCGCTTGGAGAGAGGCCCTTTGCGTTGAGACTTGTCAGCGATTTGGGGGGGCTGGTTGGAAGATGGGAGCTTTGGGAGAAGGAGCTTACGGGGGCGGGAGGGGGTTGCTCTTGTAGACATCATTCTTGAGACCTTGGATACTGTTGGATAGCTGAAAAAGACGCTGCCGAGTCTGTTCGATGGCCTTGTATTCATCGGCACTGATGCCGAGGGCATTTGGCTTGTCCATGGCTGCGATGGAAGGCTAAACAGCCAGTAAAAAATGGGGTGTTGTTGCTGGTGCTTGATGCGGATTCGATATCGCAGGTTCGCAATCGGTTGGGTTCTCGAGTCTTTCAGCTTTTAATTGCTGTTTCTGCAGCTAGTTGGCACGTTCTGTAGCTATTCGTCGGGCTGACGTCGTTTGCGACAGCTTGGATGTGTCGGAGGTAAGGTTCAATTATGCTCGACGTTCCTTCTGGAAAACCGCCCGGGGAAAAGAGTGGGCCCTCAGCTCGGCCAAGGCCCACTTGCGGGGGCCCTTGTCAAGCTGCGCTGTGCTGCACCGCGCTGAACGAGGGCCGTCAGTCTACAGTACCTGACCAGGAGATGGACATCTCCATCTTCCCCTCTCCATCGGTCTGAAAGTCCAGAATACCTACGACACGCACACGTGTGCTAGTAATAGGCTCTGGCCGTTGAGTGCCGACGAAGGGAAGGACCATGTAACAATAGACTTCTCCGCTGACGCTAGACCACCCAGACTGAGTCAACCGCGTAAGATCTTGGCCATACTCCATTCAGGGCACTACAGGAAAGACTTGCGTCCTCGACACAGATTAGACCTCAACTATTGTTCATTCAGATATCACAAGTTGAGAAGATTTGTGCAATTTGCTATCAAAGGCCCCATGTCCTGTGGGCTGTGACCCTTCGAGAGTTCAATGTACAGAATAGGTTCCAGTTGGTATCCTGCTCACGCCATGACCGCAATGTGGAAGTCATCGAAAAAGAAAAGAAAATGCCCGGCTGGCTCCCCGAAATATCATCAAACGCCGTCTGTAAATGCATTTTGTATAGGTCATCATCATGAAAATCGTCTTCGACTTTTACTGGCCCAGAGAGCCGGCCTGATGGTTCAGGACCTTGTGGCCCGAAGTAGCTCTGTCCACCTCCCGGCCGTACTTGTCAACGGGGGGGTAGCGAGCGCGGCGCTCGAGGTCGTCAAGAGGAATCTGCGAGCGAATGTACCTGGGGCATTGTTAGTACTGCATCTCGTAGTCCTCCGGCTGCGACTTACTTCATCCTGCCGTCGTCAATCGGGTCGTAGTCCCAGCTGGTGAAGGCTCCCTTGGTAAGTGCTGCCCACACAAGGCGACGCTTGCGCTGGGACTGGAGAACTTCCTCCGTGATGGCGTCAAAGTCCCACTTCGCCTTGGTCTCGGCTGTGTACTCCTCCAGCCTGGCCTTGGCCTCCGCGTCGAGCGTCTTTGCAGCCTTGCTGGACGCCAGGTTGACGAGCTCGAGGGGATCGTGCTCAAGATTGAAGAGCTGAGTGCCGTCTGCGGGGCAGTGAATAAACTTCCAGGGGCCCTCTCTGATCATCATCAAGGGGCTGACGGTGCCCTCGCCCGTGTACTCGGCGTATACCTTGTCGTGACCTTCCTTGCCTTCCAGGTGAGGAAGGAGGGAGACACCATCCATGGGAAGACCCGGCGCAGGCTTGGTGCCCACGAGATCGCACAAGGTAGGCAGAATGTCGAGGGTGGACACGTTCTTTGTAACGCGGCGAGGCTCAAACTGCTTGGGGTGGCGGACGAAGAGCGGGACTCTGACCGAGGACTCAAAGTAGCTCATCTTGTACCATAAACCGCGCTCGCCCAGCATGTCGCCGTGGTCACCGCTGAAGACAATGATGGTGTCATCTTCGAGACCACACTTCTTCAAGACGGACAGGAGCCTTCCGACGCAATCATCAACGTAGCTGACGGCACCGTAGTAGGCGCGACGGGCACGCTTGATCTGATCGTCGGTGAAGTCGTAGTCCCAGAGGTCGCAAACCTTCATCAGACGCTTGCTGTGAGGATCTTGTTCCTCTTTGGGAATCCGGACTTTGGGCAGGGCAATGTCGACGTCTTCGTAGAGATCCCAGTACTTGTCCTCGATGGTGTAGGGGTCGTGAGGATGGGTAAGAGAGACGGTCAGGGCGAAAGGCCGCTTCTCGGGACCCTCACGAACGTGGTCGTAGAGGAACTGGGTTGACCGGTACATGACCTCTTCGTCGTAGTCCAACTGGTTGCTTCGCACGCAAGTGCCGGCCTGAAGAATGGAGCTCGAGTTGTGGTACCACTCGAGACGGGTATCGGGCTCATCCCAGTTGACGACCCAGCCAAAGTCACCAGGATAGATATCGCTGGTGAGACGAGTCTCGTAGCCGTGGAGTTGGTCTCCGATGAAGTGCATCTTGCCAGCCAATGCGGTCTGGTAGCCCTTCAGACGAAGGTAGTGGGCGTAAGTGGGAATCTCACTCGAGATCTGAGCACCGTTGTCGTAAGCGCCGATCTTCATAGGCAATTGTCCAGTGATCAAGCTCATACGCGAAGGAGCGCAAAGAGGCGAAGGGCAGTATGCCGAGTCAAACTGAACGGATTGCGCTGCGAGGGCGTCAAGGTTGGGAGTCTTGATCTGAGACTCGGGGTTGTACATCTTCAGCTGAGGAGCGGCCAGCTGGTCAGCCATGATGAAGAGAATGTTGGGTTGCTTCGCTGGGCCGGAGCCATTGCCGATTCCATTGCCATTGGTGGTGCCGTTGGTGTTACCGTTGGTGGGCTTGCCGTTTGGCTGCGCCAGGGGCGAGGTCGGAAGAGAGTTGAGGTCGGGAGCCATTTTGCTCACGGACGCCAACAAAGAAGGTAAAGAGCAGCTGGATCTGACAAATTTGCGAAAGACGACAGTTGTTGGGCGGAGACTGTCTTGTGGCGTCTGCCTGTGTCTAAAACGAAGGGCAGATGAGTAGCAGCAGAGATGGAAGGTGGTGGTGAGAATTGGTGGTGTAGAGTGACAATGATGAGCCACAAGCAACGTTTGTAAGTGTCAAGGGCAAGGAAGCGAGGTTGTCAAAGGCAAAGGTTCGAGGCCAAAACAGTCAAACCTTGAAGACGATGAGACAAGAAAAGAAAGAGTCACTCCGTTGTTGCTGCGGGAGGCGCTGTCATTTAAAAAATCGGGCGTTGCTTGGCTCAAGGCGAGAGGATGGGTGAGAAAAAGAGAATTCCATCCCCCTCAACAGCCTACCTTCCTTGTCTATCCCCGGGGCCTTCGAGGACCGATAGGAAAGAGCAGCAGCGGAGGGAAGGAGCCTGCCCTGCACCTACCTACACCTACACCTTCCTACACTAGGTGCCTTTAGGAGGATGGCAGCCAAACGGGGCATTGGGATACCCACCTTATGCAACCATTATATCTATGCACTTAAAAGGACCCACGGGGCCCAGATTAGGATACCCCAGATAACGCTAACGTGGCTTGTCAGAGTTCCATCCACCACCGCCATCGCTGTTGCATCGCGCATCGCCTGAACTCTTGGAAGCGTGTCCTCCCGTCGAGTGGGCCCTTTCCGATTCATGCAATGCTTCGGGGTTCCAGCTGACCTTGACTACAGGTACCTCCACCAGGTTCGATACCTTAGCTTACCTCACCGTCACCGATACACATGCTCTGCCCTGTCCGCTTCTCTGAGATTCTTCTTGCTTCGTAATAATTGTTAGTACTAATCTGCTCTGCACCTTGGATTTCAATTTATGCCGCTACCAATCACGCACTAGTTGACAGTCGGTCCCCAACGAGGATAATCCGTCACATGTTTTAGAGATGGCGTATTTCCATCTTCACATTGCGAATTGCTCCAGGCGGAGCACCTACCAACCAGTCACGCATTCGTTTACCGTGTTGCCAAATTTGCATCATAAATGAATCAACCGTTTCCCCGTTCGACTCCGATCATCATCAGGTCATGCTTGACCTCCTTCGCAATCCGGCTAGACGCGTGTTGGGCCCAATTTCCTCGAGGTTCGACACGAACTGACGACGGATGGCGGTGTGAACAAAATCATTCACAAACAGAAAAGCAGTCCAGATCGCAAACGGCAGGCTGCTTCTAGAACATCCAGCATGGGTTGGCCTGTCTTGTCTCGCCCCTTCCCACGACCACCGCGTGTTATGCTTCAAGCAGGCATACCGCAATTACCACTACTCCATACACACTACCACAATACTGCGGCATGCTCCTCCATTCTCATTGCCTAGACCCCTGGATCGCGACGTTCCACGACTAACCCCAAGCGCCCACTTGCATCTGGGCATTTACCCAAGGACGACGCTTCAACCTGCATAAGCGTCATTCAACCCATGTCCGGCCTTTCCTCCGATTAGCTGGCGCTTTGGGACAGATGTGCTTGACGTGCAACGAGGGTGCAGCGAGAAATCTTTCTTTTCAACCACAGCTATCGAGCAATGCGTTCCAGTTCTGAGTGCACGCGATCAGCTGCGGAGGTCGCCGTCATCTCCTCAACCTCCTATCCACAGATAAGATTTTGTAGCACGGCAATACGGACGACAACCCAGCGCGATGGGTCTGGAGAGAGAGAGAGAGAGATCGCTTCTCTACCCACTTGGCGTCGCCTTGATTACCATGCATGACTCCATTGCGTACCCCATCATACGCATGTAGGGCACGACCACGACCACGACCACGACCCAGGGCCGCGGTTAGGGAAAGCTCTCCAGATTCAATCCACAAGGCGGTACAAAAAAGTGTGGGCACTGACAGAACAAGGAGGGAGAATGGGCCGTAATACCACTTGTCGGAAACAGCAACCGACAGGTTGTCTCCGTCTCCGGATTTGCCAGAGGCACGATAAATGAAGCCGTGGACATTTCAGGCAATTTCGGGCCAGGTTTCTCACATCGATCTCTCTCCCCTTGTGTTTCCACCACCGAGAGGCCCAGGAAATGTCGTGATAGCGTCCACCTCCGACTTGGAGCCTCCTCCAACCCCGCAATTGCGGGGATGTCTTCCGTGGCTGGCCGGTCACGCCATCGTCGACTCTTCTCTCGCCTTGCCGTGTGCAACGACGCTATGGTTGCTTTCCGGCGCCGGTGACGGTGTGTAATTACTTGTCGTCAGTCTTCGTCGTCACTGATTAACAATCGCCATCGCTAGCGTCCGGGTACGCACGCGCCAGCCCGGTTATTGTGTATGCGGTTTCTCGTTACTTTGTCTGCTTGTACCTCACCTACACTCTACCTACTTTCTTGGGTACTAATTTGATGCCTTACCTAGGTACAATCCACCTCGGTCCGCGCTGACTCCTTTCCCGCCGGTGTGTGGCCCCAGCTTCCTGTAAGCCATATCGCGATCACATCATCGCGCTCCAATATTGCTTCATCAGCTAAAACAGCTACCTCCGAGTCAAATCGCTCCTGATTCGTTTCACCTTGACGAATTTTGCCATGTCGGTCCTTCGTACACGAGATTGAGACTCCATCTGGCCGGACTTTTGACAGCATGGAGCATCACAACATCCGGCGATCCGTCACGGAGCATTTCCTACAGGCTTCAGCTCCCGCTTCCCGCCACCTACACCCATCCACCCATCAGCCTCGTTGAGCAGCAAGCATGCCCATCTTCGTTTTCGGTTGGGTCGTCGTCGTCGTCGCCTGCATTATCACCCAGTGGTCATCTGATGGTCATTCACCCGTTAAATGCATGAATGGCGTTTGGGATTTGAACCCATTGGCGAGCTGACCGTACAACTTAGGTAATGCCAGCCCCAGTGATCCAGCCCCCATCACCGACTTCTTTCGCCGAGCATCCCGTCACCGTCAACACCGGCAGACGCATCACGCCAAGCCATTCCCGTCGCCATCTCACCCTAGTCTACAAGATAACCGGGTTCGACGCTACTGTGTACACGTGATACGGGTTCTCTCGCCGATGAACTGCTGCTCCAAAATAATAAATCGCCGGTCGTCAGTCGTCCGCCTGCTCCGCGAGAGCTGAGACACACGCGTACACTCCATCTCAGGGGGTTCCCTTCCAGCTCTCCAAGCCCACCACGTCACACGCACAACGGAAGCCCAACCTTCCCCCGTCGAGAAGGCTGAAAAAGTATGCAGGAATCCGGTACAACACACAAACAAATACACCGACCACACACGGGTTAATATACCGACGCAGCCCAGACCATGCACCGACCCCAGAACATGCAACAACGAAAAATAAATCAATAGAGGGGCCCTCGCCCAACTTGTAAATCGGCCCTCGTGGCTGGTCATCGATGATCGGACAAGCTCATCGCGCAGCGACAAAACAGATAAACGCCACAGCTCTTGTCTTATCGCCCATTCGACCTGCCGTCCTCCGCCTCACCTCACATCAAGTGACACCGCACCCCATCAGCCCCGCCCGCAGGCGACGTCTCGACTCTTGGCATCCCCGAGAGCCCCAACTTCCGCCCGACTTGCACCATCAGACCCGTCCGCCGAGAGCCGCAAGACACAAACTGACTAATCTTCCTGCGCCCAATAGCATGTCCAGATAGCTTACCCCGGATTTCACTTCCCGTGCCCATCGAACCCCCATCTGGTCTCGAACTACCTCACATGACATGCTGTCGAGCGTTTCGACAATGATAATAGCCAGGGGTGTGAACAGGCGATACCCGGCCGTGCGTGTGCTGCTCCCCAACGTCAACCGGCTATTACAGCCAGTCTCACCTCATTATCGCGCATCTGAATCACGACCACTCACTTTCAAACACATCTCTTCCATCAACACTATCTCTTCCCGGTGGAGGGACTTTTCCCCCTTGCCAGCCCGAAAGCAAAACATGGTGGTGGTGGGCAGGAGGGGGGAGACGGGGAAAGTAGACCGTCGGCGCGTATCGCAACCACTCATCGTTCAACACATTGTGCACGTTTAAGCATCCTACATGCCACATGACTACATCCGATATGCAACAATGCGGGGTATTCCCTATCATTCAATTCGTATTCGACAAAGACGAATTTCGTCCGCCTGCCCCTGCGAAGACGAAGGCTCTCGTGTCGCCCGCCTCCTTTGTCTAGTCGCTGTCACAATCACCTGCTCCATCTCTCTGCAAGACTTCCCGCTTTCCCTAGTCAAAGTCGGATCTGCAAGACAATGACAGAGGGGGAGAAAATTCGATCTACTCTAGGGTAGCAGCCTGTTCGACTACAATTGCACCCAATAATAATTGTTTATGAGTGTCTCTGTGCGCGTGGTCTCGTGTCGTGATATATACTCCTACAAGCAATAGTCCCCACGTGATTGATTTTTGTATTCCCGCAATGCAGTCTTTGGCGACAACACCCGATTGTTAGTGAAGCAGGAAGGGAAGTAGAAAAGAGGGGGAAAAAACAGAAGAACCGCCGTCGCCTTGCTTTGCCAACCAACCCAATATGCGGCCCAGGTACCCAACACGCCCCGTCGTCTCGTTGGTGTTCCTGGGAGAGTGTGTATGTGTCATAACAGAAAACAGATGCGCACGCCATCTACACCGACTCTCAATGCCCATTCATCCCATGCTCGTTCCATCAAGCCATGTCTTCGTAGCGGTTGCCGCTGCTGCCGCCCGCATGGTTACTGCGTGCGGTAAAATTTCTTGTACAAAAGATGCAGCAACAGGTTGACGTTCAGCTTGAGGTTGCCTTCAAAGAGGTTCATGAACTGATGAGCCTCGAACTGAGCCTGGAGCAAGTCTTCAATGGGCACGAGCGCGCTCGCACCCGGCATCTGGATGTGGCCGCGGGATCCTTCGAGGTTGAACACGCCCACCTCGTCACACGAGATGGTGAGGTTGACCCGCTCCCAGTCGGTGACGCCACTCCACGCGACGAGCACGCCTTTCTCCGCCAGAGACCGAGCGCTGTACTTGTAACTGCCAAACTTGGGGACCCGCCCGCTGCGTTCCAGTTCGCGCTGATGGTTGTACTGCTTGGTGAACGGTAGCAGGAATCGTTTCTTGCTACAATGACGAAATCTTGTTAGCCGATGGCGACACTCTTGGACCGTGCTTATTTTGTGGAGAGGACAGGGGATGGGAATTGGAGTTTCGTCCGGGGTCGGACATGGGAATCGAGAAAAGACGACGACGCAAATGCGATGAATGACTTACCCCTTATTCTTTTGCAGTGTTGCCATCGCGGACTCAATGTAGTCGTCGTAGCTCTTGCGTTGCAGCTCGAGGTACTTGGCCTTCTCGTGAAGGTTGGTAAGGGTCATGCGAACGCCCTCGATTTCGCGTTGACGTTGCACGCGTCTCCTGCTCTTTGTCCTGATATCGAGGGCAATGGCGTTGAGAATATCCTGGTAGAAGTTGTGCTTGGAAATCCTGCCCATGTGCTCCAGTCTCATGATGTTCTCCAGTGCTGTCCGCTTCAAGTCGAGGTATGACATGCGCGTCACATCCACCATGTGGGCGTCCGAGTACGCCCCCTTTGAGTTGGTATCGTTGGCAAAATCGTCTCGCAGAACAGAGTGCCACTTGTGTTCGTCCTCGGGCGACACTGGCTTGACGAGGATCTCCAAGAGGTTGGCGCCCGTCTGCACACGGATAATGTACAGGATGCATCGCTTCGTCTCCATAAAGAGTGCCTTAGCCTCCGCGTCTGGGTCTTCGATGTCGTGCAGCTTCGGCGTGAGGTACATCTGAATGTCGGACGATCCTGCCGCGAGCATTTCGTTTTCGTTGTTCTTGGCGCTGCCTAAGTCTTGCAGGATTTCTCGCACGATGTCGTCTCGGTTGGGGCAGATCGATGGTAGCTCGCCGGCGACGAGGCTGTGGATGGCAAATATGTCCGTCATCTTGATATACAGCGTCGGCTTGTGCTTGGAGTACAGGTCGTTGAACTCGTCAATGTCGAAGTTTTGCTCGGCGTCAGGCACCGAGATGACTTCATGTGTAATGTGAGCGAGACGTTCGCACGACTCGGCCACGAAGGCGTTTAGCGGCTGCAGGTAAATGTTCTCGCCGCCAAAGGGCCGGCTAGAGGAGATCTGGCCGAGCACCTTGGCAACCTCGCCCAGGTTGCGCTTCTGCAAAGGACTGAGCTGCTTCTCAATGACACCTACGTTCTCGGGCGAGGTGACAGCAGGCTGCAGGTAAAAACGCCAGATCCAGTTGGTAACGACCTGGAGGTGGTGATGTTGGGGGTCTTTCTTGAATTGCTGACAGAGACCCTCGAACATTTGCCGGCACAGGAAGCGGAGACCGTATGGCATCTTGTGCAAAAGGTCTTCCAAGGCCAGCAGGTATTGGTCGCAGATCTCTCGGAGGTCACGCAGATGGTCGATGAAGAGGTCACGGGTCTCGGGGTCCTTAATGGCGACCTCGCGCGGAACGTCCAAGGGACGCCGACTGGGCCGGCCTGTCCGCAACTCTTCGTTATTGATGGCAGCCCGGTAGATTTGTAAAGGATCACTCTCGAGGTCGAGAGCAGGATCTTCGACAATGTTGTCGCGGATGATGGATCCGAGAAGCTCGCGGAGATACTTGCGGTCACGAGGCGAGCGAGTGTAGTTCCCAAGCACCTTGGTCCAGAAATAGTTGCCGCGGAGGTAATCCTGCAACGTCCTGCAGCTTTCCATCTCTTCCCGCATGGCCCTAGATAGGAGCTTGAGGAGGTAGTATTCCTCACGGCGCTTCTGGGCATATCCGAACAGGCCCATTACGAGATGCTCGATCCTCTTGCACTCCTTGTCGGGGGTCCCTTGTTCGCGGATGCGCTTGAAGAGCCGGGCGAGGTATTGAGGCTGAGTCTGGAGGTTGAAGAACAGTTGCTGGTAGGATTCCAACTTCTTGCGAGAGCTCTTGTTGAGGGCCTTCAGGTCGAAATGGTTGGCGGAAGACATGGTCGAGTTCGCCAGCAGGCCCATGTGATGACCGCCATAATTGCTCTGGTGCCTGACGACCTCGTCCAAAGTAATCTTGTTCTTGACGAGCAATGCGATTTTAATGTCCAATTGGTCGATATACTGCTCCAGCATTTCGTTTTGGCGAACTTGCTGAACCACCGTCTTACGCATCCGCTCAAACTCAATTTCCTCGTTAAAGTCGAAGTCACTGTCGTTGAGAAGGTGCACGAAGTTCTTGACCGCATTGACTGGTGGATCTTTGCCGTGCGTGAGACTCTTGTAGGCGTCGCCTTGAATCTTTGCTCTGACGAGGCTCTGGATCTTGACGACCTTCTCCATGTTCTCCTTGAAGAAGCGCTTCTTCTCTTGGAAATTGGCGCGGACAGTGAAGGCCTTGGCGGCGGCCTGAATTTCAGTAATCGCCACTTCTTCCGCCTCGATGTCGGAGATGAGGTTAAAGACATCACCTCTCACCATCATTGCTCGCGCAAGGCCTTGCAGCGTCTCGATCTCCGCAGTGTGGGACGACAGCTCGTCCAGAAGCTTGGCGTGTTGTTGACGATGCAGGTAACCGCGTATGCGAGCTTGGAGTTTTGTAATCTTTGGCTCGACACGGACGAGAGCATCCTGGTCACCGGCAATGTGGCGGCGCTCAAGTGTGCCTCGCGAAAGAGACTGTAGGTCGATGATGGCGGGTTCATGGCCGTTCAGATCCTCGAGAATCTGGTTAACGTCCCGACGAACACCTGCAGCACGTATGTGCGCCTGCAGGCTCTCGACGACCGGGGCATGTTGAGCAAGCTCGGCCTTGGTGGCAGCAAAATCTGAGCGAGTCGACTTGCCCCGGACAGCTGATTGGAGAGCAGTCCATTGAGGCACAAAGCCTTGAAGGTGCTCTTGCTGCAGTGAAAAGTGATTCCTGATCAGCAGAGCCCTAGCTGCGGCCTGGAGGCTGGTGATGCTCTCGGCTTCTTTGTCCAGCAGATGAAGGTCGCGGGCAACGCGTCCTCTTGACAACATGCCGCGGGCTACAGCCTGAAGACTAGCCACGGTGCTGTCCTGCCTGTCCAGGAGATGAAGGTCGGCAGAAACGCGGCCTCTGGAAAGCATGCCACGAGCCACAGCTTGAAGGCTGGCGATGCCTTGGGCCTGACTGTCCAGGACATGCAGGTCGTCGGAGATGCGTCCTCTCAATAACATTCCGCGAACTGCAGCTTGGAGATTTTGAACTTCTCCAGACGTTTCATTCGTCTCTTGCTGCTGGGTGACGAAATCCTTTCGGACCAAATAGCCCCTAAATGCTGCCTGGAGTTTCCGGACAGGCCCGGCGTGCCGAACCAACTGACAATTTCGGTCTCGTACCTCATCGCGGACTTTCTTAGCCCGAATAAGACTCTGAAGCTCCAAAACATCCGGCTCTAGACTCTTCCAGAAACGGTCCGTGTGCGCCAGTCGGTTGCGGACGAGGAATCCTCTGCAGAGGCTTTGTAGGTCGACAGCAAAGCGTCTCATCTGCAGCCTATAACCAATGACCTCCCGAGTGAACTCGGCCCGGATACGGGATTGAAGGTCGATGAGTGCGCCTTCGGTGTCCCAGAGTTGCTGCATCGCATTTCCCAAGCGCATACGCACAACGGCCCCCCGCACCTGCGCTTGGAGTTCGACAATCGACTCTTCATTCTCCGCCAGTTCGCGATCGACCCGCTCTTCTTCGGTCTCCTCAGGCTCGGGGGTTGCCGGCTCGACGCCAAAATCAGCTCCCATATTACCGAAACTGGGCATGTTGATCCCGAGCTTATCGAGGCCCTTCTGCATCGCCTCCAGCTCATGATGCTCGAACTCGAGTTGACCGACGAGGTTGCCGATGCGAAAATCGACAATCCCCTTTCTGAAAAGAAGCCAGCTCAGAGCATGGATGCAGTAGATGACCTTGGGGATATTCTTCTTTTCGTACAAATCAATAAGCTCGAACCTAAACAGATCCGGAAGCTCAACCTCGTCCAGGTAGCGAAAGAAAATGGCGATATTGTCCGAGTGTCGGAACTGGAGCTTCTGGTGTCTGAAGATGCGAAAGCGGCGGTCAGGGTTGAGGGTTTCGACAACCTCGGCGAGCGTCACTCCGTCCCGCAAAGCCTCCTCGAGTTCGACAATGGGCGGGATAGCTCTGTGGATGACATCTTCAATCCACTCTTTGGCTTCTCCGATATGACAGAGATATTCGTAAGCTTGGAGGAACTGACGTTGCTTGTCCATCCAGTTCCGCCCTTCCCAACCATAGCCGCCGGACCGTTGACCCAAGCGACTGCTGTTTGGCTTGTCGGCTCGCTGCAGCCTCCGGCGGCCGCGAAGTCCCACCACTTCCTGTGCTGGAGAAGTGATGGCGAAATCCTCTGCTGACTCGGACTGAGCAAGCTTCGATAGCGTGCGCAACTGACTTGTAGATGATCTGCCGAGCTTTTCAAGGTCTGGACGAGCCAGGGCTGTCGAGTGCACCGGAGCCGGCGGCTCGTGGGCGTGAGGAAGAGCGGCGCTTCCTCTGACGGAGTCGGAACGGCTGACCAACATGGAATTCGGGCGGATGGTCAAAGTTCGCGAAAGCGGTGTGGGAGAGGTGCTGCCATCGTGTTGAGCGTGCGAGAGCTTTCCTATATCCACACTTTGCGTGCGCTCATGACGATAGCTGGGCCGCGGAGGAGATGGTGTCGAGGCGGTGGGGGCTGCAACTGGAGATGACGGCGAGGCGGGAGCTTGCGGCAAAGGTCGAAGGGACTGCCGAGCCATGGAGTAGAGGTTGTTGTCTTGCTCCCTTTTACGGTCGATATTCTCTCCTCCAAATGATACCTGATGTAACCGGGACCCATCACTTTTGCCTCTCTTATGGGATGGTGATGCGTATCCGCTGGAAACTGATGATGGCTGGGTACTAGCTCGGCTGTTATCGGAGTACAGAGAGTAGCCCGAAGAAGCGATGGAGGAGGCGGTGGACGACTGGCGGTTAACGTTGCTGGGGTAGTCCAGAGTATGCGACTGTCTGAGGGGGTGCGGGCGGGACGACATGATGGGCGTTGATTAGGATACCGGAGGAAGCCTGCACTGAAGGATCTGTTGACTCTGGAATTCGAATGACAACATTAGGGCGCCTTTGTCGGACGTCGGTTGGTACGCAATGAGGTGAATAATGTTGAATGTCGGGTCTTGTCCTCTTCGAATCGTTGCGAGTGAGAAATGCTTGTAAAGGACCAAACAATATTCGCATGCGAAGCTGGAATTTGATACGGCCCGTGACGGCGCGGTGAAGCGCGAGGAAGAATGGAGGTCGGACTCTGGAAAGGTCGTGCGTGGCCTGCGCAAACAAAGGAGATCAAATCGACGAAGGCGACGACGTATAATGCGATGCAAATGTGATGTTAGAAATTCTTGTTTCCCGGGGTGACGGAGAAAGGAATAATTGGCGACGAACAGGGCCACCAGCCACTGCGATTCTCTTACCCGTGGTCGCAATCTCGTCAACGGACCGGGTGTGGGTGGGATGTTGGGTCGTTTGGAGGTCGAGCGATGGAGGGGGATGGGACCTGATAAGGCAGTTTGTTTGTTTACTGCTGCAAGAGGAAAGCGAGCTGCGGCAACCAGCCCCCTCATGACAGGGGGGGCATCAGTAATTCTGGTGGCTAGTGGCTCAAGTGGCCCCTGCGTTTCCAGGTACTGCGGTACCTCACCAACCGAGCTTTTGTGAGGTGGGGCCAGCCACGCCTCTGTCCATCGTCAATTGGCCTGTCGTTTGGTTTTCGATGGGGCTTGGACCGGCGCTCCTGCGCAGGGAATGCCAAAAGGTCGAGATTTGGACCGCAAAAGATGCCCAATACCTTAGGAGAGATCTATCCGAACGTCTTCAGGCACATCCCTTGAAAATGACGAGGGAAACATGTGAATTGATTCGACGGCTCCGTTGCGAGTGACAAGTTAACAGACCAAACCTAGTCCTCGTCGCCCAAGAAACGCCGTTGTCGACCCGTGCTTGTGAAATTTTCATCGTCAACTGCATTTGTTGCCGAGATTCTGTAGGGATAAGTTTCGCACTCGGGACTGTTCCACACTGCTCCGTCAAGTGTCGAGGTTGCACGTCGGAATGATGCAACATCATTCGTCGGGCCTTTATTGAGCCACTTGAGAACGAGGCTCTACCTGCCACGGCAAACGGATATAACAGGCTTCTCGCCGACATGACGGCCAATGACGGTAAGTCTCCGGGAGATGTTTCCTTTTTCCATCGACTTTCTTTGTTTCCTCCCTAGTCAAGGATACGAACCAATTGGTGTACATCAAACAATATGTACGACAACATGTAGTGGTAGGCATTAGCTAAGGTAGTTCCATGATAATTCAAACATTGCCTGCCCTTCTGTTACGAACACTGCGGCATAACCGAATGCAAGACACCTGTACCAACGTATCGCCCGCAATGGCCGCCTCACAATGAGAGTCTTTTCAGGCTGTCTGTTGATACCTCCCAACATTTTGACGCCCGTTTCACTTAGAAGAATTTGTGGTCCAAAAAGCAACTTGTGATCCTCATACATCAGAAGAAATACGGATATAGCTAGTACCATTTAGTGCTGTGAGGTCCAAGCTGCCTTGGCTGCCTGCTTACCACATGGTATATTGCCACTAATATGGCGCTGCTGTTGCTTTACCTGCATCTTGCGTCTGATGCCGGCGCAAAGGCTGCACTCCCTTGAGCCAAGATTGACACATCTTGTCATTCAGAGCAACCCGAGTCTGTTGCAGCGTCTCGCAACTCCATCGTGCCAGAACACAGCATAGTTTCCTATCATGGTCACTGGGAAGCGAAGTGTACTTGTTCTTCCACTTGCTTTCTAAAGCTTTCTAAACGAGCGCGAGTCTTCCAAGGGAAGGTTGCCGTTTGATTTGCGTCATCGGTCCTGCCACTAACGCGTCTTACATAGTCCCGCCTACCTGACAAGGAGCCTCAGACAGAGCTCTCTGGACGTTGGAATGCTACCCGAGACCCCAACTTAGTCCAAGACCAAAGCTACTCAAGACTTGAGCCTTTCACCAGTTCGCGTCTTCGGTGTACCCTCCCCCGTCTGAGCCGCAGGTGAGCTGCAGACACATGCCGATTTTGTGGACAAACATGCACAAAGAGACGGTGAAGAAGTAATATGATGACAGTGACATGTCTGCCCAATGTCAAAATCACAGCCCGACAATCAGGCCATAGATAGCGACTTAGGTGCCTGTAGGCGACGATTAGGTGCCCAATGTACCCACGGCGTTACTGCTGCATACTTAGGTAGGTAAGGTAGGTACCTAGGGTACTTGAACGAGGTAGCGACGCAATGTTCTTCTCACCGCCTTCTCTTTTGGTAACACCCCTCCATCCGTTCGCGCACTGCACCGCGCAGGGTCCCCAATTCCATTAAAAAAATTTCCTGCGGGGAGTCGTTTCGAAGGCTTTTCCTCCTTCTTTCTTACGGGAAGAAGAGACTTATCCATCCTTAGTCTTCGAAATCGAGTCCAAATCGTCCTCGGTCGACAGGCTAGCAGTTCTTCAACTCCGTACTTTCTTTCTTTAACCAGATTTTTTCACACCTCGTTTCTATCATCCTTTTGGAAGCAGCTGAAAATATGCCTTCCACAAACGGAGTTAACGGCGCCAAGGTGCTGGACCACAAGTCCGCCCTTCAGGTTCTGAAGGAATACGAAAGCCGTGACGGCCTCGATATCAACGAGCTCATGGACACTAAGAAGCACGGCGGTCTGACCTACAACGACTTCCTGCTCCTGCCCGGCTACATTGGCTTCCCCGCCTCTGCTGTTGCTTTGGACTCTCCCGTCACCAAGCGCATCACCCTCAAGACCCCCTTCGTCTCCTCTCCCATGGACACCGTCACCGAGCACGAGATGGCCATTCACATGGCTCTCCAGGGCGGTCTGGGCGTCATCCACCACAACTGCTCTCCTGAGGCTCAGGCTGACATGGTTCGCCTCGTCAAGCGCTACGAGAATGGCTTCATCCTCGACCCTGTTGTCATCAGCCGCGACACCACTGTTGGCGAGGCGAAGGCTCTGAAGGAGAAGTGGGGTTTCGGTGGTTTCCCCGTCACTGGTCAGTACCCTCCTTGAAAATTCTTCCCCTGGCTTTTTCATGATTATACACTTTTTCATATAACTTTCGTTCCACTGCATTGACGATCATGTCGTCGTGAGGATACAATTGGCTATGATTCGAAGCCGTCTATACCATATGCTGTCGCAGCTCCGTGCCGAGACAACAGCTAACCGCGTGCTATAGAGACCGGCAAGCTTGGCTCCAAGCTCCTTGGTATTGTCACGAACCGCGACATCCAGTTCGAGGATGATGCCTCCCAGTCTATTGCCAACGTCATGGTGACCGACCTCATCACTGCCCAGGCTGGCGTCGACCTGCTTGAGGCCAACAAGATCCTTGCCAAGTCTAAGAAGGGCAAGCTCCCCATCGTCGACAAGGACTTTAACCTCGTTTCCATGATCTCCCGCTCCGACTTGAACAAGAACCAGCACTTCCCCCATGCCTCTAAGCTGCCCGACAGTAAGCAGCTCCTCTGCGCCGCTGCCATCGGTACCCGCCCTGAGGACAAGGAGCGTCTCAGACTCCTCGTCGATGCTGGCCTCGACATCGTCATCCTGGACTCCTCCCAGGGTAACTCCATGTTCCAGGTTGAGATGGTCAAGTGGATCAAGAATGAGTTCCCCGGCCTCGACGTCATCGGCGGCAACGTTGTTACTCGCGAGCAGGCTGCCACCCTCATCGAGGCTGGTGTCGACGGTCTCCGCATTGGTATGGGTTCCGGCTCTGCCTGCATCACCCAGGAGGTCATGGCTGTCGGCCGTCCTCAGGCCGCCGCCGTCCACTCCGTCAGCAGCTTCGCCGCTCGCTTCGGCGTTCCCTGCATTGCCGATGGTGGTGTGCAGAATGTTGGCCACGTCGTCAAGGGTCTCTCTCTTGGTGCCTCCACCGTCATGATGGGTGGTCTCCTGGCCGGTACCACTGAGTCTCCCGGTACTTCCTTCGTCTCCCGCGAGGGTAAGCTCGTCAAGGCGTACCGCGGTATGGGTTCCATCGACGCCATGCAGGACAAGAAGGCCGGTGGTGGTGGCAAGGACAGCCAGAAGAGCAACGCCGGCACCGCCCGCTACTTCTCCGAGGGCGACAGCGTCCTCGTTGCCCAGGGTGTCACCGGCTCCGTTGCCCACAGGGGGTGAGTACAGCGTGACACGTATCATATTTGACCCCTAGCTAACATCATCTCAGCCCCATCAGCAAGTTCATCCCCTACCTGGCTGCTGGCCTCAAGCACTCCATGCAGGACTGTGGTGTTCAGTCTTTGAAGGAGCTGCGCGAGGGCGTCGACAACGGCATCGTCCGCTTCGAGCTCCGTACCGCCAGTGCCCAGATGGAGGGCAACGTGAACATGGAGTCTTACGAGAAGAAGCTCTTCGCCTGAAACAATGGCGACTCCAACTTTTGATGTGACGATGTGATGGGATTCAAAATGGGTTGAAAAGATTAAGGGACATGGACAGGAAAAGGGAGGCTGGCTACCCTGAAAGACCCATCCTCTCACCCACGAAAGAAAGTATATATACTCGGTATATAGGGGTGCAGAGGAAGCTGGTCACCGGGGAGCTGCTGTTGCTTTTAAAAGTCAAGCGGAGTTTTTGGAGTACAATTTCAAGGAGGGAGGGCAAGTAGGCTCAAATCTGGCCTCGGAGACTTGATGCAGCGTTCTGAATACCAAATCCTCCACGGGGCAAACCGCATGAGAAAATTTTACGAGATCACACACGATTGTTCCCCTCTTGGCTGCCGTGCACTGTAATGCTGTCGCTGTGAAAATGGAGGAGGGGGTGACTCCCGCGTTGAGGTCCGCGATCGGCGTTGGAAAGATCTGCAAGCGGTGGGACCCGGCGCGGCGATGCCGACGGGGGAGCTTGACGGATCGCGGGCAGGACAGTGGAATAACCTGTATGTTTACCCGAGTGATGTTTGCCAGTTATGATACTGCTTCACCTCAAGCATAGTCCAGGCCGGATGTCATTCACGGGTTTCCCCGGAAAATGCGGGGAGAAAACAGAACATGGTGAGCAGTCAGCCACATTCGTACGTGTTTACCGACATTTCACAAGACGACGAAGAACGGCCTTTACTGCCTCGCCACACTGCCCAATACACCATGTGGGAGCCGGGGATTCTCTTGCTCAACAATGGAGCTCGTCACGCCAAATATGATTTGATCGACAACATGGCATTACGCAGTCGCGATACGCAACTCCATGCTACTACTTCTTCTCATGTACATCATGTGCTCTCTTCCTATCCCCCGTATGGAATAACAAATGCTTTTGAATGCCCGGATAACACATTCTCCCTATCAAACCCAGTTCCCATAAATTTGCTGTAAGCGCCTGCAGTGACGGCCGCTCCCAGAGAAATCGCGATAAAAGAAGTGCTGGGCATATCCAGATACGAACCCGATATGCCGCTGGGGAATTGAGGAAGTTCCAACACCAACAAGAACCATGCCGATATGGATGCAGAATTTTGCTTGATAGGCCGTGTGTGTGTGTGTGTGTGTGTGTGTGTGTGTGTGTACGTATCGACGTTTCCGCGAAAGCAGCAGAACACCCAACGCTTGCGCATCGCTTATTTCCACAATGACAAGAATAACATAGTGCGACAATCATACGTTTACGAGC
Organism: Colletotrichum spinosum; assembly: GCA_004366825.1. NCBI lineage: Eukaryota > Fungi > Ascomycota > Sordariomycetes > Glomerellales > Glomerellaceae > Colletotrichum > Colletotrichum spinosum. Next base: position 104,740 of record QAPG01010712.1, read on the forward strand.
GAATGGGTTTGACGGCATCGTACCCCGTCACGGTGCCGTTGCGCTGCTCTCCCAACAAAGGCGACCGTTCCCCACGAGCACTGCCCTCGGCCGAGGCGCTGCTCTCGCTCGTGGTGTCGTCCTCGCTACTCGACGTCTCGTCCTCGTCGTCGCTCGGTTCAGGCGTCTGAGTCAGGGCGTCGCTGTCGACGAGCATGTAAATGGGCACAGCGCCGAGTACGGCAGTGGCGGCGAGGAACCACCAGGACGTGATGACGTAGCCCTTGGTCCAGCCCCAGGTGAAGGCGTAGCCGGCGGTGGCGGGCCCGAACGCGCGGCCGAAACCGCTGAACATGGTAGCGAAGCCGTTGAGGGTACCGAGGATGCGAAGCGACGAGGCCGAGTTGGTGAGGAGGATGGTCATGCAGGGGAAGCCGATGATGACGGCGAAGGCCTTGGTGAACATTACGATCATGAGGGCGCCGAAGCGGCCGGCGTTGGACTCGAAGAGAACGGTGTAAGGGGTGAGGATGTAGACGACGGGGAAGGTAAGGGCTAGGACGAGTTAGTTCGGTGACGTATAGATTGACGTATGTGAAGAGATGACTTACCGCATGCGCGGAAGCAACGCAAAACGCCAAAGTAGTTGCACAGAGGCGGAAAGAGGAAGAACTGGATCACGCCGCAGGTGATGCCGTAGATGGTGAAGATGGTGCCGATACGGTCGGGGCTGAGGCCGAAACCGCCGGAAAACTGGAACGGTAGGTGGGTGTTCTCGGGCGTGTGTTCGATTCTGGGATAGCTGAGAAAAACTGGAAGCACCTGGTCGTACGCGACGGAGTGGAGGGCGAGGAAGGTGTAGCAAACGAGGTTGATGGTCGTCTGCCGGGTGAAGACCTCGTTCATACCGGGTGCCTCGACGGGCTGCTTGGCATCTTCGGAAGGCCGTGTCCGCGAGCTGACCTTTGTCGGAACCAGCGGCGCGGTGGCTTCGCCGTCGACAAAAGAGGCGCGGCGGGCGTGGTGGTGATGGAGGGCGCGAGAGCGACGGAACGGACGGGTGAGACGCTGGCCCATGAGAAGGCCCCAGTCGGGCGTGTGACGCTTGCTCTCGAGAGTTTCCTTGAGAAACAGGGTAGCTGTCGCCACGGAGATGAGGAAGAAGACGGCAGCGAGCAGGTTGGGCAGCGCGAAAGGGTATGCCTTGAAGAACCAACTGTCGCCGAATATCAAGGGGAAGCGGTCCGCAGGATTGGCAAACATCTACCGGTTGCTAGTCAGCGCTGATGACCCTGGTTTGGAGAGATCATCACCTACTCCTCCAAAAGCAGGTCCGAAAATGGACCCGACGCTCCATACCAACGGCATAATTGAGAAAGCTCTAGGCTGCAATTCCTTTTCTGGCACCATTTCCGCGACCATGGTGCGAATGATACCGACTGAGCACGTTTTAGTGACCTGCAGCGTGTTATCGCGGCAAATGCATTCTTACCGTTTCCGTTACCGCTTCCCAAGATAGCTCTCACGATGATGGCCATCGGTAAGCTTGTCGACATGCCCCAGACGACAAAGAATATCATAGTCGAAACCAGGCCGATGATGATTGTTGGTTTCCTTCCGAATCGATCGGAAGCTCTACCCCATGGGACCGCGGTACAGCTCTGGGACAGTGAAAAGACTGAAGACGTGAGACCGGCCCATTTTGCAACATCCTTCTGCTCAACACCGAAACTGCGGACCATGGCTGGGAGATAGGGGAAAACGGAGGTGAGGGCGAGGGGTTCAGCAAACCGGGCAACGGCTGTGAACCACATTAGCACTCTGGAAAAGGACGACTTTGACTTGTACCTGAGTTGAGATTCGTGTTCAGAAAGAGAACACTTCGTCGGAAAAGTTGCCATCCGCCTTGGGCATGGTATGTTTTTTTTTCGACTTTGGTGGTTCACATTGATCAGGCAGCTTGGAAGATCAGGACCAGTCCAGACGTCGCATTGGAGAAACGGTAGGTTTGGGGTGGTATATGTGGCTAAGGACATGGCGATAGCAAAGCGACGACAAGATGCAGGTATCCAACCGTTCCAATCCACCGTGATGTCGCCGTAGACGACCCAACACTCTCCCGAGTCTCCTGGTGAAGCCGAAAAGTGCCCATTGGTGTAGGCACTTGCCCGGCGCCAACTGCCTGCTCGCAGAATCGCATACAGCGTGGAGAGAAGGTAAGAGCAGTCGTTGTGATTTCTTTGTCTGGAACTTTGGGGGTTTCTTACCCAGAATGGCCAGTTGCTTGGATGGCAACTTTGGCTTCGTCGTCTTGGCCATTGTGAGAACAGCGATGGGGGGAGCAGCCTCGGGAGGCGGTGTAAAGCTCGCGGGGAGAGAATTGGACGGAGACTCGCAGTACTCGAGTAAGTGGGCGATTTCGCGGGGTCGATTCCCGTCAAATGTGTTTTTGTACTGTACGACGTAAAGCAGCGAACAGAAACAAAGACCACAGGAAAGCCAAAGAGTTGTAGGTGGCTGGAGGGAAAGGTCGAAGTTTAAAGGAGACCTTTTTGGAGAAAGTCGGAGTCACAAGCACAAGCACACACTTGGATGGAAAAGACGGTTCGTCCGTCCAGCGCAAACCGAAAAAAAACCAACGACAGCGATCCACTTCCTTTCTGCAGGCTCGCGGCTGCGCTGGGCCGGACAGGGAATAGCGTGGACGATGGAGACAGCGTCGCTCTGGAAAAGTGTCTAGTATCCGCAGTCATGCCCCCAGGTCGTGCAGCACACTGGCACACTCGATGCGCCTTCTGGTTTCCTTCGGGACTAGGACCGTGCCTGGGACTGGACTCTGCGACTCTGCGGCGATCCCCATGCCTCTGCTGACGGAATATTTGCAGGCCATTACTGGTCAGAAGGTCGGCTTTGCGGAGGGGCGGGCATCCACGCTGCGGCGGGACGATGGGAACGGCCTCGCCTCCCGGGGATTAGCTGGGCCAGGCGGTGGATTGAGGGTCTGGAGGGGCACCTTGAAGTGGGCATTCCCGCCTACCGTCGTGGGCGCCGTCTATGGATGTTCTTGGCATCGGCCTCAAGTGCTGATGGCTCTGTGCTAGGTTTCTCAATGACCGAATGTTTGACAGCATCCCGTCTGGGAGCACGTATCGATGAACGGTGACAGATACCCATCATGTGTAACGGTCGATATGACGACGTGAGCGCGAGACGAGGCGCGACGCACGTAGGTAGTCGATTTGCATTTGCATTGCTGCAGGTAATGAGAAAGTTGGGATGACCGTGGGTATCAGGTGTCTCGGATATGGACAGGCAGGATACTTTGCCGCAGCGTCTGGCTGAATGACGGCGACTGCCCAACGATGCGAAGTAGGGGACGCCGGTCCGGCCTGTGGTGGCCCTGACCTGCGTACACGATCGAACTTTTGGACACTCGATGAACAGCAGCAATATCCCCATGGTGGCTCCCTGCCGCTGAAGTAAGAAGTCGACAGTAGTCTATGGATACGGGATACACTGCGCACAGAATACTGTGGCATTGCTATGGTAGCACAGTCGAGAGGTACGCGACGGGTGCGACAGGGAAGACGTCGGGGTGGGTGTTGGTTTGGCGAATTCTCCGGCCAAAACTGCGTATTGCCTGTCTGACGACCTCCATCTCGCAACAGTTCCGTTGTCGGCAGAAACTTTTGCTGTCGGTGAGGGTGTGCGACGAGCAGGGGTCCTCGCTGTAGCAGCGGCCTCGAACAGACACCGTGTAGAACTGTGGTGTAGTTGGTTTGTAGCCAAGCGCAGCCTCAAAGACTGGACATGAGCAGACTTTGGACGAAGAGGTGACAACTTGGGCGTGGACGGTGCCCCCTCCCCCCCCCCCGCAACTGCCATGACGTTTATGGAAGTTTTCCAGCTGCTCGGTGGGTGGGGGTACCTGCTTTCCGGCGGCGAATGACCGAATCGCCGAAGCCGGGGCCGAAGGTCGGGGCAGCTGATTAATCACAGCTGGCTCAGAAGACGCATGGGATACCCTTCTGGCCCGGGTTGCCAACACAGCATGGGACTGAATGTGAGCATGCAAATCCCTTACAATGGCCACGGCGCATTCAGAGACACACACACCGCCGGGTGCCCAAAAACACGCCGAATACCACCCAAGACACGCACACACACTCACACACACGCACACATACTCACGAGCCAGCTGGTTGAGCCTTGCAGGTTCGACGAGGAGGAGTGATGGATGGCTGGTTGCCTGGCACCATGCCTGAAAAAACTGTTCGGATAGCATCCACCCAATCAATTGCGTGATCACGGCTGTTAGCCGACTCATCCAGTCACAGGAACGAGGGTGTGTGAGGACGGACTCCTGGGTTTGTGTGTGGGGGGGAAGGCGGCAAAGGCGCGCACCAGTTGTAGTTAGTGAGACGTGAAAGCGGAGGTGGTTGATGTAAGATTATGAAGAGTCCATCGACAACGCCAGTGCTATACAGCAAAACTGCTTGATGCCATCTGGTCGGATGGATGTTTATGTTATAGTCGGAGTGTCGATACGGAATCACGGGATGATATCTACGTAGGTACCTCGGGACGCTTGCAAGAGTACTCCGTATCCATACGAGATAGGCGAACGTGCGTCCGTATCTTCACTTGCTATTATCTCCTGGTCATTCAGGTCACCGGCGTCCAACGGTCGGCACCGGTCCGTCGATGCCCCGCAGAGCTGAGCCCGTAGGTCCTCGCTTATGTCTCCGAAAGAGGAAGGAGAGAAGCCATTAGAGTGCTTTGCCAGCGTCTGCCAGGTGGCAAGTAGCATTCAGCCATGTCCCTACCACTGCCAGTGGAAGGAACACCAGACATCGGCAGCCGATCGGCAAAAGCGTCGCGGCACACTAAACAAGGTGCAATGTACAATGTACCTGCTCGTTGACGTCGGTCGACCTGATAACTGAACATCGACGAAGCACGCAATGCCCGCAGCAACTTCCACTCTGTTTCAACGACATCTCTGGCCAAAGGTGCAGAGTTGATCCCCTCTTCTGTTTTCTGGTGACGGTTTCCGTGCTGCAATCATGGCACAAGAGTAAGTTCAACCTCCCGCCAGATCGTCCTCGTGCTCTTGAAGAGCACGAGCTAGAGCTAGGTGCCTGAGCTATCTTGTGTGGCTGTGTGTGGTCTGCGGCCTGGCGATGATGCAACTACCAACGTCAGCCACACGTGCTCGCCCGCGTCTCATGTCTCTCCTCCGAATCTCTTCATTGACGACTGAGCGCGTCGAATTCATCCTACGTGTGACAAGCCTTCGGCTGACTTCAGTCACAGAAAGCGCTACCTTGACAAAATGTCTAATGAGCGGACGCCGCTGATCACCAACGTCTATGTTGGTGCTCCGCGCCCACGCTACTCCAACCACGTTCTGAGGCGCTTCTGTACCATTGCCTTGTCTTCCGTCCTCGTCTTTTGGTCCATCTTTTTCTTGGTTGCCATCTTCGTTGACGATCCGTCTCGTCACCACCATCACCGCCACCACGACAGCTGGTCATGGACCAACAGCATTGACCGCGCTCCCATCACTCACGAGGAGGTTCAAAAGATCCTCTTCGAGGTTCCATCGTCCAAGCTGGCCGAGGAATGGAGCAGGTACTACACTGCCGGTCCTCACTTGGCTGGTCAAAATTACTCTCAGGTATATTGTACGAGACTAAAACAACGAGTCAGAAGCTCACCATGCATGTACAGGCTCTCTGGACCAAGGAGAAGTGGGAGTCTTGGGGCATTCAGTCTGAAATTGTTTCCTATGACGTCTACCTCAACTACCCAGTAGACCATAGCCTGTCACTTCTGTCCAAGTCCGAGGATGATGAAGAGTCTGCCTGGAAGGTTGACTTCAAGGCCGCGCTCGAAGAGGACATCATCGAGGAGGACCCCACGTCTAGCTTGAAGGACCGCGTCCCGACCTTCCACGGCTACTCTGCTAGCGGCAACGTTACCGGCCCATTCGTCTTCGTCAACTACGGCACGTACCAGGACTACGAGGACCTCGTCAAGGCCAACGTCAGCCTCGAGGGCAAGATCGCCATCGCCAAGTATGGAGGTATCTTCCGTGGCCTCAAGGTGAAGCGCGCCCAGGAACTCGGCATGATCGGCGCTCTTCTGTACAGCGACCCTGGTGATGATGGCAAGGTCACCGAGGAGAACGGCTACGAGGCCTACCCCAACGGTCCTGCCCGCCACCCGAGTGCCGTCCAGCGCGGAAGTGCTCAATTCCTCAGCCAGCGTCCCGGTGACCCGTCCACCCCGGGCTACCCCTCCAAGCCCGGTGCTCCTCGTGCCCCCGTCGACGACGCCACTCCTTCTATCCCGTCGATTCCCATCTCCTACGCGGACGCTCTTCCCATTTTGAAGGCGCTCAACGGCCATGGCCCGTCTGTCAAGGACTTCAACAAGTACTGGAACAGGAACCTCGGCTTGGCGTACAAGGGAGTTGAATACAACATCGGTCCCTCTCCCGACAACGTCGTCCTCAACCTATACAACGAGCAAAACTACACCACCACTCCGCTCTGGAACGTCATAGGTATCGTTAACGGCACCATCCCTAACGAGGTCGTCGTCGTAGGTAACCATCGTGATGCCTGGATCGCAGGTAAGCCCCTTTCCTCTTTTTCATCAACTGTTGTCTCAACTAACATATCCAGGCGGTGCTGGAGACCCCAACAGCGGCTCTTCCGTTCTCAACGAGGTCATCCGCGGAGTCGGTGTCGCCGTCGCTTCGGGCTGGAAGCCAACACGCACCATTGTCTTCGCCTCCTGGGATGGCGAGGAGTACTCCCTCATCGGCTCCACCGAATGGGTTGAGGAATACCTCCCCTGGCTGTCCGCCGCCTCCGTCGCCTACGTGAACGTCGACGTCGGCGTCCGCGGCCCGCACTTTACCTCTTCTGCCGCGCCTCTCCTCCACCGTGTCCTCCGCGAAGTCACACACCTCGTCCCATCGCCCAACCAAACCGTGCCGGGTCAAACCGTCGGCGACGTCTGGTCCGGCCGCATCACTACCATGGGCTCCGGTTCTGACTTCACCGCCTTCCAGGACTTCGCCGGCATTCCCTCTATCGATATGGGTTTCGGCGGCGAGAACGACGAGGCCGTCTACCAGTACCACTCCAACTACGACTCCTTCCACTGGATGGCCGAGTTCGGCGATCCGGGTTTCGTCTACCACCGCACCATGGCCCAGTTGCTCGGTCTGGTCGTGGCCGAGCTCTCCAGCGTTCCCGTTATCCGCTTCAACGCCACCGACTACGCCGACGCCCTTGACGGCTACCTCAACCAGGTCGAGGCCAAACTTGAGTCCGTAGAGCCTACAACTGACGAGGAGGTTTTCCGAATGCGCGCCAGCCCCGCCGTCGCCGACGTCCACGCCAAGGGCTCCCTCTCGCAGTTCCGCGCCTCGCTGCAGATCTTGCGTACATCCATCGCCGCGCTACGTGAAAAATCGGAGAAGCTCGATGCCACGGCCGGCTGGGTCGACTACGAGCTCCGCGCAGGCATTCCCTGGTGGAACATTGTTCGCAAGATCAAGCTCGCGTTCGCGTTTGTCTGGGTCAACAAGAGTTACAAGGGCATCGAGCGCAACTTTTTGTACCCCGGCGGCCTGGACGGGCGCGAGTGGTTCAAGCACGTTGTGTTTGCGCCTGGTTTGTGGACCGGGTACTCTGGAGGTATGCTGCTGTCATGTGCTTGCCACCCCCCTTTCCTCCGGGGGGGTATACCCCGTTCTTTTGGTGTCGCTGGAGTTGTTCACTTGTGCTGACGTGTGGCCACAGCCGTTTACCCCGGTCTTCAGGAGAGCATCGATGCCAAGGACTACATCAACGCCGTCAAGTGGTCCGGCATCATCAACGAGTGCGTCGCGTCTGCCACCAAAGGAATCTAATTTGTCTGTAGCACATCGTCTCGAACCGTACTAAACAGTCGTGTGCCGCGTTTGAAAGTAATGTAGCATACATGTGACATCCCATAGCGTAGCCGTTTGAATAAAGCATTCGTCTCGTTGGACAACAAAGCATGGCTAAGAGTTTGTCGTCGTCCAACTTGCAATATTGCGTATCACGATCTCTCTTACGTTGTACTAGCAATATTCGGACAATACTTGTAATAGGCTGGGAAACATCTATGCTCTATCGCCCTGCTATTCATACACGGTCACGTTTACATCTAAAACTTGTAAACCTGCTCCGAGTTGTATCCCAGCTCCTTGAGGATACCGGTAAGCTCGCCCTGGTCCTTGGGGCTGACCTTGTTGCCGGAAATGGCGTTCATCAAGCCAGGCGGGCCGCAGACGAAAACCTTGACGTTCTCGTTCTTGGGCTCGGGCAGGACCTGCTTGAGCAGCTCCTTTGTGATGAAACCCTTGCTGCCGACCCACTCCTTGGGGGGCTTGTCGAGGACGTAGAAGGCGCGGAAGCGCTGGGGGTACGTGTTTTCGAGCTCGGCGAATTCCTTCTTGAGGAGGATGTCCTCCTCGCCGACGTTGCCAAAGACGAGCGTGACCTTTGTCTTGTCGTCGGGGTTCTTGAAGATGGCACGGGCGATCTGGTACATGGGGGTGATGCCGGTGCCGCCGGCGACGAGGGCGACGTGGTCGTGCTTGTTGGGGGTCCAGGGGTACTTGGGGAGGGGGCCCTTGAAGTCGAGGCGCTGGCCGGGCGTGAGGTCGTGCATGTGCGTCGACATGGGGCCGTTGGGGTACTTTTTGACAATGAGCTCGATGAAGCCCTTGGCGTCTGGCGGAGGTGCTCAGTCAGTTTCTCGGCTATCTTTCTCTCTCACTCGCAACATTGAAACCTCACCAGCGTACCAGGCACGTAGGAGGGAAACAAAAGGGGTGGGATAGCAACTCACCCTCGTCGCTGGTGGGGGTGTAAGGTCTCAGCGTGGCCTTTTGGTCCTCGGGGCCCTTGTACTTTGTCAGGACGGCCGAGGCGACGTTGAGGCCGGAAACCATATCCTCCTCGGGCAGGGCGAAGCGGAGCTTCTTGGTGTTGTGGTTGACAATCTCCACGTCCTCGAGCTTGAGCGAGACAAAACCCTGGTCGCCGCCCGTCAGGGCCTTCTTGGGCTCGGCGCCGACGGCCTCCTTGACCTTGGCCTCGGCCTTTTGCGCCGCGGGCGAGGAGCCGGAGAAAAGGTAGTAGGCTCCGCCGGCAACGGCGGCGGCAGCGCCGGCGTAGAGGGCCGGGTTGGAACCGCCCGACTTGGGGGCCTCGGTCGCGTAGCGGCGGGCTTGCTGTACCAGATGGATCTTGTCAGCTTGTTCTCGGCCCTCAATCCTGTCACGGACACTCTGGCGCCTGGAGGCGTTTTCTGTGTTGAGCAAATGCGCTGCACAAGCAAGCAAACTGTGGGTGGACGGCGTTGCTAATGGGGGCAGCACCCTGCGCGATTGGGTTTTGGGAGCTTCTCACCATCTTGAGGGGCTGAGCAGCCCTGAAGGCAGTTCTGGCGAACATTTTGAAAGGTCAATTGACTGTGCTGGAAGCTCTGGGTGCAATTGAGGTTGTTGGGAGGACCAAATCAGAGACGGAGGGGAAAAGTTAAGGAAGGTTGTCCCGACTCGTGTTGCTGGGCAGTCTGGAGACCAACTGCCCTGTAGCTACCGCTTGTCGAGCTCTCTTCCTCGCCCTCTCTCTTGTGGTAGCCCAAGTGGATGACGTATAAAGTCACGTGCATTTATCCCGGACACCCGATCCACGCCGAACAACAACAGCTCTGTTGGCCGGACCGGGTGCAGAACCAGGGTGCATTTCTAATCAAATACGGAGTATCCGTATAACGACGTGCTCAGAGTGTCTCATTGCGAACAAATACGCTTACATGGACCAGCTACGTATCTTTGATTTGGCAGTCCATCAAGACATTTCCTCGAATGGCCTCACTGTCAAACAACATCGTGTACCCGCACATGTACACCAGTAAGACGTACGTGAAGCTGTTGCTGTTCCTCAGACGAGGGAATGGGTGTTCCTCCGCGATATATTATATACAAGCTCACAGCCCCAGTCACTACAGAGCTCTGTTGAAACACTTTCCACCTCACATTCCCTTCCCACCCGGCCATAGATCGGGTATCTGAGCGCAGCATTCCTTCCTGTTCATTGTCGTGAACCCAGATGCATCCATCCTCCGCTTCCTTTTCCCCCGTGCTCTGCTTGATCCAAGCTACATGCTGAAAGTGACTGACCTAGGCTCGTCCATTTTTATGTCTCCTGAAATTGAACCGACGCCTCTTGATCATCAAACCGAAATCAGAAACGCTCCTCCCTGACGTCCCTCATTGTACATGATTCATGACGAACCCTCGCGCAGAGGGCCGCCACGGAAGAAACCTAGCCTTTTGGGGGTGTCTACGCCCAAAGTATCGTCTTGTCCCGTCACCGGTCCGTCGTGTCCGTGACTTCGGGCTGTGCGTTTGCGGGTTCTGCATTTGCGGGCTCTGCGTCTGGGAGGTCTGCGTCTGCAGGCTTCTCGCTGGGCGTCTTGGCCTTTGGTGTGCTCGATCGGTCTACGAGCTTGCTCTCCGTGATTGCCTCTGTCAAGGAGATTGTCTGAGAATCGCTCTTTTTCGATCCTGCGTCTTGGCTGCCCCGGCGCATCGTACCAATGTCATGGTGGGAGGCCAGGGTTGGGGTGTTGGCCTGGCTGCCTCCCCTCTGCCCATGATAATGGACCACCTGCGGTGGTGGCTGTCTTGCCTGGATTCCCAGTTGCTGTGTCGGGTAGGGATCGAGGTCTTTGCTGGAGGTGGAGAACGTCGAGACCACGGGTTGGTGGTAGCCGTTCGATGACTGGCTACCTGTCGGCGTGTGGCCGTAATTGAGATGCTCCGGTTGCGTTGGTGTGCCGACATCGTTCGGGGAAGTCGTACCCTCACCAAGGTTTCCCGTGAGGCTGTTCATACCACCTTCGATATCCCGCAGCAAACGAACGTATTCCTCGGGGACGAGGCCGCTTTCTTGAGTCTTGGGATCTTCGGCCACCAGCCAGCCTTGGCCGTGTCGATACGAGACCCAGATGATTTGTCCTTCCACCAGAGGCAGCTCGTTCTCATTCTCTCTCTCAAAGTCGAAAAGCGCCACGGCCTTACCATGCATTTCCTCGTCGGGAGAGGTGATGGTGAACTGGTAGTCCCGAGAGTACCGGGACTGGTCCTCGCCGCGGAAACCCGGAGACGAAGCGGAGCTCGAGGCGTCGGAAAACTCGTGCTCGACGTACTGCCGGGGAGGCAGATCGCCCAGTTGGTATGTGTGGCTGGAATGCCTCGCATCACCTGGCGGGTACGTGACATATTCCCCGCCTGGGCCATTGGCTTCCCCTCCTTGGTTTAGATAGTATCGCTCGCTGCCGTCGCCGCTGGTCCCGACGTAGTAGCCACGCTCTCTTTCGTACTGCGCCTGGCTCAGAAACTCGCCGTCGTCGCGAGCGCTTCTCGTCCTGCCGGTGCCCAAGGCGGCCGAAGACGACTTGTGCTTACGATGCCGCGAGCTAACGACCGGGCTGGCGAGGTCTTCGTCCTCGCTCCAAGGCGGACCGTCAGCGAATTGAACGGTGGGGAGATCGTTGCCTTTGCTGAAGCCGTCGGGCCCCCAGGATCCGGCATCCCAACTCATCTTGGTCTCCCAGCTCGCAGGAGGGTCCGAAAGGCGGCGCGACTCGCTGAGAGGAGTGCTGAGGCCGGATGCGGGATGCGACGGCTCTGGCGGGGGGCCATAGTGCATGGGGTGCATGATGGGATAGGCGAAGTCCCGGACCAGAGTGTAGTTGAGGCTCGAAGGAAACATTGGAAAGACGTGGGAGGGCGGGCGCGAGCGGGACGGGACGGAGCCCGTCGAGTATTGCGACAGGCGGTTCTTTGAAGCGTGCGACATTGGTCTTGGGGCTGTCGAGCGTCGGCTTGGAGGTGAAGTTATTAGCGGCGGAAGTGAGGGGTGGTTCGGGTTTGTGGAGGGAGAAGCAGCTGCGGGTGGGGATGTCGTGGGCGAAGAGGTCTGCGACAGCAGCGTGGTCATCCTGAGAAGACGACAACGGACGGGGAGCCAGCAAAAGGATGACAGGCACCCGATGCGCGGATCTTGCGGCTCCTTGGTGCTTCACCGAACAAAAAATGGCGGAGGGCGCTCGTGTACGGACAGAAGATGGTGGTGCGATAGATTGGGATCCAGGCCACAGGCCACAAAAGCACGGTGGCAGCGGCAGCTGTGGCAGTGATTCGAGGGCTTGCGCAGGCGTTATCGTGAGATTGTGCTGTGCTGCACAAAGGCGGAGCGGCTCAGCGTGTCCCACGGCGGGCGCGGCGTCGGCGTGGAGTGCGATTGGAACGAGAACGAGGCGAAACAGAATAGCGAGTTTGGTGGAGAGAAGATGAAGCGATGGCAACGAGGAGTTGCCTCGTGAGATGTCGCGAAACGAAAGTCGTCGCACGCGACGCTAGGTGTTGAAATTGATTAAGGAGCGTCTAGAACTTAAGGCCAGGAGCGAGCGGGCGATTATGAAGCTTGGTCGCGGGGTTCGCTCTACGTGCGACAAGAGGAAGAGTCGGCGGAAGAAAAGAGAAGCAAATCTGAAGAAGTCGTTGAGGGGGATGCGAAGTAAGGAAGGCAGAAAGGGTAGAGAGGTAGGTAGGGCCAAAGGAAGAAGAAAGAAAAAACAAGAGGAGGACGAAGAGCAGGCGAAGCAGGCGAAGGAAGCGGAGGTGATTTCGAGAAGAAGTCGAATCGTCCGTCTAGTGTGTCGGTGCCTCTGTCTGTTTCTGTTTCTGTCCTCTCTCTGTGCCTTTGCCTTTGTGCCTCTAATCTGTCCACCTCAGCTAGGTAGTGTAGGTATGGTTGGGTAGGTCGTTAGTTGCAAGGCGAAGCGCCCGTCGTTGGTGAAGGAGGAAGAAGGGTCACAGTATGGACGATGCTTTGCAGTGGGATAGGTGCTGGTGGGCAGCCACAGCGTCGTCGTGCTGGTTGGATCTTGCTGTGCTTCTGTGTACTGTGCCGTCTGTTGCAGGTGGTACAGAGTACTGCGTACGAATAGAGGTGGTAGAGAGGGTGGGAAGGTTGAAGGTACCCAGAAAGACCATGCCTTTCCCACCAGATGAGCTGAGGTCAAGTAGACTGGACGACTTGAGATGCCCGTGGGGATCGCCAGGTACCGATACTTGCGGCCGTGCAGGGCGCTTCGTTGGAGAGGGGGTTGAGGTTAGAACCAGGCTAGAACACTGGCGTTTGTCTGAGGTACGTGCCTGTAAGTAGGTATGTATCCGAACGAGTACCTTTACTCGCTTTGCGCGAAGATGGCAAAGATCAGACAGGTACTCGACAACAAAGTACAAAGACAATCCAAAGTAATGAGGTAGGCAAGCCAAGGTACTGAGAACAGACACTCTGGACCCTCCAGGCGCACTGGGACAGCGCTGCACTGCACTGCACTGCACGTCCGGTTGCTTGCCCTGCTACTAAGCGCGCCGCGAAGTGATGCTACTGGCTGTGTGGCTTGCGCGGAAGGTGTTGAAGGTGTTGTCGGAATGAGGCAGCAATGAGAAGAGAAGGAAGAATGAGGAGGTGAGGGCAGTGTGAACATACCTACCTGATAGTATGCAGTACGCAGTATGCAGTACACGCAGTAGGTAGGCACCCGAGGTAGGTAGGTCGTGAGTAAATAATTACCTATCAACTGAGCGGAGAAGGGACGGAGGGGCTCGGTGGAAGGCAGCACAAGGGGAAAGAATTGACAGCGTTGGAAAGCCGGGAATGGTATGCTGGTGTAATCGAGACCTTCCTTCCTTAATCGTATAGATATCTACTCAGGTCATGCCTACTACAGGTACTCAAGGTACCTAGGTAGGTATTTTCCCCCCACACCATACGTAAGAAGGGTAAGGAACGAATGTTGTGTAGGTACTGCAACTGCAGGTGAAGATTTCTTTCCTCTCCTACGTGTAACATGCAAAGCACTCCATCCTACCTTACCTAAGATACCTTACCTTAGCCAGAGTAATTTCAACCTGCTTCTCAACGCCATGGCAAGAGCTACTCTAGACGATGCAAATGCAGCTGCATTGTACTATTACCTTCTGCAACACCCCATCACAGTCAGATAGGTAGGTCTTCGCAGAGAAGACGACAACAACGACAGCGTCCGCAGCCATTGGATGGGCCTAAACTCGGTTGAGCCCAGCCCAGCCCAGCCCAGCCGAACCGAGTCAGCTGCAATCGGCAGGACCTGCGGACTCTCCATCTCGCAGTAATTATCCTGTATGCAAGAAAGGCAAAGGGCCAAGGCCAGGCTCCATGCAAAAGTATCCACTCTATGGTCCCGTTCACGTCTTCACCTCTCTTGATCTTTTACCATCTTTTGCTGTCAGATCTGAACTGGAATGGTATGTCCTCCGTCGCTCTCGTGGGGACACAATTCTGGAGACGCTTGTCAGGGAAACAGCACCAGCTCCAGATGCTCTGCAGCTCCGCAGGGAAGCCCAGTCGTTACTTGTTTACCCTGCCTCGCCCTGCCTCGCCTCACCTACACAGTACTGGCGTACATTGCAGTACGATTACTGTGGTATTTTCTAGGTACCATATGGTGACAGTATACCGTCGAAGTCTTGGGGACACTCAGCGCGCCAGGAGAAACGGCAGCTCATGCACCTCATCTTGTCTTGTAGCTGCAATGTCAAAGCAAGACAACCAGAAGAGAGATAGGCTCATCTACGCAGTAATCACCTGAGGTCCGCTTTCTTCCTCCGCCTCACATTCTCGCGTTTCCCACTCCTTCGTCCATGTGGGAAAGCTCCGCTGCCACACAAGTCCTCAAAAGGCCCAATGGCCATTCTTCCCTCCAGCTTTTCCGTGGTCGAACTCCTTGTCGATGTGTACTCATACACAGTACATCACGTACCACATATCAAGGACATCCCTTCGAGAACGCTACAAGTCGCCGGCGTGACAACACGTCTGCGGACATGCTGACAGCCCACCATGCGCCCCTTCTACCCACAATCAGACTACCTGTACAGAGACAGTGAACCCGTTCATTTTCTGCTCAAAGTTTTCTTGCGTGTTGCCAGCAACTGACACGCCTTGGGAAGCCCGCGCGTTCGGTATGGGTTCCCTATTCTTGTCTACCTTCACGGCGAACTCAATCCTCTGAACTACACAGTATGGCACTGCCCGTGCTCCCGGGCTGGCCCTTCGCACAGATACATAGTACATCGAGAGGTGCATCGAATCCCCCAGTCCGAAAGATCCATGTTGCGAACTGGGCCTTCGGCCAACACGGGACGAAGTCCAGCCTGTACCGCGCTGTCTTCATAAGACCAGACAAGGGTGCTTGCTGTCGACTGAGTTCTGACGACAAACCACTAATGACATCTCCTCTTGGATCCGAATCCCTTCATCTGCTCTTCTCGTCAACATCCATCTAACGGTACACAGAGTCACAAGGCGCTCGGTCAGCATCTTCACAATTAGCCAGAGAGCTCGAGGGCAGGGCCGAAGCGGCCACGAGTGCTATTCTTGGCCCGGCCGGCCTGTTCTGAACAGACACTGCCCAGATCAATATTGGCTCCTTCAGCACCCACCGGCGCAAATTCCCGTTCAGGTCACACCAAGGTCAGACAGCGGCCCACATCTGATTAGCGAGGACGTCCCTGGCGCAAATCATGAAATGCATCCAGTCGCCGCTGCCTTAATTTACCCACTGGCGTTTACGTACTGGCCTTCACAGTTACGATGCTGCCGAGCATAGCAACGAGTTGCGCGTCGACATCTGTCTTACGAACCGCTACTTGATTTTTTTTTCATTTTTTGCCCGCTTGGAATGCTTACAGACTTCGGCTGGGAGCCTGACACTATTAGCCATCTCTTATGCCAAATATGTATCGTCGTGTTCCCACATCGATGCTGTTCCATACAGCACGTCGAGATCGTCTCGTCGCGTCAAATTGCCGTGCCGTTGGCATATCTTCATCGCACTGAAGCGAATACTACACTAATTCACCACTGCCGACTTCGCTGCCCAGGGCAGGCAGCCTGAAGCAACTGGCTCGTTAGCCAGGCGCCACGTCGCTAGCTGCATCTCAGCGACCATCAAAGCCATCCGTGGGGCACTACCCACCATATAGTACGGAGTACGGATACGGATATAGTCGTAGGAATCTCAAACTCCAAGCTGGTGGACTGCTTTTGCATCTGTGTGATATTTTAATGGCGGGGAATATTCGACGAAGAGTCCAACGGGCCCTGGTTTACTCTTTGTCTCTGCCGCGCTTGTCCATCGGCTTCGATCGAAAACCCAACTCGTTATGTCGTGGGCACAACCAAACACCATGGTTTGACGCAGACATCTACCCATGGTGAGGCTTCGACTTTGATCAGCAGTCATCCCCATCTAGTGTACTGGAGGGGCCTGTGGTTCGCCTCAACGCATGTCAGCAGCAAGCGACCACGTGCAGACCAGGGCACCGCGGATTTGGCCGCCATGTGTTCAGTGAGTTGCTTCACGGTTGGAACAGGGCAGTGTCCCCGTGTAGGAGCCTCCCTCATCCACGCTGATGCAGCATCCATTTCATCAGCTTCATAAGAACGCCCGAACAGCTTGATGTCGGATGCGCGAGAGACACCGGGTTGCAGCATCCGGGACCTGAAAAGTACAGACCGAGTATCGTCAAGACGTAGGCCAGGGCAGCTGGGTCCAGCGCCAACGGACGGGAGCATCAGCGTTGCCCACACCACGCAGCACAGGACAGAATTCACAGGCCACCCGCGCAATCCCGAGGGGACGGGCTGATTTGGCTACCCCCGATGATCAGACCCAAGCAAGGCTTTGCAAGAGCTTCATTTTCCTTCCCACAGGTTGCACCGGTAGCACAGGATTGATGGGCCGACTGCAAGCTCCCGGGAGAGGTTTAGCCCGCGCTTCCTTTCAGTAGAAGAGCATCAGGATCCATATCTTTTGACATGCCTTGTTGCATCGCCTCCTTCAATCGACCGGCCTCGTCTGTACTGTGATTCGCGGAGCCCCTTCCTCTGTAGGGTAGTGTACGGAAATATGTTTTGCTATACAGAGCTCTGACTGCCGCCTCCGGAAGGGAATCAACGGTCCCTTCTTTGATGTCGAGATCGACTCGACCGGTCTCGTCTCTGAGTGCAATGGCTCAGCCAAGGTGTTCAGCTGGCTACAATCCGTTGGCTGTTCTATTTCTGGACGGACGCACAGCATCTGCTTGGCTACCTGGGTCTGATTGGTGCCCTTGCAGCGTCGTTTGTTTCAGGTTTTGTGACCGCTTACTGTATAGGTAGCTCCCAACGAAGAACTCGACGACCTCCAGCCATATGAGTTAGCGCTCAGCAGTTCAAATCGCGCCTGAGGCAGAGTGCCGTAAGCCACCAGCCCGCCGGTGGTAATCGATTGGGGCTCCGAATATTAGAAACCCAATTCTAGACCCGATGTTCTGCCGAGCGAGCTACTGACTCCCACCAAAACCAACGTCATTGCACCCGGATATTCCTTTTCCTCTCCTTCTTCCATACACAACAATTCAACAGCAACTGCACGTCGCTGTCAAACAGCTAATAGATCGTGACGGGCGCGTGGAGAATCGAGATAGATACTTGCTGCTGATATTTCCGATCGCAACACATCTTCAAAAGGTAAGGCTCACTCAGCAGAGCAATGCGCTCTTTTCTCCTATCGAGCATCGTGTGATGAGTCTTTATTTATTGGAGCTGTCTAAATCCCCATGTTGACACAATTATACCGTATACGCAAAAATCTGATACGCGCTCAACTACTTACATTTTGAGAACAAATAGTCTGAATTTATGCTAATTCGAGACGCAGACAGGATTCCTCCTTCACCTCGATAACGACGCGACACGACTACACAAAAACTAACACAAATCCCGCTGTCTATTGTTTTGCTTTTCATTTTTCAGAGCTTATTCGAGTTTTTGGGCTGCCCCACATCTGCTCTTCTTTTCTGCTGTATCCACCATCTCTTGCCGTGACCTGGGATCCATCCATCGCCATCGCCCCACCATCGTGACCTCTGTCCATCGACGTGCACGCCGTGACAACACCAGACGCTTGAAGCCATTGGAGCCGATCGTTAAGCACAGTACTCGCGTCCGTAACTGCGCCGGCGACTCCCTATAAGAAGCTATTCGAGCATATTTCGGCTGTCCCTCGTCCACTCTCGCAAGGCAGCTATGGAAGTCGCCAATGGCGCCGCGCAGGCTCAGGCAGCGTCGGCATCAACGCCGGCATCCGCGGTCGCCAGCAACGGCCACGGCGACGGCGCGCCGTCGAACCCGGGAGAGTTCAAGCTCAAGTTCTGCACCGTCTGCGCCAGCAACCAGAACAGGTAATGTCCTCGAAACCTTTGTCAACACCTTCCCAGCAGCGCTTCTTCCATCGGAAACCTGACCCCGTCCCGTGTGCCCTCCAGATCAATGGTCTCCCATCTCCGTCTCGCAAACGCCGACTACCCCGTAATCTCCTTCGGCACGGGCTCCCTCGTCCGCCTCCCCGGCCCCTCCATCACGCAACCCAACGTGTACCAATTCAACAAGACGTCCTACGACAGCATCTTCAAGGAACTCGAGTCCAAGGATCCCCGCCTGTACCGCCTCAACGGCGTCCTCAACATGGTCGACCGCAACCGCCACGTCAAATGGGGCCCCGAGAGGTGGCAGGACTGGCAGGTCGGCATGCCGCGCTTGCAGCACGCCGAAGACCGCGGCAGCGTGGGCGTCGAGGGCGGCGTGGTGGACATTGTCATTACGTGCGAAGAGCGCTGCTGGGACGCCGTCGTCGACGACCTTATGAACCGCGGCGCGCCGCTGAACCGCCCTGTGCACGTCATCAACGTCGATATCAAGGATAACCACGAGGAGGCCGGCGTCGGCGGCAAGGCCATCCTCGACCTCGCAAATCACCTCAACGACGCCGCGAGGCGCGAGCGCGAGGCCGCGGGCGCCGAGGCGTTTGATATGGGGAGCGCCGGCGCGAGGGCGAGTTTTGATGAGAAGGTGCCGGAGATCTTGGCGGAGTGGCAGGATCGCTGGCCGCATTTGCCCGCCATCTGGACGCTGGCCTGGTTTTGAACGGGCGGGCGGGTTTTGGGTGCGGAACAAGCTGCTCAGGAGAGGCGTTGCGTGCGGTATTTGCTGCGGGCTTCACGATGGGCAAAGCAGTACGATCGGCCGTGTGTGGTGTTCGAACTTTGCAAAGAACAACAGCATTTCCCGACGCGAAGTCACGCTTGGCTTCACAAGCCAACCCGACTTGTACAACAACAGTGGGGGGACCTAGAAGAATATTGCTTCAAACAGCAAAGCACGACACGAGAGAAGGACCATCGGACGAAGAGAGATCCCGGCACGTTGCTAATATGTTTAGCCTCCGTCCAGGCAGAAGGTAAGGCTGGTCGAGGCGAGAAGAGGAGAGAGGACGCATCAGACGAGAGCAACATAACGCGCGCGCCGTCAGAGAGAGAGAGAGAGAGAGAGAGAGAGAGATGACGCGAAGGATACCCCCAGGTGATGGAAACAAGAGCTCCGTGAAATGGAGACGGTTCAGACGGGCGTTGCGGAGGTTTCGCTGTGTTTTCCACGGAGCGCATGATGGTATTGCTCTGCTACTCCGCGAGGGTTGTGGACAGGAATTTTGATGCAAGACAAATTGCCAGAACCAGTATGCCCTCGGGAACAAAGATCACGAGCACACCCGACATGGCATCATACAGTTATCCGTACAGTCAGGCCCAATAAACAAAAGACGGATGATCTACAAAGCCTACCTGCCTGGAAGTCCTACCCTGCCTGTGGAATGCTCGACGTCTCTGCCAGTCCAATCCATTCATAGCAGACCCGCCCACGTGCCGTTGCCGCCGGTTCCATTGAGCTATCGCAGCCGCGTTTCGGGCTAGCCCGATTTGAGGCAGGTTTCATGAAGCCGAATTCGGTCATCGCGGTCGGACCTTTACCTTGGGAGTTGTCAGTTGATTCCAGTCTCCTCTTTTCCACAGCCTGCCTCATCTGTGCAAAGAAGGAGCGCACTCCATGTGCCGAACGAAATCAAAACTGACGTTGATGCAGGTGGATGCGGGCGGTGCAACGAGGCTCTGCGACCTTTCCCAACTTGGAGTGCGTATGTTTCGTTGTCGCCGTGGAGGGGTTTGAAGCATGTGCGTTGACATACTGTCGCTGTGATGTGCACTTCGCATGATGCAAGATTGATTCGGCGTCTAGAAGTTCTAGAAGCTTACCAACATCCGTCACCTCAAACCTCACCACGACACCCGCTCTGCCTTCGTGTCAGTAGACGTCGTATTGGCGGACATATTTGCCAAGAAAAAGTTTGCGATGCAATTCTAGTGGCTAGGCCTGGGCCGCTGTCACAAGGTCCTTTGAGACTGAAGTCTAGTCATTCACAACCTTGACCGTACAATCTCCCGAAGAAATTTGAAGAGTCGGCTCTGTAGGCCAAGCTAATTGCTGGCGGATGAGCCGGAGCACCAGCAGCACTGTTGCAAAGGTGTTATACGCATGGTGGACGTAACCCGCGTGTCTTAGTATTAGTATACGTTAGTGGTGCGAACAAGCACAGCAGATGGAATATTCCTTTCTGCCCTGCCAACGAATCTTCGTTGGGCTTCATCGCCGTCTCAGGGTGATCGAGACGGACGGGAGGGAGTTATGCGGTATAAGCGTTCCGTATTGTGACACATGCCGCCCATGAGCCTCACCTCGGAGCCGAATGGTCTCCGTCGGGAACTCCAGTTCGTTACAAGGCATGATTGGTCCAGCAGGGGCAGTCCCAAGTCCTCGCGAACCAGGGGTTGCTGGACCGGACCCAACCACGTACTGAGTACACAAGTAGCGAAAGCACTGGCGGCAGGATGGTCGCGGCGGTGGTGCCGGGGATCGTGGACGAAAAGACAGACTAAAGACCGAGGGAGGCCTTCAACGTATCCGTCGTTTGCCAGGTGTGGGATCTCGGTTTTGGCAAACGGGTCCTGTTGTGAGGCCTATGAGGGCTAGACGAGTCGAGACTCTGGTGAGAGAGAGGCCTTGGGCGAATAAAAGCAGCAAGATCAGGTCGGGCCAGATGAGTCGTAATTTTAAACAGCGCATGGGTTGGCGAGCGCTGCGAATCGGTTGCCTTTGGCATTGCCAGCATCAACGACTACAGGCCAGGGCGGCTGCATGGGCGACTCCCATTCAGGTAGGATATTTACGTCCCGGATGGCATGTCGATGAGGCGTGGCTTCTTGCCGCTACTGGTTTGGTTTCTTGTCAGGTCTCGTTGCAAGCAAAATGCAAGCAAAACGCCCTTGGTCGGGCGTCTCGAACTTCCACGTCGGAGTTTCGCTCTCACACCTGGAAAGCCAGCAAGCCATCATGCCAAGAGTCTGGGGCTGTCAGAACGACTGCCAGACGACGACGACGACGACAAGTGGTAATGGCAGCTTGCCTGAGCAGATGCTGCAGAATGGAAGCCAGTGGCTCACTCTGGGCGTCTGGCACTCCTTGCGCAGGAACTCAAGAAAAACGGCATCCACCATGCTTAAAAGCCATCCTTGCGATTCGGTAGGAACAATACTCGTGCAATGGTAGGCCAGGCAAGGCACGTCCGGACGTGCCCATGCCATGACATGGCCAATGCCACGGCCAGCCTCTTGAACTCTCCATACTGCAACGGTATGCCACGGACACTGCCACGCTCGAGTGACAGGCCAGGCCCCGGCGACGATCCACCCTCGAATTTTGCTGCTGAGGTTGCTGGCGCTCGCCAGGACTATGGTCCAATAGGTTGTGAGAGGGCCGCGCCATCACGGCATGGGTGGTTATTGCATCAGGGGTCCAAATCCGGTAGCGGATGGCTTGACTTTTCCTGGGCTGGGAGATCTGGGGCTGCGCCAGGAAGCAGATGATGGTTGCAAGATTGGCAGAGGGAAAACAGAATGGTCGCTGTTGTGCATATTAGAGGCGTGCTTGAAAGAATAGACAGCACCGAGCTCGTGAGAGACGACCAGTGGCGCTTTATGAGAGGACATTGAGGCGAGACATGCAGAAGAAGTGATTCTGTTGGTCGATTGATGGGACCTAAAGGAGTTTGCAGTCAAACAACTGGCAGAAACGAAGCCTGGCGCCAATTGGAACCTGGTTATCCTGTGGCCAGTTTTTAACGTAAGAGGCCACGGGAGGGTGCGCAAAGGAAGGTGCGCACGGGCCATACCTGCACCTACCTTTTACAGACAAAAACAAAAAACCAGCCGTAAAAAGGTTATCCTGTGGCCAGTTTTTAACGTAAGAGGCCACGGGAGGGTGCGCAAAGGAAGGTGCGCACGGGCCATACCTGCACCTACCTTTTACAGACAAAAACAAAAAACCAGCCGTAAAACCATGAGTAATTGACTTACAAGAAATCTGACAATACAAGTGGTTTTTTCAGCCAATTCTGACCTAGGGACGACTTATCTGTAATATGGTAGTTTTGGTATTATAGTGTTGCACTAGTTTCAACCTGATACTTTGCAGATTTTGTGTCGTGGAGAAGTTGGATTTTGGAAGTCATGTGACAGGGCGTCTGGGGGCTAGGGGGTAGTTGTAGCCAAAAACTGGCCACAGGATAACCGGGTTCGACCTGATACTTTGCAGATTTTGTGTCGTGGAGAAGTTGGATTTTGGAAGTCATGTGACAGGGCGTCTGGGGGCTAGGGGGTAGTTGTAGCCAAAAACTGGCCACAGGATAACCGGGTTCGCCAATTGCTAGCCGCTGGGTTAATGAAGCCAGGTAAGGTCCTGTGTACGGAGTATGAAGTAAGAGGTACCTCAACGTTGCAGGAGAAATTGTGGACGAACTGTCGAATCATTTTGGATCGTCGGCGGAAAGAGGCAGGAGCCGCGAGTGTAATTTGAGCCTGTCAACAGTGCAGTTCTAAGTGTACCTGCCCTCATTCAAGCAAGGTATCCGTATCCGTACTGGAGCAGAGATCTTTCACTACCTACCTTACCTGCTCTGTACGGATGCTGAGGTGACCGACCCAATGTGGTAAACGATCGTGCTCTGTGTTGAGGACGTTTTTACCAGAATCAGGACGCTCATCGGTTTTCTCAGTCGAGTCCGTTCTCTTGTCGCATTCCTGTCTTGACCGGTGATGTCTCGTAACGCTTGTCTCGGGTCCTGAACCCTCGGAGTAATAGACAATTTCAGAATAAGGCCAACTTGGTTATCATCTCGTCTCTGTCGCGATACGCTTCCGCCTCTGCTACTGTGCAAACAGCATTGGCTCCACCTACTCGTAGAATGTTTTATCCCATCTCTACGGTATGTACGGATACTCCGTACGTGGTTGGAGCCGGTGCAAGAGCGAATGCAGTTTGAAGTCGTCCACCCTGGCGACGACGCACTCGGCTGCCGACCTTCTCTTGGTGAGCCCCTGATGTGAAAACCAGAAACGACAGCCTCGTTCTCGAAGACGATCAGACCATCCGGAGTGGCCATATTGATGTGTCTGCTCTGTATCCGTAGATTGCTTGCCAGTGCCCACGCAAAACAGAAGAGAAGCGAATGTGGCAGTGACGCCTGAGGCAAGGTATCACCGTACCGATGTAAGTGACATTGATGGAGGAGGCTTTCGCCATGAACCAAGCCCTTAATATCAACGTCGATGGCATTCGGTCTTGAACCGTTTCCCCAAGCATCCCCGGAGCACCCCAAAAGAAGAAGAGGATCAGCAGAAAAATCGATATGGTTGCAGTAGAGCACAAGTCTCTTTTGGTGTTGTCTCAGTCTCTGGTGGCCTGCTTTGTGCGTCTACAGTACTAATGAGCTACAAGTGCTAAAAATCTCCAATCCTCATTTCCCCTCTCCACCCCCTCCCCTGTGAGTAGGTAGGTGAGGTACGTATACGGAGTACTGTAGGTGGTATCAGCCCCTCATGCGACCGACCTGCCCTGGCCTTTCACCTCTCCTCCTCTTCATTTGCTCGTTGGTCAATCGGCCCAATACCGATAATTTGCAAAACAGAGGTAGTAGCGCAGTATATAGATGCCGGGGGCAGGATATCCAGATTTGATGGCTGGAACACTGCATCACAGGCGTAATTCCCTCCGAGCAAACCTACAGGTCCTACCTGACACAGAAATTAAAAATCCAACTACAGTGTGACTCCCTGGGAATTACTTAGGTAGTCTACCAGCAGTGACTTGCCCAAGTGACAGCATACCTACTAAGGTACCTAACCACCACATCGCGACGCGCTGGTGACGACGACCACTTCGATTGTGCGGCGCTAGCGGCCCATCCCATCCCAGAATCACCTCTAGACCTGAGTGGACTGGACTCGCCCATTCACCCCCCCTTTTTTTCCCACCCTTCCCAGCACATCACATTACCCGTAGCATCCCGGTTAATCACCTTGACGTTTCATGCCTCACCATCTCGTCGCGGATTCTGCTGGTGTTCTGCTGCCCTGCCTGCTGCTATTCACCTCACTTACTGCTGCCAAAGGACGCTGACGCTTGTTGCTGCTGCTCTGCTGCTGCTGCTGGGGCTGCTACCGCTGCCGCTGCCGCTGCCACTGATCCTTCGTCCCTACTACGCTCGCACGTTCACACTGCTGCTGCACGCTACCTCGGTGCGGTGGATTGTATGCCAGCCTGCCAATCTGCCTTCACCATCACATCAGTCTACTTCTCTTTGCATCCCAACGCTGAGCGCTAGTCCCTCGTTGTAGCATCTCGTCCCACGCCTTTCTGCGGCATTTGCTTTTTCTCTCTCCCTCTCTCTGCTTCCCCCCGAGAATACAGACTACATCGCTTCTGACACACCGTCTTCCCGCTCTGTCATGCCGTGTCGCAGAGACGGCCCGTCCTAGAGGAAACCACCCAACTCTCGCTCTCGTCGTTACCTTCATCCAACAGTCACCCTCGCGCACGAGACAACCAAACCGGCCGAAGCATTCCAGTCCGACTTCGCCCATCGCTCTCTCCGACGCCAGATCAGACACTAATCCCCCAAGTTGACGGGCAGAAAAAGCTTCTGCGACATACCTATTTAGGTTGCCATTTGGGTTTAGCTCGTTGGTCTTGGATACGGGCGCATACTTGATTGGACTAGGACCCCCTCGGGTGCTTGATGCCGCAGGAGTAGGTCTGGGAGGAACGAGAAGAAAGAGAAGAAGAAACGTCTGTCTGCACCCCGAACGACTTGAAAGAACGCCCTTTATCTCGAACTCGACACTCCCTTTGTTCGCTGCGCCGCGTTCCTGGACACACGTCCTACGTCTCCCGAAGATCCCATCTCGTCCGTCCTCGTCTCGCATCGCCTTGCCTCGCATCGGACGCGACCAGGCACTCTTTACCAAATACCTCCAAGACTATCATGAATGGTCGCAATGCGCCCCTCTCACCGGTCTCTTTAGGCGGAAGCGAATGGTCCGTTGGCAAATATCCACCCGTCAACGACGATCCCTACGCAAATAACCGCGGCAACATCGTATCACCCCCGAATTCCGGAGGCTCCAACGGTCAAATGAACGGATCTTTCCCACCCGGCCCTCGGAGTGCCGGCGGCCCCTCGCCGCCGCCTTCTGTAGGTCGATCTAGCAATGGTACCAACTTGTACGCAAGAAGCGAAAGTGGAAGGAGTATTCGGGAGGAGCAGGCCGAAGGTATCCTCGGAGAGCACTACCTTGCCCTGAAGAATTATCTCAGTGGTGGCTCGGGAGGAAAACCTACCCCTCCTAATAAGGCTCGCGACAAGCTCCTGCGCCTATCTCCCGTCCAGTTTCTCGAACTCAGTACCGACGTCTTTGACGAATTGTTGCGCAGACAATCCCTCGGTCGTCGGCCTTCGGCTCCCGGAGCTCCTAGTCCTCCTCCGTATCTCCTGCCGGAAGCCAACTTCCACCCGAAACGAAACCAGGCTAGACAAAAGTTATCCTCGCTCGGACCCCCGCGATTCCGTGATCTCGCGACCGACGTCTTTTGCGAGCTAGAGAGGAGGTTTCCCCGCTTTGCTGCTGGAGATATCCCCAGAGTGGGTAGCCCCGTATCGGTCCGTTCGCAGGCCACCATCAGCGGTAGTCAAAATGGCTACCCTCCGAGAAGCCAAAGCCGCATGAGGCGGCCCTCAGACGCCAGTTCAATGAGAGGCCCGCCGCCGTCCGACTATGGTGTACCGCCGTCGCCAAGCATGCCGCCCGGGGGCGAGTACAATCGCCCCATGCAGAAGCAGTTCCAGAGTAATACAATTGTCCCAAACAAGAGCACAATGGTGGAGGAAGATGACGAAGGCAGCCCCAATGAGGACGGCGGGGGGGCTTTCGGCCTGGAGCGCACCGCCACGAATCGCAGCAAGAGAAGTCAAACTACCGAGCAAAGCGCGGTAGCATCAGAGGTGATCATTGCCGAACAAAAATCTCGTATTGATTGGAGACGTTAACAAGCGCTATAGGCCGACAAGAAGCTTCTGGACGACTACCAGGCCCAGGTCCGCGAACTTCGGGAAAAGCTCGATGGCATGGAGGACGTTCTGAAAAAGAAGGATGACGAAATGAACAACATAATAGATGGAGAAAGGTCACGGTCAACGACGGCCAACATGGAGAAGAAGGAGTTTGCGGATATGAGAATGAATCTGGAGAACAAGCTTGCTGAGGCCCAGGACCTGAACGAGTCCCTCAAACAGCAACTGGACCGCATGCGGAACGAGCACGCCAGCGAATCGCGGTCGATGCGAGAAGAAATGGACCAATTGCGACAGTCCAGCATGGCTGCCGCAAGTGTGAGCTCTGGCAGTGCGGATAGGGAACTACAGCAGGAAAATGAACAGCTGCGCAGATCCCTTCAGGAGCAGCAGAAGGTTACAGAAGACGCTCGCCGGGAGGCCCGTGACTTCCTTCGCGAGATGAAGATGCTGTCACAGCAAAGCGGGTCGACCTGGCAGAAGCAGGAAGAGTTGGAAAAGACTATTGACCAGCTCGAGCAAGAGGTCCGCGAGTGGCGCAACAGATATGCACGCACCAAGACGCAACTCCGCAACATGCGCGCTTCGTCGCTCGGGTTGACGGTTGAGCAGGACGCTGCCAAGTACGTTCGCGAAAAGGGCTTCATGCAGGAAAACGGGGCAGTCAAGGACGTTCACGTTACCAAGTTCCAGATCGCCATCGACGAGCTTCTTCAACAGGCTCGCTCCGATGACCCCGACAAGGTCATCGACGCTATGAAGCAGGTCGTCGTCAGCGTCCGCCGGATTACTAAGGATTTCGACGAGGCGGCAGCCGGCAACGACGATCTGCTTCAACAGCGGGCGAAGCTCAAGGGCAAGATTTCTACGACGGCAAACAACCTCATCACCACGTCCAAGAACTTTGCCGCCTCCGCCGGCATCTCGCCCGTTTCGCTGCTTGACGCTTCTGCTTCACATCTTGTGGCCGCCATTGTTGATCTCCTACGGACGGTCAAGATTCGATCTACTCCTGCTGGTGAACTCGAGGACGACGACGATGGCACCATCACCCCAGTAGAGTCGACTGGCTTCTTCTCTCCTGCAACCGCCTCCAGGCAGGAGTCAATGATACAGGATGCGATACCAGCCCCCCTTCCCCTTGGCCAAGCCCCTCCCTTTCAAGGGCTCGGCGGAAGAGGCAGCTTGGACTCGTCGGCTTACAGCCCTGTCAACTCACCCCGGCAGTCTGCAGACACATACAACCGCGGAGCCGACAACATGAACGGCATGAACGGCACGCTTGGGTACAACGGGATGAAGAAGAACGCCGCCCCAAACAGCTATGGCATGCGAACGGATAACCAGGCCGAGGAATTGAAGATTTACCTGGAAGACCAGACCGCAATCCTCGTTCAAAACATTCAGAACCTCGTGGGCTCGATCCGCAGCGACGCTTCCATTAACCAGATCACGTCCGAGATCAATGGCATCGTCGAGGTTGTTGGCAAGGTCATTTCCGAGACCGAAGCCTCCGGCAATGGTAGAATGGTCTCTCGCCTGGCCGCCGGCAGGGAGAGACTGCTCGAGGCCAGCGAGCGTGGGTTGGACATTGACCGTGGACAGGAAGTCGGCGCCAGCGGACGCAATGACCGCGAGTGGAGGATGTGGACGCAGACCCTGCCTCCTATTGCCTTTGAGATTGCGAGAGAGACGAAGGAGCTGGTTCAGCGTGTCGACAAGCTCGTCATGGCCGGAGACGACGAGTTTTCCTAGGCTTACACACGACTCCTTTCAGGTGACGGGCAACTGACGCTTTCACCACAACACGATGCGAATACTCTTCCGACGACATGCCTTCCATCTTTTCGCCAGAGAAGCTTTGATACCCCTGCTGTCTTCAGGGCGGCTTTGCTTGCATTTCGGGTTGCAGTTCCAGGATATTGAAGTTGCGGGACAATCGAAACCTCTTGCTTTGCTTGCCTTTTTCTCTTATATACATGAGTCCCTTCGTCCTGAAGAAGGGACGGCTTGGTACGCTTGGGGGGTTAAAGAAGGCTCACTCGTTTTTGTGTATATTTTCTTTTTGCCAGCCATGAGGCGTTGTAATTTGACGCTCAGGGGTTTTACATTACTCTACGCGTAGCATGAGAAGATGGATTTTGTCCAATGGCACGCGAATTGAGTAACGGCATATTCGGTGTTCCACCCCGAACGTACTGTCATGTATTTCCAAGTCGGAACGGCAATATGGGCAGGCAGGATACTGTTTGACGAAATAGTTAATGTTGAAAAATTGCCCACGACTAATCCTCAAGCAACTGATATTTTGGCACCAGCCAATGAACGTCGTAGCAACACCTGCGTGAGGTCAACGACGACCAGAGATAGCGTTTTCACGTCACGCAAGCGTACTTTAGACCTCGAGCCTACGGTCCGTGACAAACAGAGTTCCCCGCGCTTCACGCGGACTTGTACCGAGAAAGCAGCTGGGGAAAAACAAAAACCTTGGTATTTAGACGTAGCTGACATCTGAAACTTGATGGGAACTATCACGATCTAGGTTCGTTGCCGAAAAGCAAAGGTTGTACACCAAGGTGTAAGTGAACACTATGTGCAAGAAGCTTTCTCGGTAGGTTCCTTTCGGAAATGGTTCTCGTGTAGGGCGCATCTTGCGAGGTGGCGATGGTATACACGGTTTAGCTTGGACTCGACGGAGCCCTCCGGACGAGCGAGGACGTGTGGGTGCGGACGTTGAGGAGTGTAGGCGAAGTGGCACATGGGAGACGCAACGCGCGCAGCATAATTTGGGCCGTTGCAAGAGCTTCGTAGACTCGTCGTGGGTTATCCTTTGTACTCGACACTTACCGGTGGCTCGGTCATCCGGGATCCCGCTCCGGTCATGGTCCCAAGCATGCCTGCGGAAAGCGGGGCGGATCCCACCGGACTCTGGTTGGTACTTCAGTTCGAGCCACCATTCAACCACCGCTTTATGCACCCACTCTCCATAGCTTGTGATATCGGTCAAGGACGGAGGAGGCTAGCACGGCGAGCAATCAACACAAGTGCTTACGCCCAGCCGTACAACTCGACTCCGCGTTCGGTGCAATTTGGGCAAGTCGTATCAGCGCTTGGTAGGGCTGACCTGCTGGGCTAATCGCTCGTGCTCGCAGCCAAAACGGGAATAATGGCAAGCGGCGCGGTCAGCTTATGTTCGACTTCCGCTTCGGGAACATGGTCTGCACGCCTGGTCTGTTACTGGCGCGACGCCGCTGCGCCAGTTGACGGACCCTTCCTGGCCTTTTTCTCTTGACATGCAGAGCTGACCGGCCAGCCCGTTCAGCAATGTTTTGGACCAATAGATTGGGGACTTGGACGACTCATGGCGTACGGATACTGCTGGTAGGGGTTATTGGCGCGACTGGGCGAGTCCAGGATAGGTTCTTGCTTTCAGATGTTGTTCGCGCACGCAAAGGATATGGGGGACGACGGAGGTGATATATGTTGGAGTCCCATTTCCAGATGCCGGAGTCGGGCTGCTCTTGTTCTTTGTTCTTCACTGTGCTGATTGGATGGTTCCCTGTGGCATCAGCCTTTGTTCAGTGACCAGTGTGTTGTACGACTCATCGAGATATCGCAACGTCTGATTCCTTCCGGCAGACTTTCATCAACAGACGCTTATGGCCTGTTGGGGACCAGATCCTGTTGCCTCATACATCAGCCACATCTCTACAGGACTACAATATCCCGTATCAAAGGCATCGACAGAAACAATGGCAACGCGCAGCAACAGTGAGGTCACAAGTGACTCTCCGCTCCTCAATCTTCCCTTGGAAATCCGTCTCCAGATCTATGGCTGGGTCCACGCCATGCATCCTATTCAACACGCACAACTGGCGCCCTGGTACCCAACACCGACCTACAGTTCGTATTTTCTCCAGCAGATACACAAGCCGGATAAGCGTGCTGAGAACACCGCTCATGGTGAAGGAAACCCTCGCGAATTCGAGAGAGCGACGACTGACGGCTTGCTCTCCCCACACCGACCGGTGTGTGGGCTTCCCACAGCGCTGCTGCTTACCAGCAACAAGGTGTACAACGAATGCCGGGACCTGCCATTCCACACGAACGAGTTCGTCTTCGTCAACTGGTTCTCGTCGGGGCTCTGGGCGGCGCGGGCCTTCACTCGCGGACTGCGAGCGTGGCAACGCGCGGAACTGCGGTATGCGAGGCTGGAGATGCTCGGGCGAGACTTTGTGGGACCTGCACTCGAGGAATGGAAAGAGTTGTGTGGAGAGCACTGGGCGACCGGCCTGAGAGGGTTGCGACTGAAGATCCTCATCGGTGGCGGCATCTTCGAGCCCACGGCGAGTTTCGCATCGCTGAAGGACGGTGCAGAGAGGCGCGCACTGGATATCACCAAAATGAAAGGCCCGCAGCCCGAATGGATCGCGCGGGGGCTGTGCAGGTTGGAGAAGCTGGAGGAGATCGAGGTTGAGTTGAGCGTGCTGGATTGGGACGACGGTGACAGGTTGGAGTGGTGCGAGGCACTAGAGCAAATGCTCAACGAAAAGAGACAAGGGGAGAGGGTTATTGTGAGGTGTGTCGAGAGGATTATGGCAGAGAAGATGAGGGGCACGGAGGTTGCTGAAGATGCGAAGCTAGGGCCTTTTGGGTATCAGCCGTCTTGAAAGGCTTCAGGGAAGAAACTGGAACGGATTCCGTGTTCATCGTCCAGACAAGTTCACATTCGTGTGTTTGTGGTGACGAGGGGGAAAACGTGTTGGCTTCCAATAGGCTTCAGGGGGTGGTCTCGAAGGTGTCGATGTATGTTGTTCGTTTCTCTCATTAATTTAAGCGATATTTCTACTGTCGACGTTCGATGAGTTTCCCCCATTCGCAGCCAATGACGTTATTCACTGTTCACGAGGAAAGAGCAATACTGTTCGCTCCTGCTGTCTTTATCAGTTACTGACAGTCTACACCTATGAGCCTTAGTCACTCAGTCCGTCGTCCGTACTTCTGGTGGGAGCCAAACGAACTTTGTGCCCAACTCTCTACGAATTCTCAACCTAGTGTTCTATTCTTCCCCCAAGTCGCATCCTCATCGATATAGATTAGCCGACCAAAATCCTCACGTTGCTCTCCCCTCTCGCTACCATCACGACAACCCCCCCTCACTTATTCTCGGAAAAGGCACAAAGACCTTGCTCTTGATCGGGGACGACCAGAATATCATCTTCCGCCACCTCATAAGTATGGCTCACCCAAGTATTCATGGACAGTTTTACTGACGAGAAAGGCCGTTCACTGGTGCCCGCCATCTCGAGCCGGCCAACCCAACACCGTGACCCATTACAGTACTCAAGTAAGTTCGTCATCATAGAGTAGATGTAAACGCCATCTGACATCTAGTCCGAAGTGCCAGGCCACATTATGAGAGGTCAATTCCTTCCCCGCTGCTCAGAGGGCGCGTCTGTCGATTACTCGACCGCCTGGCCGCTCGAGGTCCGCATCCCTCTGCTCATCGCAATCAGCATCTGTCTCATGAAGCTGCACCCAACCGTCGCGACGCTCTGGAAGGACATTATCTGGGCCGTCGTCCGACCCTTTGCGCTGCTCATCGGCTACGTCTTTGTCGCCGTCGTGCGCATCCTGATCTTGGCCTTCGTTGACGGGCCCTCTCTGATCTGGCGTCTCGTTTTTGGTGACAGCGAGATGGAGCTGGACGTCCTTGGCACTCTCGACACGGCCAACAACACGAAGCTCAA
This sequence comes from Colletotrichum spinosum, assembly GCA_004366825.1. NCBI lineage: Eukaryota > Fungi > Ascomycota > Sordariomycetes > Glomerellales > Glomerellaceae > Colletotrichum > Colletotrichum spinosum. Next base: position 136,983 of record QAPG01010712.1, read on the forward strand.
CGCCATCATGGGCCGCCTGACCGCCACCGAGGCCGCCGCTTGGGTCCCTGGCAGCGTCTTCGACAAAAAGTACAAGCCGTTCCTCGCGACGGACAAGATGAAATTTGCCGGTCCTCGCCAGAAGAAGGCCATGACGCGCAAGCGCACCTTTTCTTGCTGAGTCGCCCCCTTTACACGGCCATGGTGAAGAAGCGGCTACTTGGATGGTCCTGCTTCTTGGCATGAACCGGATCATTTGCACAGGCGATAATGTTCTTTACGATTTGGCTCTTACGCAGCGAGATGAGGCTATCACGAGAAACGACTCATGACGGATGGTCATTGGTTTGGCGGTGGCTTTTGGAATGAAACTGACTTGAGTCTGCCGCTGAAGCTCAGCATGACTATGGAGAGGAACGGCAGCGGCGGTGCAGCTGGAGATATAAGTCTCTGACTATCGTCAACCTTGCTTGGAGCTTGACTGGCAGCGAGTGGTTATGGATACCCAGCGGTAGAAGAGATGTTTGCTTGCACCCCTCGAGCTGGGCGGCTGATAGCACCTAATGATGATGAGAGCATCCTTGACAAAGTCGTACATGCAGCTGTGTGCTGGAAGATACAGGTAGCCCAGCCATCGAATACGTGATACATGTTGAGCAATCACACTTCGAGGCGGCCCGAACACGTACATGAGTACGCAAGTATGATTACGTGGAAAAGTCATGCGGAGGTCCGATTAAGATAGGATGAACTCTGAAGTTTTCAAGGAGTAAAACATTACCTGCAGGGGATATCGGAGCTGAGCTTATTGGACATCTTTCATCCTTTTCGTGTTATCCTTCTTGCATGCCCTTAGGTTAAACAAACTCATTCGCATATGTGGCAGGTCGCTGCCAGATCGTGGGGTCGGAAGCAGAAAGATGCGTGCCTATCACCAGATAAAGCCTGTGCGCTGAACGTTCTGCCACCAGAGGATGTTGCGTCTCTTGAAATCACTTCCCACGTTGTAGAAGAGACTTTAAGTAGAACAGCTAGGTGATTTATACACAAGCTAACACATAGACTTGCGGTAGACGGAGTGAATACCCCCACAGCGATGCCAAACGGAGGCGATGGACGGCATCTATATTTATTGCAATAATCATGTGGGTGGGGCTGGAGTTTTCGAACATATTTGGAACGAAGCCGGTGGATCAAAGTGACGTGAGGGACGCGGCTCTACTCCATAGCCGGCCGACGTTGTTGACTGCTTTCAATCAGGGTATCATGTAAACTGTTAATATAGTCAATCGTTGGAGGGATTTGAAGTCACTCAACCTGTACCATTGAAGTCGTCCTTCATTTAGTATGCCGAAGTGTACGCCTTCACCGGGTGGGATGTTCTCGACAAATATTCTTGGGCGGAGTTGATGTCTGAAACAGCGTGGGCGTAGATTTTCACGAATCTTATCAGTCTAAATGCCTGGGTCCCAAAACCAAAGCCAATGACATAGATTTCTTTGTCGCTGACATCGGAGAATCCACTGCGTTGGACAAGCTGGTTGTCAAATGGTTGGTGTTTCGTTTGGTAGGTGTGACGGGTTATTCAACCACCACGAAGGGATGGTCGAGCCGCGGACGAAATGGCCATCGACTCTTAGCTGCTGTAAACACGCTGCAGAAGATGGCGCTGATGGACGGCAGCAGTTCGGGCTCTCGTTTTTGTGGAAACTGAAAAGTATTATAGACCCGATGGAAATATTATCTGGCGTGGGCAACTTGGGCAACGCAAAAAAAAGAAACCAAACACCAAACACTGCTTCACACTATCAAGCTGACTTCGGAACTCCAAAGCGATAAGACTGTATATGAGGCCGGCTGACTGACTGAATCACATGGAAAATAGGGGCTTACTTGGTTTCTGAGGGAAACAAAAATACAAGATGGAGCGGGATGGATTTGAACCACCGACCTCTCTGCCTTTTTGTAGAGGTTATAGGTTCTAGGTATACGGATAACGATACAAGGCAGAGCGACATAACCAGCTAGACCACCGCCCCTTGGGGTACTTGTTGTGAAAGAAGGGGACTAACCGAATGATGTAGTTCAGTGAGGTGGCATGCGTGAGAACCGCACTGGACAGACGGCACGTAACCTTTGGGTCCTCCAGCTGAGCAATCATCAGCCATCACGGTCCTTCGCAGACCCGGAGGGACGTCTGAGTAACGCCCACACGGGCTATAGGCCAACAAAGTCCCTCTCTCCCTTGGGGACAAGAAGCAACGTGTACGCATGGCCAAGTGGTTCAGCGTCGGAGTTCACTTGTTAGAGGATCTCCCAAAGTCCACACTGCCATCCCTCTCAGTCCCTGGCAAGAATTCAAGACCTACCATATCTACAATACGTGCCATAATTTATTATTTTGCCAGTTGGGTCTTCCGATGTATTCGTGTATTTATTTGCTCGGTTACAGTGACCAACGATAAGAAGAAAATGAAAACAAAGACGACGCCTGGCTGGTGACGCTGGTTTGATGTTGTACACCAATGTTCGAACCCGGTAAGCGCTTCTTTTTCTTCCCCGTCATTTCTTGTCACTTTCTCCATGCATTTCCAGAACGAAAAAGTGTCGGAGTCACTCTCTAATTATACTTTATAAAACGACTTAGCTTATGCTAGCATCAAATGTCGTCCACTGACCCCCGGCGGCCAGACCATGTGACTTCGCGCCATTCTCGCTCCAAGCGCACTTGAACTACTCCCCACTTCCCCAACACCACTGGGGGAAGGTTCCCTCCAAGTCTCTGTCATTAGCGCACTAGACTTGGGTCGCCCCGCACCGCAGCGCTCCGGCCGGTGACTCACTTCCTTCCCGCGGACGACCGTAGGTAGGTACCTACCTTTGGTTTTTTTCCCTTTCCCGCAATGTGGAAGAACTGGTCCCGACAGCGCGGTGGAATTTGGTGTGCCCGTATGTTTGCCGGCTTAGGTGAAGGTCCATATCCATACAAGTAGGCACCCCTGGCTGCGAGCGCGTCGTAGTCGTTTAGTGCGGCAGTCATGTGCTGTGTGGGAGTCATTGGTTGAAAAGGGCGGGAGGATCCCGCTGAAAGGTACTTTACATCTCTTTCTTCCGCCAACCCCCAAGGCCGACAGCAACGACTCTTCTCCAGAGGCTCGATACTTTTCCCCATCTTGTATGCGGAGCAGAGTTCCGGCACGATCTATCCGCTCTTCTTCTTTGCTACCATTCAGTCAATTGGCAAAAAGTCACGTCAGTCAGATCGGACCGCTGAATCAAGAGAGCTCGGACCTCCTGAACTTCACTTTCATCCCCCCCCCACGAGCTTCTGACGTCACATCATAACTCTCTCCTAGTGTGACCTGCGGGGAAATAGGTAGTAATAATGGACGCGCGATGCCAATGCGGAGCTGTGGCTTTCAAAACGCCGTTGGAGAAGCCCTTGAGGCTGTACATCTGCCACTGCGAGGAGTGTAAGAGGCAGACGGGATCCGCGTTCGGGACGTCGGCCATCTTTCCAAAGTTTCAATTGCCGCCCGCCGATTTGCTGGGTGTTTACGCGTGAGTACAACCTTGGGATAAGGGGGTTCGAGTGAGATGGGCGATGAGTGGCGGGTGAGGTGAGAGATGTGATGACGATGAGTGAGTCGAGAGGAGATGAGCTTACTGACTATGAGACAGGAGACCGACTGCTTCGGGAGTGACGCTGTATTGGTGAGAAACTGATGTGTTTAATCCAGGGTGAAAGACATGTGTGCTGACGAGAGTCTGATAGTTATTTTTGCCGAAACTGCGGAACGAGATTGATTCACAGCACACCGGTACAGGCTCCCACTCATCTCCACATCGGCGCCGGATAAAATCCACATTAACACAGTTTGCCTCAGAACAAGAATGTCGTCTCGGTTAAGGGTGGCTGCCTCGAAGGCCTCGATTGGAAGACGGCGGTGCACATCTGGACCAACAACGCCATGGTCCCCATCCCGGAGGGCGCCGAGACCCATCCCGAGGAGGCTGATTACACCGACTACGGTGACACACAAGAGGCCCTTGATCAACCTACCGATCTGCGTGGCAACGGCGGATGCGCAGCCACTGCGAGGCTGGCGAATCAGGCAAAGTGCGACTACAGCGGTTGAGTGGGTAGATGTGCTGGCTGACCATGTGAAGAGCGTAGGGCATAAACCAGTCACACATATATGGAGTCTGGTGTAGATATCCGCAGTACACTATGAGGTAATATTAGGTGGAATTATATTCTAAAGATGAGACTGTCAAATTCTTTACCAAAAATCTACTGTGATACCATGCCGCTAGCACAAGTCAAAGACGATCACACCGTGTCTTTACTATTGCAATTTCAAGAATGCTGCCCGACCAACGTTTCCTCGCCACTCCCACGGCCGGCCGGCTTCGGGATGGTCTCATGCTGCTGCTCTCCTGTCTCGGCCCGCGCGCCGGCATCAGAATGCTTTGCCGGATCAAAGACGTACATCGGGAACTCGAGGAATATTGTCCGCTTCAGAACAGTGGGCATGCGGACGTAGAGCTGCGGCGGAAAAGGAATGAGGATGCTGGTCCGCTCGACGTAACGCTTGTAGCCCTCCCAATTCTGGTTCTTTTCGTAGCGTTTCTTGGCGCCAGGCCGCTCCTGCAGAGTCAGGCCCGAGACGAACATGAGAAGTAGCGTCAGGAAAAAGGGTCCGACAATGGTCGCGTAGAGTGCCTTGAATGCTTGGCCGCCCACGTAACCGTCAGCGGCGGACGAAACGGCAATCATGTAGATGCCTAGAAGATGTTAGTCGTGACAAAACGTTTGAGGAGACGCCAAGTGCGAGACTGGGAAACGCGTGTCACTTGGCACCGTACGGCGTGAGGCGTGGGGACGGGACTCACCAAACTGGATAATGATTTCGCCGAAATAGTTCGGGTGCCGCGAAAACTTGAAGAAACCCTTGTCGCAGATGGCCTCGCGCTCGGGATGGTCCCGGCGGAAGGCGTACTTTTGCGCGTCGCTTACGGATTCCATGACGAAGCCGACGACGAAGAAGATGATGCCGACGACGTCGCGGCCGGTGCCGAAGGCGTGCTGCGGATACCGCGTGACGTTGGGTGAGTTGAGGATGGTGACGGGCAGCGAGACGGTCCACACCCAGACCATCTGGAATATCCAGAAGCCGAGGAAGGGGAAGAACTTGTCGCGCTTGTCGTCGAAGCGGTCGTCCTTGCCCGTCTTCATGATGCGGAAGAGCAGGAAGCTCGACAGGCGCGCGGCCCAGAGCATGATGAATATGGACGCGACGACCTGCCGCGCATGGTGATAACCGCTGAGGGCGAGGGTGATGATTGCGAGGAGGACAAAGTTGGTGCCGCCCGCGAAGTCTGAGCGAGGTTAGCTGAGGCTCTTTGTGTGTTGCTGAACACGTCTCTGGGTTTTGAGCCTCACCGGTCAGTTTGTCAAACTTCAAGCTAAAGGCAATGGAGAAAAACAACAGCTGGTACGCTATTGTGATGAGAGCCGTGATGGCTAGGTAGTAATCGTCTAGTACATGCACCGTCGCCATGTTGAACTGCCTTCTATCTCAAAAGTCGTATGTGTGTGTTGTCTGTGAGTGAGTCACAATTCAACACCTGAGACGCTTGAAGAGTTGTTGAAACACTCGTTGGACCACTCGTTGGAAGGAAAGGAAAGGAGGCAGTAGAGACACTGTAGATTATGTATACACGAGGCCGTCAAAGAACAGGATTGGGTATCACCAAGCCTGCTGACGCTGTCATCATCGATTCCGGAAGCTGCGGACGAGCGCAAGGCCTCGTACTTCTGAACACGCGATAGCTGGTCGCATAGCCTCAGTCCAGTAAGGGTCCATAGCAGAGAGAAGTCTACACTGTCGTCATCGATATCTTGGGCCCACTGTGCTCTGGTGCGCTTGCCTAGGTCCGTGTAACGATGCCGCCCATTTTGTATGATCGAGGTACTTAGGTTCCTAGGTCTCCTCCCGCCTCCATCGATCGGAGGTTTGAGGAGACCGAGGGCCGCATTTCAGCCACGATTAGACAAGCCACAGCCTTTGCAGCAGCATGACAAAAGCCGGACTGCGATGTGGCTGGAAGTTCCCACTAAATTAAGTGAAACGAACGAGACTGGCTTCCCGGCTCCCGACTCTGACATCCCTACGGTTCCTTGCGGCGTTCTTCCTGGTGTTTAATCGCAACAAACTATTTGAACCGACGAAAAAAGGGGGTGGTCTCATGATATCATGGTCTTCCTTTCCTGAAGAGAGGCGGTGCACTTCGGCCCCTCGGATTTCTGCGACAACTGGAGGAATTCGTTTCTACCGCTGGCAGGGTCTGCGTAAGGAACGTCGGTTGGGCAGCCGAGGGATTTTCTTCTCCCGTTTCGCTGACCTAGGGCGCAATGCTATTAACGTCACTGCAATGCTATCTCCCCGTGCGACATTGCCCAGCATACCAAGGCTGGCAACCTGACCCGTGGCTATGGCTTGCGACATCGTCGTGGACGAAGGGAGCGACTGAACCAGACTCACCGTGTCATCAAACACTCGATCACACTCGTCTGGGCACGACGGGCTGTTTGACCCATCTTTTCGCTAGTCTCCAGCCATTCGAGGCAGCCATCTTCGAACTTTGGACGAGGGAGTACCGTCTCAATGCTGCGTTGCTTTTGCTGCTGCTGCTGCTTTTGTCCGTTCTCGTGCCCTAGCGCGAATACGCAATCGCAACGTGTTGGCGACATCTCCTGTCTCGACCGTGGGCTGGCTCATTGGCTGCTGCAAAGGGACGAATGCGAAAAGCTGGGACGAGATGAGACTCTCAACGTGCAGACCACACGCACCAATACGCAGTGCCCTACTAGCCCGGGAGCCTCATGGCTTTTCGTCCTCTCTGTATTCGCCCTTCGCGACGCGAGAAATGTGCGGCACGGGCGGTCGACCGTCTCGTTCATCGTGCCCGCGCAATGGACGCCCCATCTGAATTGTAACCTCGCCAGCGCAACAGTTGATGCGCACGTGGGTGTCGACCCTGAAGATGGATGTACGCGCTGTTTACGGTAGCGATGCGACGGTTTTGCATTCCTTGGGTCGATCTCCCACAGGTCACTGGTAAGCATCACATCGACTTGTCAATTGCCGCCCATGAACGTTGACAAGCGAGACGAGAAAGTAGCAGAGCATTGTTTCTCACATTCTATGCGGTTCTCTGTCGAAGCAGTTTGCAGCATGCAGATTCGCGGGCAATCGGCAGAGGCAGAGGATGCACCCTGGGTTTGACGGAAAGTCAAATGGATGTCGCCGCAAGATGGCCAAAACAACGTTTCTCTCTCTTGTACGGTTGAGATGTCGTTAACTCTGCTTCTAGATGGATGCATAAGCGGAAGATACAGCTTCCAACTACACCGAGGGAACAGAGATGGTGCCTGTGGACAGAAAGCCGCCCAAGTCGACAGGCATCGCATGGCTTGTGGTCAAACAGCAGCAACATCACGTCACGGCCACGAACGGGATGCTGCCCTGTCCCAAGCACGTACGGTATCCGTACGTAGTACTCACATGGCCACATCTCCTGTGCTGCCTCATGGCTGGCTGTCAACCAGGTTAGCGCCCGAGATGCTTTTGCTCCAGTCTCGGAGCCCTGGATCGATTTGGGGTTGCTCAGACGGAGACCGTCTGGGGCATGTCTCACACCCCTGACAATCAGCCCAGGGCTGTTCCTTGCCCAACGTCATACAATCCCGGATCGTGAACGGAGACCCACGCCGCTTTGCTTCACGCAGTTCCCATTTCCGCCCCAGAACGAACCGCCCACCGCCTGAGATGCCCCTCTCGATGACTCGGCAGGGCTCCCTGGCCCGAAGGCTTGGCTGCCCTGAAGCTCACAGACATTACCCCTGGCTCCGATGCAGGTACAGATTACCGCTGGGATGTGCGCGTCCCAGCAGGGCAAGTGGATCTGGGCATGGGACGCTGGGACGCCTTCGATGAGAGGTAGATCGTACCAGTCGACGACCCATTCCACTCTATTCTGGTGTCTTGTCTACCGGCTACCCATAACTTGGCATCAATTTGTTCAAGACCGGTCACTGAAGCCTAACAGACCAAGCTTGACGGCAGCGCCGGCTCGCATTGCTAGGCATTGCTTGGGTTATTAGCGTACAGTGAGTCGAGTGGGTGACCTAGTCCCCTTATTTCTGTGCTGATGCTACGGCTCCCACGCCTCAAGTTTACAATATTGCGGTCCGGCCTCTGGTTCCGCCGTCCGATTGACGTTGTCTTTAGTCCATTTGGCTCATGATTCCCAGATCCAAGATAAAATTTGTGCTTGCAATAGCATAACCGGGAGATGGGAACTGCGGTGAAGGCGGTATGCTCACCGTTGCGCTCTTTGACCGAGTTTCCTAACAACATCAGCTTCACACGATACACCCACCTCATGAGCCCACACCACCACAACCAACACCCCTGCTTCACGTTTTGGTCACTTCTCCCTTCGCTCTCCCGCTGTCTCTATTTCTTGCCAAGTCTCCACACACCCTCTTTTTTCATTACTCGGGTCTTGGCCGTCCTAACTACGACGCTCCCCAATTTCTGCATCAATGTTCTGCAGGTTGCCACCTGCTCGCCCGTAACTCTACTACTACCCTCTTCCATTCTCCCTCCCCTTCGCTTCCGTCGACGACCCAGAGGTTCTGAAGGTTTGGCGAACCAATCCACCATAACCAAACACGAACACGCTCTTTTGACCTAGGGTTGATCCCACCGAACTCACCGAACGACGGCTGGTCCTGTTGAACGCGCACGCTCATTTGCACTACGAACTCGAGGGAAAGAAAAGAAGACACATCGAAACGATTGAAGAAAAAACGGGGACTCGACGAGGAACGCTGGCGACATCTCAAGGTCTCCAGCTCTTCGACTCGTCACACACAACTTGAGAGCAACACGATGAGGCAGAGTCTAATCTTCGCCGTGGCAGCCTTAACAACACTCGCTCAGGTGCGTTGCCTCGCCCTGGACGGCCACGGCCACCGCCATGACCGCCGGGAACTCACACAGGATGAACAGGGCGCGGCAGTCGAGAAGAGGGAAGCGATCGAGAAGAGGCAGGCCAACATCAACATCGAGGGTATCAATGCCGGGGCAATCGAGGTGACGACGGTGCCGGCGAACCAGATTCCCGGGCTGGCGGCTGGCGGCGGCGGCGGCGGCAATGGCATCGGTGGAGGAATCCTCGCCGGCATCTTGGAAGCCCTCAACGGCGGGAACAAGGGAAACAGTGGTTACGGCAATAGCGGGCATCGATTGAAGAACAGTGGGCACCAAAACACCAACACCAACAAGAACAAGGGGCATCAGAACACGAATAACAACAACAATTATGGCAACCATAACAATCTCGGCAACAACATTTGCAACATGACGATGCCGCCGCCGGTGACGATCACGAAGACGGTGTGCTACAACGCCACGGCACCCGCACCGCTGACTGTTTTCGTCACGCAAGCTGCGCCGTAAGCTCTACAGGATACGATATGCTCTTCATGGATCGTTGAACACTGACGATGAATCCCAGACCTCCCATAATCATTTACATGAGTGCTCCTCCGCCGGCGGCCCCAGCCGCCCCCCCAGCCGTACCCCCAGCAGCGCCGGCCGCACCACCAGCCATGGCCACACCGGCGTCACCACCTCCCATTGCAGCTGGTAAGCTACAACGAACCACCTATCAAGAGAGACATCTGTCCTAACATCCCACCAGAGCCCCCAGCGGCCCAGCCACCTCCAGCCGTTTCTCAACCACCAGCAGCCCTCCCGTTTGTCGGCAACCCAGCAGCGGGCGGCACACCTACGACGTCCCTGAACCTCGGTGGTCTGCCGGGGAATGGCAACCCAGCCGACCCCGCCGCTGTTGCGCAGATCACGCCCCCGGCCGTCGCCAACAACCCGGGCGCCCAGCCCAATGTCAACGTCGGCGGATTATCGCTCAACAAATCCCTGCAACTGGGCAACTTGCTCCAACAGACCATTGGTCTTCAGGCGCGAGCACGCGAAACGCCGCAAGCCGAGGCGTGATTCTCATCCTGCGCTCCACGATCGAAAGCACCGAGCTGAGTGACTTCCGACAAGCGACGATGATGTTCTTTGAGCGTGTGAGGGAGCATGGGTGTGTACGATCAAATGACGGACGGACGTGAAAGTGCGATAGGGGTGGAGCGTCTTTGCACCGGCAGCAGCAGCAGCGGCATACGAATACCCCTAGAGAAAGCTCATTGGTTGTTGCATTCGCGTTGATTTTCTCACATTTTCTTCTCCTCCATCCATTTCATATTTTTTCTTCTATTCTTGACCGGACGGTAAAGCGCAAGAGGGTTGGGACTAATGGATACGATCCAAGAGGGAACGATGTGGTACATACCGGAGGACGAGGCAGCTGGAAACTTTGTTTGTCGCATTCAACCTCTTCCTTCAACCCTCTTCGCTACCAAAACCTGTCCGACTGCGCTAGCGCGATAGTTAATCGGTTCCCCTTCCTCGCTGAACGTTTCGCAGCGAAAAGTGGCGGAGGGAGGGGGCTGTGCTTTTCGAACAACAAAACATCATTTGTATATAATTTGCTTCATTTTTGTCCCGCCTCACGAGGAACCTGAAAATTCAAACAGTTTCAACACATCGGTAGTGTGGACGCGGGAGACTGACGTTCAAAAGTTTCCACGGCGAGGTTCACGGTGTGGACCGTGATGTGTGACGGGCCGGTACAGAAGTGCGCTTCACGATCCACGACAAAAGTGACAAAACCTGATGTCCATGATCTCTTTAAGGGGTATCATACGCGTAACCGATCTTTCTAGCTCATAACCACAACCCTACTCTCTGCCGTGACTATGAACGGCTTTACGCCGCGGCCTCTGTCTGCTTCTTTCCCGCATCGGCCTTGTCCTTGTCCGCCTGCGCCAACCGCAACTTCTTTGCCTGGCGGTTGCTCAACTTGCCCTGCGCGGCGTCCGAGTTCTCGTCTGGAGTCTTGCGCTTCTGCGCCGCGTTCCCTTTCGGCATCTTCTTCTTCTTCCCGCCGTCAGCGGCCGCATTCTTTTCGTCTCCCTCGGCCGACTTCTTGACGTCGCCCGCTCTGCCGCCGACCTCGATGATGTTCACGACGCCGCGGAAGCCGGACCGCTTGATGGCCTCGTTGGCCACCACGGCGCGGGGGTTCACGCGGAGGGCCTCGGCGGCGCGCTCGGTGGGCACGCCCCACACGGCCATGAGGTTGACGACGTCGGGGGCGCCGCGGAGGTGTAGGGCGCCGCGGGCCTCGCTGGAGATGACGAGGCCGCGGCCCTTTGTGCCGCGGACGAGGTTGGCGAGGTTGGAGACGAAGAGGGCGCGGGCGCGGGGTTCGGGCGCGGCGAGGACCTGGGCGTAGCATATTTCGAAGCGCACGCCGCGGGCGACGGCGGCCATGACGGTTTTGGGGCGGAAGTGGAAGGCGAAGAGCTGGGTGAGGTCGAGGGAGATGATGGAGGCGTCGGCGATGCTGAGGCAGGCGGCCTGGAAGGCGCGTTCCGAGGTCGGGCGCACGGCGAGGATGTCGTAGACAGGCAGGAGGGCGGGGAGGCGGAAGTTTTGGGAGGGGTCGTCGAGGAGGAGGGTTGCGCGGTGGAGGATCGTGGGGCGGGGTTTGGAGGATGGTTGTGTTGGTGGTGGTGGGAGTTTGGGGAGGGGGCTGGATATTTGGGAGGGGAGAGGCGGTGTTATTGTGTGGTTGAGGGCGAGAACGGTGTAGCCTAGGGATGAGGCGAAGGAGATCGTGCGGTCGAGGTCGGAGGGGGAGGTGGACGGGGTCCACGGGATGTTGAGGTCGTAGAGCATTTCGAAGCTATCGTGGGGTTGTGTACCAGTCTTTGGCGTGGATGACTGTTCGTGACGTCGGGTTTCTCTTTGAGGTCGAATTCGTGACTTTGAAGCTGCTAATTGGTCTCTGAGTAGGCGGGCAGCAGAGCTCGGTCCAATGCAAAGGGTATGTTTCTGCAATTGGCGTCAGACGTTGTCGAATGTTGGTGGTGCTTGCTGTCGCCAAATTTTTTGAAAGGGTCGGAGGTCGGTCGCAAGAGGTTCCGCGGTTCGGTAGATGGGTGACGCAGTGGAGAAAAGGAGCTGATTGGTGCTGTGTGGCTGCAGAAGAGCTGGCGGGGTCACTTCGGTGCTGCAGGGCCCTAAAAGGGTTTAACGTCAGTGTCCTGGGCTACAAATTGGGGAGCGTCGCGGTGTACCCATGTACCCAAGCAGCGTGGGCACCTGTAGTAGCGGGATGGTCGGGCGGGAGCTTCGGAGCTCAAGTGGCGGTACAGGGTAAGGTAGGTAATGATATCACCGGACTTACAGTGTCCACAGGCTGGTTCTCAAGAGGGCAACGCTGAAGGTTCCGAAGCCTTGGATCAGCCACAGCCGCGAGGAACATTTTGCCATCATGAGAAAACCGTTGGCAGGGGCAACAAGAGACGCGTAGAATAGGGGTCCGACACGGATGACCCCAGGTTGTCAGCCATTTCAGGAGAGTGACAGCCGGTCGAGGTGCTGGGGGCGACCTCGCAGTGAAGAGCATGAAACTAATATTCCTATGTATCGGGGCATTGAATTCGAGAGTTTGCGTCGAGGAAGCGCATCTCAGTGCGTTCCCTGCCTGCGAAAAGCATGATCCATCGCCAAGCTGCCAGACCGGTCACGCGTCGTTTTTCCCATCATCCAACGTTCCCGACAAACACCGAATAGACTCGGACAGTGATACCTCCGACCAAGACATTCGCCGTTGGAGGTGAATGATCCCAGGCTTGCCAGGCAACTTTGAGCACATGTCGATGGACCGCCAAGGATGCTCCGCCTCGACCGAGTACGCAAGACCGGCCACCACCACACCTTAGGCCCAGCCATTGAATCAGAACATCAAGTTCATCCCTCTTTTCTTCTGCATCCATTTCTTCCAGTCTGTTCCTTTGCCATTTGGCATGACAATCGCTAAAGCTTGGGCCACATTCAAATAGAAGAGAAAGAAAGGGCTAATTTCTGCGCTTCTTTGCTGCCAATCAACAACCTGGCTTTCTTGGAGAGCCTCCAAGCCTTAAGGTGCAGCTTACCCCCGTTTGTGCCTTTCAACATCAATCTATTCCATTCCTCCTGTTTCCCTAAGGCTCCTTCCTCATCCTCTCTTTTTTTCCCCGACAGCTCTGCCTGACCTCCGGTGCCCTTGCTGCTGCTACTACTACTCACTACTACTCCGACGTCCATCCCATTTACAACAGACAGAACGCGATACATCAGAACAGCTTACCTTGGCTAAGGTACCCAACAGATCACTAGCCCACAAACACACAAACGTGACAGCACAGACTACTGCACCTGTGCACTCCTGACAAACCGCCACAATGTTCTTCTTCTTCGTCTGTGGTGAGCACACCTTCCGCAAGCCTGTTGAAGGCTATGAGGGCATGGTCTGCCAGTGCTACAACTGTGGCAACATGGCTGGACATGTCATCAAGAGCCATCCGTGGTTTACATTTTGCTGGATTGTGAGTTTATCTCCAACTTTTCTTTGTTCCTTGTGCAAATGGCGCAGGCAGCAGCTTTACTGCTGCTTTGGGTGGCAGATTATCTGAATGAACAGACTTGTGCTGACATTGTACCCCACAGCCTGTCATCCCCCTCTCTTTCAAAGGCTACACCGACGTAGTCTGTCATATCTGCAACTTTGCCCAGCCGTTGGAGAACAGACCTGATGTTACAGCAATGAAGGGTGGCGGCAGTGGTGGTGGTGGTGGTGGTATGCAGCATCCCCCGCCTGTACATGGACAACCTCCCCAAGGCTGGGGCCAGGCACCACCTCAGTATCGATGAGGCCTTCTGAGACTTGAGCATGGAAGAAGAGCGAGAGAGGGTTACATCAAGGATGGGATGCACGCGACGCGCCTGCCGGTGGCTGAACGTGATTGAAGAAGGACTCCGCGCAGCTGTAACTGGCTTGCGAATGGCATGTTTTTTCGCTCATGGGTTTCGGGGAAGATACCAAGATTTCAGGCGTTTTGGATAGCTGTTATTACGAGTGGATGAACATACTCGCTTTCTTTCCTGCCCATCTCTCCCGAGCACTTACCATCGTACAGGCTTGGCAGGAGATGTTTTACTTGGCGCGGTGTCGTGAGCGAAAGACGCGCCTCACTGTCGATGTTGCTTTTCCTCATCCGTCCACACCTCCTCGGGTTTATGTCGGATTAATACACATGAACAGCGCTCCAAACATTTGCTGATTTGATGTGCCTTCTACTTTTCATTTTCAGACAGCGTATCCGTACCTTATGGAAATTGGATGAGCTTAACGAGATAAATATGCCTCGGCTGAGCTATGACGTAAACGCACTAGCCACACTTTGGCTTTTGTGTGGCGGTGCGGCCCTACACTTCGTGATGGATGAACTGTTTCCGTCACGGCTTGTGTATGTTCCGACTTCAACTCTGGCGTACAACCACAATCGATCGCAACAATGGCGTCTTCAAAACGAGGCCCGTCGGTGTTGGTAAGCTTCAAATCTACAGCTGCGAATGGATCGCTCGACTAATATGCATTCTTCAGGTGACCGACTCACGAGAACGACCTCCTCAGCGAGGCGCCCTTCAACGCCAGGGCACCGGCCTAGGAGCTGTCCAGGGCCGTCCCGCCATGCGCTTCATCTCCGTTGACAACGTCCTCCAGTATGCCTCCGAAATTCCGTCCGGACAGCCCCGCGTTCCTCCCTCGAACCAGCGATCTGGCGTCGGCGGATCCAGCGCCGCAATTTCGCGTCGCGCCAGCGCAGGCCCTGGCGTCAGCGTCGGCGGCGGACTGCCCAACATCCAATCCCGAACGGGACAGAATTTGCCGTCTCGAACGACAAAGATCAGCGAGAAGCTCGTCTTGCTCCCCGAGACGGATGAGAAGCCCGGCTCCGATGAAGACCTTGACGAGGAGACCAGCAGGATGGCCAAGCAGATGGAGGAGGAGGAGAACCGACCCCTGCGTGACGAAGAGCTCGACGTGATCCGAAAGCGAGGCGGTATCCGCGGAAAAAGTTACGCTGAACGTTTGCCCAAGGTGCAGCGCAAGGAGAAGCTCGCACGACTGACGGCGTACTGCACTGCGCAGGCCTACAAGATGCAGTCCACGGCCGAGTTCCTGCGCAAGAAGCACGAGGCCAAGACAAAACTTTACGACGACTGCCTCTACGTCATTTATTCGCTGCCGCTGCTCAACGGAAACGAGGGCTACCGCGTGCGGAGCAGGCCCATTGTCAAAGCTCCCGGCAGCGGCAAGACGGTGCTCGACTTGGAGATTGAGCGCAACGAGCAGCGAGAACACCACGAGGGCTACTTTGACGAGTTCGCGTACACTGGCAGCAGTCCCATCAACGGCAACGGTTACCACGACGACCCGCCCCGCCATCGCGAACAGAGCCCCGACGACCCCAACAGCTCCCCCCTGGCGCGCCTCGCCCCGGACGCGAAGAACTTTGCCGAGATGTTTGTTTTTTCGTATGGCGTTGTCGTGTTTTGGAACTTTACAGAGTATCAGGAGAAAGACATTCTCGCCGACTTGACCTTTGCGCAGAACGAGAACGGTTTGTCACTCATCACGAGACCCCTGGACGAGGAGGACTTTGAGACGGAAGAGTTCCACTTTGAGTACAGCGCCGACGTCAAGCGCCCGCGCATCTTCAACGACATGATCACGCTTCTGCCGCGTGGCGATCACATGGTTAAGTTGACCATCAGTCACGCTATTGCGCAGAGCACCAAGTTGTGTCTCTTCGAAGAGCGCATGAGCGAGACCATGCTGGACGCGCAACACGTTCCGAAAACGCTGGCCCTTACGGGTGAGCTCAACATGACCAGGACGGAAATTGTCAAGATTCTCGGCCGCCTGTTCAAGAGCCGCGTGGACATCAATCTTGGTGAGTTTGCAGAATCCCGATCTGCCACATCGTCTCCTAACAGTCAGCCAGCATCGAATATCCTGGACGTGCCCAACTTCTTCTGGGATTCGGAACCCACCCTCCACCCCCTCTACGTCGCCACGCGCGACTACCTCGAAATCGACCCGCGCATCAAGGTCCTCAACGAGCGCTGCCGCGTCTTCCTCGACCTGGCCGAGATCCTGGCCGACTCGGTCGCCGACGCCAAGATGAGCTACATCACCTGGATCATCATCGTCCTCATCATCATCAGCATCCTCGTCACCGTCACCGAGGTCGGTCTCCGGTTCGGCATCCTCTCCAAGAACAAGGGCGAGGGCGACAAACCCGCCGCCGTCGTGCCTCTGATTTCTGCCGGCGGTCAACAGGCCATGATGCTGCCCGGCAGCGTGAGGTGGGAACTTGAGCAGAGAAACATTAGCGTCGAGGAGGTGCGGTTGTGGAGCAGGATGATTTGCGAGGAGGAGGGATCCTGTGGGAGCCAGATCATCGGGGCGGGGGAAACGTATACGGGTGTCTGATGGGGTGCTTTTCGTCCTTTTTGACAAACATCGCATAGCGTGGCGTTTTTTATGGTGGGGCTCTCGGAATAAGGACATTAATCTAGGGTTGTTCTTGCTCTTTTACGATACTTTGGGAAAGGGAGAAAAGGTGAATTTGAAGAGAATCCGCTGTGAGGGTTCTGGACTCAACGTAATCTGTTCGTTTGCATGTAACCTGTAAATCGACACAATTCTGGACGATAATGCTCCCGTTGGTGGGTACTCCCGTGTTGCCATCCCAGCTACTAGTCAATATTCCAGCACGCCTCATACATCACGTTTGATCCCCCGTGATGACACCTTGTCGAGACCTAAAAATCATTCCCTCCAAGTTCTGAGCAAACTCTGAGTAAACGCTGCGTCTCCGCTGTTTTCCATGGCCCTTCGAGGTTGTGAACGCAAAATACGCCTCTTGCCTGGAGTATCAAGAGAACTTGGAGACCAACATTCAACGTTGGGTTGCAGTGGGTTGTCATTGTCGCTGGTTTGGACATCGTCATTAGCTGTTCAATCGCGTTTACATGCCGGTTGTCCAAATGGATTCTTGAATGTCAATTTTCACATCACAGTGGCCATATTGGCTAGAACGGAAAGTGTTTCGACAATACACATTGACTCCGATGCTATGCTAGGCGAAACCACAACAAGCTTGCAAGATGGGCTAATAAAGCTATATTTTCTACCCAGGGGAATACTGATTCCATGAATCCTACTTTTACCCCCTTATTCTAACAAGTATTCACAAAACAAACATAAACCCCATTTTCTAGTCCTCCTCCCGATCCGCCATATTGGCGAGCGGGACGTATCCCTGATCCTGAGTCCTCTTACCCCTGACGCGGCGGATGGCGTGCTTGACCCTGTCTACGATTCCGAACCCGCGCCTCTTGGTTTGCGTCGACGGGTCAGTCATGTAACTCGGGCGCGTCCAGAACTTCAGCAGTAAACTGCTGGCGACAACGCTGACGCTGCTACACGCCATGGCAGCGCCGGCAGCCATGGGATGCAGGTGGAAGCCGAAGGGGAGAAAGACGCCCATGGCGAAGGGTAAACCGATGGCGTTGTACAAACACGCCCAGGCGAGGTTGAGCTTGATGCGGTTGAAGATGGAGCGGGCGAGGTGCAGGGCGGCGGGAATGTCCATGAGGTCCATTGGACGCATGAGGACGACATCGGCCGCTTCCATGGCGACATCAGTTCCGCTGGCCATGGCAATACCCACATCGGCGGTGGCAAGAGCGGGTGAGTCGTTGATACCGTCGCCTACCATGCCCACGACCTCGCCCTGGTCTTGGAGCTGCTGGACGATGGCCTGCTTCTGGTCGGGGGAGACGCCGGCGAAAACATTGTCGGAGGATATGCCCACGGCGGCTGCCACTGCGACGGCGGTAGAGCGCTGGTCGCCGGTGACAATGGCGGTCTTGATCTTCATGCGGTGAAGGACGGCGATCGCGGCAGCGGCGCCCTCCTTGATCGTGTCGGAGAGGCAGAGGTGACCGGTGTAGGCACCGTCGATGGCCACGAAAATGTTGGTGGTTCCGGCGGAAGTGTTCTTAGCACTGTTATTGGCCATGACGTTGAGCTGCTCGGAGGCTTCGACGGCCTCGACAGGGACATCGACGTTGTTTTCGCGAAGGAAGCGGACGTTGCCGAGAAGAACGCGGTAGCGGGTGCGCTTGCTGCTGACGGCGGGCTCGACGAGGGCGTTGATGCCTCTGCCGACGGCGGCCTTGAATTCGCCAACACTGCCTTCAAGGGTCGCCTCCTCGTCCAATCCAAGTTCGGCCTTGGCAGCACGAAGTACAGCTCTTCCAACGGGATGCTCGCTGCCCATCTCGGCGAGACCGACAGTATGCCACCACAGACGACGTTTCCATTCGCTGTCCTGCCAAGCCGGGAGCAGATTCATCTTGGCCACGCTCATCTTTCCGTAGGTGATGGTACCTGTCTTGTCAAGGACAATCTGGGTGATTCTGGTGGTAGTCTCCAAAGCGGCACCTCCCTTGACCAAAATCCCGTTCTCTGCCCCAATGCCAGTTCCAACCATGACAGCTGTGGGCGTTGCCAGACCAAGGGCGCAAGGGCAAGCAAAGACAATGACGGAAATACACAACTTGACGCAAACCATGATCTTACCGCCACTAGCTTCTTGGGTGAAGATCTTGGGAGGGTTTGTGAGAGCGTGACTGAGGACCATCCACACAACAAAAGTCAGGAAACCAAGCATCAGAATGGCGGGGACAAAGTACCCGGCAAGGGTGTCGGCAAGACGCTGGATGGGGGCGCGAGTTGTCTGAGCATCCTGTACCAGCTTGACAATCTGGCTGAGCTGGGTGTCACGACCAGCTCTGGTGACCCTGAAGTCGACGCGCCCGTGACCGTTGACGGTACCACCAATGAAGTAGCTGCCCTTTTTCTTCTGCACTGGCATGGCTTCTCCGGTAACCATGCTCTCGTCGACGTAGGTCTCACCGCGGACGAGGATACCATCGGCAGGAATTTTGTCACCTGGACGAAGGATGACGACATCACCAACCTGGAGGAGCTCAGTCGGGATGACCTTCTCCTCCGCAGCGTGGCCGTCTCGATTGGGGGTCTTCGGCTCACCAGACACGCTTGCATTCTCCCAGCCCTCGGCAGCCTTTTCGGCGGCGATAGGGTCAGCGTAGATGGTGGCCATCGAAGGGGCGAGAGACATGAGGCGCGACAAGGCCTTGGACGTTTGGCCCTTGGCACGGTTCTCCAAAAAGCGGCCGAGGGTGACGAAGGTGATGAGCATGGTGCTGGTGTCGAACAGGGTGGTGGGTCGCGAGTGTGGCGGGAAGAAGAACGATACAAGCATAGCCATGATGCTGAAGAAGAACGCACACGATGTGCCCAGGATGACCAGTACGTCCATCGTCGGTGAGCCGTGCTTGATGGATTTCCAACCAGAAATATAGAATCGCTTTCCAATGCCGAATTGCACGGGTATCGTGAGGGCCAAGCAAATCAAGTCGCCAAGGAAAATACCGGGAAGAATCTGCAAGCTGCCGAAGTCGATGGCGGAGAAGCACATGGGCAAGATCATGCTGATAAAGAATACGGGGATGGCAAATGATAGCGACAGCTTGAAGGCTTTCCTCCACTCGTTGATTTCTCTGGTCTTGGCGAGTGATTCGAGTTGGGCGTTGTTATCATCGTTGTCGGACACCAGCGCATTAAGACCCTCGGCTTCGACAGCCTCTACGATACCTCTCAAGCCGATAATGTTTGGCTGGTGTGTAACCGTCAACCTGGAGGTCGCCAGGCTAAGCTTCGCGCTGTTGATGCCCGCAAGACTCGCCAGCTTTGCTTCCAGTGCCAAAGCTTGGGTGGCGTCCGGGTTTCCGTAAATCTTGAATTGCGCGGTGGACGCGCTGCCGCCGTGGGGTGATGTCTCGGAAGCTGTCGACAAGATCTCAGCCCCAAAGCCTCTGTCCTCGATAATCTCGGCGATGTTTTCTGCGGATAGTAATGCCATGTCGTGCGTGATAACGGCGCGCTCGGCCAGCAAACTGATGTTAAAGCGCAAGACGCCATCAACCTCCTTGAAACCTCCTTCAACAGCGGCTGTACAGGCTCCGCATGTCATGCCCTCAATGGCAACAGTCGTTGTGGCTACTGTGCTAGTGGGATTGCTGCTAGCTCTTGGCTTCTCTTGTTGTGCACTGCCGCTGTCGACGACTTCTGCGCCAAATCCCCGGTCCTCGATGATCTCCGCGATTTGCTCAGCCGTCAACAGATCAGGGTCGTGCTCGATAACGGCTCGCTCGGACAGCAGTGAAATGCTGAAATTTTTGACGCCTGGGACGTCCTTGAATCCTCCTTCAACGGCGGATGTGCAGGCGCCACATGTCATTCCCTCGATGGCGATTGTCGTCGTCAGCAGACCGCTGGCGTCCTCGGCATCGAACAGATTCTGTTCTGTCGGAAACATGGGCGAGGGGAGGTCGGTGGATAGTACTTCGGCGTCGAAACCTCGGTCTTCG
Organism: Colletotrichum spinosum; assembly: GCA_004366825.1. Lineage (NCBI taxonomy): Eukaryota > Fungi > Ascomycota > Sordariomycetes > Glomerellales > Glomerellaceae > Colletotrichum > Colletotrichum spinosum. The sequence goes on from QAPG01010712.1 coordinate 157,526, forward strand.
ATGATTTCTGCGATCTGATCGGCAGAAATATGTTCGGGATTGTGCATGATGACAGCGCGCTCCATTACCAAGGACACGGAGACACTGCCCACGCCCTCAACGCCTTTGAAGCCGGACTCGACGGCGGAGGTACATGCGCCGCACCTGTGGAGAGCTGTCAGCATGTTGCGACGCGGATCAAGCAAAGGGGCAGTAACTCACGTCATGCCGCCGACCTTGAGGGTGGTCGTGGCCATGTGGGTTGCAGTAGGTGTCGCCAGTAGGGCCTTTCGGCTGCCATCGTTGGGTGGCGGGACTTTGATGTTTGGAGGGGCCATGTTTTCGGCTTTTTTTCCTGTTGCCGCGTGTACGACTGAGCAGATGGAAACGTTGGAATGCAGGGCCAGGCTCGATCTTCGTTCGTGGTTGGGTCTCGGAGGTTCCAGCTGTCTGACTACAGCTCTCATGATAGAGCTACCTATCCATGTAATGCGACTGTGAAGTTGTTCCTATAGGTACCGAGGCACGGGAAGAGTCAAGTGAACTTTCAGGTTGTTCAGGTGCTCCAGAAGACCGGCTTCCGAGGATATGTTCGGGATCTTAGGAGCGAGTATCGCGGCAGATGTTGCTTGTGCGTGCCGGCTAAGTGTTGACTATGTGCGTTTGTGCGTAGTCGTTGCGCTCGCCGGTGAGGAGGTTGATATGGAGTTCCGGCAGGATTAAGAATGGGACGAGAAAGGAGATAATGGCAGATGGATAGCACCACTGGAGAGAACAGGAAAAACGTGTGAGGCACGGCAGCGGAAGGTCGGCTTTTGTCAGCCAGAGTCGTTTTGCCTCGATAGTCCTGGGGTAGGAAAGAGGAATGCCGGAAGAATCCCACAGCGCATGGAAAGACAGAAGAGACCCCAAACAACTCAGCTTGCTGGGTATTGCGGCGTGGCCGGGATCTATCATCTGGTGCAATCGTGGAACTCAAGCCGGGACTGGGGTGTAGGTGTGGGTGTGGGTGTGGGCGCCGGAGTGGGTGCAACTGTTCCGCAACTCCCAGCTAAAAATGCCAGGTAAGGTACTTGTAATCCGTACCTAATCTGTGCCTGCTTGTATCCAGGCACCTGACAGAGAGACACTCGGTAAGGCTAGAACAGGAGGCGATGTATTTTTTCACCAAAATTGTGGTGAATAGATACATCAGTTGGAAGCCCCTGGAAACAGCGCCGTTCAAGTACGCAGTATCCGTAGCAGAGTGGCCTATCCCCCGAACGTCGTCGGCTTCAGTTGACTCAGGTCCTAGCGCCTGTGCTGACCCTGAAAAACTGCCTCGGGTGGGCTGCAGAAAAGGAACCAGCGACCAATAGGGATGCACGGGTGATGCTGCAACCCTCGGTTGACGGTGCTTTGGCGCCACACCTGGGCCGTTGGCTCCTCTCAATCATCCTGCTATTTCCCTTTTTTCCTCTGGGCAAGTCTTGGATGGGGGATTTGAAGTTGGATAATTGTCAGTGTCTGTTCGCATGGCATCAACTGACGATGACAGGCATACGAGTACGGAGTATTTGTCTACCAGTAGGTGTACACAGTAGCGAGTCGAGAAACTTCGGGCTATTCTGCAGTGCAGAGTTCAGTCAACACCATCGTTAATCTTCCTACCCTCCTTTCGAGTCATGGCTGAGCTGGGCTGTATGTACCGCTGCATCACCACAAAGACTAAGTAGGTACTAGGTAATTATTATACAGTACATAGTACGTACTAGGTAGTGAGGTAGGTATGGTGAGATTGTCTGTGCAAAGTACCGTAAGCTGACGATGACTGGGTCCCCCTCATCCCGTCCCGTTTCCTACGCAGCTCCTTTTTTTCTCGGACCGGAGACGCATGCGCCACGAGCGGCGACACGATGCAACACAAGACTGCCAAACAATGTAACGCCCGAGCCAGAGCCAGAGCCGTAGCCAGAGCCCACGACTCGTTTCGAACGAAGCTTTCACAAAACATCTGGTGCACGGCTCCACGCCAGGCTTGAGTCCAGGGTCTGCTAGCTTCGGGTTCAACCTAACACCCGGATTCACATCCAAATCATCTTCATCCGAATCCTCCATTGGCTCTCGTGTCGTGTGTCGAGGTGGGACGTTCATGCTATGCCTCACGCTGTCAAGCCGTGTCCTGTGCCCTAACAAACCTCACAATCAAGGCCATGAGTTAGTTCTGTTGCTGCGAGTGTTACTGGCTCAAGCGATCTGCTAAAGTGATCTGTTCCCTTTCTCTGTGATGAACAATGGTTGTAACTTTGGAATCGTCGGACTCGTGACTGGATACTCCTGCTGTTCCGACGGACCCACCAATAGACCCATCGCCGGGCATCAACTGCATTTGAGCACCTTATCGGCCTGTTGATCGCACAGCGGGCGTATCGCTGTGCCGTCAACGTCAAGAACATACGATGCTCGCCCCCGAGCCGGTCGAACGCGCGAGGGGACAGAGCTTCCGGCTTGCTCGCAATCTGCGCCAAGTCAATAGGCTCGATCACTTCTATAGCTTACCCAGCTTTCGGCTTCCCAAAAAGTAAGGTGCTTGCCATATTTGCTTCCAGTTTTCAGAGCCCATCACCGTCTTTTTTTACGCATGTCCCTTTGACGATGTTGCCCCTGTCTCCAAAGCCAAGCTCCGGCTCCAAATCGCCGCCACACGTTTGAAAAGCCACGAGTCGTTTTAGACTGGTTGATTTGCAAGTGATCGCCCTGAATCCATGTCTTTTCGGCAAGAGACAAAGACGTCTTTGTGTTTTTGTCGCTTGGTCGAAAACCTTCGCTACAGGTCATGATGCCAATAGGGTGACTGGGCTGCTTATCCTGCTTGAGCGACTCAGAGGCAGGAACCTGGCTGAGGCTACCTGCCTTAGCTATGGTAGCTAGGCACTTCCCTCCTACAGGTAACCTCCAGGTGCCAGCGAGCTGCTCCAGGCCTAGATTTCTCAGGCCCCACCACACTGCCAGCTGCCTACCCCTGCCCGTCGTCTACGCATCTGCATCCGCCTGTCGCCTCAAACGGATCTGATACAAGCTTCATCTTCAGATCTCTCCAGAGAAACACACGATACCCCTCCACCACAGTGACGACAGCGGATAGGCCAGACCCTACTACGTACGCATTACCACAGTCATCGACCACAGCCTCGTTTGCTTCGTCTGACAACGTCAAGCAGTCCTTCAGCCTTGTCACCCCACCTTGTGCTACCACAGCTCGAGTGACGACAGCTACGAGCGTAGCTGTCTATCACCCCACTATCCATCCCGCGTGTGAGCATCACCGGCATAGCTCACAATGGAGCAAACGAAAGCCCTCAACGCTCTTGAGGTATGTTCTCTCTGTCCCCTAAATTCCTCCAAGCCGGGCTGACACAAAAACACAGCCATTCTTGGCCTTGAGCAAATCCGCAACCTCTCCCCGCGCAGCCGCCGACCTCATCACCCGCGCGACATCCAACCCAAACACCTACGTCTTCACAGAACTCCTCGAAACCCCTCAGATCCAGGCCCTCGCCTCCTCCGACCTTCACTCCCACCTCACCCTCCTCGAGCTTTTCTCTCACGGCACATACGCCGACTATCTCGCCGCCGCCGGCAATAACCTCCCCGAGCTCAACCCCGCCCAGACCCTCAAGCTCCGCCAACTCACCCTCCTGACTCTCGCTCACACCCGCTCCAACCTCTCCTACGCCGCCCTACAGTCCGCCCTCGACCTACCGTCGGCCCGCATTCTCGAGGACCTCGTCATCTCCGCAATCTACGCCGGCCTCGTCGATGCCAAGCTCGACCCTGCCCGTCAGGTCGTCCAGGTTGACGGGCTTGCCCCCCTACGCGACCTCGCACCCGGCGCCGTTTCGAATATGATAAAAGCCCTGCACGCCTGGTCTGCTCGCTGCGAGTCTACCCTTGACGACCTCGAGGCCCAGATTGCCGGTATCCGCAACGCGGCCGCGAAGAGGCAGGCCGAGAAGGCCACACGCGAGGCCCGCTTGTCAAAGCTGGTTGATGAGACTCGAAAGGAGCCCGACGCCGGTTCAAGGAAGCTTGCCATCGGACACGGACACGGTGGTGGCGAGCGTGGAAGTGGGTTCTTGGGTCACACGTCGAGGGCCTCGCGGTATAACAAGCGTGGGAGCACCAGCATGATGGACAATACCGAAGAGGTTGACGATGAAGCCATGGATGTCGACGAGGAAGATGATGAACAGGAAAAGAAGCGTGCCAGCAGACGGAAGCTGTAGTGAGGATGGATGTTAGCCAGGAGAGATGAATGAAGTGCTGGGCTAAAAGAAGTATGCCAGCGGAACAAAGTGGGTGTTGCCTGAACGCAGGTCGACATCATGCCTGGAAGACGGATAACGAAGCAATCAAAGAAGTAGCTGGATTACACCAGCTTTATGAGGAAGCAGCTGGATTGAACCAGCATGCTACTAATAGCATAGGCAAGGTCACAATGAATCATGAAAACTCCAAATCAACCTCATACTTGTTGATACATCAGCCTCGACTGCTGCCTCCTGTCTGCCTGCGTCTCCCTGAGCCACTGAAAGGGAATTTAGGGAATCAAATAAGGAAAAGAGAGAGAAAAGGTGAGTAACTGTCAAGCCAAAAGTCTTCCACGCCTCCACGGATCCCCATCCTCCATCCCCTATCCTCATCCTCCATATGACCCTCACCCTTTTGCATCTGACCATGGTGCAACTGTAAACTGGGTCATGTGTAATAGTACATCCTACATTTGAAGAAAAAAGAAGAGAAAAAAGAAAGGGGGGAAATTAGATCTCTCTTGAAACGCCATAAAAGTGAGGCTGCGATCCCCCTGGCTGGCCTCTTTTGGTCCCTCACGCCGATGAAACCCTCAGTGGTATCCTGAATACAAGACCCAGATAAATCAAACTGGAAACTGGAAACGGAATCGCTTGATAGTTCCTTTGGTCATAACGTTCGTAAAGCTCTTGTGGGCAAAACATGTTGTTTTGTGTGTGCTGGTATTAAAAGACATCCCTCTCTGATGATGAGCTGTGGTTCTTTGCTGTGGTTGTAGAGAATAAATGCAATCAATCCTTTGATGAGACAGGGGCAGCCTAGAGCCGCTTGCCTGGGACAAGGATAAAGAGTACACAAAGTGCAGCATCAATCAGGAGAGTGACTGCGAGGACCATGATGGCCCTCTTGGCAAGGAGCTTACGAACGTAGGGCTCACGGATCTTGGAAAAGTTGAAAGGGGTGTACTCGCTCAGGCCGATGAGAGCAAGGACAGGATCCAGTGAGTACTGGTAGGATGCCAGGAAGTAGACTCCAAAGGTAAATGGAAGGATGAGCTGAAAGCACATGTCAGCAGGGTCCTCAATTGAGTTTGTGGGGCATCGTTGTTTGTTTGTCTAACTTACCCAACATCTTGTTGTACGAGGTGCATTGAGAAAGATGAGAATGAAGGCAGCCCAGAAACCACCAAACATTGACAAAAGTCCCACAATCATTCGGATTTGCAGCGTCGTCGGGATGAGATTGCCCAGAGCCTTCATCCTCAAAAAGTTGGGGAAAGCGTCGCGCTCCATGGCCTGGAAGACATAGTCCTTGGCAACGTCGAATACCTCGGGGTCATCTCGGCCCAAATCCTCAATCGCAGTGGTGACGTCCTGGGTGATGGAACCAGGGAGGATGATCTCGCGTTCGGCGCCTGGCAGCAAGAAAGTGTAGAGGATCTTCTCGGCTGACGCCCGGATGTCTTGTCTCGCGACGGTATGAGCAGGTGAGTTGGAGTCGGTCGTCATCTCTCTCGGCGTGCTGAAGGCTCCGCTCGGTCTGCTGCGGTGATCAGGGCTGCTATCCTGGGGCGAGTCTTGGTTCTCTTCACGCAGGTATGCCGACATTTGGGCGTCCTGGTTCTTCTCCTTCTCCGTGGCATACATTGACGGTCCGGCGGGATGGCTCATGTCGCCCAGACCCTCGAGGATCTGTGATGAGCGCTTGGAGCCGGCCTTGTCCAGGTCAGGCGTTCCGATGAGGACGGATCTTCGCAGTTCGCGGACATAGTGACGACACAAGGACATGTGCTGAGCAACATCGAGCCTGTTCATCGTTAGTGGATCTCACGCGAGGTTTTCGGGGGCTGCCGTTTGCACATACCAAAAGTCGAGGTAGTCGACGGATTTTTGCTGGTCTCGCATGAAGATGTAGAACGAGAAGAGGTCGACGGGCGGCAGGGTCCGGCGGCTCAACACCTCGAACAACGTAGGTAGTCGGTTTCGGTGCAGATCTGGCACGGGTGAAGGCGTGCCCGACGCTCCGGTCGATCGGTCCTCCATCGTGAAGAGCGTGTCGGGGCGCGACGCCGAGAAATTAGGTGAGGGTGGTGGGTATTGAAGAGTCGGTCGAGCGAAAGTCAAGAATTGAGTCGGGAGCAAGATTCGGTGGTTGTTGATTGACGTTGAGAGAGGTTGAGAAGGGCCGGAAGGGATGCGCGATATCGCGATACGAGATTGAAATGCAATCTTGCCGTACGTCCCCGAGCGTCAGGTTTGGCAGGTGGTGTCCTCAGCAGAGTTTCCCGTAGCGTCGGTTGTCGGATGGTGGTCTTCGCTTGGCCTCCTCTCGAGTTGGTGTGTTTTCTGGGATTGAACGAGCGTAAGAAGGGAAGGATCGCGCACGGCGCAAACTGACAGCGTCAGTGTGGTTGACGATGGACTTCGCTGCAGCGCGTGAAGGCTTGGAGATTGCAAGTCTTGAAGGGGGTGCGTGCCTGAAGTGCCGTTGGATTGGAGTGTCCCGGAATAAACAGCAGATCAAGCGTCGTACGGGGGCCCGAAACTAATTTCGTCGTCTGGTCAGGGGTGGACAGACCTTGGAATGCACAGGAGCCAACGCCGACCGCTAAGAACCTGTGATGACTGGTGGCTGGGGGTACGTACCGGCAACTGCAAGCTGACATGCAAGTACTAGGTACTCCGTTGGAGGCCCAATACAAACCGTCACTGCAATCTTCCAGCTGTCCCACCGGGGTTTAGTCATTCAAGCATCCCGCTGAATGCTCAGACCGGGCCACCACCCAAGCCGCCCCGCTCTCTGTTGGAAAAAGCAGCTGACATAAGATCACGTGCACTCTCCAGACCCGACAAAGCGAGCCAATCACAGTCCTAGCCCTATCTTTTCGAATCTACACACATTTTGCAATTGGGCCTTTTAATTTTCGTCGTCCGCAAACCTCTGATACTCTTTCGAGATTCCCGACCGACCGATCCCCGACCGACCAACGACGACGAGAGGTACCGCCAAAATGTCGACCCAGAAGAAGACTGCCGGAAAGCAGCGTTCCGCCATTGCGGACGTCGTCGCTCGCGAGTACACCATTCACATGCACAAGCGCGTTAGTATTATCCTTGGATACCGGGAGAGGGGATGAGGCCATCGCCGTCGCAAAAGAGACGTTCAGGATTGGGCCCGGCGGCGATGGAGGCCTGGGAAGGAAAGACATTGTCTTGGAAGGACGGGATTTGAGGACCACTCAAAATGCTGACCATCTGTCGTCCAGCTCCACGGTGTCACCTTCAAGAAGCGTGCTCCCCGTGCCATCAAGGAGATCAAGGCTTTCGCGCTCAAGGCCATGGTATGTGCCGCCCCCGCTGCCCCTCGATCCGAGACGACATGTCTCGTTGCATTATCGAAGACGATCAACCCTCTCAATCTGGACCCCGCGCATCGGAACGCATACAGGATCGCAAACGCCGCTTCAGAATCCCACAGGCTGACTCTTTCTCTCCCCAGGGTACCTCTGACGTCCGCGTCGACCCCGAGCTCAACAAGAAGGTTTGGGAGCAGGGTGTCAAGGGCGTTCCCTACAGACTCCGTATCCGCATCTCCCGCAGACGAAACGACGAGGAGGGCGCCAAGGAGAAGCTCTACTCCTACGTCCAGGCCGTCAACGTCAAGGACCCCAAGGGTCTCCACACCGTTGTCGTTGAGGAGTAAAAAGTTTCTACTTTTGGGATGGTTCCAGGGCGGCATAAAGGCATCGGAGTTGCATTCGGCATTATAGTCTCACACAAAATCGACGGCAATGTGAACAACGCTTGATTCCCCAACCACGATTTCGACGACTCTTCTCTGTTTCTACTTGTTCAATGGCCGGTGCGCAATGGGGGAAAGCCGGGTCGAGCAGCGTCTGCGCCCTCGCGGCCGCGCGCGGTTGCGACCTGCGGTGTCACTTGTGCGTGTGCCGACGGCGATGATGGTGTCAACAATTACTCACGGCGGGGTTGCGGGACAATGAAAATGGTTTCTCTCTGGTTTTGTTTTTACCGTCATCCTACGTACGCGGCGAATCCTCCCGCCGCTTTGTGGGCTGCCGCACGTAGACTCTAGGATATACCAATCCTGCCCAGGTCCCAAAAATCCCATGCAATGCCACAATGCCTGTTTAAAAGAACAGGGTCCCAAAGCCTGCCGGCTCGTACTCATACAAAAGACTCCGGTTCTCCAGTGCTCGAATTGCAATGCTCGATGTCTTTCTTGCCCAGTTCCCGACCCAAGCACACCCAACGCCTACTCGTCCTCGACGTCGCGGTGACGTCCGAGGACCTTCCGCTTGAACTCTTCGGGGTCCTTGTCCCAGAGCTCCGCGGCTTCGCCATTGAGCGGAGAAGAGCTACAGCACCTTTGTTAGCGCTTCCTTGTGTCAGGCCGCCTCTTCGCCGGGGCAACACCTACTTATTGGGCTCGCCGAGCAGACTTTGCAAACTGAGGAGGACCGTCTGGATGTTGTAGGCGGGCGTCCACTTATCCTTGAGGATGTCGAGGCAAATACGGCCGGAGAAGTCAAAGTTGGGATGGTAGATGGGCGTCTTGAAGAGCACCGTCGGCGGCGCGTAGGGGTAGTTGCTGGGGAAGGAGAGGCTGAGCTTGAGCGTCAAGCCGGCGTAGGGGGTCTGATCGGGGCCCTCGATGGTCGCGGTCCAGGACATCAGGTTGCCGTCGGCGGAGGGGAAAGCAGAGACACCGGGGGCGGGCGAGGTCATGAGCTGCATCAGCTCCGTTTGCAACCTGGGGGGGCAGCTCAATCAGTCTCTCATCCGCGACTCACCGGTGATGAATGTCGCAGGTCTCGACGACAAGTTTTGCTCACCTCTTGGTAACACTCTGCGCATCAGGTCCCTTCCTGGCGCCGCCCAGCTTCGCCGCCTGGACGCTGCCGGGAGCGGCGTTCTGGTTGTCCTCCATGCTGTAGTCCATGGTGTGTTGCCGTGTCGTAAAGAGCAAGGCAAAGCAAAGTTTCGGGGGTATAGAGCGGCGAAACAGAAGCGATGTCTCGAAGTAAGAAGCAGAGACGGAAATGCAGCAGGTTAACGAAAGGAGATCTGTTTTGTGTTTATGGACAGGGAGAGAATGGTATTGTGCAGGTAATCAGTGGGCAAGGAGCAAAAGTTGGCGCTTCAAGAACAACAGCAGGAGTCGTTTCGTAGGGCGAGAGGGCTTCTCAGTAAGTATGGAGAATCGGAGGAGCCGGTACCTGGGCGACGCGCTGACCTTGGCTTATTTCGGGTTAGCGCCGTCGCTGCTGTACGACGATGGTCGGTGTGTACGTACCGCATCGACTTACATTCACCTGCGAGTTGCTCCTTCGCTACCTACTTAGGTATTGACTATATGTCTCATGTGTTCCTTCAAAGTCTTGCACATTGACTATTTGCATTGCTTTGGCCCCAGTTCTTACTTTCCATTCAATTAACAGACTGTATGGTTCTCATTTGCTGAAATGGTCAGACTGCAATTCTGACTTCAACATTGGGGCGCCATGTCAGCCATTTCCAACACGATCAGGCAATGATGGACTTGCTTCTCTTGTGCTCAATTGCATCGATTTGTTGAAAAAATGGTACGTTTGAGGTTCTACCCCAGCGTGTTGGAGAATAGTGAATGTGGCCCGCCAGTACGCAGACCACTGCTTTTAATACCTCTGAGAGTAGAGCCAAATACTTGCAGTATGGAGATACATGAATTTTGATAGCAAATGAGGCTTATATATCATAAAACACTACTATAACTTCATCAAGGCAATGCATTTCCTTTTGGGTAGGAATATCCTTTACTAAAGATAATAGTTGATGTAATTTGTTCCAATCATCTCTTCTATTGTACTTGAAAATAATTAAGTAGAAGAATGTAGCCAACAAGATGAGTTTGTGCAAAACCTGTGAACGAGTTAAAGATTATTAGTAGTGAAATTACTATTAGCAGCAACACTATTAATTGCGTATTTTGCGTGATCTGACTCATCAGCAACACAACCTGCTCTGTTGCAGTCTTACTAGGGCACCTGCAGGCATAGATATCAAGCTTATGGGAATGGCCATTTACAGAGTCTGTATAGAAATGGGAGGCTGTCAATTATGAGGTGTGGGACCGATGGTGGTTCTTTGCATCCCATGGTCTTGATGTGATCGAGTCCACAGTCATCAGACAACAAGAGCCCTTTACCTTCTCGGTGTACACATGCACCATCGTGAAAAAAACTTGCAGCAGAGTTACTTCAACTTGTTTGGATTGTGTCTCTCTCCTTCTGTAGGGTTCTTTGATCCTGGGCATGAGCCCTAACCACCTCGAGGAAGGCAGACTTGCCCACCACTTTTCAATTATCTTTTGGAAACTCCCTCTACGAGTTCCCACGCTCGCCATCTCAACTGCCTCCTCCATCCCAAACTGCGGAGGACGCCCTCCCAGACTCATTCGTTCTCTCTCCATCGTCGCCGCCGCCGCCGCCGCCGCCGCCGTTTTTGACCATATCCAACGTCCTTTTTGCCGGTGGCCGTCTCAGTCGTTCCCGTTGTTGTTCTTCGTTGCCTTCGTTGCCTCTATCGTCGTCGTCCTCGCCGTCGTCGTCGCCGTCGTCGTCGTCCTCGTCATCGTCTGATTGCGTCGTATCTCCGGCATTTCCGCGTCATCTTTCTTATCCGTGGCCGTCTCAGTCGTTGCCGACCTAACTTGAACTGACTTGAGACGACAAAGACTGACCCAACGTACTCACTAGGGTTGCCAGCTCTAACCCTCGTCTGCGCCTTTCGAGAAGAGTACTAAGAAAAATGGCATTCACCATCAAGAACCGTTGCTGCCCTTGGGGCGGATGCGCCCATGACGCCCATGTTGCTTATGACAAGCAGAAGAGGGGCTCTGACCAAGCCGAGTAAGTCGTTCCTTTACATGTCCAGAGCAAATCACTAACGACCAGAAGGAGTGTCTTCTCTTCAAGTACCCAAGATATTGCATCCGACGTAGCCGACATTTTCGACATGACGTCTGTCACCACAAACACCCCTCGAGCCGAGTCTGTCATGGAGGCTTCCTCTGAGCAAAAGCTCACGGCCGCGAAAGTGGGCCGCACCGGCCAGACGAACTACGTCGTCGACCAAGTGGCTACCCTCGAGAAGGAGCGAATTGGCATTTCCAGCCCCCCGAAGCCCTTGTCGTCCACCGTCAAGATCACCGGAAACCAGCTCCTCAAGTGTCCTAACCATGGACGACCTCTGGTTCGCTGGTATGGTGTCCGAAGCGGAAACCTCCAGTGCAAGTTCTGCCGCAAGCGGCTCACTGCATACTTGTTCGAGTGTGGCGTATGCGGCGTTCGGGCCTGCTATGCCTGCCGCATGAAGAATGGATGGCACGATATCCGTGGCAAGTAAGTAGCACTCTCTTTCTACTCAACCAGATCTATCCTAATGATCTTTAGGCTCACGGAGCAGCATATCCGTCGATGGGATGCGGCTCATTGACCGCTTTCACTCTGCATAGTAAACTTCTGGATCACATCATCATTGGTCATTCGGATGTTATATAGGGGGCTATAGTGGGGGAAGGAGTGGCATGAGGAAGGAGTGGCAGCGAGAAACGCCTGGCCCTAATCGCTGGCGGTGGAAGTGGTGGTGGAAGCGGAAGTGAAGTGGCAGTGGAAGTGGTAGCGGAAGTGCACTGCAATGGGGTGCAACAGCGACCAGCAACCTCTGCCTTGGACTGTGACTACAGTGGCTTAGAGAGTGTAACGGCCCCTTCATAGATACCCAAGAAAGAAGACTTAATTTTTCAACAGCAAATTCGTATTCTTCTGTGTTGTGATCTTGCCTCCCTACCCACCTTGGTAAGTAAGGTAGGCAAGTAGACGGTTGTGGCGAGGTGTCGTTGGAGTGAGGCTCCCTGGCGTGTGGCAAAGGCAAAAGCAGCGAGCGCTCGAGGCGCAGACCCTTGTCGTTGTGGAGGGGTGTTGGGCGGCCTGCAAGAGGCATGTTTACCTGGCCGGTACTGCAGCAACCGCGATAAGACGCCCTATCGGCCAATTACTACGCGTCGGCTGTGGCGGCCCTGAAACGGCCCTCCAGCCCAGACCTGACCTATTGCGTACCTTAACTTCGTACTCCGTACCAACAATGCAAACACGCGAAAAGAGTGCTTTACGCGGTTGAGACGCGCACCACGCACGTGGAGCGAGCTCAGAGTTACGAAATTGTCATGGTGAGTCCTGACTTGTGGTTTCTTTTCAGACACATCACTGGACCCCGGGCTTGCTTTTCTTTGTGTGATCGAACCCCTACACGTCATGTATTGTGCTTGCTGCAGCCTGCTGCTAGCTTCCTTGTCGTCTGTTTGCTACCTAAAAAAAGAGTCATGGCATTTGTAAACCAGGAACCCTGTTGGGTCTCTCATTTCCCGTCCCGTCCCGTCCAGTCCTGTTTTGATCGCCTTCGATTACGGTCTAACCAACCGCGCAAGCTTTTCCACTGGAAATCTCCTTGCAACGCCTGCTGAGCCATTTGTTGCTCGTGAGACAAGATGCAACAGTCGCAGCTTGATCCTCTGCCCACGGATCTGCCCTTCCGGATTATATCCAAGACAATAGGCCGTGGCGCATATGCATCGTGGGATACCCCTCACCTCAGACCACGCCCTGTGGATCACCCCACTGACTTTTAGATGCAGCATCAAGAAGGCCATTCCGCAGGACACCACGACGCCTGTCTTTGCCGTTAAGTTCATCCACAAGGGCTACGCTACCAAACATGGCCGCGTATCGGCAAAGCAGTTGTTGATGGAGGTGTCCCTTCACTCGCATGTTGGCCAACATCCAAACATCATCGAGTGGTTCGCCTCCGGGGAAGACATCAATTGGAGATGGATCGCAATGGAGTTCGCCGACGGAGGCGACTTGTTTGACAAGATCGAAGCTGATGTTGGCGTCAACGAGAATATCGCCCACGTCTACTTTCTGCAGCTCATCAGCGGCGTGAGCTTCATCCACTCTAAGGGCGTCGCGCATCGCGACTTGAAGCCCGAGAACATCCTGCTTTCCGAGACCGGAAACCTCAAGCTTGCCGACTTTGGCATGGCCACCATGTTCGAATACAAAGGTCGGCGCAAGACCAGTTCAACGCTTTGTGGGAGCCCTCCTTATATAGCGCCCGAGATTCTCGCCTGTAGCAAAGGCGATAAGCCTGCCGCCAATGCCGGAAAGTACTCACCCGACCTGGTTGACATCTGGTCATGCGGAGTCATCCTCTTTGTGCTTCTCGTCGGCAATACACCATGGGACGAGCCTTCCAACGGCAGTTGGGAATACCAGGAGTACGTCCGCACGAACGGTCGCAGCACAGATGCCCTTTGGGCAAAGGTGCCGTCTGATGCCCTCTCGCTACTCCGAGGGATGATCAATATCAACCCAGGCAAACGCTTCTCCTTCGCGCGCATCCGCCAACACCCCTGGTACACGCGACACAACCCTCACCTCACATCTGACGGCCAGGTGTCCGATCCAATAAACCTTGCCACGAAGATGCTGGAAAGCCTGCGCATCGACTTCAGCCAACATCCCACGGCCTCCCAAGGCACGCCGTCAAGTAGCGACACCATGGACATCGACCCGGGCCAGGTCTCCTTCACACAACCCGAGACGCCAATCAACGACGTGTCCTGGGATTGGGAGCGTCCCGCTCTCAAAGCCATGAACCCAATGGCCGTCTCCTCTACGCAACCCCTGAACCGCAGCGCGTCCGGCGTCGCGAACCGCCGCCTCTTCCTCGAGTCCCTCGCCGACGAACCCTCCATGAGCCAGTTCTCGCAGACGCCGGGTGTGCCCCTGACGCTCACTCAGGCGGCCCGCCGCTTCCGCGACATTGTCCCCTTCGAATCTCTCACGCGTTTCTTCTCACACGTGCCGCCGCAGCTCATCGTGCAGATGCTCAGCGACGCGCTGCACCAGCTCAACGTGCCGCTCCCGCCTGTCGCGCCGAACTTGTACTCGGACCACATCGCCATGCTCAAGATCAGGACGCTCGACGAAAGGCGGCAGTCACTGCACGGCGAGATCCACGTGTACAAGCACCGTCTTCCGGACGAACAGGAATTGCTGGACATCCGGTTCGTCAAGATCAAGGGCGACCCGCTGGAATGGCGACGCTTCTTCAAGAAGGTCGTCGTGCTATGCAAGGACGGCGTGTACGTTCCCGAGGCCTAGGGAGGGCTTGGCGAACGCATCGGAAAGACCGAGAGATGTTGACGAGGCTACGTGTGTTAGATGTATGTGTGTACGGATAGACGGAAATGATGACTATGCATAAATAATACTTAGGCATGAGAGATGGTCGTCGTCCACAGCTGGTGATGAGGTCATGCCTGCTTTTTTATTTGTTGATCCTCCTTCTCGCAGTGACGTGCAACGGCAATGGTGTTCGTTACTTCTCTCGCGGCATGTGGCAATTAAAGCCATTCCTCGACTGCGTAGCGATTAGAACTCAACGCACGAGTGACGATGGCTAGCTGCGCGCTGAAGTCTCATGACTAAAAAGCCTTTGCGTTCTTCTCTCTTCTTGTACTCTCGCTCGCTGTCCTATACACGAAAGCTCGCGATCTAGATACCACTCGTTCATACGGAACATGTGTACAACGTTTGACTGAAATGAACACGTGGTTCTATCGCCAGTATAGCCTAGATATGCGTTGTGTTCTTGCTTGTTGGAAGTACACAGTCTGAGCCGTATCTCATACTTGAGCTTCCATCCGGCCTCACCCTTTACTCCATCCCCTTTTGAAACGTCCGCTGACCCTCCAAGAAATCGATGGTTTGCCCAGGCTGACGACTTGCGAGGCTGTTGCTTTTGCCATGACCGGCATCAATGTTGCCACTCCATACTTTCTCTTTGGCCTCTTACATGCTATTCTACAAAGAGCCGACTGTAATACACTATTACACAATCCAGAATGGCGTTGAACACTCTGATGAATTACGTTCTCCAGTCTTTCCTCAAGTTCCCGCCACTGCGGATCTTCTGGAAGTCGCACTGAGCAACTTCCACTAGACGCGTGAGGGCAAAACTCAAATTTCGTCGCATCTGCTAAAGTCGAGTGCCTTGAAGGTCAACACTATCCTGCCTGTTGCGCAAGTAGTACGCTGTGATCAGGAGCTTCCTTATGTATTATGAGGACCAGAGACGCCGACGTTGGTTGGTCTTTTCCCTTTGCACTCGGGTGGTGATTTTGGCTGTTGCAAAATCCGAAGACAGCTCGTCGCGAGTCTTGACATTATGTATCTTCAGCCTAATAGTCTGCTGGCATCGTTGCTTAAGATGTTCTGTAAGCATGACAAGGCGTGGTGAGTTTGACCTATAGTGTGGAGACGGACGAGGCAAATGATGGGGCCAATTGTAATTGCTGCCGTGATATAACTAATTGTCTCTGAGTATAGATGTGTCTCGCAGGACGGTACAGTTCCGTTACAGAGAAGAGCAAGAGAGTTTAGAGATTTGGCAGGGTAAGAGAGCAGCTTCAGCAGCTCCAGCGGCGCAGAAGGTTAAGACCTTCATGATATACATGTGGCACAGGCTTTCTATGCCCACGGAGAATACCATAAATGACCTTCTCGGCTCTAATACGCACCGCTGACATCCTCAGTTGCGCTCAGCTTATAGCGTTGAGGAGTCCCTGTATGGCATGCAAATAGTAGGCTTCACCATGACATGCGCCAACTCATTATAGGAATTGACCACATTCATTTCTACCAAGCCAGCGGACCCTGGCCTTCTGACACTCGGCGTTGTCCTCATGAAACTGCGTGTGGCGGCAGATGGCGCCCTCCTCTAAAGGGGCAGTCAGGCCATAGTAACCAGCTGTAGCATCATACAATGCCAACGCCATCTTCTTCTCCGAGAACATGATATCGTGAATCATGGTTGCAGAACAAATACATAAGCATTTGCAAAGTTAAGTGCGCTTTTGTCTACTTCTCATAGGAAGAATCCCAGATAAACTGCATCTTGTTAATCGAAAGAGCATAGAACCTTTAATACCAGTCTGCATCACATTGACAGGCATTGGAAGAATTGATCATAATAAGTAAATAAAGTAGTTATTACTTTAACTGGAAGATTATCTGAGTTATAGAGAGACTGAAGCATATATTACAGCCTTCTGTGGTTTAAATAACTTAAAATTAGCTTTTCAACATGAAAATATCTCCCAAGGTGGTCAAACATAGCCGAGAGACTTGGTCAGAATACTACTATAAGCAGGGTTAGTGAGGGACTATATACTTGAACAGAAGTAAGGCTATATATTACCTTTCTGAGAGCAAATCAAACCCCCTCAGGAGGAGGCTCTTTAGGCAAAAGAATTATTGATAATAGGTAGCGGCCTACCAGACTGGACGAGATTGTGCAGTTGTGACGGCTGTGGTGGCAGTGACGGCACGCCTATTGAGAGGGATCTAGAAGTTGTTAAAAGAATTGAACCGCCACATAGAAATAGGCGGCAAAATATATATAAAAAGAATTAAATATGATTTATGTTGGCCATCATTATCATCTTAGCGTAGCCATTAACGCGTACGATATTGCCACTGTCGCATTTGGAGTCTTGCTTTTGCCTCGCGGCAAAGGCTGCCTTGACTGCAACCTCTGGCGCCGTGACGACAACATTCCAGCAGTCAAATGAACAGCCAATACTCAGTATAGAACTTCTGGCAATGGTATAAGGGGTCAATTTATAAAAACTGACGAACGGCACGTCCAGTCAAAGAATAATGGGAGGTCAAGATTGCACACTGGGCAGCTTTATACCCCTGCAAAAGGTATCAGTATCACACGCAAAAGCTCCAAATGAGCAAAAAGAGCAATCAACGGCTCTAGAACAATGTTGCCACGAGTGCAAGCTGGTTGATATGGATACTTGTTTGGCTTGGTAGACCTGTTCCACACAGCCGGAGAAACCCGGCGCAAACCCCTTGCAACAATAGCCAAGGAGGTTAATTGAAGGAAACGGAAGAGCTGTTTGGTTTCCCACAGGAAGCTTTCTTTTGTCGAGGAGAAACCTTAAGAGAGGACGTCACGTCTTTGCTAGCCAAACCTGAACTTATCGTTACAGGAGTCTTGTACGTCTTGTACAACCATCTTGAGTCGTCTCCAGACGTGTCATAAAATTTGTAAAAGCCACCGGAGTGAAAGTTTCGGGAAACCAAACTTGAGAGTCAAACTGGTACAGCCACAAATACAGGAGAGAAGTATCGTGACCATAGATTTCAGCCATCGCTCAAACCGTGTGAAGACTGCGAAGGCAAAGTTTCTGAGCCACTCCCTTAAAACAATGACGGCGGTTCAAGAGAAAGGTTCAGAGCAGATGCTCTTTGCTGCCTACTGGGGCTGAAGTTCCTTCGATACGGAATTAATTACTCAGGGAAATAAACGGAACTTATGGCTGTCCAGCAAGTATCGCAGCGTAAGGCCGAGACTTACTGTGTCTATCGGAGGTGCGTGGTTAACTGGAACTCTTATTTAAGTTATCTAGTTCTCTCAAGGAATGCAATGAGGATTACTGCTACCTCAAGCCGTCATTCCAGACGATTCATGGCCCAAATCAAGCAACTATCCAAATCACGCTAACTGTAATCAGCGCCATGTTTGATGAATTTTGAAATTGCACAATTATAAGAAGGCTTGGGGTTGAGGGAAAGGGAAAACAAAGTAGACTAAAGTTTATGTATGAAGACTCTTTCTAGCAATCAAAACTTCTAGCGTATAGCTTATCTATTAACCTTCTAGTTGAGTATATAGTAGCAATCTGTGGTGAAGCGCGGAGACCCTCGAAAGGGGGCCTCAGGCCACGTACGGAGGGTATGTGAGGAAGCAAAAAGGCTTGTATTTGGTGCGTATGGGAGGCCTGATCTGAAGGGTATTTATACCCGTATGACCAGGGCCGAAGTGGCTGAAAAGTGGGTTACGGAGCGCAGCCCGTATCACGACATCTAGATAAAGCCCTTGTTCAAGCTATAATAGGGGATAAGCATTACTATATAATAGATTAAACACTTTACTTTAGTGTTTTCTCCCCATTAACTTCATCGCTTCGCTCCTTCGTGCTCCGCTTGCTCCGCACAAATACGCATCTCCAAAATCGCGTCGCAGCCCACTCGGATTCCATCAGACTCTTGATCTTCTTCATTGAACTGATGTTTATCTTCTTTTTTGACTTGGCGGGCGGACTGTATGTGACATAGTCGGGTTCGTCGCTATCATTGTACACAAGACGAGCTCGGGAGGTCGGGCTATGTTGGAGGTGGTCCTCCCAGGATAGCCCAAGCTCATGCAGTTTCTTGCACTCGACTTGCCAGGAACGCAAGGAAACGGTCCTCTGCGGGTCCGAGAGGCACATGTCGCCTAACCTTTTTAGACTCGGATGCCATTCCTTGATTTTCTTAAGTATCAACCCTACCAGCGCCAGGAAGGCTGGTCCATGACCGGTGATACCGAAGGTGTTAATCATAACTTCGCGACACTTGCCTCTACGACATACGAAGAGAGCAAGATAGACGTGCACCATCTCGTGTATAAGTGTAGTCACGATTGTCGGCCAGCTGCTTTCGGAGAGCGAGCGTTTGTTCGTGCCCATCAAGGCTGTAAGGATTTTGATTATGAATTGAGCACCAGACTCGACAGGTCCTCGAAAGGCAACCCCCAGACATGAGAACAGGCACCCGGATCCTGCCGGCAGATTTCACCTGCCAGGTTGCCAGCCCATTGCTGCTCAAGTCGGCCATCTCGCGGTACGGTACGAGCCTGTTGAGACGGGCCGTGTGCTTCAGCATGGACGGCTCGTGTGTCCCCGGCACCAACATGAGGGCGTCTTTCATGTCGTTGGGAAACGGAATACTTGCAGGCTCCCCTGGCGGAAGGAACGGATCCATGCTGACGCGAAAGTCGCTGACGCCGTTACCGAACCCTGAAATGGTGATGCCGGCGAGCGGGTAGGCAGATGACGCTTCATCGGCATGCAGAGCGGCTTCGACGCACGCTTCCGGCGTGCCCAGCGAGTGACAGTGAATAGGGATGGAAGAGCAGTCGTTGGGTAGCCCGAATCTTTCCATAGTGCCGGGAGGATGGTGTCGTGCAAGAAAGTCCCCCACGCCTCCTGGAAAGATATCTCTGACGGCATGTCGTCGACCGGCGATGTACCGTCGTAACCTGGACGGTTGATGGCCACAAATACCACACTAAGGGCGTCGCTCAAGTGCCGCGCGCTGTATGAAGCGACGTCAAAGTAAGCAGACGTGTAACAGCCGCCGTGCAGCGCCACGATGAGGGTTAGATAATCGGGTCGACGGCCGCCTTCGGTCAGTACCGGGATATTGTGCAGACTGCTGACGATTTTGCCACCCGGAAGGTCAAGTTTAAAAGCTTGCAGCGTGTCGAATGATGTTGCGATGTCAGCGATGAACTTATATACTGGGGTAAAAGAGACACTCTTCAGCTCGTCGGCTACATAATATTAGAGACCATTGACTCCTCGTTTTGTGGATCAACATGATATAACGAAGCCAGAATTCCTGTGAAGAGCTTCCCACCAATTGCTTGCACCAAAGCATATGCACGATCCTGGCGGGCACCCTTTACAGTAAGTATATAGCAATTAGCCAGTGATGCATTATACAGTAGATGGCAACTTTACCTACCCGGGAAGACTATACAAGGGGTAGAATTGGTGTATCATTTACAAGCAACGAATATGTCCTATGCTACGTGGCTTTCATTTGGTGGCTACAGTTTGGATCTCAGATCAGGCCCGCTGAGAGCCCAGCCCGGCACTCTGGCACAGTCTATGTTCAGTTGTCCATAGTATTCCTAGCTCTTTTATAGAGATGCCACACTTAAAGTAGCTTATGTCGTGGTACCTCGACTCAACACTCGTCTTTCCAGACGATTAGAGGTGGAGATTTTCCAACTACAACTTACCCGTAACGCCAAATCCTGGAGTGCTTTCGGCCCGATACTACAAAACAAAGTCACTCAGTAGGACTTTTGACCATTAGGGATGAACGCATACGCTGATTCGTGATAATCGCAAGCTTTTGAGTTCTTCGACAGGACCGCCGGTGAGATGCTGGCACATATGGGCAAGGTGTGGGTGTTCAGAACTCAAGATTTTCCATCGAGAAGCATGGAATTAATACCCTTGAGGGGATGCTCCGGCTTTCACAGCAATCGTCGCAACTACAGAGTCTAGCAAAGCCCACTGCATCATCTCAACGACAACAACCTTTCACAGCAAGTACCACTTCTCCGTCAAGAAAAATGTCGTTCCCTGTGGGCCTATTCCGATGTCGTCGCCGTCTAAGAGCTACAATCAAGAGTTGCAGCCCTACATATGTGTCTGTTGGATACGCCATCTCATGCAATATGGGGCCGTCAACATTGTTACGACGTCAGATTCTTGGCAGTTAAATCTTCGGGTTGAAGAAGCAATGAAGAACATTCTTTCTAATAACACCCCTTCGGACAACAGAGCTACCAGTCTTTTCATGTATCTTCATCTCATCAAAAACCAATGATGAAGTTCTCCAGTGTCGTCTCCGGACTTGTCTGCCTCACTCTTACCGTGCTTGGAGCTTGGTGCACATCCTGGGGCATCTCAACGAAACTTAGCTGGGTAAGTTGGCAACCCTGAGCTCAATGGCTTCATGTCCCTTACTTGGATATTTGAAGCTGACATTCACTCAAGGAGGCTGGGAGATGTCAATTTCGCGTATGTTGGCCGTGACAACCATGCCAATGCTCCTTTATTACGGCAAATCTAATGTGCCGGCATATGGGCTCCCACTCTGGACGAATAAAACATTTGGCGCGGTGACTGCATTCGCCCGGAAGGCAACAAGGCTAATCGTGGTGACTATGGTGTAAGTCTTGGCATTCCCTGTAAGCGTATGAAGATTGTAGCTGACATGGCATTGTTGTATGTTCCTTGCGTAAGTTCTGGATTACCAAGTATTTTATACGAACAGTGATGCTGAATGTTCCATTTAGTGCAAATAACTTGTTGAAGAGAACCTGTTGAAACAGTCGCCTTGCGCTCCGGACATTTCCATTCACTCGTATATTTTTTAGGGTATCGGGTAAACGTCACACCCAGTCGAAGCCGGATCAAACAACTCAGTCCATCGGCCTGCGGCCAGTGGATGTACATACTCAACGAGCGAGTTTACCCAGGATTGGCTTCCAAGTCCAAGAGACCTTAGGATCATTTAGCGAGTAACACAGCTGCTAGTCAATGCTCACTCAGGCTGCTCTGCGATCCTGAACGGGGTTCAGATATCGAATGCAAGCGCAAATCATTAACAGATTGGGATGCCAAAAATGCCCTTTTTAGAATATTTGGAACTTTTGTGACGTGGCTGGAGCCTATTTGAGAGATGGAGACCAAGCGACATGTCTCGAAAGGATCCACGCACTTGCAGAGCTCGCTCTGAGATGCAATCAAGACAGGGCTTACCGCCGGAAGAAGCCGATGAAAACTGATCTACTACATCAGCTGTAATACAATTGGAAGTATATGAAGTGTGGATAACGAATCGGCTGAGTCTGATGTACCCGGGGCTAGCACACTGTGTACTGATGACGGTCGACCGATGACTAGGGAAGGGATGGTGACGGCATATTGGCTTTTGACAGGCGTGGGTTTCTGAAGATGCGCTCAACATACTGTCTCTGATACTTTTCGGACCCTGGTATACTCATCGTGGCCAGGGCTCTAGGCGTTGGCGCGTCCGGTCCTTGACAAAGGATCAAGCACGAATTTCAGCTGCATTTCTTGAACCAGTTATTCCGTGGCACATCATCGAACCTCCAGCTCAATCAAACCCGATACGGGCCAGTCTCTATTTTCAAGTTCAGGGCACACACGCAAGTTGAATTGCTGCCTCGCTAGCCTCTGGGTTGGCTAGGCGAGCTGAGGCCTCTCGACCCTATGAAGACCCAAGACGCCCCACTGGGAACTTCAACTTGTCTTGGCCACAGATCTGGCTGTAGATACATCGTGGAACGAAACCAACGCCAGAAACCCCGATTCCACGGGCTCGCCTCTCTTGTCGTTCATTTCTCGATCCCCCGTATCCCGGACGTGGAATGGCACTACTCTCACACTCCACGACAGCGCCGAAAACAAAAAGTTCTCCAAAAAAAAGCCTCCGTGGGTCGTGATGGTCGGCTACGACCCAAAAGATACGGAAGCTCGGAAGTGCAGGGGGCGGAAGACGATGGTGAAAGTTCACGTGAGCCAATGGACGTGTACGAGATGCCGCTGTACCTACCGACCATCAATCCCAACTTCGTGGAACAACCCCCCCTCCCCGGTCACGACACGGCAAGGCATCAGAGACGTCTTGACGCTATCGAAAACCTGCATCACCGACCACCGCGAGCGCTGACCGAGGTGCTCCATGATGAGATACGCGCGCTTTCCGCGCCGTCAACTGCCACGTTGTCAACCCGCCCAAAGACCGTTTCTACGCTAATTAGGTATTGGCCATGGTTGCCCCGCGGCCGAGGTTATCCCGCTAGTGAAGATCTCACGATGGTCTACGGAGACATACGTACATACATAGGAGCAAGGGGGTGGGCTCGGCAATGTTGAACACTTACTCATGATCCTGCAGAAGGATTCCCATTGCCACAATGGGAGACACGTCAAGACCAGGTTGAAATACGCTCCATCAAGGCAGGCGGTTGAGCCCGCAAACTCTAAACAGGGGCCGGAAAATTTGCACATCACAAGAAGAAGAAAGAAACTCTGAGATTGTAAACTTTTATACATGACATGATGGCGCAGCGTTGTCGAAACAGATTGGACCCCGACGACGATCAGCACACGAGAAGAACCCACCCGCAATACGGATACATGGTAAATACGGATCTTCACAAGTCCAGATATGTATGCCTAAACTCTTTTCTTCGACTTTTTTTTTTTTCAACGGCCATCTCCCTTCCGCCCCCAGATGAAAAATGCGGTCAGAATGGGGGGAGGGGTGACTCCAATGCTCAGCAACTCGAGTTAGACCCGGCAATTGTAACTCGTTTCTGGGCTGGGCGGACAAGGCCCCTTGTCGTGGACTAACTCAAGCAGAAATGGCGCTCCGATGGTTCGGGGACGACTGACCGACGATCGCAAAAAAGAAGGACGGGTTGTTACAAGGGTTGATTCATCCTGCCGAAGGAACTGGTGACCATAAGGTATGACAAGTAAGTATCCGTAAACCATGCCGGCCAGCTGCACTACTTGTACTCAATCTTGCCATTTCCGGCGTCGGGCTGTCGGGAGTTGATTCGACTCCATGCAATATCACAAGCGTGCCAGATTCGACGGGCAAAAGTCTGAGAATCGTAAAGACCGTTGCTAACAAACTTGCTAAACCGTGAAGACCAAGTAGAAATCCCCAGAACCCAAACAAATGGTACAGACAAGAAAAAACAAAAAATCAGATGGCCACCCATGGTATCTCGTTGCATCTTTCCCATAAAAACCCCCGTCGCGATCAATCATGCCTTCATGCGGTCAAATAGCTCACCGATACGGTGCTCAAAGGGAGCCAGGGGGTGCTCCTCGCCCAGGCCCAGGTCCTTCAACTTGTACCGGACGTTCGTAGTGTGCATCGCCATGTAACCCCTGACGCTCTCGTTCCACGAGTCTTCGTACACGCCGCGACCCTTGAGGATCGCCGAGACCCTCTTGGCCGACGCTATCGTGTCGGCGTTGACCTCCTCGAGAACGGCCAGCACTGGCTTGCCCGACGTCAGGGCCCGGTTGTGCATGTAATTTCTGGTGTCGCCCCCGAGCTCCTCCTTGTAGAAGCTAAGCAAGGGGGAAAGCAATGGTTAGCGGAAAATGTCACTCGTGTCACTGGTACCATGGTTTCACCCAAAGGTGGGTTGAATGAGGGCATGAAGAACGTACGAGAGAACGTCGTTGGAAATGTCAATGAACTTGGCCATGTCGGGGATCGCCTCGAGGAACTGTGAGACGTCCGGATATTGCTCCTTGGGGTAACAGAAGACGGCGTACGCAACGTTCATGCCCGATAGGTCGCGGTAAAAGTCGGGAAACTTTTCGCCGGCGCGCGTAACCTTGAGCTTTTGGAACCCCTCGTGGCGCTCGAGCAAGTTGCTCGTGAGGAACTTGAGGACGGAGAGCTGGAGCATGTTGGCCATGACGGGGTCGAAAAGATCATGAGCCTCGCGCAGGAGGGTCGCGATGCCCTCGAGGAGGTTGTTGAGCTGGCGCTCGCCCTTGAAGAAGCGCTGGTGGAAGACCATGGCCTCCTCGACCATCTGGTCGTTTTGCCCGACAATGTCGTCGTACTGCACGACGAGCCAGGTGAAGAGGCCGACGTAGCCCTGGACGATCGTGGGGTGACGGGGATGGGCGAGCTGGTGAAGTGGTTAATTAGCATTACATCATTGCCACCCCCATAAGAAAAAGAAAAAAAAAAACGTGGCGACGTAGGGCTGGGATATGTCAAAAGTAGCAATAACTTACAAGCCCTTCCGCGTAACCCAGGCGGAAACCTTTGGCTGAGATGGGGGTGTCAAGGGGGACGCCCATCTCAACAGCCCTCTTGTACATGTACTCGAGCAAGGCCTCGACGGCCTCCGCCTTGAGCACCGGCGCTCCGGGGTAGTTCAAATGCTCCAGCAGTCGGGCACAAACGGGCCTGACGGCGGAGGCGAGCCGGCTCGGATTCTGGGCCAGGTCATCGTCAAGCCGGATGCGCTTGGGGGAGAACAAGCTCCACAAGGAGCTCAGGACGCGGAGCCACGTTGTGGTAGTCGACGAGCTTGCGGAGTGAGCTCCGAGACTAGTCTTTACGATAACCATGACGAAGGAATATTGGGGGGCAAGGTTTGCAAAGACGGCGAGAGCTGGTATAATACTGCGCGGCAAGAGGAGCAGGGTGATGGGATAATACTCGAGTTTGAAAGAGTCGGTGAATCAGACTTCGAGCTAAGAAGAAGCACAGACTGAAACTGAAATCACTATAACCATCGAGAGCAGACGGGGGGAGACCCAGGAGTCTTTATGAATAACCGTTAGGACTGCTACCTCGGAACTTGATACTTGTTAAGTGGGCAAACTGTGAAGACAAGTTCGCGAAGTCCATCATGGAATGGCAAACGCGGCCAGAGTCATGTCTCGTCTCTGCAGTGTGATATCTCTTGTTGGCGATGCATTCGATACTATGAACCCTGCTGCAGGGTTGAGAGCTGGAGAACGGCAATATGGCCCGCAAAGAGAGGCGCGTGTGTTTGTGCGTCCTTCCATTCGAGGTGTTTGTCAGTCCTTTGTGGGATGAACTGCCAAGGATCTATCGGCGAATAGTAGCGACAAGAGATGAGAAACGGTGGAGGTTATCACCGATGAGGACGTCCCATTTCCACTCGGTGGCGCGAGCTTGGGTGGTGGGGGGTCCGAATGAGGGGCGAGAGTAGAGGCAAACAGCCTCACCTTCTCGACTCAGATCTGCGAACAAAAGACCGACGATACTTGTGCACACATAGTGACGCATAGGGTGCTCCCCAGCCACCCACGCCGTTAGCACACTAGATCGAGCGTCAGACGGACCTTATCGACCGTACCAAGCATGCTCTGTCTCTGGTCTTCTGCACTGCACAGACGATGGAGATGCACATTTTCTTAGCTTCCTCTGTGCGTACCACGTACGGAGCACACAGAAGAAGGTCTTTCTTGCTTCTCTGAGCGGTCTTTACGCCGACGATGACGACGCACGTGAGTTTTCTCGAGTCAGTCGTCGGTGGGGACACGTCCTATGAAGGGAGACAATAAGAGGAGCCGTAAGTTTCCCGACAGGCCGTTGTGCCATGCTGGACCATGCATGAAGCAAGTGGGGATGATCCAGGGGTCCTGCGAACGGTACTTGTCCCAATCATGGCATCATGGCTGCTGGCCTTTGGCCAAGTTGTTACCCCAAAGTGGTCATGGGAGGGATGCGGTGAGAATCCACCATGGGCCCTCCTCTGGTTCTCTGCCCGTCAGCAAAATTGCGAACTTCGCTAACAAGTCTCAACAGACAACCCCCAGTCCGAAGCTGCTGAGCAGTTCACCTGCCATCTTTGAGGCTGTAGCAAAGGCTGTTTGCGAACAGAACCAGAAAACGACATAGTTGCGTGACGTGGGATCCAATGACGTTGCCAAAGAGCTCAATGGCGGCCCGGCAATAGCCCAAGACAGCATTGTTTGCTTCCTTCTTGATGCGGTACAACCCCCTGAACCCCTAGTCAAGACGAGCGTGAAGATCGCTGGGGCCCAGAACTCCAGAAGTGGGCAGAGCAGAGGGCCAACCACATCTCGCGATAGCAGCAAGTACCGAACCTCTTCCCAGGACCCCCTGCGCTCTGAAAATCTCGAGCAGAGGATGGATCATGGCAACAGCCGGTAATGTGACGACCCCAGATACCCTGCCCGCAGCGGTTGGGTCCGCTTTCGCGCATTCGTGGTATAAACGCCTGGCATCCCTTTCTCGCTGTTGGTGGTTTGCTGCATTCTCCGTTTCCTTGTTGGTGTGACACCTTCGGCTGTTCTGGAAACCCACCCCTGGCCCTGCGTCAACTGCCCTGCCCAAACCCTCGGACACTCCCACTTTATTACGCAGGTGTTGCAGAGTCGGACTGGATAGAGAGTCGTTGGTCGAACGAGAGAGAGGAAGAACGTGGATTGCCTATCGAACAGACCATCAGACGATCAGACAGATCCTCTGTGTGGGGGTTGAGTAATCTTTCTGCAGCTCATCCGCTTTTTAACTCGTACGACACCGGACTACTGGGTACGCTTTACGCTTTACGCTCTGCGTTTTTGTTATACCCTGGCTCAGGATACGAATTGGGGAAAGAAAAGAAAAGGCAGAAGAGCAAGCTTGAGCAATGAGCATCACGTACAGGCGTCTGGACTCGTCAAGGCGCGAGATTCGGCTAGTCGAGATACAGTCGGCCCGCAGCCTCAACGACCCCATCGAGTGCCGCATCGTCACGGTCCGCCTGACGGACGATCTGGAGTTCATCGCCCTATCGTCGCTCTACGGCGATGCTACCGAGACGGACAAGATCCTCGTCGGCGGCATGCCCGTCACCATCACGGCCCATCTCTCGCAGGCCCTGAAGCAGGTTCGCGCGGTCTTCTACCCGACCATCTCTCAGCGCTTCCAGCGCATGCCGGCGCGTCGTCCCCACGGCGCCCCGCGCTGGTTGAGGCAGCTCTTCGGTCTCAGCACGACACCGCGCCACGATACCGAGAGCCGGTGTCTACGCGTGTGGTGTGACTTCCTCTGCGTCGACCCCCGCAACGAGTACGAGAAGTCAAAGCAGCACACCGACATGCGCAGCATCTATAGGTCGGCGGAGCTCGTCGTCGGATGGCTGGGCGACAAGGCCGAGCACACGGACGCGGCGATGGCAACTCTCGCGCAGATCGAGGACGCCATGCCGCCCCACTGGGGCGACCCCGGCGACAGGGAGAAGCACCCGAAGGACTACTCGCCGACGCATGAGTGGGCGAAGAAGATTGAACACATCTGGGCACCCGGGCCGGACGGCGAGATTCCGTTCATGATGCCGCACTGGCTCGGCAGCAACGACTTCATGACCAGACAATACTTCCAGCGCCGATGGATCCTCGAGGAGCTCGCCATGGCCCGGTTCCCGACGTTCCTCATCGGCGACACTATCGTGCCCTGGAAGCAGGTACTTCGTCTGAACCGCATGATGGAGGAGTTCAAGTACCACCCATCCAACGTTTTTCCACCGGTAAGTTCCTTCCCGTCACGGACGAAGAAGCAGCACGACGTGGGGGGGGCGGAAAAAGCCTCGTTGTTTGCTTTGTGTCGTCATCTGCATGATGAAGTGTACTTTGCTGACTCGGTGTTCAGCACTTGGCGGCAATGATTGCCGACTTGCCCCTGGAAACCGCGCACAAGTTGCTCGATGAGTTTGCCAGGAGAGAAGCATTGGAAGATGCCAAGATCCTGAGAGAGCACGCCGGAAGTAGCAGAGCCACCTCGTCGACGAGGTCCACCGACATGTAAATTTCCAACGGTGTGTGATGTTGCGGTCGATAGGCGTCTGCTCAAATATTTTCGGACACAGGTGGGGTTCCGAGGCGGAGATGGTTCCGGGCCTGCTAATTGCTAATTGGCGAGCGGCTCCCGTCATCGTGGAGGGATGTTCGGGATTTCTATTTCGTATATTGGGAGGTTTCCATGCGTGGACGGTTTCAGCGTTGTAACGGATGAGGATACCCAAAAGCATTTCTTCGTTTTTCTCCTCCGCTTCCTGTCGTCATTTGAGACACAGCAATTGATCCTTATTTTCCCCTTGTTTTATCGTCCTGCTTGGGTTCGTCTGTTCTTTACCAGGCAAGACCTTGCGGGAATGGTATTAATAGGTGCATCATGAAACCAAAGCGACGAGCTTTCCACGTGGTATCGACGAATCTCCGAAGAAATTGGACGGGAAGTTGCAGCACCTAGCGCCGAGTGCCGCTGCCCTGACGTCGACCCATCACTGTGTAGTGTCCACATCACGACTGATAGACCTGGTCCAATAATCAGCACTATCAGCGGACAGCTCGTGGTTGACGGCTCCCATGGGCTTCCCGGGGTGTGCTTGATGGGTGGCGGGGTGAATGCTCAGATAGCCCGGAGACGTTACACTGAGCTGCTGCTGAAGAATACTCAGTATGGGCCGGACGGGAGAGCCGCCGACCAACTGCATTGTCACGCCGTATCCGAGGAATACTGCGTAATTACTACGCTGCGCATATTGACGTGGACTGACCCGAGGGAATTCTTTGTCCAACGCCCCAGCTGAGGGTTGCATGCTGCAGGCTTTTTGCTCCGCCCCTACTTGCACGAATGTGGCTTAGCCGAGGGGACCCTTGACTTGCTTGTCCAGTGCAGGGATTTGGCTGCTGTTCATCAACCGCTCTCCAGTTTAGGAGCCCGTTCTCTTTCCAGTGCCAACAATCATGGCCGAGGACCCGGGCCCTGGAACAGTTGTTGAACGGCAGTATTTGTAAAACCTGCGCAAATTCAGCGGCGTGTTTGTCATGCAGACGATGCGGCACAGAGTTTGCCAGTTGCGTACGTAAGGTCGGAGCTGACGACAATAGGATGCACCGAGTGACAACAATCAATGACAGCTTCCTTTCATCGTTGGCAGTTGCATGAATCTGTAGTCGGTATACAAACGTTCCCGCCCCTCGCCTCCTTGGCTTTGAGAGGCTGGAACCGATCGTAAGCACCGCGAATAGGTCTGCATGGTATGTCAGCACATGTCATCTGTCACGGAGCAGCCAATACACGAACGGAAGACACACACTAACAACACGAAGATTGGTGGATGCCGACGACTACAGCACCTCGAATGTTCTGCGTTGGTGCATGTCAGAGACGAATTGGCAGTATTCTGCTCGATGTTCTTCAGAGAAGAGGTCGGATTGCTAATTTGTGGGGGTTGTTGCCTGTCGAGAATACGAGATGGCGTGCATGTCTTGGCTGACAAAGTCGCCGACAAGCGAGGAGCGAGAAGCGAGAAGCGAGGGCGCACATGCATCACGTGACGTGCATACCGCGCACAGTATTGCCGGCGGCAGACTGTGCCGCGAACCTGCATGTTGGACGAGAGGCTCGAGCTCCGCAAGGCCAACTACCAGCCATCTCGAGCCTACGTGAACGACTTCGACTTCGAAAAGCCATTGTGAACTTTGGCCAAGGTATCTGCTAGAACTCACGATGAATTTGAGCCAGTCGGCACTTCTTGATGCGAACCAGTTTCTCACCTGTCATGGGTCATCGATGCCCCTTCGTCAATCTGCATTCACAGTGCAGCGTCATCGCGATCCCAGGCGACCGTGTCGGACGCATGTCTCGGTAGTTGCCAGGGCGAAATATTGGCTATGGTGCGGATGAATTTGCATACCTCGTCAGCTCGGAGTGTCACCAGACGCCACTGGGCCGTCACCCAAAACTACGAGAGCCTCGATGCGGCCGTGCAAGACGAAAACCTCACGTGGTAGTTCTCGATCCAGGACAGATTCGAATCAGATCTGCATTTTACACAGAACCCAGCTTTCCTCCTTCAAGGGTAAAGCATCTACCACCGGCGACACTTGTCCTCTT
The DNA here is from genome assembly GCA_004366825.1 of Colletotrichum spinosum. NCBI lineage: Eukaryota > Fungi > Ascomycota > Sordariomycetes > Glomerellales > Glomerellaceae > Colletotrichum > Colletotrichum spinosum. Next base: position 188,004 of record QAPG01010712.1, read on the forward strand.
AGCTTCTTCTTTTCTACAGCCCGAGAGACGGCGCGTCGTTATAGTGGACAGTCTTTGCCATCTTGGAAAGGCATCGCCTCATTGACTTGGACGGTGCTGATGCTCTGCTGCCTTTCGCTCTTGACTGGCTGGAGGGCTCAGTCGTAGAAACGGTAGTCGGGTTCCCGCGAGCTAGAACGGCGCCACCAAAGCTTCTTCCAGACCTATTTGGGGCTGGCTTGGAATGTCACCCATCCAGAGTCGGCCTTGCTACCGAGGACTGGACCGCCGGGAATGTCCACCCGACAACCAAGCCTCAGGAATCGCTATCCTCATGCGGCGAAGTGGTCTGCTCAACGCCAGCTTTGCTCACATTCCTGATCGCTCGCAGATCGGACGGCTCGATTCTTTGCTACCCGACGCCCTGCACCGCATTCGTCTCACGATGCGCGGCCGCTGACACCGAGAAAGCCCAGATTCCAAGACATGGGATCGAAGGTCTCTTTATTTGTGTGTCTTGGCAACGTAGCTGGCAAACTCCATCTTTTCTTGTTGGTTCTATAAGATACAAGGCACTTCACCGCACTGTTCCCCTTCCCCACAAGAAAGTGAGAGGAGGTTTTACTTTTCGCAGTTCACCGTGGTTTACTTGCAGAAGTTAGCCTCAATTCGACGACGCTGAAGCACGAGATGGATCTTCCACAGCTACCACCAGAAGTCCTGGCTGAGGACAGGTCACCTACCGTCATTGGCGTGGTGACCATGTGCCTCTTCATTACCACCACGTTACTTGGCCTTCGCCTCTGGACTCGAGCGTGCGTCGTGAAGCAAGTAGGCGCTGATGACTACGCCACAATATGCGCATGGGTAAGTGGCTGATGCAACATGCCCTCATCGAGAATGTCGTTAGTCTAACGTTGACGCAGCTGTCCGTCATGGGTTGTGGACTTGTCATCGTCATAAGTGAGTTTACCAGCATCGACCATCCGTTGGATCCGACTGACACCAGAACAGTGACCAGATTTGGTCTTGGAAGGCACGAACAAACAGTCGGTCCCGATGAAATGATGAAATTCATGCAGGCAGGTACTTTGGCATCTTGGCTCGAATATACAGCTAACATGTGGTTACAGTGCTTCTGGCTCTCGACAGTATTCTACGGTCTCGGTCACCTCGCATTCAAGATGTCATTCTTGCTTCAGTATTACCGGGTATTGGTCACACACCACATGCGCAAGTGGTACGTTGCAGCAATGGTAGTCGTCCTCGCATGGGGTCTCTCCGTCCTGGTCATGTCCTTGGCGTTCTGTGTACCCATCCAGGGCTTCTGGGATCATTCAATACCTACCAAGTGTTTTTCTCAACACATCCTCTACTACGTCTTCGGAGCGTGTAGCATCGCTACTGATATCATCATCTTCCTCCTCCCACTGCCTGCGCTCTTCAAGCTCCAGTTGCCGCGATCCCAAAAGCTCTACTTGTTGGGAATCTTCAGCTTGGGATTTTTGTAAGTCTTTCAGATGCTCATTACCTAAATTTCGACCGCTAACCATAGCTCTTTCAGCATTGTGGCTATATCTGTCTTTCGGCTGCAGTTCCTGCAGATCAGGCCAGACTTCACCTACGGGAACGTAACGCCTGCTCTGTGGTCTCTTGGCGAGCTGTCTGCCGCAATGCTTTGCCTCTGCCTACCGCCATTGAAGGCACTCGCTACTCGTATGGGACTGGTAGTACCCACCAAAACTGGCGCATCGTCGAATAACCGCAAGAGCAACCTCTTGGGCAGCCCTTCGACAAATATCACGGCTCGGACCGGCGAAATCACCCAACCAAACTCACCCGGGGAGAAGCCGAGAAACTTTGGCAACTTCTTTACTGAGACCGAGCTGGACCAGAGCGAGCGGAGCACCTCATCCTCATTGCCACCGGTGTGAGATGAGCAAGAGAAGAAATCATGACTTACGACTTATGCATATTCAAGGCGCAATTCATTCGATATGGGCTATATCTAGACAATACTCGGTGGTCATCTTATTAGCTCAGCCACGTAATTACCCCAGCATTTTTGTCGTTTCTTTTTCTGTTTACATCACGGCCCATACCTACCTCATATTAATAATAAGAACTTTTGATGAAACATTACTTGCAGCTAGCCCCAGCCCCAGGCAAAGGCCGTGTTCGATCTCGGAGACTTGTAGCCGATGTGAACAGATGTAAACCGGTGGATCACTCCAGACCTACTGTGACAGAGTCGGTGAGTCCGAATGCAGACGCACGGCGATCATCAATATGATGTCACCAACGTTCTGCTTTTGTGATATTGCGGGTTTCTCTCAGCGACGGCGACTGGGCTTCCGCACGTCGTCTGAGGTTCCTCGCGGTTAGATGCCGCTTCTGAGCAAACCGCAGAAGACGGCTGTCAGATGAACAGTGCTTTAATTAGTCATTCCTAACACAAGCCCTGAAAGACCCCTATAAGTACGCTGGGTTTCGAACCTGTCAATACCCAGTAGCATCTCCCGTGTACCTGCATCATCATCTCTGGGGTATCCCAGGGACCTGATCCAAGGGCTAGCCAAGCCTCGTGAAAAGCTGGGATGGTCCTTACCGCGCACTCGGATTTGTCCGATTTCTCGGAGTTTCGAGTAGACGACAGGGGGCAGTGCAGTTTCAAGGGGGTTCTTCGTTTCTGGGTGGATCTAAGTGTTCGTTACGACCTCGCGGCATCACCATGCTTGGCTTCCCATACGGACTCTGGGGGCCAACCAGATTCAAACCACACAGAGTGGGATAGACTAGAGGCAGACATGTTGTATATTAAACTTCATTTAATTGGCCGTTACTAAGGTAATATGGTAACTCGGGTGCGATTTCCAACTCTGAGGTGCGAGTCTCGGTAGTCACCTAGCAAGGAGACCCGCTGCGCGCCGCATTCTTGCCGCGACCAGTGCAGCAAGCTCTGTAGCCAGCAAATTGATCCGCATTCAAGCAGCACTTTGGAGTTTAGTTAGAAACAACCCAAACTTGACTCTGTGTATGCGTCACCGTGCGGCTGGCTTACCGTCGAACCGAGGAATGAAGTGTCGACACGCCCGGGGCAGCAGGCTTTCTAGTCGGCTTCGAGGCTGTTCAACGAGTTACCGGTGCTGCAAAACCCGAGTGTGTTTTGGGATAAGGCAGCGCTGAAAAGCAGCGCTTGGAAGTTGTCAGCTCACGTGCACGTCGTACTGAGGTTGATAGAGACGGTTACTGACACGAGACAAGGCTGGCGGACAGACGCATGTTGGCTTGAGATGGAGGCTATGAGGCGGGGAAAGGAGCGGTTGAAGACGAGCTGCAGAGAAAAGGTAACCGACTGGCTACAGAAGCTGGTAATTATATACCCGTTCCCTTCAATGTATGGATACAGCTGCCGGATGTGTCGGTGTTCATAGCAATGATTACTGACTGAGAAGACGGCGATCAAACTCTATCAAGTTCAATTGCCCTGGCATGGCTCTACTTGGAGGGAAGAACAGCGCCTTGAAATTGCTGATTTCTTCCAGTAGGGATACATATTCACGCGCCCTAAGTTAGATTACTTACAAACCTCTTTAGTGTATATCCGCCCTGTCACTAACAACAAGCTCTAAGCCACGGCAAATACCAACTTACTCGTCGCAAAGTTTCTCCCTCACAAGCTCGCAGCAGTGAATAAAGGCTTGAACAACCCCCACGACTGTGATCACCTGGATCCCAGGTGGGCTGTTGCACCCGAGCTCGTACCTCAGCCCGAAACTACGCAGCTGGGGAACGTCGACGAACCACGACCTCATCTCGCCAAAGATGTACACGAGCAGAGAATGGACAGGCCCCCGGTGGAGACCGCCGCTGCTCCCGCGAGCCACGTCGAACTTGCACAGGTTCTCGGTGCAGCCGAACACGGCAATGTACGCGTGCGCCAGCTCGTGGACGATGGCCTCGAGAACCTCCGGGACGCAGGTCGCGTGTTTCGTGTCGACGTCGATGAGCACAAAGGGCGCCAGGCCCGAGCCGCGGGACATCAGCGCCGAGTGGCTGGGCCAGCGACCGCCGCAGCGCTCGTTTCCCTGCGTGATTTCGACTTCGACGTGTTCCATGGACAGGCCGAAGCGCTGCCGGTATCGAGTGCTGGGACGGGTGAGGTGGCCGCCGAGGAAGAGCTGGTCGACGAGCTCGGCGCACTCGCAGACGAGTCGGTAGTCGTTGTAGCTGTGAATGTACTTGGCCAAAACCCACTTCCGCAGAGTATGCTGAAGTTTCGATACTGTTTCGGGGTCTCGAAGAGGACCTTGTCTGGTGATGGTTTCTACCAAGGCGAGTAGAGAGTGCATGCCCGGTTGTGGGCGCCACGGGATAGTGCTGTCTTGCTGTCTAGAATGATTGAGATGCGGGTGATGCCTTTCACAGAAAGGGATGGCCGTCGAACGTTCATTCCCTGTCTCCTGTGAGGGCGTCGAGGTTGCCGTGGTAGATGAGTAGTTGCTTTGCTCCATTCTTGAGTCGCCGGTATTACCAAGTTTCTGAGATGTTGAATGGAAATGATGATATGATCTGAAGGATCTCGACATTACTGGCTGACAATTATGTTCTTATACGTCCGGGAAGGAAAATAATACCCATCGAATTTCAGGCAGTGAAAGCCGTGAAGAAGTTTCAGTTATGGACACTTGGTCAAGTTCTCGATGCCAGGGCTGGGTCGAACTCGAGGGTCGTCAAAGCCCAAGACGTGTTTCAGCTTATCGCGGCGCATTGTTGGACATAGATGTCACGGCTTCTTGGAGCTGGAAGGGCACTCTCTTTACACCCTCACTTTTGTACTTGCGCTCATCCACGGGTCGTATTCTGGTCTGGACCAGTATATCCAGCCTGGACGAAACTGACAAGTCATCTGCATTATCACAACACCCATTCAAATGCGAGCAAGCTCTGTGGCGTTGAGACATGCACTGTTGCCAACGCATGTATACAACTTATTCGGTCGTTAAACTCGGCCTTACTTCATGTTCCGAATAATTACCACTTTTGTAAAGGCTTGTTTCAAATGTTCAACCTCGGTGGGAACGGGCCAAGTCTCTTTTTCGTGTCTTAGTTGACCTGTTTGACTGCACGGTGTAAAAGAGGGGGTCAGATTCAGAGGACCTCCACACCTATTCAGAGGACAGCAATTTCCAATCACGCAAACTTCCTTCTTGGCAAAGCCTTGACAAGAAGCGGTTCCGTCAGTACCGCAGCTACCCACTCCTTGCGTTTCGGAAGCGTAACTGGCTTCCAGTCGTGTCCGTACGCGTGACTCTCGGGGTCATTTGGACTGACGATCTCGAAGTTCTGTAGTATCCTGGCCAAGCTGATGTGGAGCTCGTAGTAAGAGAAGCTGGGCAAGTTAGCAGAAGCGATTATCGATATGAAGCGTTCAACGTACTGAAGACCAATGCAGATATTCGCTCCCTTTGAAAATGGTATGTAGAACTTGTCTCGAAGTGCGTCTTCTTTGAGGCTCGTGCCGCTTTCGTCAACCCAGCGGTATGGGTCGAAAAGCTCGGGACTCGGGAATGCGTGCTTGTCTCTCAGGTACCAATTCGGCGATGAAGTCAAGACAGTCTATGACCGGTTACTCTCAGGTAGTTGACCGATTGAATGAATCCACTGCTCGTGACTTACTCCCCCGGGAAGGAACTTTCCGCAAAGCTCAACACCACCTTTGGGAACAACTCTGGGTAGCATGGCAGCGGCTGCACCAGCCCAGCGGACGCCTTCCTTGACACACGCCTTGAGCCTTGGAATGTTCTCCAAGGAAGCCATGTCGGTAGGAAAACCAAGATCCGCAAGGTCTTGATACACTTTGTGCTGGAAGGCCTGGTTCTGCGCCAAAGCGTACAACACGTGTGCTAGCGAAGCCGAAGTGGTGTCTGTTCCTGGGCCGAGGTTCTCCTTGGCTTCGGAGAGAGCAGTCTGGGATGGGACTCCAGCTGCGATCATGACGCGTACTAGGTTCGAGTTCTGACTGGTAGCTGGCTTTTCTGGTAGCTTGTTTCGCGTCCACGCGTCGTACGTCCACTAGACTTGTGATGAGTTTCTCTCCCAGTTCGGCCAAGGAGGATCACCGACCTCATCGTATTGCTCGAGCCCTTGTTTGTAAGAGACTCGAGGACCTCTAAAGCGACAAAAGGTATGCTCAACTGAGCACCATGCTCCGTACAAGGCGGGGAAGTTCATGAGCTGTAAAATTAGCCCAAGTCATACTTTTGCAAGCTGTTGGTATGAATTTGACTCACCAAAGGCATCAAAGTCGCCTTCTTGTCGTTCATGGAGACAATGGCAACTTCTTCATCTCTGGACCATGCAACCACCGCATTGAGAGCTTCGCCGAACGAGAAATGAGCTGGTCTCGTTAGCACAGGTTATGCGATCGGACACTCATTACCTAGGTATGAATAATGTGGGTTGTATACAGATAATGTCCGCCTCGAGAGCTCTGCACGCGGAGCCAGCGTCAAAGGGTTCAAACTTTTGCCGAATGGCATGTACAAAGTTGTCCACATTTTGCAGCATCAACTCTTCGAGGTTGTTCATCTTGCTGCGGCTATACAACTGCCCGAGTATCCTTCTTCGTTTGGCATGTTCGTCTGGGTGACTGGCGTTCATTAGTTTCAGGTCAACCGTTCTTGGGTGGATTTCCGTACGTGATGGAGAACAGAGCCGGATGACCATCTTGGACGAATTCGCCATAATTCCTTGGGTCTTTGACGAAACCGCTGTTGATTTTGTGAACGGTGTTGTAAACATCCATGGAAAAGAACGATACTTCATTTGGGCCAATGCGGACAAGCGGTCCTGGGGAATAAGGTTAGACCAATTCAGCCAACTCTCTTGCCAGTCTCTATACCTAGCTTTTCATGGAGGATTGGCAATTTCAAGGTGACATTGCCTCGGTATTCTTCTCGAAATGCCCATAGCAAGCGTGAATAAGACGCTCCCCAGCCGGCATTCGGGATGTGGGACAGAGCTGATGATCGGGCTTGAGTGATGGCCTCGGAAAGTCAGCTCGAGGCCCTGACTGACAGACTGACAGTTCAGCACTTACCTTCAGGAGTGTCACCGCAACCAGTGCCAAAGCGGCCAAGAAAATCAAACTGAGGAACGCCATGGCACCACCGAGCACGATAACCGCGATCAGTCGACGACGATCTAGACCTTTGGAGGGGCCGTTCGACTTGTAGTAGATGATTATCTGTCCGTGGACCGAGGCATCCTGCGACTTCTCATAGCTCCGGAACTGTGATTATATTTGGACTGGCGTATCTGGAATTATGTCGAGGCAATTGGCTGACCGCCATCATTACGTGTAACCTGAGGTGATTGCGTGACGAGCCTGTCGGCCCCGGAATCCATCGTTTTGCCATATTGGGTGGATGAGACCGGGGGAAGCAGGCCTTGCTTGGTTCTGGGAGATCCGGACGCGCGGAAATGAAGACTACTGCTGCTTGAAGTGTTTCGTTGGTCTTTTCGCCCTGGGAGTCTGGAAGGCCGTGAAGGCTCGTCTGTGATGTATGTTTTGGGCCAGAAGTACATCTAAGTAGGTACCTCCATCACGTGTTTCGACAGCAACTGGAATCTTCTTTTGGCTACCCTACGGATGCCCCGATATTGTCCATCTACTCGGCAACTCGATGCGTCCAAAACAGTCTGTCCGAGTCGCTGGACGACCTGAGCTCACTCCAGCCGCTCGTGAGGTACTGCAGGTTGAGAGCGTGACGATACAAACGTCAACTAAAGCCGATTTGGTAGCAACTACCGATGCCGTCATCCAGTCCCACATCACGCGAAGGTTAGCTCAATTGGAAGAAACGGCTCTTTGTCCATCAACAGCCGACTATTTCCGACTCCGCCTGATGAGGTTTTCGGTCATCTGACAAGCCAACCATAAGACGCCAGACGTCTGCATGTGTGGTACTGTACTTGTGAATATTCACCTTTTTTTTCCTCCCCCACTCCGAGACGACCTCCGCCATCTAGAGAGTGTTGGGCAGCCAACACCCAGACCTCCTAGATAAAATCAGCATCTACGCCAAGATGGCTGCAGAAAGGCAGGATGCGCCCGTCTCCAAGGACGTGGGAGTCACGAGGGGCGAAGTAGAGGGCGAGAACAGCAAGGATGCACAGATCTTGGTGAGTGGGGGGTGGACCTTGCAGCGACACATTCGGGTCTCATGAGGTCTCACAGCGTGCTGACGATGCTCAACAGGAAAACCTGGGATACAAGCCTGTGAGTGAGAGAAAGGCGCAGCGCAGCAACCGAGCAACAATCAATTCGAGTCGGAGACGTTGACTGCTGCCAGGTTTTGCACAGAAGCTTCAACGTCTTTCACAACTTTGCGACAACATTTGGTACCTTATGCCCAGCCATGATCTACGATGCCAAGACGCTCCCAATCTCTGACCGGGAATAGCTGCACTTTATTTCATCGGCGGTGTTCGGGTGACATTCAGCACGGGCATCGCAGCCGGAGGAAACCTGGCATACTGGTAACTGACACGATCTGAGCAGCGATGCTGGTCTGCGGAACACTGACCGACCCCTTTGCAGGACGAGTTTCCTCGTTACATGCGTCTTCACCTTCATCACCGCCGCCGTGATTGCAGAGATTTGCTCTTCGCTGCCGCTCGCGGGATCCATCTACCTGTGGGCAGCAGAAGCCGGCGGTCCTCGATACGGGAGACTCTTTGGCTTCGTCGTTGCGTGGTGGAGCACCACGGCGTGGACGACGTTCTGCGCGAGCAACACGCAGTCTGCCGTGAACTACATGCTCTCTGTAAGGACGCCAGGCTTCGTTCGCTCTTAGTTGTACCGTACATGACACCGTTCTGACAGAACCCAGGAAATCGCCGTCTTCAATCTGGACTTCCCGTCCGACTCGTCCAGCGTCAAGTTTCGCGCCGTGCAGTGGATCGCCACCGAAATCATGCTGGCCTTGGCCGCCATCTGGAACCTGTTGCCTCGTCAGTGACCGAAAGTCCTCGATGAAGACGGCTCCGTAGGTACTAACGACGTGTCCAGCTCGCTACTTCAAGTGGATCTTCTACCTCTCCACCTCGTTCGTCCTGCTCGACTTCGTCCTCAACATGATCTGGCTGCCCGTCGCCACCAAGAACACCATCGGCTTCCGCTCCGCCCACGACGCGTTCCTGACCACATACAACGGAACAGGTGCCCCCGACGGCTGGAACTGGTGTCTTTCGTACCTCGCCACCGCCGGGATCCTCATCGGCTTCGACGCTTCTGGCCACGTCGCCGAGGAGACCAAGAACGCCAGCACTGCGGCAGCCCAGGGTATCTTCTGGAGCACCGTGACCAGCGGTATCGGCGGCTTCATTGTCGTCATCCTCTTCCTGTTCTGCGTTGTAAGCTCATCGTCTCGAGTTCATTGTGCCGCAGAGAACTGACAGCCGGCAGCCTGACGCAGACACGCTTTTTTCCTATGGCGGCGCCCAACCCTTTGTCCCCCTGTACGCAGCTATTCTCGGTCAAAGGGCACACATCTTCATGAACATCATTTGCATCGTTGCTTTGTGGTTTGTAAGCACTCGTCCAACCTCCAACAGCCTCCCCAGACCAGAACTGACGCGCATCCAGAACACCGCCATCGCCATCCTCGCCGCCTCCCGCCTCGTCTTCGCCGTAGCCCGCGACGGCGTCCTCCCCTACTCGTCCTGGGTATCCCGCGTCGTCGACGGCCAGCCCCGCAACAGCGTTCTCGTCGTCTGGGGCGTGGCGTCAATCATCACCTGCACCATCCTCCCCTCCTCCGTGGCCTTTACGTCCCTCGTTTCCGCCGCCGGTGTTCCCTCGGCCGCCGCGTACGGCCTCATTTGCCTCGGCCGTCTCTTCCTGACGCCCAAGACTTTTCCCAAGCCGGCGTGGAGCTTGGGCAGGTGGAGCAAGCCGTTCCAGGCGATTGCGGTGGTTTGGAACGGATGGGTTGTCGCGGTGCTCTTTTCGCCGTACGCGTTCCCCGTCGAGGCCGAGACGCTCAACTACGCGCCCGTCATCATGGCGATTGTGACTATCTTTGCAGTCATTTCGTGGTGGGTCATTCCTGCTGACAAGTGGTTGCCGTCGCAGCGTATCCAGGAGACGCTGGATGCTGGCGAGAGGTTGGTTGACAATTAGATGATGCGAATTCCAGCAAACATTTACATCTCTTCGAGCCAGACGAGAGCATCTGCCAGATGGGCTTGATTCTCGGTATATCGGACACTTGGTATCTACAAACCTAGACTTCAGAAGCGTCTTCTCAAGCTGTCTCATAGACTTAAATATTAATATCTACTACCAAACTACAGACGCTCAGGTCTAGGCAACCTGTTTCTTGCCCCTAATCTTGGCCACCTCCTCTTTCGGACCTACACCGACCAACGGCGTGTTCTCCGACGCCGCCTGCGTGTATCCGTACCGGACCTTTTTATCCTTGAGCATCTTGGTCAACATGATGCCGTCCATGCGCCCAGCACCCGCCGGAATCTCCATAAACTTGGAATCCCGCACGTTACTCGACACGTAACCCAAAACGTCCGGGCCGTGGACAAAGTGCGCGACAACGGCACTCGTCAGAGCACCGACGAGAAACACGGCGCACGAGAGGATGTACAAGCCCGCCCACACCGTCTCGACCTTCCACACCTCGACGTCCGTCTCCACGTCCACGCCCACCGTGACGTTGGTCTCGAACACGGCCTGCGCGTCCACGCTCCCGCTCGGCGCGCTGTCGAACGCCTGGCTGAGGAAGACGTACGAGTTGACCAGCCGCGCGAGCCGGAAGCCAAACGCCCGCGCCGGCACGCGCGCGAGCTCCGGCTGCGACGCGGCCGCTGTCATGACCGCCGACGACGGGTCGTCGAGGTAGTTTAGCGAAATGTCGGCCGTGTAGCTCGTGCCGTGGTGGTTCGTCGCCAGCGGCAGCTTCCGCGAGACGTAGCGGAACACCCGCGGGAACGAGAGCTGCGACACGCGCTCCGACGCGTGTGGTTTCCGCGAGGGCCGCTGCGCCAGCACGCGGCAGGTTTGCCGGGCCGAGGACGATTCTCCGCCGGGGGCGGCGGCGGCGCGCGAGCAGCGGACGCGCGACTCGACGTGGTGCTGCGTCACGCTGCACCGCGAGGTGACGTAGTCGGGCGGGGCGCGGGCGTCGGTCTGCTGCCGGGCTTGGAAGAGGAGCGTCGTCGGCCGCGCGTCGATGTTGGTTTCGTTGACGAGGGAGCCGGGCGAGTTGAAGCGCCCGTAGGGGATGCCGTGCCCCTGCGCCCAGGCGAGGTCCCCCCACAGCGACGTGTTGACAAAGGTGTCGAGCGCGAGGTTCCAGCCGGCCTGCGGGTCCGGGTTGGCGAGGGTGAAGTTGCGCAGCATCGTGCCGTTGAGGTTCCAGCCCTGCCAGGTGCCGTTGGGCGCGGCGGCGCCGCAGCGGTCCGACATGCACAGCGGGGACTCGTTGAAGACGACGGCGGTGGCGAAGTGGAGGCGCGAGGAAGAGGTGCTGCTGTTGGTGGCGAAGGCGTCGGTCGTGAGGTTGGTGCAGGCGAGGTCCGCGTAGCTCGACTCCAGGGAGAAGGTCGTGTTGCCCTCGGAGACGCGGGTCACGGGGACGCCGACCAGCGACGAGAACTCGACGTCGTTGGGACTGCTGGGGACCGTCTGCCACTCGGGGTCGTCGAGACTGCCGTACGACGACAGCGCGGGGATCTTGACGTTGCCCCAGACGTCCATGGAGTCGCTCTTGACGGCGTCCGGGCTGAGGATGAGGGCGCTGTACATGGCGTCGACGATGGACATGCGGTTGATGTTGAAGGCGTAGCTCGTCGGGGAGCTCTCGGACCAGGCCGCGAACTGCGAGGGGGCGTCGGTGTCGAAGTAGACGACGTCCGAGGGCCGCGAGATCTTGTTGGAGCGCGTTGTGAGCATGCGCAGGATGGACTGGCCGCCGAGCGGGGAAAAGACCCAGATCAGGAGCAGGAAGAGGGCGAGGAGGTTGAGCGCGCGGAGCTGGAAGTGCACGAGAATGGTGCCGCCGACGGTGCGGCTGCCCATGAGCTGTTCGAGCATGCCCATCTTGGCGCCGTGTTCGAGTCGCCAGCGGGCAATCTGGGACATTAGGCGGCCGACGACAGCGGCGAAGAGGATCGGGAAGAGAGTTGCTAGCTATGTTCTCGTCAGCCCAACGGTTGGAGCGAGCAGACTGAGCACCCAACGTACAATGGTGACTGCATTCCTCCATTGACCAGCGCTGCTCTCGTCCGTCTCCTTGTCGTTCAACTGGATGACAAGACCGGCAAAGACGATGAAGCCAATGGGCCATATCACACCGAGGATGTCGGCGATGATGACAAAGGGGTCCGTGTTGGCCCTCCGGAATTTGTGCTGGGCGTCGGAGTGGGTCGTGTCCGGCACCGGCTCGTACGCCGTGTCGTTGCTCCGCGTCTCCCGCACCAAGGGCTCCGCGACGCCCTGCGTCTTCGTCCGTGGCGCCGTCGCAGACGTATTGCCGCTTTCTTCCATCAATGGGCGATTCTCTCGAGGGCGCAGCTGCGACTCCATCTTGCCTTTCGTGGCTGCGGTGACGATTTCGTTGGCCGAGTCTAGGCCGAGTGGCAGAACAACACCAGCAGACTTTTTCAGGCAAGTCACTTGTTCAAATCAAGGAGGCTGAACAAGACCTTTTGTCTTTTTTCGAGCATCTCATCCCCACCGATCAGGATTCAGGCAGCCGAATTATCCAGCCCAAAATGCTACATCGGAGGGTCGACCTGCATGACTGGCCACGCTAGCATCGCCAAACCCCCTGGAACTGGCAGCGGTTCTTGGCGTAAGCAGGACGAAAGTCCCAAATCGATATCCCCAGGCTGGGGTTTCATTGGGTCAAACATGCTTAACTCGACTCGTCGCTTCGAAATTTGCATCAGCTCATGGACCAGGTTCGGGGAAAAGCATCCGAAGAGCCCTGGCCCCAGGAGCTTGGAAGTACAACTCCTGTCTGCTTCTTGTGTCAGATATCTCCTATCATATCGGAACTCCTGGGCGAGTCAATCATATCAGGGAAGTAATACCAATAGGGCATTACAGAATACTGTATATGATGAGGTACCAGGAGAATAACCATGAAGCTACAAGAGTCTGGATGCAGATAGGGTCTGATATACTATATCTACACAAGACTGTTGTATAATCTGGTGTGGCCTGAATGAGTTTTAGCCTGAGCTCTAATCTAAGTAGAGCCAGAATGGAATCAAGGTGTTGATCATTCCAGCACTTGCTTTCTTGGCACTTGTGAGAATCATACATGGCATGGAATAGCACAAGACCAAGAAATATAAATGATGCTAGTTGCCTCTCACTAGAACCTTTAGGATACTTATACCAGGAGTATACCTAACACTTGTTATCCCAGTAACTACCATCAATCAACATGAGCTATTCTACATCCTAAAATAAAAACAGGTATATCTAAGTCACTAAAGGAAATACAGTATAAGATGCGCCCTTCAAGCGCATAAGAAGTGTGGTAATGAACTTGGGGGCTTTGGCTGGGAGGCCTGGTGGCTTGCCACCCGGGTCGTGCGAAGTGAGGCTTCATCTCTGGCAGGAACAAGTCATGTGTGAGATTAACAAACTAATCAATTGATTTGTTACAGCAGTGCCGTCCGTCACGCGTGTTCACTGGTGGAATACGTACCAAGAGACTCCAGAGAATGTCCTAGTTAAAACCAGACCAAGATGCGCTGGAAGACCAACCTTGGTCTTATATACTAATTAGTAAACTACCTCCAATATGATGTTACGTATCATAGGAAGGAAAGTTCAAATAGGGGCTACATGACCTACCTATGCATATTGTCAGAATCTGTGTATCCAGTTCTCATTAGTCATGACTATGCCAGGCGCAGATTGCTGAAATAAATCAACAAGGCTCAACTCTTAGATGTTTTTACATGACTTCTTTGATATAGGTCCCCTTCAACCTTATATGACACCAAGTTGTATGGGCCCTATCAGTCGCATAGATACTAACAACAAACAGCCCTATTAATAACTAATAGTTAGCTAGCTATTTACATACTCAAGAAATCACAGTATTTCTTAGTAGTAGGGAAGCATAACTAGGTCTGGTGTACATATTGCTTGTCAGTATCGTTTTAGCGGCTGGATCAGCTGTTTTTGAACATCACCCAAAAGTCAGCTATGATCGTCCCATTGAGACCTGGGCTTTTGGTTTTCAAAGCTTCACTTCAAGCTCGTTTGCCAAGGAGCTAGGTGTCTGGTTTTGCCTTGATGTGATACAAAACACTCAAACAAGCTGCCTTGGCTGCCTTTTCAACAAAGCAACCCTCCTTAACTCCTCAGTTCTCCTTCCACTGTGCTGATACAAAGACCCATTGTCACCAACCTCTCACAGTGGCTTCGCAGCTAACCACCAAACCCTCTGCCCCTTCCCCCTAGACGCCAACCCCTCCCCTCTCTTCCACAACTTGAGGCTAAAGTCCTCATACGGACAAATCGCGTCGTCTGTCATCCCGAACTCCTCCAACCCCGGGCCCCAGCTTTGGATCTGACCCAACACGGCTTTCAGCACGGCGACAAAAGCCAGCCCGTGCCCGCCGCCGTCCGCGTCGCGATGCATGACCTCAAAGTCTGCTCCGCACTGCTCCCGTCGACAAGAGAGCAGCAACAAGTACGCGTGCACCATTTCGTGCGCCGCAACCTGGACGACCTCCTTCGGCGTCAAAAACTCGGTTTTGCCGTCGTCGCGATGGCGGACGGTGCTCAGTCGGATGAGAATGCTGGGACCGGCGTGCGGACCTAGGTTGCTCCGTAGCGCCTGCGTCCAACCGACTCTGCCCCGCGCCTGACCGATTTCGAGGAACACGGGGTGCGAAGCGTGGTTAATGTGTGTCGTGGGGAATAAAAGACCTAGAAAGCAGAGTTCGTCGATGGTTTTCATGAGTGAAAAGATCGTGCTGACGCATACGAATTTGGGCTTCTTTTCAGCACCTTGCTTCGAGAGGATGTGGGCGACGGTGTCTCTCATCGAGTTTTCGCGGGCGGTCCACGGCATTGGTCCAACGAGCGATTCGGATAAAATGATTGCAACATCCTGTATGTTGTGTGAATGTGGTCTAATCAGGTTCTCGTTGCTGTAGGCTATTGCCTGGTGGCGGCATCGTTGCAGATGCGGCCTCGTTCGGTCTTCGTCTGTCATGATGAAATGCTCGCAACGGTTTTGACAGATTGCGTCGCGACCGTCGGAATATCTTTGTAGACATGCTCATTTTGTTTATTTCCGTCTTCTTCAAGGTGCTCGGGTGCGTCTGTCGCAACTGTCAACTGTCGCAGGCTGGGCACGTCCCCCGGCATCATGGTGCTTCCAAGAGAGGCGCATGGTTTCACTGCGAGGGCTCGATCTTGCCATGTAGCTGGCAGAGTGATTCCTTCCCGCAATGTATAGGTGGGGGCTCCGTGGGTAGTAGGCTCGTGGGCTCAGCCACGTCGTCATTCAATAGCTTGAAGGTGATAGCAAATTGCGATGTTTGGTGTGTGGTGCATTGCTGCTGGGTGATGTATTGCGTGAGATGTAAAGTGTACAGAACAACAAGAACAGGGCTGGGGGCATTGGAAGGGTGCCCAAGAGTAGGAATCTATATGATGTGAATGATGGGGCGATTAGAAGATTGTAAGCCGTCCGTCCACAACCCCTCGATGGTGCACCTGATGGAGTTGTAACCGAGCCGCCCAGGAAACCACTTGATTAACACCGTCGCCATGCTGTACATGATTTTGTATCCGTAAACGCCAGTAGAATGAAGCCCAGGAAAGAGGTAACAAAGAATAAACGTGGTACACACGGACAGAGGCACGTCCCAGTACCCCTAACGTATAACAATAATGGAGTCTGGTGTGCTGTTGTAGCTCACAACAGCACTTCCACTCCGTTGGTCGAAGCGGACCCGACGACTGTCGTATGAGTCATAATGCCACTCTTGATGAGCCGATGAATGCCTGCTGGGGGCGAAGTCGTCGTGGTAGAAGGTTCGACCACGTGTCTCGCGGATCTCGCCATCCTCCAACGGCTCCACCTCCGCGCAGTCCCCCTCCATTGTGGGGATCGTCGACGTTGGGCTGCTGCCTCGACTGACTGGGAAGTATTCCCGATGATCATTGATGCAGTAGTCCCACTGGTTTGGGATGCGATGTCGTGATCTTTCGAGTCTTTCAGGCGAGTGCTGATCGTGACCATGCCGATGAGGAATAAGATATGACTGAGAGCCATGAAACACCATCCGAGGCGACGGGGCGGAGGGTTCCTCGTAATCATCATCTTCCCTGAAATGATCCAAGTCGGCCTCCATGTCACGAAGATGTAGCGTGTCTGAGCCTGACCAAAGGTCGATCAGTTCTGCGATTCGCCGAAAGCCTGGTGTATGCCCGCCGCAGTGTCGGGCTTTGATACCGCACTTGATGAACAGATAACTGTGGATGAGCTCGTGCAGAAAGGTCGAAATGAGGAGTCGTCGATTGTACTTTTTGTTTTTGAGAATCGGGTTTGATAGCACGATGAGCGTCTCGAAGCCGCCCATCTTGGACCGCCGCAGGGCCGTGGTACCGATGATGTGGTCCTCATACTGAGCGCTGGATGCATGAGACCAATCCCAGGTGACGCGGCGAGATAAACAATTGTGGAAGAAAATCTCGTTGGCAGCGGAAAATATGCTTTCCAATGCCGCGTTGTCGATGGAAAACTCGGCGTGGCGGGAGCGTGGGCGGATGAGAGACCTCAAGATCCTTTCGTGCTGGGTGTCCTTCTTCCGACGCCGACTGAGCTGCAATCGTTCCTCGACCATCCGGGCGGCGGTGTCATCGTCCAACAGTGCAATATCGTCGTCTGCTGTGTCGTAAATGCTCGTGTCAGATGAAATTGACAGCCCGGAAGCGGTGCGCTCCATAGACGACGTTGCGATGTCGACATTGGAGCGTTCAGGTGTGGGAGGTGTTGGTGATGTCTCCTCCCTGATGACCAGAAAAGAAGGCAGGTTGGAACAAGTAAGCGATTCCTGCGGCCGAGAGCGCGGATCCGATTCGGGTGTGTGGCGTGAAAGGCGTAGCCTTTTGGGCAAAGGAATGTCGTCGTAGTAATCGTGGTCGTGGTCGTCGTAGAATTCGTACTCATCTGGGTGACCAACCCTCCGTTTGCCACCGGCCAAGTAGGGCTCGACGGCCAGGATATTGTCCGTACCGCGGGACAGTGGCCTTGCGTCCCCTCCTGCCACCCAAAACGCCATTGAACATGCTTGAAGGATTGCAGGCCGGCGAAAAAGGATGGGAGAGCAAGAAGGTGAAAAGCAGTCGTAAGGCCGGAGCGTGACGAGGTAGGGTGGCCGGGGTGCTCAATATGAAATACTGCGACTGCGGACAACAGAGCGACCACCCTGGGAGTCATGTGCGCCCGGAAAGAATATTAGCATTGCGCGACGGGTGGAGAATGATGACCGGCGCCGGCGATCCAATGGCTGGGTGTGAAAGACCAGCTGCTAGCGATGAGGAATGGATAGATCGGGGATACCATGCCAGAGACAACGAAACAAAGACAACGGTTTCGAGTGGGCGATGAAGTGAGGCGAAGGGCGGATGGAGACGGTATGCGTCTGCTCGTCTCGTGGCGCGGCGGCAACAGCAGCACCAAACAGCAGACTGTGAATGGCCATCGTCCAGCCGGATTTCTGGAGAACAATACAAAGATGCATTGCATGGAGAGACCCAGCTCAGAAGACAGCGTTGCATATGCTACGTCCAGGCCCCCTTGGCCAGTCTCTCCTCTCTCCCATGCAGATTACTCCCAACAGCAGCACGTCTAAAAGCGGTTTGTGTGGGCAGCGATGTCTCTGAACAGTAGTCTCGTACGAGCGGTGAGCTGGAACTAAGGCGGATATGCGTGTGCAGCGTTGCGCATCACAGATTTAGTGCGAGGTCCATCGCTGCCACGCCCCGACTGGTGCAAGGAACGTGGCGGTTCTCGGCCGCCTAGTGTTGGAAGACGATAAACCTAACGAAGTGAATACGCGTCTGGTGTATCTACACGTATCGGTAAATGTATATTAATACGTGACAGCATACAAAGTAAGCTCCCAGACTCGATAACCTTGCAAGCCCCGAACTGTGTCGCCTTGGGTGGTGTTTGTGTTTCTGTTTCTGTTTCTGCGGGTGCTGGTGCTGGTGCTGGTGCTGATGCTGTAATTGCCATTGAACGCCCTGTCGAACACGCTGCGCTGCTGCGAATAATGCGATGCAGCTGCACTGCAAGGCATGGTTGACGCAGGACGGCGCCATCATCGATTTACTATAAGGTGCTCGGTTGCCCAGGCCGTCAGCAACCCGACAGCCTTTCCAAGGCGTAGTCGTGCAAGAAGACGTGGGATCACGAGTCCGCCCCAACTCAGTGGTTCACCGGGCGGGATGCAGCGCGAGCGGAACAGTCGAGGGCGAGACGGCGACAGCCAATGCAAGCGACCGACGGCAGCGATGGGTGTGCGACGTGACGGATGGATGGTGGTGGGTGAGAAGCCGCAGCTTGCAGCTAATTAGCATACACAAACCCCCGTTCGTGGTAAGAATACCGAGTAGTGTACGGATACGTATAGCGAAGGCGGAAGCTGTGTGGGTGTGGACGTGGTGTGGATTCGGTCTGGGTGTGATGGTGGACCTGCGGAGGGACCGGCCGTGTTCGACAGATCTCGTTGGATTCGGCATCCAGGGGCTGGGCATATCATCGCCCATCATTGGCTGCACTGCCACTTCTGCAGCTGATGATTGGTTGCCTCACCCCGTGCAATCTGGCCGTCTCTCGTCGCCTCCTTTTTGCGAGGCTTTCCAATAAATCTCGAGATTGGATCCGTCATTGTCAACCATGGCAAAGGCGAATATTCATCCTGGTTCCTTCTGTGATTTTCCCAAGCCTGCCATTGCCCATGGTCCATAACGCCGCGACGAGCCCCACGGAGCATCCTCCGAGTCCAGAAAACAAGATGGACGAAATGCCCGACCAGGAAGCTGACTCCTACACCCCCGTCATCTCCGTTGTGGGTGAAGAAGCAGCTTGTCCGCTTCGAGGGTGCTGATGCTGGCGCAGGTGAGTGTCAATCTTGTTGTTGGTGGCATGGTTGTTGTATGGCCTTGTCTTGCGGCGACCGGTTTTGTAACGTATCCGCTGCGTGACATTCTCCTATCATCGTAGATGCGGCTGGTCGCTGCTGATGCTTGTCCGAAACTGGCGTCGCTTGAGTGTTGGCTTGACAGCGGCATTTACTGCAGCGCTGGTGTCACTTGGGGACGAAACGGTGCTTTTCGCCCTGTCTTCGTGAAGCAAGTGTCCCGAACTTCCCTTTCCGTGCCGATCTTTACAGTCTCCGAGACCTGCTGTTCGGGATGTTGCCTGTTTTTTTTCCTGGTTTCTCTCCATCTCTCGGTTGACACTTCCACGTCACGGCGAAATTACTGTGCAGGGCCAGCCGCAGGCGACTCTGTTCCAGCTGCTCGGAGCGCTGCCTTTGAGTGCTTACATCTGTCAACATCCGACAGACAAATCCGTAACGGTGCGCTGCACACTACCTTATTGTCAGCTGGGAGTGGACGAGACGGGCACGGACTGCGGACAGACCGAACTCTATCAGCTTGACTCTCTCAGCTCCTCGAGCAGTCGATGTGAATGCACTAACGCTTTGTCCCAACTTTTCCTCTCGGTAGATAAATACGTGTGGGGGAGTTGGAGCTGGTCGTGCATGCATAGTTGTTGTGCCGAGATCCTCCACGATTTGAGGTAATGTTTCGCAAAATGTAGATCGGCAACGAGTTAGCAGCTCGATTAGCACGGCTTGTCCCTCAAGTGCGATGTCGAGGTGATCAGAAAGCCCGAGCTTTCTAGTGCTGATCTTCGGAAGGGCTGATCAGCAAGCCACACGAGCGTCGTCTTGCGCATTTGGATAGATCTGATTGATGCCTCATCGTTGTTGATGAAGAAAGCAGAAGATCTCGGTACTTGTGCTGCCGAAGCGAGCATAGTGGTTGGACCCGAGAATCTGCAAATCTGGTACCACATGATGTTTGATGCATTTGTTGCCAGCTACGGATAGCTTCAAGTCATTACAAGAGCACGGCGAAGGGCCCCAAGCTCCAAATGCTGAATCGCAAATGGCGAAACGAGCAATCGCTTTTGGGTCCAGGCCGGGGTTGTCACTGTCAAAAAAGAAAAGAGGATTTCTTCGGATGCAAGGGTCCTCATCGCCTACAGTGTCTCCACGTATTCCACACTAGCCATGTCAGGCCTAGACCATAGATGACTAAGTGGGTCGGCAAATGGTCGGATGCGTGTGCACTTTCCGACGACATGTCATCCAGCTCCACAAATCTCACGATACCGAGAAGGTTGCCGTCTCAACTGGGGCATGTTGATTGTAAGATGAGGATGGAAAAGTAGCTGAGGCAATGAGACGATACTGTTGGCCCAAAAGTTCCCGTTTAAACTACTGCGTTTTATCTCAGGATTCCATGAACAAAAATACAAAACGGCCTGCGGCGCAGCTTCCAGAGGAGCTACAAGTGATCCCTAACCACATACCCCAGAGACCTCCAGTCATCCACATGGATACTGTAACATATACTTGGACAATACCATCTTCGTTGAGCTGGCGCTGGATTTTTATTGCTCTGAATGACATTTTCTTTTCCGTCTCCGATCATTCCATGGGTCGACACTTCGCACCGTTAATGCCAACATCGAGACTTCCTCGTCAGGTGTCCAGGATGTTTTCCCATCACAATAGCACCACAAAGCTACAACAAAAAAGAATACCAGCCCCGAGAACGCTTTTGCAACCGTCACAGCCAAATTGCCGGCTAAGAAGCCCGCATATGGGCTGGCTTGGCAGACGAACATGCAGATAGCACAGTACGGTTTCAATGAATCGGCATTCGGGTCTACCCGAATATACACTACTCCACCGATGGTTCTCTCGTGCCTTCAGCAGTTTTTAGACGTCTTCTCTGCTCTGTTAGGAGCAGCAGCTAGCAATAAGAGGGCCATGTAGAAGCCCGCATAAGCTTTACGGCGAATGCGCATTAGAAGTTGGCACACCGCAACGAAGGATAGCTTGGGGCTTCGTGTATAAATCCACCACGTGGGTGGACGCTACTTTCAATCTTCGTCGAACGCTGACGCCTCCGACCTTTCGCTCGGTACATCATCCAACTGGCCTGACATGGACGACGGTGTTGAGTAGGGGACATTCCAGGCTGGATGCGCCGTAAGTTCGACCCTACAATTTCCAGCCTCACCCTCATACAGTCTTACATAATCCAAGTTGCTTCCTCTACTGAAGGAAGGTGCGATGCTCTCTCAAGGTCTTGCTTGTTGTGATACAGTTCGGTCATTCCTCTGTTGCTCCTGCCCTCTCAAGTTCTCCTAAGCCCTCATTGTTTTTCTCAGGGCTCTCAAACCTCCCTCCACACAACTCAAGGTCCTCCTCACTTAGCAAACCTTCAAGCCCTCACACTCATAACTTACAAGCCTACTCTTCAGCACATCACCAGGCATTTTACTTTGCATACAACTTGCAACTTCTACAGTACAGAGAGTGTCTTTCTTTTCATCAGACACACCTCCCCTCTGTGAAGAAATCCTCCTGCAGGTTGCGTGCGTGTGAGGCTTCTTCTAGCTTGCATACTTCGTTGCTTGGTATCAGTACCGTGCATTGATTCAATCATTTTTTTTTCTCGAATCGCAGCGTTCTCATCAGCATCCTTGAGAATAAAGCATTTACCAGACCGCGACACTCACCTCAGCGATCTGGATAGCAGGCAACAGCACCAGCAAAGACTCGACCTCGCCATTTGATTGGCTTTTCATTCAGTGAACAGATCGACTCCCTCTGGCATTATTCGCTCAAGAAGTACGCAATTCAGATACTTTTCTTTCGCACAGAAAAACACATTCTGGTATGCAATGACCAACTTACCTCCTCTACTTGACCTTGGAACTAATCATCTGAGACTACAAAGGTATAGCTTTTATTTTTTAGAGGATACTACAGCAAACATGGCTGAGATCCCAAGCGCCCTAGAGGTATGTTCTCTGCCTTTCACTTCTTTAGCAGCCAAACTAACTGCTCAGGGCATTGCTAAGCGTTCTGTGACCCCAAACCGACCTCTTTACACATCCTTTGATGAGGCTCATCGAAAAATTGCCCAGGCTATCCCGAAGCCACCTTGCGAGGAGGACTTCCTTCCCGATCGCAGCCCAGAGCAAGTTGAGCGCATGCTGAATGAAATCCGCCCACCTCAGAATCTCCCAGCAGCTCAAGTTGAGGAGCACAACAAGATCAAGAAATTGGAGGATACCAGCCCTACAAACAATTCCAGCTTGAAGGTCGTCAATCCCCCATCTGCCAAATCTCCTGAGATTGTTGGTGAGCAGGCGTACCCCAGCAGCCAGACATTCGGTACTCCCCTCAACCCAGTCGACTTTGGCTTTGATCCGTCTCCTTCGCCTTTTCGGAATGTCGACTATATTGCTCCCCTTGCTATTCCGCGTGTCAAGATTCCTGCCCCGACGCCTGCTCGTTCTTATGGCAGAGATATCGGCCAGAATCGGTCTGCCTCTCATTCGCACCCAGATCTCGCCACATCGTCACGCTCTGCTGTTGAGATTTCCGCGACTGCCAGCCCTCAGTACCAGGCTATTGCTCACGACTTTGACGCTTTCGACCTCCCTGACGAGACCACCGCAATTTCGTCTCGGCCTACCACCGGACGCGACAGCAAGACCACCGAGAAAAGCATTACGTCTTCGCAATACTACGAGATCACCAGCCCTTCATCTGCTTCCGTTGCTGCCTCACAGGGCGGTGGTTCACACGTCGACCATGGTCTCGTGTCTCCGGTGTTTGAAGATGAGAACGCCTTCATCGACGAGTCTATCTACTCAGCAGATGAGCCCCAGGACTACAAGCAGACAGGTAACCAAGTAGCCCACGAGACTCATTTGGCCGCTGCCAGCGACTTTCCGGAGACGTCTTCCTTCTACCCAGAGGATGGTACCTACCTCAACTCTGACGATACCGAGGACCCCTTTGTTCTAGAAGAGGTCCTTCAAGCCAGATCGTCTCCCATTCTTGCGTCAATGCCGAACTTGCCTCCCCCGGTCGCGCCGAGCTACCCACGTGCCTCTCAGCCTCACTCTCACTTTGACGATGTCACCAAGAAGCAGGCTGCGTCCGATCATGTCGGCCCTGCTTTCTCGGATGACCAGAATGCTACTTCCTATACCAGCGGTTTTCAGTCTACTACGACTTCTAGCGAGATGCCTTCTTCTTCCGCTCAGGAGACCGATGATGGCGGGAACAAATATGACGCGGACGCCTGCCAAGAATCTGAGGGCCAGTTCGTCGGGCACCAAGACAAGGGCATGGGTTCTGCGAGCCGTCTCAATCCTTTCCACTCTGCTTCCATTGGTTCATCCCAAGAGTCCGATATGGGCTTCGACTTCCCCGCCCCCGAAGGCTCGAAGACGTTTACAGGTCCGTTTGTCGAGAAAGAGATCTCTCGTGCGCTCCATGAAGCTACTGGTATCAGTCAACCATCCAGCGCTCTCGTTGTCGGTCGCACTAGACCCTCTCGCAGCCACGCCCTCCAGGACTCTCCCGACCAGTCTCGACCTCAGGGTAGTACAGCAGCTGGATTCTATCATGCGCCAGCAATTCAACCTTCACAGAACGTCACTCCTTCAGGTGTCAAGGTCAAGGTCTCCGTTGGAGGACCGAGCCCTTATGGCGACGCTGATGCGATGAACATGAGGGAGACGTTGCCTTATAACTACATTGACAGCACGCAGATGGCCACAGCGGACATTGCAGACACCAACAAAGACGCTCAGGATGGAGAAGACGACTGGCGCACCGTCACAGAGGACCGCGAGCACGAGTTCCCCGTCGCCGCCATGGGTCGAGTAATCACCGGCAGCAGCATCGCTAACGTCTCAGACGATCTCCTCATCGCCCATCAGAGTCAGAACTTTCGTCAGACTCCTGCCACTCGCCGCGTCCCGTCCGCCCAAGTCTGGTGGGGCCAGAATAACTCTTCCGTTCGACCTCCCATCCCGTCGCCGTCGGTTCCATTCCCTTCGCTGCCGTCTCCCCAGAGAGTTCTTTCACGCAGAGCCCAGACCGGATACGAGGATATTGAGCTCAACGACTACCCGACTTCCCCTCCCTGGGAGCGCTTCGATATCCAAGATGAAGCCCGAATTGACCGCAGCGAGTTCTCCAACCTGCCTTTTGCCGTCGTGCCTCGCGAAGTTGCAGCCAGACGCCAGGCGGCCCGTCGCGCCAGTGGCCTCGAGGACCAGACCTTGAGCGGACGCGAGTCTTTTGTTCGAGCTTCCAGAGGCTTCTCAAACCCCAGCAGCTTCCAGCCGCCCGTTCCTTGTGTTCGCAGGGACTCTGTCAAGTCCGCTTTCTCTCATGTCGACAACCGCAACTTCACCATCGACAGCCTCTACACCCCTGGTAAGCCCTTTACCCCTTGATTGAGTCGCTCCTCCCATGTGCCCTTTGCCTTTAGCCCTTATTCACACCCACGATTATTTTCTGTGGAATCTATTGTCTTCCTCCCAAAGAAAATGTTCCCAGAACCTTCCTCCTGCATCATCTTCCCCTCCTACAAAAATGTCACCCTCACCACAAAAATGTCACCCTCACCACAAAAATGTCACCCTCACCACAAAAATTTCACCCTCACCACAAAAATTTCACCCTCACCACAAAAATTTCACCCTCACCACAAAAGTTTCACCCTCACCTTCAGAACCTCTGGGCTCTCGTTACACCTCTCAAGATCATTCTCTGACTTTTTTAATGCAGAGCGGCCTTACGGCACAAGCCGGCCCAGGGCGGTCACGGACAGAGCCCTGGCCAGCCCAGGCTCTGTCCAAGCGGCAGCCCTGGAGCGGCAGCTCGGCCGCCCGCTGTCGCCCCGACTCTACAATGCGGCCGTGTTGACCAACTACTTGGGGGTCAACGCGGTCCGCTCAGCGGGCGGTCGGGGCACCGACTCGGAACTGGCCGACATGGCCATTACGGCCCGCGACGCAGCCGCCGAGCCGGCGCTGCGTCGCCAGGCAATCTTCTACTGGGCGGTGATGGGGGCGACCTTGGTCGCGCCGATGGTCGGCTTTGCCGTCCTGAACTGCGGCGGGGACGCCATCTTGGCGTCCCTGACCAATGGAGAGTGCTCCGGCCTCTCCTACCAACAGAGGCGCAACCTGCGCTTTATGCTGCTTGCCGGCTTGGCCCTTTGGGCCAGCGCAGTCTTTGCTGGTCTGGTGGCTCTTGCGGCCCTTCGGGGTTGAAGCGGGCGTGTGTGTCTTTGCGTGTGTTGGATTAAGTAAGTGCTACTGCTCGCCAGCTTTACGTCTTGGGTGGATTCTAACGATGAATAGTTACGAGTCGACGAAGACCATGAGAAATGACGGACGACGAGGGTTTGCTTGCTTGCTTGCTTTGCTTTTCGAAAGTTGGGGGAGGAACGGGGAGGAAGAATACTGTCGTTTTGGGATCGGGGGTCCCTGCCTGCGGGCATACCCGTTGCTATGGTTTAGGAAGAACATCGATCGAAATTTGCGACTACGTAAAGCCCTCCATTATCGCCGTGATACTGTGATGTTCTAAGTCTTTGGGGACTAATCGCTACGTGAAAGTTTACGATACAGGCAGGGGGCTTCCAAGTTACCCGCGTCATACAACGTGGCCGCCGAAAGAAGCCTCTGCCTCAGCCCCGCAAACATAAAAACAAATTTGCTGTGTCAACAACAGTAGTCCAGCTGTGGTAGGCCATTCAGGTCTCACAGAGTAGCCCATGCTGAGTGTTTCCCAACGCGTTCGGGAAGAACAAGAGGAAACGCTCAAAGTCTACGAGGCAGGACCAACGACACCCAAGCTCTTTGTTCAGGAGAAGCCGTCCATAGAATACTCCAGAAGAAGTGAGGGCCGACAGCGATCGCGGACATAAGCCGTGCTGTCGGGGCACTTTGTTGCGGCCACGAGCAGATTCGACGCTCCCAAGTCAGCCCGGGTTTCCGAATTCAGGACGGTACGCAACCCTGTCGTCTCTGCGCTCCTCAGCTCTCAAGAAACTTCGCGGATCTGAATAGGCATAGGTCTGGTTCTGCCCGCGTCCTCTTTTCCCGGAAGGCAGCCACGACACCGCACCGTGCTGCGTTCTTTCCCCTGTTACGTCTGCTTCCACGTGATTGTGTAACGCCATCCTGCCACGAGACTCCGAGGTTTTTGAAGGAAGACCTGTGATTAGATGCCTCTCGGAAACCTGCCAGTGCATTTCAATTGCATCCTGTTCTAGTGTTTGGGTTTTGAATCGCTGCCTTGACAAGACCGCGGGACGCATTATTCGAAAACTAAGGGATGGAATTTGAGCGCCGCCGATGGCCCGAGAATCAACGCCGTCCAGCATCTTCGTCTCTCTGTAAGTATTACAGCGGCGGAAAAGGAAACCCCCATATCGACCAGAGAACTGGGGCTGAAAGGTCTGATCCGAACGGCACCAGGTTGATCTCATTCCAAACGCAACCCTCATCGAGGGCGCTATCATTGTAGCGAACCTTGGAGAGCATGATCCTCAGTATCGAGACGAGTACTTATATTTGCTCTCCCATTCGAAGGCGACTCATCATTACCGCCAGGGCTCCTGCCTCACCACCGTCCCGAAGGGTGGATTGAGGTACCATCGCCGCCTCGAAGCACATCTGGCCCCTTCTTTCCTATCACCTGTCCCTAGGTCCCCGAACTCCGCCCAGGCATGCTGAGATAATTTTCCAAGATATTTTGATTGGACTTTATCTCCTGAAATGGCTTCGATTACTGTGTTGATAACGCCGACGCAGCGTAAAGAGCTAACGACTACCTTCAACCTTTCTACGTCGTCTTGAAGTCAACGCCGAACAACTGCCACCCCGTATCGCCGTCAACTGACTCGAACCAGACACTCCAATACTGATGATAACAGCCACGCCAGAGCGCTGCCAACCCACAGAGTCCGACTTTGCCCCCTGATAGTTTCGAATCAAATGTGCTGTTCGGAGTCAGCAGCAGCACTTTAACACCTGAAGCAATGTGTCATCCAGCAAAAGTAGAACAAGTGTATATTCCGAACCATTGGTTTATAAATTCAAGTCCTATCATGAGTCTAGGTAACAGTCCTGGATGGTCCTGCGGTTAGGGATTTCGGAAAAGGGCCAGAAGCAGTCGTCGATGAAACATTTCCGGTGACCAAGAGCTTCTCGACTAACTAGATTTAGGAGCACAGCACACGAAACAGACTCAATTTGTAGCGCCATAACTTCTCCTTAGCTAGTGAAGCTCAAAATGTAAGTCTAAGTACGGAAACGGTCGCGCCGGAAAGAGATTGTTCAAAGCTGTCCTAAAAGACCTACATTTGTGGGCTCTTTCCAACCAAACACAACTTGGTTATTCCTTTGCTTGCCGAACAACAACTTTCGGGTGGCAAGCTTCGAGGTTTCCGCCTACACAAGCCCAGACTTCGTCATGTCACGGAGGTTTATATGTCTTCGTTTCTTCTTCAAAACATCTCAAGTACCACTTTGGTAACTTGGTACCTCTTCTGAAGCGAACACTCGTCGTAAAAAGAGGTGTTTTAGCCAGTTTACCGCCCAACATGTCGCAGTAAGATACCATCTGCTCGCACCTTAGAGACGCCGTTCCACTTTCCACCTTCCAAGTCCCTGGCATCAAGTCAAATATCTTACTCGAACGCGGCATCCTTGATTGAAGTCAATTCACAACAACTCTAGAAGATCAACACCTGGTATCTGTAGACTGCTTGAGACTTGGGCGGCACACAGGACTCGATCTGTTTGAGAAGAGCTTCACTTCAAGAGGCACGACGCCCCCAAATAGTCACTTAAGACGTATATAAAAACGGACTCAGAGTGCAGATAGCCAAGCCTCAGGCAGCCTGAATGGGAGAACAACCGTTACTGCACAGAATAAAACGGCGAAGTCCTTGAACATCTGGCCAAAGGTGCACGACGACAATCTCCGCACGAACCAGGCGCAGTAGGCTTCGTGTTGGGGCACGAGGCAGTGGTAGCAGCAGGCGAACTTCTCGAAGCGGAGCGACGTCACCTGATTCAAGACGGGCTGCAGCTGGCTGGTCTCGGGGGTTGTTGGGGCGAGAGGACAATCGCGCATGAAGTGCTTCGGGAGGCTTGTGGGCGAAGATCCAGATTCGTCAGTTTTGCGGTGCAACTTCTCCATTAAACTTTGATTCATTGTCGTAATACGGGACAAACAGTGATGACCAACAGAACCAAGTTGTCATACAGCAATCTAACCTCGGCAATAGAGTTGAAGGCTTTTTGGTGCTACGGTATGGAGAGCCACGTCATGAATCAGAGGTTCAAGTGTTTCCAGCCCCCTTTCTAGAAGGCTCCCAAACAATACGATTTGTGTCAATGATGGTTTTATTCTTGGTATATTCCATCGAATGACGTATATTCATTTCAGTGAAGGGAATTTAAGAGATCTCCAAGTTAATTGAGCTGGTTGTCTCTGGAGAAGGCGGCTACGTGCGCTTGGGTAATTACGTGGGTATCGCAACGACCGTGGGTGGACGTAAACAGCGAAAGAATTCCACCATGCCCTGTGTCCTGTCCTGTGGTGATAATGCAGCAGAAGCTGTGAACTACTACATTCCCGTACGTAATAATGGACGCCGAATGATGATTATCCCCTTAAATGGATAAATTCTGCGTGTTTCGGAATAAGCCAAGGACGACAAGGCTGGACAACGACGAAGGTTTCGTGTGAGAAACACCACGTCGAGACATTACACGCGACGGAGGAAACTGGCCGAATTCAGTTCTCCACGTGCATTTCAGCCCGTCATTGATCGTGTTACAAGCATGAGCCAGGATGTATGGCTACCCTTTATACATCCGGCTTGCCCCCAATCCCGTCTATGGCCAGCGGACGGATCGTCCCCTTCCCGCCTTGGCCGAAGGGCGGGACATATTTAACTTGAAAACGAGGTAGTATGTCATTCGGCTTTTTCTCTAAACCCGCGAATCATCACAAAATTCCGGTTCAGCCTGGTGATTTGCGGAATCGTGTGGCTATTGTTTCGCCCCGGCCAGACTGGCTGGCGCTCATACGTGCTTAAGATGCTTATACTTCTCGACAAGAAAATATCGTGTTGTCTGGGCTGAGGAAAACCCCCAGCGTTTGTAGTAATAACAAGCCATCCATATTAAAATAGATCACAGTCTCAACTACTATGTATAGTACTCTTACTAGATAGATCTTCCCTCAACTAAAAACACTCTACGCATGTCTCTCATCAAGCCTAATGAAAAAAGTCATCTCAAATAGCAAAAGAGTTCGGACCCTCGGTGTCGAATAGGTCCTACATCTAATGGAAAAAAGTCATCTCAAACAGCAAAAGAGTTCGGACCCTCGGTGTCGAATGGGTCCTACATCTCTACCGCCGGGTTGCTGGAATGTCGTCAATGTCGAAATAATCGGAAAATGTGCCTGGCGTAAAGGAGGCTCGAACTGCGTTCCTCCAAACCCGTCCGTAATCCCAATGACCTCGTACCATGAACCACCACACCACTCACACAGTTTGACCGGACTTCCCACGCCTGGGAGACGCCCCTGTGCTGGCGAACGGTTTGGTGTTGCAGGTCCCTAAATACTACATTCTCCGC
The DNA here is from genome assembly GCA_004366825.1 of Colletotrichum spinosum. Classification (NCBI taxonomy): domain Eukaryota; kingdom Fungi; phylum Ascomycota; class Sordariomycetes; order Glomerellales; family Glomerellaceae; genus Colletotrichum; species Colletotrichum spinosum. The sequence continues at coordinate 217,832 of QAPG01010712.1, forward strand.
GTCATCCCTCCTGTCACGTGTGGCGTGGCCTTCAAAGTGCGTCACGCGCGAGTCTGCCGCGTCCGTAGCATGCGGTAGGGCTCGAAACTCGCTCGCTCTGAGGCCATCATCCTGTGGGTCCACCAACACCCGGTCACCTGACATATGCCGCGTAGAGTACGCCAACCATGCTGGGGATTCGCTTTCGTCGCCTGTTGCGATGGTGTTTTCGTGACGAGTGCCGTAAGACGTGTCCATCTGTCTTTTCGAGCCAGCGTGTCCCCATCATCAGCGCCATGGATGACGCGCCGCACCAACATCTCCCGCACCCCCTTCCTTCCCCATTCCTCATCCTCAACCCAAAGTGAGGAGAAGTAATGAGGGACAGTAAGGAGATGGCAGGCTTTTGGCTATTCAAGCCTTGAAAGTAGCACACAGAGCAGGCCATTGTTGCCTCACCTTCATGGGCAGCACTGCTACCAATGAGGCTGACCAGTCAAAATAAGAAGGCAGCCTAGGTACACACCCCAACCTCATGCGAAAGGTAGCCTACGCCACACAACTCTACGCAAAGAACAGAACAGTCAAGAAAGATTCAAGCCAGCACTCAGGAGAGTCAAGATTACAAGGACTACAAGCATGCACAACGAAAACACCAATGATACTGTTGGAATATGCTTACTGTATTAGGTATGAACAGTGTGGTATCTAAAACCCTTCATGGGTCAGTAAAAATTCAACCCCTTTCCCCTTATAGACGCTTAACCGCGACGACGGGTAGTAGGGCCTTTGGGCTTGGGTGTGACGGTCGAGGAACCGGAAGAAGGCGTAGCGGCGACGGGGACCTTCTGCTTGCCCTTAGCCTTGGCGGAGGGCGCGTTCCAGTAGTATGCCATCTGCGACGCGAGAACAGCATTGAGGAGGAATCCGGCAATGAAGTTGTACAGGATGAGCTTGTCGTCGACCTCCTGAAGGGTCGTGAAGATGCGCGACAGCGAACCAGCAAGGTAGTTGAAGACCTGTTACGCGACAGAATGAGGTCAGCATTTGCTCTTTATTATAGTAACAACAAAACCAAGACAAAGGGGTGAAAGGTGCCAAAGGAGCCAGACAACAAGAACACTCACAGCAAAGGCGCTGAGCTGTCCAGTACCACCCTCAGACCAGATGGCCAGGATCTGAGGGACTTTGCTCGCAACGCTCAGCACACCGGCACCGGCCTGCAGGTACCCCAGAGTCTGCATGTCAACCAGGCCACCCGAGAACAGAGCGGCAAGGGCGACGGCGAGCGCGGTGACGAAGACGGCCGCCAGGCCCGCGCGGCGGGTGTAGTTGAGAACCAGGACGGTAATGATGACGTTCTGACCCATGATGAGGGCCGTCTCGCCGTACGTGCTGAAGGGGAACTCATTGCGGTAGTTGTAGGCCAGCGAGACGAGGTACGACGCCGTCTCCAGCAGGTACGACAGCACCGAGATACCCTCGCCCGACTGCGACGACGTGAGCTTGCGGATCTGCGGGAGCTTGACGATGGACGACACGCCCACGATGCCCAGACCGACGCCCTTGGACAGGCCCAGCTTGATGCAGTCGACGTCCTCGACGTTGATATCCAGAAGCAGGGACTTGTAGCAGCGGTCGCCAATGATGGAGACACCGAGGTCGCGGATCGGCGCCGGCAGGTTGTGGGTTACCGGTTGCAGCGCGGAACGGATGGCGTCCATTTTTGCGGTTGGCTTGGACAATTCGATGCCGACGTGGCTAAAAGGACTCGTGGTGGTGTTCGACGGCGTGTCGGGGTTCGTGGAGGGTGGAGATTTGCAAGATGTCAGAGTCGGCACTGCTCAGTAAAAAAATAAGAAGAAAAGATTGTTGAGCTGACGTCCACACGACACGTTGACGGAAGGGTTGAGGTCACTGGGAAACCCTGGAATTGGAGGTAAGGGCGTTGATCGGACCAGTCGGAGAATTTAGCGGTGGGCAGCTACCTAAGGTAAGGCTTCTCTTAGCGATAGGACTCCTTACTGCGTGAGGAAAGCTACCAGACGCGGGGAGCTAAATACATGCGATACCCCCCACCTTTTCTCAGCGTCGCCTATCATCATCCGCTGGAAGCAATTTTGATGCTGAGCTCGATTCTCGGTAGCATCCCACACCCAACCCCAAAACCAAGACCAAGAACCGCCGAGACTATTGCCGAATTCAGATGAAACCAAATAGGTAGGTCATCCATTGTATGCCCAAGTAGAAAATAAGAGGCATCGACGTCGAATCTTTCCAAGCCGTCGAAGTTCCCTCACTTCTTGTGGCTACCCTTGCGGTCCCTTTCGTAGTCGCGGATGGCACCACGACAGTTGCTAAGGTTCTGCTCGGGCTCCCAGCTGTCGTGCTTTGCGGCGAATCCCTTCCAGCCGACCAGGTACTGCTTTATGGTACCCTTCACTCTCTTGCTCTTGACTCTTTCTACTTCGTATTCCCCGTCGCCACTAGACGTCGCCTTGTTGAACGTCTTCTTCCGATGGCCGACACCGCGTCCACGAGCTGTCTGCTTCTTACAAGAAGGTTAGCTCAACGATGCCTGCCCAGTGGTGTAGTCACACTTACCGTTTGGATAACTGGGTCATTCTTGGCGCCAGAAACCACATTGCGACCCGAAGCTGCTAGACATTTGCTGTTAGAAGTCACGGTTTCGACACTGTCGGAAGATAAGGATTGCCTATCCAAGTACTCACTTCTGCCAGTCTTCCCTCCGAGGGCTGTCTTTGGTTTGGAAGGCCTGCCTCGCTTCTTGGCTTGGACAGGCTTGGGCGAGGGAGCGTCTTCCATAACCTGCGCGACTTGCTGCTTCTTGGCAGGTCTTCCGCGTTTCTTGGGCTGGTTAGTCTCGGACGCGGGGGTCTCGTCTCTGACAAGAAGGCCATTCTGCTTCTTAGCAGGCCTTCCGCGCTTTCTGGGCTGGTTAGTCTCGGACGCGGGAGCGTCTTCCATAGCCTGCGTGACTTGCTGCTTCTTAGCAGGCCTTCCACGCTTTCTCGAGGCAGGAGCGTTCTCTGCATCACCCGGGGAGTCGTCTGTGCCCGACCTGCCACGGTTCTTTGGGAGAATAGCTTCCTCCTCGCTCACGTCGTCTTCCTGGCCTTTGGCGGGCCCGAGTGTCTTGTTACGTGGCTGGCCGTCCTGTCTCTTGGAAAGTCTTCTGCGCTTGCTGCTCCGAACAGGCTTGATTTCGTCATCCTCGGTGCCAGACATGTCTGCTTCACTGGAGGATCTGCCCTGGATAGGCTTAATGCCCTCTTCCTCGCTGGCAGACATGTCCTGTTGACTGGCGGATCTGCTGCGCTTCCTAATTTGGACAGACTTGGTGTTCTCTTCCTCGCTGTCAGACATGCCCTGTTGTCCGGAAGGGCTGTCGCGTGTCTTGACCGGCATTGTCGTAAAAGGCCCCTGATTTATGTCCAGATTCTGGTGGTTTGGAGCGAGGGTCCAACCGGGAGGAGCGATACTGCCTCTGTCAGAAGGAGAGCCAAGTGAGTATCCAGTCGCCTCGGTGAAGTAGTTTGACGCAACCAGAGGTGAACGGCTGCCCCAAGAAAATAGTGACAAATTGTTGTCGCCAGTAGCAAGATATCCAGAGCTGCCTGTCGAGGAGGTGGGAACGGAATGGGAGGACCCCTCCGAATTACCGAGCTCTGAAAAATTGCTGGTTGCTGTCCACTCGGGCCGAGAATATTTGCTATACTCGAGTCAGCATGGTGTAGGTATGTATGCCTCGGAGAAAGATTGAAGACACTCACTCCGCCTGGCTGTTAGACCGGACCAAAGTGGAAGGCTCTCCTGAAGTGGTGGGGTCCGTAGTATCACGTCTTGAAGTACCCTCAGCGTCAGGGATTTGCGTAGTCTCGCTACATATTATCAGTATGGATTGAATTCTTTGGTAAAAGTTAGGAGAAGAGCTAATGGCAACCTACTCTGGAAAGCTGCCAGGCTCGGGACTCCTGCCGTAAGCCACTTCCATATACCTGCCTAGCCCGGAACTGGCCATTGGTATGTATGGGTTGGACATGCTCAGAGCGCTGCGATATGAGTATTCCTGACGTTCGACGGAGTGGAAAGGACTGAAACCAGTAATTTCTCCGCCCCAGTGGTAGCGATGCAAGAACAAAGACTGCGGGAGTTGTGAATACTTCTGGCGAATTGGGCAGTAGGTGAGGTGGGCGAGAGAGGTCGAAGGAGCACAAGAAGGGGAAGGTACCTGAGGAAGTAATAGCCGGGGCTGTAGATCGATCAAGGCAGGCGCCAAGAGGACAAACACTCCTGCCTACTTGAAATAGACGGAAGTCTCGGAGAAGTTAGACTGGCAGAGATTTCCGACGACTTTTGACTTGAAAATGAAGAGAGGAAGGAAATCGACAGTGGGAGGTCTTTTGCGAAAGAGGTGTTCAATGCAAGGAGTTGCCGGCTGGTCGTCGTAGTGGGACGAAGAGTAAGACCAGCACCCAACGTAACCGCGAACTTCAACCTTCTAGCTAAGGTACCTACTTCGTGAAGGCGTAATAGTTGGAAGGCTCGATCTTAATCGATAGGCACGGACTCGAGGCGCGAGGAGGATATTTTACTACTTGGTTACGCGGGTAAGGTAGGACCGTGTCACGCTCCGCTCCCGGCGCTGCTCTTCATCAGTCCAGTTCCTCCACTCTGTTCTCACCCAACTCATCAAACCGTCCTGATCTTATCGCTTGTTCGACAGGATTCTGAATATCCACTATTCCCGTCCTTTTCAGCCTATAGGGCGTTAGCTGGAGTCTGCAAGGGGAAAACACGAACGAGCCTACCTCTCGAAAAGCACAAAAAGCCTCTCTGCCTCTCTTTCTTTCTCCTCCTCTGTCATCTCAGGCATCTCGACGGGCTTCTCCTCGTCCAAGTACTGTCCTGTGACGGGGTTGACTGCTCGTTGTGATTCTCCTGTAGCAAACGCTTCGCTAGCACTTGCAGGGATGGGAATATTTTTCTGGAATAAGAAGCCCGACGCAAATCCGTAACCGACGTTCTGGACAAACTTTGATGCATTTTGATCCGACATGTCAAAGAGGAAGCTCGAGATATTCTCGCGAAGCTGAGGCGCCATTGGGTTACTCGAGTTGCTGAGAAGCCTCGACGTGAGTGAAGTGCCGCGTCCCAACACCTGTTTCCTGTCTTCGTGTGTGGGCAACAGCGTAGAGCGAATGTACTTCTCCACGTCCTCGGGAGCCCCGCCGTGCACCCGGCGCAAGACGCCGACGAGAGGTGTCGCCAATTGTTCCAGGTCGTTATCGTTATAGGCCTTCAAAGACAGATCAAGAAGCTCTATCAATCTCTCGGCCACCTTCTTCGGATCGTGCTTGGGATAGATAGCAGGCTGGACGTCCTTGTCCTCCATCTTCAAGTTGAGGAGGGCGTTGATGAGGGAGTTGAAGGGCGGGTCGAGGGGTTTGCTGGATGAGATGTCCTGCTTCCAGAGCAGGGCGATGATGTGAGGTATGGTGGCAGAAAACGCGGCTACTTCCGAGGGGCAGTAATGAGACACGTTGAACAAGAGGCGGAGTGTCTCGTTCAGCGCCATGTCCTCCATGGGGTCGACTGGCGCTTTGCTGTGTCCGTTATCGACAGTCCTAACATGTTTGGCCAGGTTCTGAACGACGGTTTCCGCCAAGCCGTGCTTCTTGATAAGCGCAAGAAGATCTATCTTTGTGTCGTAGGTTGTCAGAAAGATGACCCTCGAGACTAGGAATTCATCATCGAAGCTCTCGCTCCTGAGCTTCTTGCATGCCTGCGCCTCATAACGCAGGTCGACAAACATCTGACGTGTCTTGGGATCCAAAAGCATGGCATTGGCCAGTACCCTCAGAGCGGCCCTTGAAGTTGAGTTGGAAGGGCTGTTGAATGCATGCTTTGTCAGAATATCGATTCCCTGCGGACGTTAGCTGCTGTTCTGTGTTGTCCTGACAAGTAGAGGAAGACCTCTTCGGTGAAGATGGGATCAGCGTTCCGAGGATCTCGCCCATAGATTTTGAGTTCTTCAAGGGCAGCATCACGTTCTGCACCTGTCAGTTTCGTAGACTTGGACAAGACATGGCTTCGTTGGGACTCACGTTGCGGAAGCAGGCTATTTTGTTGCAGGTCGTCGGCAAGCTTCTTAATCAAGTTGGTCACTGCTTCTAGCTTGGCTGCAAAGGAGTTAGTCACCAAGTAAAGGAGCTGGAATCAGCTGTACGAGATACCCTGGCCGGTGAGGTTGGCCTGCATGATGACGGGTTGCGACATGGAGCTGTGGGCGGGACCCGGTTTCGGGCCGACGTTGATGACGAGGCTAGTGTCGGAGGTGGCAGTTGTAGAACAGCCGCAGAGGTTTTTTGTATTCGGTTGCGATGATCTTCGACTTGTTTTGGGCTTCTCGATGCTTAGCATTCGCTTCAACAATGACGCCATTCGATCCGGACTGAATGTTGGCGATGGTTGCAATAATCAGAAACAGGGTAGCCTACGAGATGGAGGGAGTAGAAGCAGTGACGGTATCAGCTACGGGGCAGAAAAGCGAGTGATGTTGGCAAGTCAGCTTGGCTCTCGATGTCCGCCCTCAGTGGCTTGAAACTTGAAATCCGACTCCCTCTATATGAGGTGATGGCTCAAAACCTCAGAGGCCAGTCGTCGAGAAAGATGTATTGAAATATGCTGGCTTTCAGGCTGAAAACATGACAAGTTGGAAATGAGGCTCTGCGCGGTCGAGGATCGTTGTCAATAAAGCGGACGGATTGAAACAGCTCGGACCTTGAGGCAGACTCAAAGGAGCTCCTCCGATGTTCACCTCCAAATGCCAGGATGCTGGGTCCACTTCACTGGCAGCAGGGACAATTGGAACTTTGGAAACGCGCCAGTGCTGTTGGGGCGTTAGACAGCAGGCGAGTGACAGGTGGCAGCTGCCAGCGAAGAGGGGGCTTACCTAAGGTTAGCGTTCCATGGCGGCGGCATGTGCCACATGCAGACTCAGTTGCCACGGCATTTCCAATAGGACCACCCAATTTAGAGGGAGCTGCTGCAAAATCACATTCCACTCTACCTTGACCGTTCAACTACCAGGCAACCCGGCCCAAAGCCAGGCAACAAGTACAATGTACCTCCTGCACTTCACCTTGTAGCGGTTCGCCAGGGGACACGCCCTGCACGGGCCACGTCTTTAAGTGGTTTTTCGCGCCCCAAGTCGCGTTTTTACGTGCTCTCGTGCATCGTGGACCGTGTTTTAACACCCATTACGGACGCCAACCCCCCAGCCAATTGATTAGTGCTTGTCCACCCAAGACATCGAAGACCCCGTCTTCAATACTGAAAAAGTACTGTCTCTTGTCTTGCACTCCGTAATCTCTCCGTACGCGGCTTTGCTCGATACTCGTCCGGTATCCTTTCCCTCGTTGTCGGTGTGCCCCGTTGTCCTCCATCGTCACTCACTCTTTTGCAGCTGCAGGATCGTCCGTGTCGCCCTGTATTAGTTGAATTCTTTGATTCATTGGACTTGTCTTTTCTCTTCTCGTGCTCCATCGAGTCAACGTCTACTTGGCTGAACTTCGTTCAACCTACGTACATATGCGCCAGTCCACGTAGAAGCACAGCAACGAGCTGGTGTTCGGTGCCCCATCCCCTGGACGGGACTTCATCTCGCCTCCGCAATCATGGGGTCTGTCGAAGTCGAACTGCTTTCGAGCCGACTCGAGTCACTACCTCCTCGTCCACCGACACCACCACGCGAGACCAGCCAAGCTGCCGATGCTGCGTCGAAGCTGCTTCTCGTTCTCCCACCTTCCTCCGATCCACGATCGAGCCTTCACACTCCGCCGAGTGCCCACACACCCGTCTCGGGCGCAGACTCGACGAACCCAAGTGGTCGAACAGGCAGGAAAAGGGTTGGCTTCTCTGCCCAGGCACACTACAAAGACTCTCCGAGATACCAAGGTATCGATCCCGCCAGCCTACGATCGCCTCTGTCTGCGCCATCATCGGCCCAGCCCAAGCCTGTGAAGGGCATCCTCAAGCAACCCTCCTCCCCGAGTCCGGTCGTCAACGACGACGACGACCCTCTGGTCACCGCAGCAAACATCGCAGACATGTTGGAATCCACGGTAAAGCAGCTGGCGGGAGCCGACAGGGACTCGAAGCGAGATGCCTACACGACCCTCGTTATGACGCTCAAGACGTCCAACAACCTTCCCGATCGCATCGCTTTGCAAGGGAAGATGGGCCTCTTTGTCCAGTTCATCCAACGAGACATCACGTCCAGGAGTCCCGCCACCGGCGGACTCGATGTACCTTTGGTCAACAACGCCCTCTCCCTTCTCGCCACGTTCCTCCATTTCCCTGCTATTGCCTCGACGATACCCGGCGACTTTGGCGTTTTCTTTGTTGACCATTGTATTCGATGCTTCGAGGACCCTTCGACACCAAAGGATGTCGCTCGTCACCTGATGCATGCGATGGCCACACAGGACTTTTCTCCCAAAGTCATGACCTCGGACCGCGTTAAACGATTGGTTGCCGCCCTGCGCCAGGTTGAAGACCACCTCAAGGGAAAGAGCATCGTCATGTCGCGCATTTTCATTTACAAGAGACTCGTCCAGCAATCGAAGCAGCTGATGGTGGTTCACTCAGACTGGTTGAACGATCTGCTTGCCGATATGCTGAGCACCATCAAAGATTTGCGGTCGGCAGCCATCTCACTAGGTTTCGAAGCTGTTTATACCTTTGGGAAAGAGAAGTCTTTGTCGCGCAAGGTCATGGAGCTCTTCGATACCTCCGTCGAGGAGATGAAGTTCGCAGAGTATTATCACCGACGGTTGTTCGCCATGGCTAAGGACAGGGAAGACCGTCAGCTGACTGCTTCCGTTCCCAAGATTTGGAGCGTCATCATCCTCTTCCTTCGTTGCCCCCTGGAACGGTGGCAATTCTTCAACCAATGGCTGCAGATCATTCAAATGTGTTTTAACAACAATGAGCATCCTCAGACCAAGCAAGAGGCAAACCTGGCGTGGAATCGTTTCGTGTGGTCGATGCATACCGAGGGGCCGTCTTTCGCCAAGCTGCTGCCGACGCTTTATCAACCCCTCGGAAGCCAACTGAAGTCCAAGTACACTAGCAAGCAAATGCGAGAAGTGGTTTTTGGAAGCGTGTGCAATCTTCTTTACTACGCCTTCAAGCCCGGCACAAATGCTTCTCTTCTGGAGACCTATTGGGATGCTTGTGTAAAGCCCATCACGGAACCGCCTAAATCACCGGCGCGAGACCCGGATGCCATCGACGAGCATATGCGGCAAGCTACCGCGGTGCTGACTGGCTTGTTTGACTCTTCGACACCTCGGATCTGGAAGGAGGAGCGTATTAGAGACACGACTCTCGCCAGGCCGACGGAACTCCCTGCCATAGACCCCAAGTGGCTCAGACGTAATGCGGCGCTCGTATTCCAAGTCATGGGCCCCATTATGGACAGGTATTTCTTGGAACTGGCCGACGAGACCAGTCACGTCCACAAGCTGTGGCGTGCTCTGGTTGGAGCAGTCGCCTCGGCGTCCTCCAAGGACATCAAGGTCTCTCCGGATACTCTCGCTTTCATCTCACAGATGTGTGGCCTACTACTCAAGCATTGGAAAGCCGGCCTTGACAGCACCGGACATTCTGACTCTGAGGATGCAGCCAGATTTCTAAAGAGCGCTCGGGAATTGGTGTCTAGTACGGTGGAGGCTGTTGGCATCCTGCCCTTTACCGAGAGGATGATTTGTCTCGGTCGCCTCGACACCTTTGCGCCGGCGTCGACCCCGTCCCATAAGCCCGGCAGGAATGCTGGTGATACCAGAACACCGCTTAACCACCTGTTTGGCATGTTCTCGCGGCTTCCTCCCGGAATTCCCGATGATGAGGGCTTCGTTGGTTTCTTCCGATCCGTCATCTCTCCCTTTTTCACGCCAAAGTCGCCCAGGGCACGTTCCGATCTCGCCCAGGAGATTCTGTCAATCACACCTAGTTGGCCATCACCCGTTGCCCACGCTCCATACGCACCGTGGGTCTTTGCATCTGACTGTTTGGCTGCTGCTTTCAACTCGTCTCAGAATAGTGCCCAGACGAACAGTTCGACCGCGGTGCCCGGCCTTGGTCACGAATACCGTGCGGTGGTGCGACTCCTCGAGCGTGGACTAAAGGAGAACCCGAACCTACCATGGGAACACTGGAGTTCGCTATTCTCTTTCCTGTCAAACAGATCCAGCGAGGAGACTGGTGAGGCGGGGAGAGCCTTGGGGGTCATTGAACCCCTTGCGAAAATCATGCGAGACGTTCTTCCTGCAGATCGCGCAGCACCACTGTCATCGATGTTGATATCAGGTGCTGCCGGGCTCCTGTCTGTGGCTCACCATCCAATTGACAAACAGGCTGTCGAGGCTGCTCGGCGCCGTTTGTGGGGAACGGCTGTCACAGGCTCCAGGTCCTCTTCTTTCGACCCCTTCGATAATCTATACAAGCTTTCCAATGACGTGCTAGAGCGCCTATACGATACGGTAGACAGCGGGCACATCGACGGATCAGTCGCTATCATCATCAACGAGGTTATCGCCTTTCTTTCCCGATGCAATTCTGAGCTTGTGTCAAAAACTTTGTACGGCCTGGAAGGCGGCCTGGCTGTATGGATTCGGGACGCGCAGGGAAAAGTCGACACTCGCCAGAGCCCTGTGACGTCTGAAGCCGTAAGTGTTCTCCTAGCTAAGGGTGGAGTTCTTGAATTAACCAGCAGCAGATTAAGAAGCTGTGGGCCGTCGTCGCGAGACTGACTTTGTCTGGCGAGAAGCCTGAAGAAATTTATCTCGAGACCGCGGAAGAGCTTCTTTGCGCAGCATTTGAGAGCAAACACCGTCACATCGTTAATTCGGTCTCGGAAAGATGGAATCGCATCTTCGAAAACACAAGAAACACAGGAAACATGCAGTATCCCGAGCATCTCAAAGCTGTCTTGTTATCTATTCAGTCAATGGTGGATATTGTGTTGCCTGGGCTGGAGAACGCCAGTGTCGTTTCAACTGGACAGAACCGCTCGTTTGTCGAGTCTCAAGAAGATTTGGACATGCACAGTGTTACTTCTACCCGCCCATCGCGTCGCAGGATGAATCCATCGGCCGCCTCCAACCAGTCGTCCCCTTTGAGTTCGATCAAGTCATCGCGACCAGCGAGCCGACAGCTTGGCAGAGCTACCCCAGGCACTCGTGCAAAGGGCCAACGAGGAGGAGTTCCTGCTGCTCGTCTGAGGCACGAGGACTCCCAGATTCAGTTTGAGCCGATCGAGAAATCGCCACTGAACCCCAATACAGATGCAGAGTCGCAGGTGCTCACGGAGCGCCAAAAGGAGATCCGGGAGAGGCAGAAAGATACATCCGCCATGTTTCCTGAGATGCGGTCCAGCCCTCCGGCGGACTTCAGATCAGGCCCCGCAAACACAGTGCTGCCTACCGAGAGGGCACCCGAGACACCTCAAGAGAGCACGCCGAAACGATCGACGATGTACGAGGAATACGTTAGCTCGACACCTACGCCTCGTCGCGGTCAGACACTCGCAATGGCGGATAACGACCAGGACATGACAGACCCTCCGTCTTCACCTCCCGAGCCTCGCCCCTTCCCCTTGCTCACTCAGATTAAATCGCGTTCTAGTAGCCGCAGTGAGCTTGAGAACTGGCAATTTAGCTCCTCGCCAGTGTCCGGCACTCCTCCTGCAGAGGAGACCACCGCAGCTCGGGAACCCGCCGAAATCAATATTTCGAGCGTCGTCCCTTCTCAAAAGGAGGCCAGGCAGCCCAGCCCAGATTTGGCATCTGCCGTCGACGATTCCTTCCAGATGATTTCCTCCAACGCGGTCACTGAACCTGAACTCCCCCCGCCGGCTTACGATAGTGCGAACCAACACCATCAACTACCCCAACAGGTCATAGGCGACCCGGCCAAACTCCCAAAGGAGGCGGGCCACACGCCGTCTACGCCGCAAAATAGCCGCATAATTGATATGGAGGAACCGAGATCTGGCCAGGAAGTCTTCGTCGACGCGCCGTCTAGTCCTCAGCCCAACGTCCTCACACGCTCAGCCTCTCGGATTGCCGCTACTAACAGATCTTTCGAAATGAGCGATGGTGATGAGAATAGCATGATAAGACTTGTTGTGGAGCTCGACCGTAGGCGATGCGACATCCCCATCAACGACTATCCCGCCATATCACCTCCGAAACCGAGCAAGGCTCCCATGCCTGCTGCTGAAGAAGCAGAGGTGCTTGACTGCATCACTGTTCGCGGCGATGACGATGACGAGGACGAGGAAGAGGACGACCAGAATGATAACGCAGAGGAAGAAGCTCCGGCAGCCCCTGTTGTTTCTCACTCGCAGCGAGAGCTTCGCACTCGGTCGTCCAAGTCTATCTCTCCCGCCAAGCAGAAATCTTCTGTACCGAGTTCCGTCCAGTCAACACCTAGCAAGTCTGCCAAGAACAAGCGCAAGAGAGCAACTTCCTACGACACTCGCCGCAAGAAGCGCAAGTCGGTCGACAGCAGCGACGAGAACGAGTATTCTTGGCCCCAGGAAGCTTCCATTATGTCTCCGATTCTCGGTAACGATCGTGAAAACCAACCGCCGTCGGTGCTCGACACACCGTCCCGTCGCTCTGTCGCATCCAAGAGCGACGATGTCGAGGCCGAGGTCCAGTCTCAGCTCGAGATTGAACAGCAAGCTGCCGATATTCGTTTGAGCCAGTCGCAACCGGATATTGACGGGGATGCCGACGACGCTCTGTCGGAGGTTATGGACGTTGACAACGCGGTCGAGACTGAAATCAGCGAGTCGGTCAGCAAGCTCAAGGCGGCCACGACTGGTGCCTTCGAACAGACTAAGAGGATTGACCTGATGGACTCTCTTTCCGGTGTTCTCGCCAACCTCCGTTCTGCCTCATTGTCCCGCGACGAGGTGAACAAGATGGAGGATGTCCTCATGGATATCAAGCGGGAACTATACTCTGCCGAGCATCGTGGACGACACTAACACTAATGAAACATGCCGCCCGTCAAGACTACCGAACCCCGGAATTTTGTTTCTACTTGTTTCCCTTTTTAACTTGTCCATGCGCGCCCTCCGTGGACTTGTGTCGATATTCCTAGCCCCCACAAAACAAACACATTCACACAGCATCATCCATGGCGACGGAAAGGTTTCATCAGTCTTTTTGCATCACCGGCGCCAGCTATCTCTGGGTACTCATTAGGTTGGAGAGACGAGTAAAAGCAGAAGGACTGGACTACCGCAGTCTCCGTCTATGCTTCTCGCTGGTTGTACGAAGCGGTTTGGAATCATGGTATGCCTTTTGTTGGGCAATGAGTGGAGGATTGGAAGAATTCAGTCATTGTGTATTGGGTACTCAGGAGGCCCGTCGCCCAGTATAATGAAGCATCAGAATGTATTCTAAAAGACGTAGTCATGATCCACTCAGCTTCACATTTCTTTTTGTACGCGAGGCCCTTGGGTTGTCATTTCATCGTGATTTATTCAAAGGGTAGTTTCGGGGCCTGCTTTCCCTAGCGCCTGCTTGGTCATGATAACTCTGACTTCCCCCGCGACTAGCCATCTAAGAATCCTTCTAATCGACCGTTGTTCCATGGTTGAGCATCCCCCGGCGTAGCCAGAGGAGACGCGGGGCTAGCTCCATCCTCTCACACCGAAGTCAAAATTCCGCGAATCATTCATCTCGTACGCCGCCGTCGACTCACAGTGAAATGACCTGGGCACCCTCAAAGGCATCGCCGGGCTCCAACTTTTGCCAGCCGTTGACGGAGCCGGGTTCGACGCAGAGCATGTTCTTGTAGCCGTCCTTGGGGGCAAAGTCGGCGATAGAGTTGGCCTTGTCGGCCCAGGGGTTCCAGACGACGACGTTGTCGAGGGCGTCGCGGACGACGGAATAGACGGTTTCGCCATCCTCGACGACGGTGACAGGGGTCTTGGGGCCCGAGGACGGGGTGTAGATGCGGTCCGTCTCGGAGGAGATGGTGATGTCGCCGGATTGGGTCTTGGCAGCGCCGGCGTCGACCTTGTCGGTGTAGGGGGCGCCATCGAGGCCCTTGACTGTGACTTTTGTGATGTCCTAGGGGAATTGTGTCAGTAAGAAGAAAGGATCGGGCAAGTAGGGGGGAAGAACGCACGTTGACGCGCAGGTAGGTATGCAGCAGAACCTGGCAGTCAAAGGCCTCGTCGCCCTCGTTGGTGATGACAATGGTCGTGGAGAGGCTCTCGCGGTCGAGGGTGACGCTGTAGATGGCGCCAAACTTGTATCCCCACTTGGCCTTTGTCTCGTCGTCGAGGTTGGACGAGGACAGGCCAAAGTCGAGCTTGACGGAGGAGGCGTCGGCGCCCTCGCTGGTAGACTTTCCGAGGAACTCCCAGCGCGAGCTGCGGGCAAAGCCGTGCTGGGAGAGCTTGGCGGTGGGCGGGTGGGCGTCCGAAGGGGGACCGAAGACGGGGAAGACGAGGGGGATGCCACCGCGGACGGGCTTGGAGCCGTCAAAGACGGTGGACTCGGAGAGCCACAGGCGGTCGCGGCCGGCGGCGTCTTTCCAGCTGAGGACGGTGGCGCCGTGGAGCAGGACCTCGACGAACTCGCCCGTCGGAAGGGTGGCGGAAACTCGAGAGTTGGAGTGGGTTATGTCGACGGTGGCTTGGGGTGGAAGACCGGGAGTGGTGGCTAGGGCGGTGGGTTTGTTTGGGCGGTCGACCATTTTTGCTACGTTTTTGTATTTGTTTTTGACTGTTTGCGATGTGGGTAGTCGAGTCTGTATTAAGATTTGGGGTGAGGTGTTTGGGGCGGCGGCGGCGGCGGTGGTGGGATGTGAAGATATGTCTCGGGCGCGCGGGGTATTGGCGGAGCTTGGGTACGAACGAGGATTCGGGCGGGGTGATGGGAAGCCGCGAGCTGAGGTCAAAAAGTCGGAAAACAGAATATGTTTTCGACACGAGGCAAAGATGGGAAATGGGGGCGGACGAGACTGGCCGTTTGACAGGGAGACGATTGGAGTCGCAGTCGGACGAGGTGGACAAGGTGGACGGGCAGAGCAGAGCAGAACGATAATTAGCAGTGCAGTGCAGTGCGGTGCAGTTATTGCAGCCGCAAGTGGGTATGTAAGCAACCTGCCGAGTGAGGACAGGATGGGATGTCGAGGAGGTGAGGCCCTGGTCAATCAATCAATCAGTGGGCTGCTACTGTGTCCCGCTGAAGGCAAGGTAGGGGTACCTGAGCTGAGGTAGGCTGCGTACCAGGCAGGGCTGGCTGGGTTGGCTTTCCTATTGTGACACTAGCTGGTAAGGCTCCCTAACCTGCGTTCGTGGTTCGTGATAGGCACCTTCTATGAATGTTAAGGTACCCTAGGTAGGCAACCTAATGGCGGGGTAAAGTGATATTGGGCGCGTTTGGAGGGGGAGGGGCTGCCCGGCCAGGCTTTCTTAGCTTCCAAGGAGAAGAAGCCTAGCACAGGGGACCGCCACAGGTAAGGATAACAAGGACGCAAACCCTCGTGGGGTACATCACCTCCGCGTAGCGCTCCGCCTGTCGTCATGCAAAAAGACACCTTGGAGCCCCGTAGCCAGTCCCGAGGTTCCCAACGTCAGGAGCAACCACCAGGGCCTGGAGCTAGCTAGGGAAGCTGCAACAGAGACATCTACACTTTGGAAGCTGCTGCCAAAACACACCATCACGCTCTTTCCTTCGTCTTAATTACAAATGGTGAAGTACAGAATGCACTGAAATAACCATTACCTCTGCAAGCTCGATAGCGCCCGATGTCAACGTTCCGATTTCGCTCGATAGTAAGCCAGGCAAGGAGCCAGTCGACCGCACTTCGTTTTCTCTGCCTGTCACTCTGAAACAAGCTTTAGGTGATCCTCGACCTTTCTTCCTTCTTTTCTTCTTCGGCCGCCCCTCGCAAAGCCCCTGTTTGATGGGCTTTCAAGTAGAAACCCTCGGCAGATCTTGACTCTGTTACTCGCAGGTAGAAGTAACGGGATGGCATGGTCAACTTATATCAAGGCAGATTTCGCGAGCTCGTTTCTCGCCTCGGACTACCACCATCCTTGAATGAGCAGACAACTTTGCAAAAGTTGGTAACCTCTAGAGGGCGAAAGTTGCCGGCCTTCGTGTTGCCCAAGCTCTCGGCCGAAACATGACAGCAGAACTTACTGCCCCTGTGTGATATCATGGAGTGCGCAGTCGGCCCGGCATACCCTGTGTAAACATGCCGGATCCGGCCCGAAATGGCCCCACTCCACGGCCGATGTTGACTGCCGGTTGCTGCTTTTTGCTGCTATTGTAGATCAACCACACATGATGAACCCGCCATCAAAAAATTAGTGTTCTTACATTAACATATACATCGCTGAATAATACATACGTACGATCACACAAATATCATGACTTTCCCAGCCGGAACCCAATCGTGTCCCGATCATCCCTCACCACACGTCCCCACTCCAACAACAATCTAAATAGATAGATTTCCATATCCTCCCTCCTCAGCGCCCGCTCCGCCCACTTCTTCCCCTGCGTCGCAATCCACTCGCCATCCTGCCACCTCGACTCCGTCTCAACCTTCCTCCCGTTCACCAGACCGCGGTCCTTGAGCCCGACAAAGTACGCCAGCGTGCTGTGCAGCGCCTGGTACCGCAAGTCCACGGGCACAAAGTGCAGCCAGGGACGGAGCCGCTCCGAGTACCACTCTCCGAAAATCGACGTGAGAAAGGGCACGCTGCTGGCCGAGCGGATGGTGCGCAAGATTTCCGGCGGCGGGCCCGTGTCCGAGTCGATGAGGAAAACGTAGCGGTGTTCGAGGGGTTCGGGTGACGCGGCGGGTCGCTGGCCTAATTCCGCGCGGACTACGTCGCAGGCGGCGCCGTGGCACTCGTAGTCGGATATGCCGATGTTGAAGGGCAGCAGCTTGTTTGCCTCGCGCGCGGGGACGGCCTCGTAGCCGTACCAGTTCTTTTGCCCCGGCGCGAGTACCAGCATCGTGACGTCCTCGGCCGCCGTGGCGTTATTGACGAGGTGCACCAGGCGGTGCTTGTGGCTGCCGCGCAGCGATTCGTCCGTGACGGGCCGGTCCTCGATCTTGCCCCTCCAGTAGAGCTCGTCCTTGTTCTGGCGGAAGTCCTTGGTCGGCGGTGGCTGGTCGCCGCCGAGGGGCACCAACGGCAGCAAGATGTCGTTGAAACCCTCCACCTTGGACCGGCCGAAAACGGGCACAAAGTCGCGGATAGGAGCGATTTGCGGCGGGGCAAGGTGGAACCCGTGCAGCCTCGAGAGGTCCTGCTGATCGCAGAAGCTCTTGGATTCGGCCCAGCTCCAGATGAACTGCTTATCCGAGTGGAGCTTGACGCAAGAGGAGCAAAAGTCGCGGACGTTCCAGTGCAGGCCGGACCTGCTCGGGCTGCCCACCCAGCAAATCGATGATTCGAGTTCCCTAAAGGCCTTGGTGGATGCGTAAGCCTGCAAGGAAGTTGGTGCGTCGGCGACGCCCATGGGGATGAAGTTTTCTTCCTTGACGGGTGGTTGCTCCTCCGGCGCCTGGGGCCCCTTGGCCTCTTCGATAACCGGAGGTGGCGCTGGTGCATCGCCCATCTCTTCGGAGCGTGCTGACAAGAGCTTGAACTTTTTGGATTTACCGGTCCTCATGTATCGAGAGAGGTCAGACCAAGGAGTCAGAACTCTGGGATGCTCCGCGAGGTTGATGGGTATCTTCATATCAGAAAGATGCTCGACAAAGTTGTGAATCATGTTGATCGTCTCGTCCAGGACCTTACGGTGGTCGTCGTCCCACTGGTAGTTGTGTACGGCCTTATGGTTCTCAATCGTAATCACCGCCATCCGAGGTTCCGTCGCAGCCCGCTCACAACCTTGTCGGATCGTCTCGGGCCTGACACCCCAAAAGGGCAGGATGTCGCTCTCCATCTGCTCAAAGTGGTCGATGATCACAGACTTTCGGTCTTTGGCGAACTGGTACCACTTGTCAAAATTGGGTGGCGGGTCTCTGCCGTAGTGGCGCTCTTGGTAGACCTCCACCGCAATGTGTAGACTGTCGCTGGTTGAGGCCTCTCGTAGCCAACGGTCTGCGGCGATTCTGTTTTCGTAAATCATCTGCTCGAGGGGGTGGTCTTTGACCGTATCGGATTTGATAAGGCCGTACAACGTCAGTCCCGCGATGAAGAGTGGCAACATTACGACTAGAGCCATCCTGTGAAGGAATACCACCACGCGGGTGTTGGAAGCGTACAGGTAGAGGACGAAGGAGGCGGAAGTGATGTAAAGGGGAATGATGGCAGCGGGTTTGGAGTGGATCTGCCACGAGCCAATGCGGACGACGTTGTGATATGCGGCCGACATGCCAGACACGAAGGTTATGATATTCGCAGGCAGCGAAGGGCTAGTCTCGCAGATGAGGATGCTCAGCGAAGATATCAGCACGGTGAAGGTAAAGCTGTCGATGAGGACGTCGAATAGGTACAGCGAGTCGACAGCCCCCCACGACCCCGGATAGCCCTCGCCAGAGGCAATCAACGGGGAAACGAGCAGCTGGAAGATCTTGATGAAGACACCTGTTATGGCCTGAATGACGCCCAGCGTTCGCAGCCGCGACTTGGTGGTCTTGGTCCAGGACAGAATACGGTGGAGGAGCACAGCGATTGCGGCGTCGAGGAACAACCCGAGAAGCTGCAGACCCAGCGTCGACATCCATTTGTCCAGCAGCGCGGAGCAGAAGTATGTCGACCTCGGCTCCTGGTCCACGGCAAAGAATGTGCCGCAGCTCATGAGGAATGTGCTCGCGAACATGGTCGTGTGAGCGCCGGAGAGCCATCTCGTGAGATCGTCCAAGGGCGTGTCCCACGGCTCGATGGGCTTCAGGGCAGGAGCGGTAGGTCTGCGGCAGTAGAAGACGTCATAGAAGACCAGTAATGCGCACAGAAACGACTGGACGTCGTTAGTTCGCCGGGCGCCTTTTGCACATCTTCGCAACTCACCTGGACTCCTGGCATGGAGCATTGCAACTGCGCCGTGACGCGGTGGAAAACCTCCAGGCGCAAGCCGATGCAGGCAATAAGCAAGGGAACGTAGTAACGTCTTGGCCTTGCCGGGACCGAGGGCTCAAAGTCGCCCTTCAATACTGATGTGCTCTCATCTGCCAAAAAGAAAAGAAGGGTCAGTTTTGACATGTCATGCACTGAGAAGGGAGAAGTGCTCACCAAATCTGCCCTCTGCGCCAGGCAACCACGGCGCAAGGCAGCTCGCCAACCAAGTAAAGCCTCCGGAGACCAAAAAGATAAGTACAGAAGACAACCGCGGCCATTCTGCAGACATGTCAGCCACCATGCATAGCCCTTCCAGCCAGGGCAACGAGTCGCGGGTGACGATGGTTTTCATTACTCACCAACCAGAGAATGCCTTTCGAAATTATACGAGATCCATAGAAAGGAGACTAGAGCACTGTAAATTGTCAGCCAATCCAGTTTCGGGAAGCTGATGCAGAGAAAAGAGATGATCAGGTGAGCAATCTATTTCACCTACCAAAGCGCCGTGAGGTGCAAATGCGCATCGCGCGACATTGCAGCGCAAACTCCCCTAGGCAGCAGCGGATCGTTACGGGTTCAACGGACTCGGTTCTTCAACGACACAAACTCGCACTAGCAATTGAAACAGAAACGTCGCGCCAAGCGGTCAGAATTACCGTTCCGGACCGTTTTCGTCACACAAGGAAGGAATACGTTGCACAGTTCAAGCTGAGGTACATGACGAACCGCCTCCAGGGCGAGCCAGGGTGATAGCTGAACGGCACTGTATTCTTACATAATCCACTTAAGAGTTCAGCGCTTCTTCCCCCTTAAAGTGCCCTGAAGTACGTATCTTGGCACAGCTACAACGACGCGACGCGTCTACCTACCAGCTGAACCTCGTCAAGCTCGCCTACCCCTACCGCAAGACCTAACCGCCATTCCACCCGCGGACGAGGGGACCCGTATCCCCGGACCCCTAAACCTCCGTCCCGCCACTTCCGCTCCGTACCGCTCCCGGTGGGCAGACCTCCTCCCACCTCTCCATCGCCCACCTCCTTCAAAAACACAGTTCTTCCAAAGCCTCTCCCCCTCGACGGACCCTCCATGGCGCAACAATGGCAGGCCTCAACGACTCCTCGCTGATCAAGCGCCTCGCCGTGCCCGCCGTGTGCCTCCTCATCGCCTTCCTCGCCTACTCCTCCCAGGTCCTCTTCCACCTCGCCGACAGCTCCCTTCCGCCGGGCCGCCTCTCCGCCGCCGAGTTTACAGTTTTCAACACCCTCCTCTTGTGCCTGTGGTACACCTACTATAAAGCCTGCACCGTCGACCCGGGCCGCTACTCCTTCTCCTCCGCCGTCATCGAGGTCCCCGAGCCCGACGAGTACGGCCTCCTGCGCCGCTGGTGTCGCAAATGCAACGCCCCGAAACCCCCGCGCGCCCATCACTGCCGTTCATGCCGCCGCTGTGTGCCTAAAATGGACCACCATGTTCGTCCTCTCTCCATCTGCCTCTGCCACACCTCCTTTGTGCACTTCCGCTGACACACCTTCTACCAGTGCCCCTGGACCGCAAACTGCGTCTCCCTCCAAACCTTCCCGCACTTCCTCCGCTTCCTCGTATATACCAACCTCTCCCTCTGGTTCCTCGCCCACCAGCTCTACCTCCGCTTCCACTCAATCTACTCCAACCGCAAACTCCCCTCCTACCTCGGTCCTTCCCTCCCCGCCCTCGTCCACCTCACCCTCCTCTCCCTCGTCACATTCTTCACCTCCCTCGCCCTCTTCATCCTCCTCTTCTCCACCCTCCGCGGCTGGGTCCTCAACGAATCCATGATCGAGGGCTGGGAAATCGACCGCCACAACGCCCTCTGCTCCCGCAGCTCTTCCTCCTCCCCCGGCAGCAGCAGCAGCGAATACTGGTCCCTCACAGGCCCCGACGGCCAAAAACTCCGCCTCGAAAAGGTCGAATTCCCCTACGACGTCGGCATCTTCGAAAACATGGCCCAGGCAATGGGGACACGCAACCCCCTCCTCTGGTTCCTCCCGTTCTCCGGGAACCCCACAGTCTCCGGCTCCGGCACCGGCGTGGGCTGGACGTACCCCGAAAACGACATCAACCACAGGCAAAACATGTGGCCGCCCCCGGACCCGGATAAGATGCGCCGCTCGCGCTGGCCCGGCGCGAACGCAGGCACCGCCGCGGACGTGATGCCCCGCTACGCCAGTCGCGAGGAGGAACTACAAGCCTTCAAGAAACGACAGGCCGCGGACCGGAAACGGTGGGAGGGCACGACGTCGCGCTTAATGGCGGAACTGGAGGAGTACGAGGTCGTGACGGACGACGACGACGAGGAGTCTGATGACGACGGGTACGAGCAGGGTGCCGACGGTGAGCCGGGATGGACAAACGCCGACGGGGAGAGGTTACAGGATTACGGTGTAGATGAAGACGAAGATATGACGGATGATGAAGACGTGCCGTTGGCCGAGTTAATACTCCGCCGGCGAAAAGTGGTGCAAAAAGACGGCGAAGACTAGACTTGTCACAACTGAAAGGTTAGAACCCATAGTAGAGCGCAAAGAAAAAGCAGAAATTTTTTTCATGGGCGAATCCCCCATTTTCTATACTATTCGTCGCCTAAACCAACACAATTGGAGGTCGCTGGGGGCATCCAAAGACGGCTTGCAAAAATGCCATGAGTCCCTTTTCACTCCCATATTCTACCAGACGAAGAAAAATAAACACGAGGTTGACCCAACAGACGGGACCGACTCCCTCCTTTCAATCCGGGGTTGCCCTGATCCTGTATGCTGAAAGAACCAGAGCCGCAAAATAGCTGTGATCGTGAACCGCTTTGCCTAGCTAGACGCTTCCGCCGTCTTCTTTCCTCCACTCGGTCAAAAAGAGCAGTCGTGTCGTGCAATCATGAAGCATCAATCGAGGGTCCAGGTCTAGAAAAGAAAAACGATTGCCGGCCTAGACAATCCAACAAGGGTCCTTCACCAGTCGTCGTCGTCGTCCTTCTTCTGCATCGCATTCTTTCTCGCCAGGAGAGCATCCGCCAAACTGGTGCCCAGGCTGGGCGTGGGAGTATTGCTGCGGCTGTCGCCGTTGGATCCGTTCAAGCTGAGGCCCGAATCGCGCGGTTGGGCAGGGGCAGGCTTACGTCCAGCAACAGGACGCTTGACAGGGGGCTGAGGAGGCGTAGGCTTGCTCCGAGCAGCCGCGCCGTTGGGGGGAGGCGGAGGAGGGCGAGGAGCCACCACCGGGGGCGGGGCTTGCTCTTCGACGTAGGCGGCGGGGACCCAGGCTTGGCCTAGAGGCGTCTTACCGAGCCACCAACCTGCAACGATTAGCACTCAGTATTCAGAGTGGAGAGGAAGGACTTACCATTGTTTTCCTTCTGGACAATCTCAATAATGTCACCGGCCTTGATAGACAGCTCGTTCTCCCGCTGGCCCGCAAAGTCGTATAGAACCTTGGCCATGATCTTGCTAGGCGGCGGCGCGGCGGGAGGCGGTGGAGGAGGCATTCTCGTGACTCCGGGATTTGCTGCAGCCGGCTTGGTGTGTGTAGGAATGGAGGTGGTGGCGGCGGCCGCAGCAGCAGCAGCTTGACGTCCGAAGGGTCCGGTCTTGGCAGAGCTGACAGCAGCAGCAGGTTGAGGTGTGATGGAGGGCCCGGTCCTTGTGGTGGAGCCACCTGGTCGAGGTTGAGCCGGCCTAGTGTTGGTTGCTCGAGAAGGTCTCCCGTTAGGACCACCAGGCTTAATAAGCTTGCCACGGGTGATGGGCCTTGGGGGCACTGGCTTGCCCTTTGGTGTTGGCTTGGAGACTGAAGAGGCAGGTTCGCCGGGTTGAGTATGTACAGCTCCACTCTTGTAGTAATCCGCAGCCTGTTGTGAGTCTTTCAGGACCTTGACAGTTTGCATCTTTCCTGGCTTCTTTGCATACTCAATCACCTCGCCTATCTTCAGGCTAAAGCCACCAGGCATCACACGCTGCATCTGAGTGAACATCTCAGTCTTCAAGACACAGTTCAACAAGGGGTCGGCCTCTTGGGGTGACCCGACGCCCAGAGAAAACCAGTCATCCCTTGCTGTTGAAGCTCCAATGAACTTGATGGCGCCTAAAGGCACTGACCGCTCGATCGAAATCTGGGGCTGGTTGTTGACTAGCATCTGAGCAACAACATAGAACTTGCTGCTGGTAACAACAAGGATTCTGGGACTAGGTTTGCTGGATCGGCCAAACTTGGCCTCAAGGATCTCTCCACGGCAGGAAAAGACGACCTTCTCGTTGTTGGAAATGCCAATTGCATTTCTGATCTGAGAGCCAGGTCCGTTGGAGGCGTTGATTCCGAGATAGTCTCCCAAGAATCTCCGGGACCCCAGCAAACTGTACCTGCGTCTCTCCTTGCGATTCTGGAGCACACGGTGACCTTGATCACGCAGTTGCAGATACTCGGCGCCGGTTCTCTTCTTACGCCAGAAACGCTGGATACGAGTAGCCGACTCGGCGCGGTAGGCTAGATAGGCGCGCCACATGCGCTGAATACGCGTGGCCATGTTGTGCCAGTAACGATCTCTCATGTGTTCGAGCGCGAAGAGGGTCTCGGGCGACTTGATGAAGGCCTTCGAGGTACCCATCTGCCATTCTTCCTTGGGTATGCTGGTGTCCTTGAGAATCTGCTTGACAGCATCCTGGTACGATCCCTGCCAGGTGTACTCTCCCGCATACGATGTTGCTGGAGATAACAGGAAGAAGCGGTCCACAAACTTCTCAAAGGTCTGGCGGTAGGCAAATCCGGCACGACGAATGCGAACGTTCTCCTGGAGACCCAGGTACTTGATCTGATGCAGGACATTAGGTACGTTGTATTCTGATGGCGACTTATTCTCGTTGGGTTTGATGGTACGGATGTAGGAGGGCTGGCACTTCATGAGGGTCTCCACGAGGGCGTTAGCCGACGCTCTGATTCTGTCACCGGCGGAGGGAGGCTGCTTGCGGTTGTCCTGGTCGACCTGGTTAGGGAACAACGTATGAACGAAGCGGTTGCTGCTGCCTGAGAAGAGGTTGAGCAGGCCCTTCAGGAGCAGATCCTTGTTCTTGTCCGTGATGCCCTCCACGGTGTAAGCCACATCACCAGCGTAGTGCTTGATGATGAAGCTGCCCTGGCGGGGAGTCAAATGCGGGTTGGACATGCCGTTGATGCTCTGCATAAAGGTACGGTCCGAGGCAGCAGGGTCGGCGTGGGCCGTCTTGGTGGCATCCTTCATGGCTGACAACACACCAGGTGGGCGGACCGACTCGATGAGGTCGCACACGATCTTGTTATCAAAGTACTTGATGGGTGTCCACTGGATCTGTTCGCGGGCATACTCGTCCTGCTCGGCCTTAAGCGTCAGCTGTATGAAGATTTGCTGCAGCTTCTCGTTGACGTAGTTGATGCAGAGCTGCTCGAAGCTGTTCTTCTCGAAAATCTCAAATCCATAAATATCAAGGATACCAATGTTGTTCGAGGTGGCCTGCTTCGCCTTCAAGGACTTGTTGACACGCTCGACAATCCAGTCGAAGAGATTGCTGTAGATGGCCTTGGCCAGGGCGTCTCGAGTCGCAGCAGCCTGGGCCGGGTTGGTGGGAGACTCGATAACCTCGCCGTTGCGGGGAGTCAGGATACGGATGGTAATGGCCTTGATCAGCTGTTCAGGCGTCACCTCCAGCAGGTAGGCCAGGAAGTCCACAACCGACTGGTCGCTAACAGCAGCGTATCCGTCCTGGCCCTCGTGAAACTGGATGTTGCCGGTCCACAGGACGGCAGCCAACATGCGAAATATCTCGTCCTGCTCGGCCTGTGTGAGACCAATAATCTTCATGGCTTCGAGGGTGTCGTTGAACTCAGCCAAGTCGTCGATTCCGTCAACCTCGAGACACTTCGACCTGCTAGTGTAAACGTACGTCTCGGGGGTCTGGATGCCGAATTGCTGTCGGTAGTTCTGGGACGCGCCCTTGGTGAACTGGTAGAAGATATGGAAGTTTCGCTCGTTGACGATCTGGCCGACGACTCTCGACTTCTCGAGGAGGTAGTTGGTGATGTCGGCACCGACGGGCTCGCCCTGCGCATTAAAGTGAATCTGCAGGTACTTGCCGAACCGCGACGAATTGTTATTTCTTAGCGTCTTTGCGTTGCCAAAGGACTCCAGCAGGGGATTGGTTGCCAGCACCATGTCCTTGATCTGCTTAATGTCGCCCGTCTCTCCGCCCGAGACATTGGCGATGTATTGCATGATGCGCTTGGCGGCCTCCGTCTTTCCAGCACCCGACTCTCCGGAAATGATGACACACTGGTTATCGCTATAGGCCTTCATGTTGTAGTACGCGGATTCGGCGATAGCGAAAACGTGCGGGGGCATCTCCAGACGGTTCTTGCCCCTGTAACTGTCGAGGACCTGGTCGGTGTAGATGCCCAGGTCCCGGAACGGGTTGACGGACACCAGCACATGGCCAATGTAGGTGTAGATCTCGGCGCCCTCGAATCGTTTCTTGAGGTTGTCGTTGATGGCTTCGTTGGACACCTTACTGAGCAACGTAAGATCCGAAACGCCAATCTCCTTCTTCTTGGTGACTTCGTAGGTGGCCTTCTTCGGCTTTGCTCCGCCGCCAGCTCCGGAGGGGCCGGCCGGGCCAGTCTTTGCGGACTTGTCCTTGGGACGTCGTGAGATACCCTAGCAATCGAGAGCGCATCGGTCAGTTTTGTCTGGTGCGGCCGTTGTTGGTTCGGGGTCGTGATGCCAGGGCGGAGGTGGGAAAGGGTAGGCGCGCGGGGCACGAAGCGTCTCACCATGCTGGGCAGTTCTCAATGGGTGGAAATGCCGGTATCTCGGGGCGGTTTGCGCGCAAGCAAATCGTCTGTCGTGATCTGCGCAGAATGGATGAAGGAGCGACGAAAAATTCGACTTGTCGCTGAGTGAGAGACTGGAAGAAAGGCGCACCAGACAGTGACGTTGTAGTGCGGTGCGAACGGAGGGATTACGCAGGTGTACGCATGTAGTGTGGCTGGTTCTTGCCCGAGATCGTCTGTCCTGACCTGTGCTGTCTCGTCCCGGTGGTGGTGCCTGACGACACACCCACCATCCAACTGTCCCTCAGGTAATTAGGTACTTTAGGGGGGCCGGGGGGCAGTCATTCGGTGGTGGTGGGTTCTTGGGCAGCTAGGCAGGTAGCCACCGTTCAGCCAATGACCGAGGTTCATCCGCTAGGTATTACTCACCTCAGCGGACGGGCACAGCCTCAGAAGCTCGGAGAATCGGTGGCGCCAGGCTCCGCGTAATCGCCCACGACGCTTCCATTAGCGCCATGGATTTTACTTGACAGATGAGTCTCCACTCTTGATTGACGCGCCCCTGTCCATCCCGCCCTGCTGCGGCCTGCGGGAGATTTTCTTGGATAATCGGCCTAAAATAAAGAATAATCTGCCTGGCTCTCAATTCCAATTCATTCTTCCAGAACTTCCTTGGCCAAACGCCCAAGGCCTGTGAGGTCATAGCTTTCTGCCCTGATGCAACCATTGGCGGGGCGCCTGCCACCCATCACGCTGTGAAAATTGAAGATTCATCCCAAAGCTTCGAGCCCGATCTTGTTTACCCTGTGCAGCACAAATACTAAGAAGACGTGGCTCTAGTTCAGCTAGGTTTCAATCATCGAAAAAGCAAGACAGCTTTACGTACTTTAACGTCGCATACCTGCTTTCTAGATCCCCAGTCCAATGCTTTGGCCCATCTGATGTCATGTTGCACTTGTCCCGCACCACACGACCCTGGGATAAACATACAACATCGTCCATGGTACCAGCGAGAACGTTGGTAGTGGTCAAAGAGCGACAGTTGCCGGTGGTAGCTGGAGAGACAACAATTGCCGCCATGGCGGTCACGAGAATATGCAGACCAAGTCGCAAAGTCATGATCAGTGGTAGTAGAAAAGGCACAGAAGAGATACAGGGCGAGTGGAGATTCGAAGAACCGGAGAATTTCGAGCAGAAGATTGGGTCGATAGCTACGCCGTACGACATCATGTGAACTGGGGCTTATATGCGTACATCTTCGTCACGAATCGAAGACCTCCGGGAGAATGCAACAAGTACCTACGCCGTGCGGCAGAGTTCAGTGCCGTTTGTTACAGCAGACAGTTGCGATCCTAAGCAAGACGCCTGACACAGCCTTTGGTCAACACGTTGAATAAGAACAGCACATTTATTGCTAGGGGTAAAAGTAGAGCCGCTGGCTGACATTTCAGACTTGCGACTTCCTCGTCCCTAGCCGCACAAGAAGCCGTATATAGTTTCTCTCTTGTCTCATGCGCGACATGCCAACTTACCTAGGGCCCGTTTATCATGGTTCGTCCCACGCGGCGCCTACAGCGCTATAGCGTTTCAGCTTGAAAGCGCCAGTTCAATCCATCCCACCTTCCTTTTGCCTCGTGGGCGGCCCATCCCGCAGCGTCGCAGCAGCCACATGCCAACAGGGATTCTATTCAACCTACTGGAATACGTAGGAAGCTGGCGTTCTCAGTGCGCAATTGTAAGTTTCAGCTGTCAATCGCACGAAAGAATATATTTACAGCTACAATCGCTGCCAAAGAGATACCGCTTAACATATCTGGCGTGATAGCTACTCACCTAAAGGCTGTCCTATCCCTTAACAACGCTGCAACGGAAGTGGCGGAATTCAACTCATGAGTCCCAAACCTAGGCCCTGTACGAGCCTAGCGTCGTCGGCCTGTCGTTTGAGTGTCAGCCCCATCATCTCAACGTACTCCTTCTCTGCGTCTTCTACTTGGGCTTGCTCCTCCGACATCTGCCTCTCCTCTTCGAAATCGTCACTGACGAACCCAGGTTTACTGGAGAAGCTGACCAGGCCCACTTTCTCGCCTGTCCAGAAGATAATGTCGTCGTCATTGACGTTGTTGACGCCCGAGCGTGTCTGCGTCGATAAAATCTTCCTGGCGAAATCGTCCGAGTCCGGCATGGATCCAAACAGAGACGATGGTCCCGGAACCTCACTGTGCCCGATTCTATGCCGCCGCACCTCTGTGAACCCATCCCTCTCGAACCACTTGAGGAGACCCGATCCGTCAGAGAAGACAATCTTGGTGCCGTGGTTCGTCACCGAAAGAATCTTGGACTGCGACGATGTCTGGCGGTTCTTCATGGTCGAGTTTTGCATCAGCTCTCCATGGGCGTTCCCGGCCTGCGTAGACAGTCCGTATAGTTCCAAAGACCCCTTGGTGTTGTACTCGCCCGCTGCGATCAAAGTGCGTCCGCCGGTCCTCTGCTTAGATTCTTTGACTTGCTTAATGGACAACTCTCCCCTCCGCCTCGTCTCACTGTCGAGCGTGGAGAATGGGTAAGGCAGACACGCAAGGCTGGCCAGCCTGGCTCCGGAGTGTATCGACCCCACTATGGACGGGAATCTGCGTCGGTCGTAGTGAAGAATATTAGAAAACCGTCCAGCCACATAGATGTCATCCGAGAAGGAATTTTCGTCGTCGGCATTTGGCAGGTGCAAAATGCTCAGCGGCGTGGGCTGTGATAGCGGAGCGTATACCGGCAACGGATCGGACTCGAAGGCGCTGACAACGTTCCGTTCAGACCACCCTGTTGGAGATTCAACAGCTAGTACGTCGATCCTCTCGACGATGTCTCTTGCGACCCTCGTCCGGGCTCTGTAGTCGAATAGATGAATTCCTAGCGATGTTCCCACCGTAAGTGGAAGACCAGGTGCGGCGGACGAGAGGGCTGTGATGGACCACTCGAACGGTTGCTCGGATACAATATCGAGACGGCTGAGATCGACTTCGAAAAGGTGCCCCTGAACCGCGACAAAAGCCTTGTCGGCAAAGTTGTCGACGCTGATACATTCCGTAACTGCCGTGTCGATAGCGCCGGACTTATTAGTCACAGTCGAAAGCCCCGAGCGAAAGAGCGCTTTATCGCGGCCTTTTTCGATCATGGCCCCTTTGCGCCCCCGGGTCCCCTTCACATCCCACAGACACACTGAACCATCTTCCAGGGGTGACACCGCCAACAGTTCATTGGTTTCCACGTTGGGGCAGTATAAAGCCATGCCCCGCACCTCCAGCGTGTTCTCCTGAGTCCCGCCGCGTTTCCGGGGCTGCTGCAGCCAGCTCGTTACAGCCGGCGCATAGCGCTGGATGTACTCGTTGTACCAGAAGACCGGCTCCGTCGGAAACGAGGGGTCCCAGTTCGCCATATCCCTCTGCCTCTGACTTCCGACGGTATTTGCATCTTCAAGATGCGAGTGTGCTTCTGTACGTCGGTACTCCTGGGTCAGCTGTGCGACGGCGGGGCTGAGAGGAGGCCCTTCGAATGTTTGACGACGGCGCTGGAGTGCCTCCAAAAACGGAGACTCGTCGAACGTCCTCGAGCGCCAGTGGTTGTTATCCAGAGAGATCTTTTGCAGCTTGCGGCAGACGAGCTGAACACGGGGAAAATGGAAAGGTTCGAGAACTGCCCCATGGCTGTTAGCTCTGAAAGTCTCGGGTAGGAAGCCGAGACAGCGCCCAAGTCCACGACATTTGACGAAAGGGACTCACAGCAGAGGATGCGAAGCAGGATCTCGTCCGGAAGCTCATCCAGCCTCTTTGAAGGCGAGCGAAACGCCATCGCGCGCGAGTATGGGTAGATTGAACAAATATGTAGAAAGTGGGCAAACAAGAATATACTTCAATGGAAGTTCGGTTTCGGGGTGACAGAGGGAAGCCCGGACAGGATCCGTGGAGCAGAGGGTCGAAGGATGATCCCCTCGTTATCGTTATCAGGATGTCCAGCCCTCTAGCCGACTTGAGATTAGTGCAGATCCGGGGGTGGGACGGGCTGGAGCGCCTGGGCATGGGCTTTTTGAAGGTGGGCTGGGCTGGGCTGGGCTGAGCCTAAGCAGCAGCAGCCTGTCAAAGCTCCGTAGGCTTTCCAACACCACATGCCAAACTGACGGCAATTTCTGCAACACACACTTTCGAATTCCTAAGGATTTCCTCGATGTCCCCACGAATTCCGTGATCTGCGTCTCAACGGCGGTGAGCGCCCCTCCGCTGGGTCATGAAACACAAATTCGGCCACGTCCCTCGTACAATAGTCCTTGATCCGCACATGCAGAACCAGTCCCGCCCGGCTCCTTTGGTTCACTGCAGCCGACAGGCCTTGGCGACGAGCCGAGGCCGCATCCCCGTGGCACAACCGCAGCCCGCAGCAGCCCTTTTGTTTCTGCCTGATTGGGCCGCGTGTCTTTTTGGCCAGCAATAGGTTGTCGGGGACGGTCGGGGGGAAGGACAACGTAGACTGCCAGCGGCTGTCACGGGAGTTGTCGTCGTCGCCGCGTTTGGAATGTGGTACAAGCCGACTCCGAGCCGCGTTGATGTCTGGCTTGCAGCCTTAAGGGCCGGCTGGGGTTTCTGGCGAAGTTACGTCAATCACGAGGCTGACTGAGCCGATCGATGACTGCATCCTCAACTGATGTGAAAATCTGCCCCACGGTTTCGAACTTTTCCGGTGATGAAATGATAGTAGGAGCTGCTTGGGTATTATGGTCTTGCAGGACTCTGTGGGATGTGTGGCTTTGATTTCAGAAGTCACGCTCCTCGACACATCTACAAGAGTCGCGCGTACGAACGTTATCTCAACTCCGTCCGATCTGGTCGAGCCTTGAACTGCCATGAGGGTGGCCAAAGGAGTATGATAACCCAGCGAGGGACGTTCCAGAGTCTGTACGCCTATTGCAGCTAAAGCCCACAGGGCTCAATTACGTTACCTCGTGTCATCTGGCGGGGTTTTCAGCGCTTGCTACGAAGGGCAGAGCCATCATCAACGTCTGAAGTGGCTCTTCCTCAAAGACTGTGGGCCTCATTTACTTGTCTCGACCTCAGCAATAGATCTTAAAAGACCACCGGGGCTCTGGAAGACCACGCTATGAGGCAATGCGATGGCACGCCTGTCAGTCTTACATAGATCGCCCCCTAAGATATGTCAAGCGCTGCATCTCCACGGCAAGCTCTTGGCGTCTATCTCACCGTTGGAATTCTTTCTTGATGTACGCCACCAGTTGAACGTGGAACATGGTGGTTTAAGATCTTGGACGCCGTGGAATTCATGGCACCCACTCTTAATTGGGAGGAATGGCTGACGTTATGGTGAAAATGTTCTCTCCGATCGTTGCCGTTCGTACCATGGCAATCTTGACGACTAAGAAGCACGTCTTGGGTTTCTGAGACTTCCATTCCTGATGTATGGCTAGTGAGCACGTTGGGACAGCGGCTTCGGCGGCTTCGGCGGCTTCGGCGGCTTCTCTCTGATTTCCTCGCGCAGACCAAATCACAGCTTTAAATAGTGATGGATTGCAGCGTCAGACGAAACTGGATTTTGAGGAATGAAGCCTCCGAGAGATGTTCATGGTCAGCCGCCAAGGTCTTTTCTCGAAGCGCAGGAGCCTTTCCAATACGCCAACAAACCAATCAGTTGCGAATAAGCAGTAGCCCACAAGAATCTGATGAGATGGTCCCATGTACTCTTGGCGCGACTGCTTCGGCTGAGAGTACGGGTACACTCTTTGAATCGTTCGAGACAAATTGCTCAATCCGGCTGGACCCTTTGGAGACCCTTGGACCCGGTGGTGGCTGAAGTCAATCCCCCTTGGCATCCTCTTTGCTGTCTTTGATTGTGGAATAGCTCTGGTGAACAGCCTGCAAATGTTCCCGTTCGTTTACATACAAGAACATCATGCTTGGCTACATATGGGAGAAATGATTGTACGGTTCATCTCCCCCAGAGCAGCCCCAGTACATGGATCCAATCCATACATGTCACTCGTCGGACCGGGAGGTGATGCGCCCGACGTTCCCATTCGAATGACTGGCTAGGTACGCAGAAGCACTTTCTTCTCCCTCACGCTAGTCAAAGAAGTACACAGAGACTCGGACGGTGCGTGGACCTGCTTTTTGAAGAACACGGCAGCTGTGAGCCACCAACTTTGGTATCTCAGGATTCAATTGTCCATGCCAAATGACAGAGGTAGTTCGGGCCCTAATGAGCCCTGAGACGACTGCGACGCACCCAAGCAGTGAGGACTCCTCAGAAAGCTCACGATCCGCTCACCTGACGAGGATTTTCGGCCGACACAGTTCGGTGCCGTGTTCAAAGAGCAAAGCTTAATCGCAAAGCGCAAGGAAACAGTTAGGACGGTGCTTCACGATACCTCAGTCAAGTAGTTGACGACGACGAAATGAGACGAACCCAGGAAAGCTTGAACTGCAGGTGGATACCATGCGCCTAAATCCATTGATCAGACAGACAAAGCATAAATCGCTAGCCGCAGTGGAATGCCTCTCTCTGGCAGCCTGATATGCAGAGCACATGAACTTCTCGGCAACGATGTCCATTGGGGGTTAAGAGCGATCTTTGGTTCTGCGAGCCCAGAATATCGCTTGGACAGTTGTCGTAGGCCTGTGACATTCTTGCTGCGAGTTATCAGGTGTGCAGGTACTCGGCTGCGAAATGAGGCCCACAGACGGCCAAGGTTTTCAGAATCACGGAACGGTTTTACATGCGGAATCGGACAGCTTTTTCCCGTAAAAATGCGTCGGCTGGATGGCAAGTCGTGGCTGACTCTGCAATGAGTGATATCATCGACATGCGCCTCATGATGCATTTGACACAGATAGCTGAGACAAGACGCATGATATCAGCGTGACAACGGAGCCGAAGGACGGCCAGAAAGAGTCGCCATGAGGAAAGCCGACGTTCGAAAGCCGACAGGTGCCGTCGCGATTAGCAAAAGTGTTCATGCCAAGGGATTGCGGCAGGTTTGAGGCGTTGTCCTCTGTCGAACCCAGGATCATGGAATCTCTGCCGAACTGTCACCGCCTTGACGAACGCCTGGAGTACCGGGTATGGTTGTCCCTGGAGATTCCACCGTGAGATGTGATTCAGATGGCAGCTTCAGGATAAGTGTCATCGAAGACCAGACATGGTTGACAGCCCCTAAAGACCCCCTTTCTCGATCCACGGCAACAATGTAGCTTCGTCTGGGATCGAAAACTCGAAGTGAGGCACTCTTGCGGGCAGAGGCGTACTCTGCGGGCAAACGTGGGTACAGCATTTAGAAGTTGCCGGCGATTGCCGCTGACGACGAACGCCCCTGGTCCGGACTGCAACCTTAATGACAAGCCGGTTGGCGTGAAGAAAGCTTGACGTGGATTGTGGAGAGTCGGTCGGGGCTATGGCATGGATCGTGGCTGCTGGAGTGTAGTAGGACATCTGTGAGAGTGACGATCAGGCAAGTGGGTAGGGTTGGTGCCTCACAGCGGCATGAAGGCCGTTTAGAGTGCAGAAACCCGTGCCAACGTTTGGAGCGTGCCGCTTCACCAGGATGTGGCATCTCTGAGCCAAATTTTCGAGCAGAGGAGGAGAGATTTCAGACAGTCGGCGAACACTTGGCGCGAAGAGGCGTAATAGCAGGAGCGGGACGGATGCGGCGAGGTCTGTCAATGGAGCAATAACGCCTGGGAGATGGTCGGATGGCAACTCTGACGAGTTCCAAGTACGAGATAGTCCAGACGGGCGATGATACCAGAGGGGAACGAGTAGGAACAGGGGCGAGTCAATACGAGTCGGGACTGGTGGTGGCTGCTGGGTACCTCAGCATGCATTGAAGGAGAAGGGAGTCGACTTGGGCGACTTTGCCGAGTATCCGAAACGGCCGGGGCCTGATAGGTTCTCGGTCAGTCGAGAGCAGCTGGGTGGGTGTCCTGTAGGAAAGACCGAGAGAACGAGAACGAGGCAAGACGTCAGCCTTGCTGGAAGGACAACGTCGAGCCAAGAGAGAAGTGGACTGACGGTTGATATATAAAAACAAAAATGCTTGGTCTCTTTAAGCTTGAGCCGGGTGGGAAAATAGGGTTGAATAGGGATTCTGCGTAGGTTGAATCAAAGACAGGTGATCTGTAAACATAATCGTACGAGTCTGACGTTGAGAGACACATGGATGGGCTCATGGAAGGACATGTCTGCTGGGTGCTCTGGTCGACTCACACCCTCAGAAGATGCGGAGAGGTAGGCCATTGGACCAAGACGGCACATGGCTTTGACTTTCCGCGCGTACCAAGCGCAGCCATCTGAAGGGGTTGATGGAGGAGAATGGAGAAAAGGGGTGGTAGGCTCCCCTGCGAACCTTGCTCGGGCGACAGGTGGGTTGCACAGATCGAGATAAGCTGACAGGCGTCTCGTCGACGAGATTGCGAAGCCAGAACGGCCAAGTTTGACGTGAGGGTTGGCGAGAAGGTCGAGGGTTTCACAAAGAGGAGGGATTTGGTCAGATGTGGAGAGAAAGTAAGGAAGAGGCTCTAGGGGGACCCTTCACAGCATTTTCCGCCAGGGTTACGAGCTTGGAGATTTGCGGGTGAGGCACGGGCCAAGACGACCAAAAGCATCGAGTGGAAGGGACGTTCCTGGAAGGCGACCCCTGGGACCTGCCGCTGGCTTCACGCATGTGTAACGTGCACCACATGTTACAGCACTACACAGTCAGGTAACCTGCGTATACACTACATGTGTATGTACCCACATCAGTCATCTGTGCGTGGAGGTACTTTGTAGCTGAGTGCTCGCTCAGTAGCTTTTGTGGGGCCGTCTGACCCCTGTAGCTGCCGTCCCCTTTGGCTCAGGCGCAGTAATCCACCTCTTACCTTACACGGTAGCTAAGGTATCGTCGATGCTGTCAGAAGCCCAGGGAGCACAAACTGAATGGTAACTATCTTACTACGTACGTGAATAATGGTTCCCCAGGGTCCGGATTTTCCATCTTGAGCCGAGACCTAGACATCAGCATGCTTTACCGGGACACATGGCATTGGCGCTACCGATAGTAAGAAGTAAGCCACCAGCAGTTGATTGCCGAAGGCAGAGTCATGATACTACTTGTATGTAGACAGCCCAGGTGAGCATGTTTGTCGAAGAAAGGCACGCCTTGGCTCAACATGCTTTCTTGGAATCAGAGCTTCGAGTTGTGGCGACCAATCGCAAGGTGATGCGACTTTACACAGTCGGGATTCGCTGTGCGGCAATTTGGGACACGGGCGATGCTTCCTTGTACGGTCTTTTAACCTTCTGGAGCTGATTTACTGCGTCCAAGGCACATGCTGGGCATCTGGACATACAGCCATATACATAGCAGGCTGACGACTTGTTCCGCGAACGAGCTGATATTAGACATATCTTGCATATCTAACATATCTAGGTACCCAGTTATTTTGAGAATGCCTCTTTGGGTATGTATTTCGTTGTCCATGGAGGATTCGTAATGCAGGATTGACTGCTATCAGCTGCATACTACTTACCTACTGCACTAAATCACTTGGAGTCGTCACAATGGCAGGTGACTTTTCCGGGCTTCCTGCCCACCACGATACCACGGCAAATCCAATAGCTGCTGTGCTGTTAGCGAATAGCATGACAGCTGACGGGTGTCACTGTAGCCCAGCCACCGCGAGAAATATACTGCATCCTTAGGTACTTTGGTTGCAGCTCTCGCGCTTCTGCTCACCTTCAACTGTAATCGGGGTACCTGCTCTAAGCGCCCAGCAGGATGGACCCGACCGAAAGGGGTCTGGCGTCCACTTTCCAGAATTAAAACTAGCCATTCAGCGTCTGTCTTTGCTCCTGGTCGCGGACCTCCCATCACCTTGGGATCCTCTCTGCTCCTCCTGCCATCGTCACCAAAGTCTAGGCGGGCGGCAAGAACACTGAACAACCATGACACAGCGTGGCCCTTTAGACCGCAACCTGCATTCGCCTGCATTATGGATATGAGGTCTTCGTCTCGTCATTCCCGTCGAACCGTTTCTCTTCTTTTCCTCTCTTTGTTTTCCTTTCCGGTACCCAGCTGTACGGTACCAGACCCTTAGCTGCCCTGCCCTGCTCAATTGCGGCGCATTCATCACGACCTAACCAACAACTTTAGATGGACTACGCATGTCGTCAGCGACTTCCACAAACGCCATTGCTGAAGAAGCTCTCCCTGTTCGTCGGATCTGTCCACGTCGCATAGCGCATAGCGCCCTCTCAGCCGTTGAACTGCCTGCGACTGCGACTGTCTGCTGCGTAAATCAGTAGTCGACCACACGACAAGAGAAGAGGCCCTCCCTGTTGCAACCGAAACGTCAGAATAGCCTCGGGGCCCCCCCTCGTCAAAGCGCCTCTAACAGAAGTCGTCTCAACTACGCCCACCTGCTGTCGCACCTGGCTCTGCCGTCTGA
Organism: Colletotrichum spinosum; assembly: GCA_004366825.1. Lineage (NCBI taxonomy): Eukaryota > Fungi > Ascomycota > Sordariomycetes > Glomerellales > Glomerellaceae > Colletotrichum > Colletotrichum spinosum. The sequence goes on from QAPG01010712.1 coordinate 254,252, forward strand.
TCGGTCTTGCCTCTCGGTTCGGACTGATACAGCACCCCCAACTACGAAACCCATCCCACGTCTGATCTACCGACTCGTCCAGTCCTCCGTTGGCGCCCCCTGTCCAGTCCGTCGCCGCCACCAATTCTGCTAACCACGACGCCTGCTCTCCACAGCAGACGAACAGTCCCTGGGTCGACACCCGTTGACGACGTTTCATGGACACCTGACATCTGAAATATTAGCCCCGACACCATCACTCACTCCTCACTCCGCGCCGTCCACCGCACCACCATCAAGCCTGCCACTCTCCACAACTCTCGCCGGATCGATTTCTATCCTTCCGTCCATCCCAGGCGCCTCCGTCAGCCCCGGTCCTAACCCAGAGAACCGATTCTCTCCCGGCTCCACCCCTGTCAAAAGTCGTACTTCAGCACGCCAAGGTGAAAGACGACCACGACACGCCTCGCCTCGCCTCTTTATGACTGGCCCCCCACCCGCCAAAGGCTTCGACTGGCCTTTTTCCACCTCTCTCTCACCCTCATTTTTCCCTTCTTCTTCGTCGCTTCTCGGTCACGTCGAAGAGTCTAGTCAAGTCTCGAGCCCTTCCGACTAACGAGATCTCTTCTTTCCTTCGCTGCTGGCTCAGATCACTGTTTTCAAATCAGTCTCCACATTACTCGGCCGGGGTCTTGTGCTCGCTTCTTCTCTTCATCGCGCGCCGTTTTGGGAATCATAAAAAGAAGTTTTTAATTTGAGCATCAAGAAAGAGATTGGGATTGAAGAGTTGGTATCTGGTATTAAGGTCATTGGGAACTGCTGGGATTCTTGGGCACGCTCTCGCCGACTCCGGAAACTCGCCCACCGAGCTCGTCGAATTTGTCGCAGGTCGACACCCTAATACAACTACGAACAAGAGGATTATCAAGCCAATTCAAGATGTCGGGCGACTTGACTTTCGGTACCTTGGTCAGGAAGCAGTTCACTGCCCAGAAGCTGCTCTTCCATGTGCTCTTCTGGGGCTTTCACTGGGGAATTTTCGCCTACGGATGGTGAGTATCCTTCACCTAGGCTTTCTCAGCTAGTGGCTAACCTCAACTCAGGTGGAAGCAAGCGGCCGATGTGAGACTGGCAGGACTGAACACCCTGCAGTACTCCGTCTGGATCTCGAGAGGTGCCGGTTTGGTTCTCAGCGTTGATGGCATGCTTATTCTTCTCCCGGTCTGCCGAACTGTCATGCGGTGGCTCAGACCCAAAGTCCGATTTATTCCTCTGGACGAGAACCTGTGGCTCCACCGACAGCTGGCTTACTCGATGCTTCTCTTCACCATCTTGCATACGTCTGCTCACTACATCAAGTAGGCTCATGAATTGCGTTTCCAAAGTTCACCATACTGACTCCTACAGCTTCTTCAACGTTGAGGTGACGCAGATTCGCCCGGTGACTGCGATTCAGATTCACTACGCCCAAGCAGGCGGTGTAACCGGCCATACTATGCTTCTCTGCATGCTACTGATGTACACCACTGCCCATGCTCGCATACGTCAGCAATCCTTCGAGACCTTCTGGTACACTCACCATCTGTTCATCCCATTCTTCCTAGGCCTCTACACTCACACGGTGGGCTGCTTCGTGCGCGACACCGCTGAGTCCTACTCGCCGTTTGCCGGCAAGGATTACTGGGACCATTGCATCGGGTATCTTGGTTGGCGCTGGGAGCTTTGGACGGGTGCCTTCTATCTCTGCGAGCGTACGTACCGTGAGATCCGTGCCCGTCGCCGGACCAAGATCACTCGCGTCGTTCGTCACCCGTACGATGTCGTCGAGCTCCAGTTCAACAAGCCTTCCTTCAAGTACAAGGCTGGCCAATGGCTTTTCCTCCAGGTGCCGTCCATCTCCAACTACCAGTGGCACCCTTTCACCATTACCTCGTGCCCTTTCGACCCCTACGTATCGGTTCACGTCCGCCAGGTCGGTGACTTCACCCGTGCTCTCGGTGACGCGGTTGGCGCTGGAAGCGCACAATCAAAGCTCTACGATGGTGTCGACCCGATGGGCATGTACGAAGTTGCTCTGCAGAACGGCCAGCAGATGCCCGACCTCCGCATCGACGGACCCTACGGAGCCCCCGCTGAGGACGTCTTCGAAAACGAGATCGCTGTGCTCATTGGTACTGGTATTGGTGTCACACCCTGGGCGTCGATTCTTAAAAACATTTGGCATCTGCGCAACGGCCCGAACCCACCCACCCGACTCCGCCGTGTTGAGTTTATTTGGGTCTGCAAAGACACTGGCTCTTTTGAATGGTTCCAGACTCTGCTCTCGTCTCTGGAGTCTCAATCCGACGAGGCTGCTCGATTGCCCGGAAGCAACGGTCTCGAGTTCTTGAAGATCCACACCTACCTGACGCAGAAGTTGGACATGGACACCACCCAGAACATTGTTCTCAACTCCGTCGGATCCGACCACGACCCTCTCACTGAGCTTAAGGCGCGCACAAACTTTGGCAGACCCAACTTCGATAAGCTCTTCTCGACAATGCGCGATGGCATCCTTGACAGATCCTACCTCAACGGCCTCGAGGGCAGCATGCGCACCACTGTCGGTGTTTACTTCTGCGGTCCCTCGGTAGCTGGTAAGTTTCAGGCATGGATTCTCAGTTTGCTTCTTCACTGACTTTCTCCAGCCCGTGACATCAAGAAGGCATGCAAGGAGGCGACAACGAGTGAAGTCAACTTCCGTTTCTGGAAGGAGCACTTTTAAACGTAGGACAAGTTTCGAATTGGTTGAACGAAAACTCTCAAACATGCCAGTCAAGATCTGTACGTGTATGAGAATTTATGCCAGATGACGACATTTACAGCTCCAGAAGCTCTGCAAATGGACAATGAGAGTGATCCATTCACAAACGGCTGCAAGCGGGAAGGCGTTGGCTGGATTGCATTGAGGAAAACCTTACCCAGAGATGTGTATCATCTTTCACCTGTTCGCCGCCATCCGGACCTTTGGGGTGCTGCCCTGTGTGACGAGGTTCTAGGGGCAAATTTCTTTCACATATATCAAGACCATATACATCATTTCATTCATGGCGTCTAAGCTGGAGACCACATACCATTTAGCGGGAATAAGACAAGATGACGAAACATGTGAGACGATCATAAACAATTACGTCCATCTGAGCCTAGGAGGGGTCATTATCGGAGGGTGTAGGTCAACAGCCCAGCGGACCCATTGACAGTCAGTCAGAGCATAGAGCGAATCTCGGCCGAACGACTGCCGTCTGCGGCCTGTGTTGCGTGTGGCTGACGCACCATGCACGGGGAGCAAGCCTGTTGGCTCGCTCGAGTGAGAAGAAATTGTGAAGCGACAGGGAAGCCTCATCCAAAGAGCGGAATAAGTGAGCCTCATGGAATTCCCCCGAGGTCTTGCCATCGTGGGCACCGAGGGGCAGCGGCCGAGTCGACGATGCATAGGTCTTTGCCTAAGCCCCCGCTTCTACAAGGCGCCGGCATTGATGCGCGGTGCCAACAACATGATCTCACGGTGGCCATTGCGTTGACGGAAGAAGTGAAAAGACGGACTTGGCTCTGACGATCGGGTGGAGCAGGTGCCCGTCGTGGTTTGGGCGATCCCAAACGCTTGGTGTTTTGGTTGAGGGTGTTGGGTGGATCAGGAGTGGTGATGGGGTTCCGAACAGCTACTCGGTCAGTTTTGTGAGTGATGTGAAAAGAGTAACCCATGATCGTTTAGTCAGATGGTGGAGGTTGATCAGATGAGCTATCTTTAGGACCAAGAAAGAAGAGAATAAGATGGTTGAGAGGGCTCTCAGGAGATGAGATGAGATTAGTGGGCTTGTGCGAGTGGGAATGATTGCTCCTCATTGCGTCTGGCGTCGGAGTACGAGTCGATAAGACTGTGTCGCGGAAAGCGGAAGGTGGATATGAGCGAGACTTTGCTAATTGATGACGAAATCCGGGATAAGGAGATGGGATGACGATGCTGCGGACACGCCGTCTAAAGGATGTGGTCGAGTCAGTGGTCCAGGTTATCTGTGAATTGCCGAGAGGATGGATGGAAGGGAGGTTTTGGAAGTTGCCGGTTGCCGGGTTGCCGGCTCGGTAATTCAAGATTGAGCATATATGCGCAACGTGTCGTTGTGTGTGTTCGAGGCGAGGTGTTCGGGACTTCAAGGGTACCTTTTAGGGGAAGTTGTCGGCGGCTAGAATGGCGTCGAAGAAAACATGAGCCATCTTTCTGTTGCGAAGATAGGATGAGTTCATGTGAATGAGGTTGCCTTTCCGTTCGTCCCATCGTCGACATTGGGGTCATGAGATAAAGGTTAGAGTTTGAGGGTTTGAGGTTGAGTTTGGACCGATGATGAGATGGTACGGATTTAGCATCTTGGTTGTCGAGGCGCTGGGTGGTTTCTTGAACATGTGCGAGGGTGTTTACTACCGTCAGTCTGCGCAACTTGGGTGTTGGATGGCTTCTCAAATTTGAAATCACATTTTTTATAGACAATGTGGTTGATATTGTACCAAATACCCCAAGCAATAGGTCGGCAGATAGGCTTCGGAGCAAAACAGTGATTGGGGTGAAAAAAAGGCAGCGCAGCTTCATCTTCCAATTCTTTTTCATGTTCAACGGCCAGACTCCCAGCAATACTTAGACTTTCTGAAGTGCGAAGAGAGTATGAATTTGTGTTCCAATGTCAGTCTCAGCCCCACAGCATCTGCATGTCAAATGCTGTGAGTGATAAGTATCCTCTGCAACCAAAAGTAGACACACCCCAAAACCGGTCTTCTGGTGTAGCTATTCTTCAATCTGTTTGAACAGACCACCGAAGTTTCTTTACAGTTCTGTTCCTTGTCTGATTACTGAAACTTGTTTTTCCTTGGAATTTATCAAGAACGTGAGGAGACCATCTGTGATGCGGGTGGACCTTCCACAATTGCTCTCAGACGTGGAGGAAGGCGCGAATAGTGTTTACAATGACGCGCATGGTGGTCCATTACAGACAGGAGTACGAAGTAGGGAATTCAGAGTGTCACCCGGTAGAAATCGCGATGCAGTTTTCAATTTCGCTCATCTTAGCACTATCTTCATGCGTACTATGACGTGACTGATGATCCAAGAACGTGTCGGTGAACATGCGCAGCATGAATTCAGCAAAAGAAGAAGGGGGAAAAAAATATTGAGAATACTTAAAATTCTACAATGTCTGAAAAAAAGAAGCTGAAAGCTCGGTCTGAAGCCTTGGTACGTTCGCCTGCTTGGAATAGGGATCGAACTCAAGGCTATAGCCTACGAAAACTGGAGGATGCCCTCTCGTTTTACATAGCTTCGACTATCCCTTGAGCTTGACCATTGCGCCACTGGGTAACTTCGCCGGCTAGCGCGTCAAGGTACTCGTGTCTGCTGGGACTTACAGGCACGTTTTGCAAACAAGTACCTGACCTTCAAACAACTCATCGTTGAGGAGACCTGACGGGGTAGACTAGAGAGTAGCAAGGTGTATCCAGTTGGTACCTTGCTGGCTATATGGTTAACCTCCCAGGCGAGTGCATCGTCTCTTGGAAAATAACCTATTTTGTGAGGAACCCTACCTATTGAGCTTTTGGCAGGCAGCCTGTTTCAAAAAGTTGTTTTGATGTCAGCGGGTGCCAGTCCCGACTCCCCAGGTCATGAATGTAAGGACTTTGTCATCAATAATCAGTACCGCTGATCTAATATCTTTGAGCCAAAATTGAAGTTTAGTAGCTGATCACCTAGCTTCAAATCTGATATAAATTACTACTCTCAGAACCAGATACAGATAAATCTATTTATTGATCCTGGTATTTCAATGGTGAGCGCAGAACAAAAAGACTTCAACTCTTGCACACAGTTAGCAGACAATCCTCCCATGTTCAACGTTAGAATCCGGTCTAGAAAGGACTCCCCTTCCGTCTACCCCATGCCTCAATCGATGTCAACTTTGCCGGCAGCACCTCCAATACCGGGCCCATGTCCACCCTGAAGGGCTTCTCCTCGGCGTTGTTGTACCAAGCATACGCCCTCCGCATCTCATCCACAACACCCTCCTTTTCAAGCCCTGCCATGGCATCTCCGATTCTCTCCGAGAATTCCGTCGCGAAGTCCTTGACACTCTGGCTCTCGTACCCGACCTCCCTGCCCCACGCCGTGCTCAGTTGCTCCGCCAGCTGCGACAACCGCACAGTTTCCGGGCCTCCGACGGGGATGTCCCGCCCATCGAGGTCTTTTGGGTCTCTTGTGAGGGCGGCTACCATGAGAGCAGCCAGGTCGTCGTGGCTGATCCAGGAAACTTCGAGGTCGGGCTTGTGGCAGTAGACGATGCGTCCCTCGTCCCTCAACCGGTGAAGCATCCACCCGGAAAGCAAATTGTCCAGGTAAACGACAGGCTGGATTGATACCACCGAAACCCCGCTTAATTCTGTTTCCTCTCGGAGCACACGGCGAATTTCGCGCCGATCTTCCTGGGTTTCGATGTTTGCCGACTTTTCCGGGACAGGCATGCTCGTATTAAGCACAATCAACTTCAAAGACGGCTGCTTAGTTGCCTCCCGTCCAATAACCCTGGCCGCCGCTATCAGCGGTTCCGGGGGTTGAAACGAGGGTAAATTGAGGAAAACCGCATCGACCCCGTTAATGGCGGCGCGTACGGCGTCGAGGTCGTTAAAGTCGGCTAAGCGGGTCTCCACCGTCGCTTCTCCGGTAAGGGTGGGTCGCCGACTCACGGCGATTGGGGTGTGGTTCGCGGCGGTGAGGGCCGAGACTTGGGCGACGCCCTGCTCGCCGGTGGCGCCGAATACTGCAACCCGCATGTCTCAAATTTTGAAAAGAGGCCTTGGGGAATTTTCCGTACCCAAGGTTGAGAAAGGTTTGGTAATAAGGTTGACAGGTGCAGATATGTGGATTGAGCGGTTTATATTCGACCCAAAAGTGCCCCTCTTCACTGGACTATCAGGGATGTTTGTTGCATCATCGTCTACCCCACGGAGCTTGCTGTTTTTGGCGGTGTGTTCCCGGTTCGCTGCACTTCCAGTGATGGGTATGTAGTATTGCCTGGATCCTAAATGGCAAACACCGGTGTGAGTACTCCGTAAGACACAAAAAATGGGGAGGCAATGAAAGCGTGACCGATGTACTATGCAGTACCGCGTCAACGACCTCCGGGGGTTCCACCAAACGTGGCAGTAGTTGCAGCACTAATGCGGGCACCAACTTGAAGAACTTGGTGCTCTCGGCCCGTCTCCGGCCGCTGGAGGGGTTGAGGGATTTGCAGTTATCCTCCGTGCCGTGTACGATGGTAGGCGCTTATAAGTGCCATTTCTTGGGTTCTTGCGCACCAGCGGAGTGCCTCTTGAAGGTCCGGCACGTCGCCCCTCCTCTACCTTTACGAAATAAGAGACGCGGGAGCGCTTGTGGCTTCGTTTACTTCATACAGCTTTCCTCTTCACAACAACTTTCCATGTGCAGTCCTCCCAGAAGAATTCGCAACAATGCAGTCTTGCCGATAATGAGTGACTGAGCTATTTACAAGACAGAGCCTCATTCGGGTAGTCGATGGTTCTTTCCACCCAGAATCCGGCGAATTTTGAGGCAATCACTACATCATGGGATTATCAACACAGTGTTATGCCTGTTCGGAAAAGACCGGCATGTTACTCTACCAGCAACACTATCTTAGTGTTGATAACCTCTCTCACGGGTCGCTAACCTTTTGGAGTGACTTGTTTTGAGCAGATGGTGGTGGCGGAAACTAAGATATTGTGGCAGGTTGGGAAGAATATGCGACCAATACCGGGCACTGTTTTTCAATTCTATCACATGGCGTTCTCATTGGTCGAATCTGTATTTCAAACGACCTGCCGTTGTTCGAGTACCAGAATTCCCCATTCAACCTGCGTACCGTAGTCTTTTGCATGCAAAAGAGTTCCAATCGGCATTCTCTTATGTGTTTCACACCTTCACAAAGACTCGCGGCCTGGATTCCGATTCACATCAGACTAATGAGTTACGAACCTCGGTCGTTGGTGGCCTACATCGACTTTCGCCTCAGTTTATTTTGAGATGACCTGTAATTCCTGTGACAGTCCATTTAAACCAAGACATATATAGACGATGTTCAGTATCTGCTACCTTTGTTTTGAGACTGTTACACTTCACAATCGCTTGTTATATTCTCCGAAACTCATGTTGTCGTGATACGGGCTACGCTCCATACAACGGACTTCGCCCCGTACCCACTGGTCATATGGGTATAAATACCCTTCAGATCACGCATCCCATACGTCCCAATAGACAAGCCTTTTTTCTTCCTCACCTACCCTCCGTACCGTGCCGCGAGGCCCCTTACGGGGTCTCCACGCTTCGCAACACATGTTCACGCCTTTCTCGGCGTTATGTCAGCTAAAAAGCATCTACAGCTTCGACTGAGCTCTCCAACTGATTTTTGTGACTGCTACCTAGTTATTGATACTTTGAAATGCCGTTACTTTACATGGGAATGTCTTCATCGTGCAATAATCAGTGTTCGTGTACGTTGATGATAAATTAAGGTCTGGAAATACTAAAGTAACCAAGCGACTCAACATTATCCCAGCCAAGTAGTAAGCAAGGCAAATATATAAGGCGGTATTGGGCTGTCTAGAGGCAGCCAGTTTGCCTAGCTTACCATGGGCAAGTTCCATTGGCTCGGTGATGTCGTCGTACAGCACAGCCTGCGGTAGGTAGACCCGACCTCAAAACCCCGCCCAGAGCCTTATCACGAAAACAGGAGTCTTCCTTCTTCCCATCTCACATGCTAACTACGTCTGACCTATACAGCTAGAGCCTTCCCTCTAGCTACATCACGCGTCACACACTCATCCTGACTTCGTCGTCAGTCTCTGTCGCCGTTGTGCAAATATTCACCGACCGGTAGGTCACTTGCATACACTACTGCCAAAAGAACCGACCGACCTGTCCGTTGTCATGGCGGAGGCAATCGGCCCCGCCGCGAGCGTTATTGCCACGATACAAATCACAGGAAAAGTCATTTCGCTATGCAAGTAAGTGGTGGCTCGGGAGTATCCGGGACGCGCCCTCGGATCTCAGAACGATTCTGATTGAGACATCGGCGGTCAATTCGATGTTGTAGAATGTTAACTTACTAATAGACTGCAATAACAGGCACTCGGCTGCCCTCGAAAGTCTGGGCGGTGATCTGGGACCTGTTGAAGGTTGTCGGGTGGCCGTGACCAAGCTTCAAGGACTACTCCCCATCCGATCAACAGCAGGCAGCGGGAGCCGGCAATTTTAAAAGACGGAAGGTTGAAGCCACACTTACGGCGCTAGCTTGGCATTTGAAGGAGAGCAAAGCAAGAAAGCTACTTACAGATGTGACAACACACAAGAACACAATGACTTTGGCTTTAACAGCCGATACTCTGTAAGTAGCTTGGTTTGAACAAGAAGGGTAATGGGCTCTGATATTTGGAAGCTAAATACACCGTTCAAGATGTCAAGGTGAAGGTCGCAGAGGTCAAAACGTTGCTCACAGGTACTGGGGCTACTAATGAAAATGCGTGTGACACGAGCTAAGCTATCTTCTTTCAGACTTCGAGCGACGCGAAGTCTTTGGCTGGCTAGAGGATACCGATCCCTCCACAAATCATTACCAAGCATGCCACAATCACGAACCTGGAACATGCGAATGGGCCACGCGGCTCCCTGAATGTCAACGGTTTCTCGGGGACGCAGAGCGAGACAGCCCAGACCGCTGCCTGTGGATCCATGGCATTCCGGGTGCCGGCAAAACGATTCTTGCATCCCAGTTGATCAAACGAATTGAGGAGCACGGCAAAGCTACATGGTCAGCCAGATCCTTCAGTACCTACTACTATTATTACTTTGGTCATCACCAAGACGAAACTGCTCCCTTCCTGCGCTGGATTGTCAGTCGCCTCTGCCGTTAGGCGGACTTGGTTCCGGACCGCCTCTGGCAGCTGTTTCGCCAAGGCAACAAACCGAGTTCGGTGGATCTTTTAGACTGCCTCGAATCGGCTGTCAACATGTTTGATGCAGTATACAACACAATCGACGCTATCGATGAAAGCACAAGCCCCAGAACGGAACTGCTTGAAGTTCTGCGAGATATAGCGACAAATGCAAGGTTCTTCAAAGTCAGGTTAGCCGTGAGTACTACGACATTGAGAAGACTATGAAGCAAATATCTCGGGAGTTGTCAATCAGCAACTCCTTCCTAGATGCCGATATTCGACTGTATGCTCAATCCTGCCTCAAGAGACACGAATGTATATGGAAGTGGCCGAAAGATGTCCAAAAAGAGGCTCTTGAAGTCCTCTCAGACGGTGCGAAGGGAATATAAGTTGCGACTGACCGACTCTACTGTTAAATGATTCTAAACTAACTTTTGATAGGTTCCGCTGGGTTGTCTGTCAAGTAGATGTGCTCCGACGACTCAAAGGAACTGCCGCCGTTTTGAGGGCAGAACTGAAAAGGCTCTCAAAAACATTGAACGAAGCCTATGACGGAGTTTTCCAGCAGATTTCAACCGAAGACTGCCTGGCTGTGAAGATCGCATTGGAGTGGATAATATACATGCGCAGATTGAAGCAGCACACCTTTCTCCCGACGTCCTCCTTGGTGCTCTTGAGACAAACATGTCCTCAAGGGACTTTCAACCGAGCAACTTCGTATACGATATCGATTATCTCCGTGAGGTCTGTGGTTGTCTCGTTGTTATCGCGCCATTGCATCCTTTAGCAGAAGAAATGGAACTGGCGATTTCCTTTGCACATTACACCGTGCTGGAATATTTATGCTCGCCTGGCAGACAGCATCTCGATCAATACTTTGCGTTTGATAGTCGCAAAGTCACTACTGAAAAGGCCAAAATAATCCTTCACGAGACTCTTAGTCTGCGGGAGGTTGACATCAATAGCCAGAGAAACATCTCTCAACTTGCGATCCACGGCCAACTTGGAAGGTCTACCTGTGGAGCATTTAGACACCACTGTGGAGTTATCGCCATACAGTTGCTCACGGGATATATCCTTGACGACAAAGAAGCATTGAGTTCTATAGTTGCTGGTCTTCTTGATCCTACCCAACAACATTTTCGTCAGGTCGCCACAATTTTGCACAACACTTACGCACATGACGACTATGCGTTTCCTGTTCTCAAGTGCCTCTGGGAAGTTCGGTGGTTCCCAGATTCAAGCAGACCAGCTCAGTTCATACTCAACTTATTAATGTTTGGAAAATCGCATTTAATAGCAGAATGGTCCGCTGCTGCGATGATAGATGTGGCCCAAACTCTGCAAAGTCATCTTCAAGTCGGCTACACTCTTGGAATCGACGATAATGGCTTGGAGAAGCTGTGGCGTTTTCAGGGATCATGCAGGAACTGCTGCGTGGTTATATGCCATCATGCCTACCTCGATTTGACAGCTGGGTGGCTCATTTCATACACCCGCGATTCTAATGAACGCCAAGGCCTGCTTCTCTGCTTCAGCGGATCTCACGGTCACGAGCACTGTGACGGCGACGACGACGACGTTTGCCCCATAATTGAGCTGCTGGATTCAGGCGCAAGCCTTGACTTGGAAGGCTCTCGTGTGACTCCGTTGCAGATTGCCGTTGCAACACGAAACCTCGATGTGGTTGAGCTTCTGTTAGAAAACGGCGCCAATGTGAATGCCAGAGGAGACCCAGCCGCCGCACCGTGGCCTGAAAATGATTTCCTGAGCTCTTTCAACTGTTTGAGTGGAATGAGTCCTTTTCAGATCAGCAGGTTCCGTGTGGATTATGGTTTGAGTGGCTATCTGACATGGGACCAGCACCGAGAATGGTGGGAAATCGAGAGCATGCTCTTGCAATTCGGCGTGGATGTTTAATGTCTTCCATTTAAAGGTATCGCATTCAAATACTACAGAAACATTATAGCCAAGCATCACTGGGCCGTGACCTGTGACCATCGTTATCGTGATTTTCGCGGCCGTCCACTATGAAAACCTCCACTAGACCTTCCTTGCTAAACACCTCAACCTCACATAACTAATCATCTGCCCTCCCCCAGGAACCTTGCAAACCTCACTCAACACATCCACAACCTCCCTCACTGCATCCTCCCTCTCCCCCTCGGGCACCGCATCCAGCAGTTCCTTGCCCATCAACCTACACCAACCCTCCACGCCGCCCTTGTCCGCCATGGTCGGCCGCCACTCCCGTTCCAACTTTTCAATCTTCCACCCTCCCACCTCATTTTCGAGAACATTCCTCAACCACTCCTCGTCGGGGAAGAACCACGGATCAACCTCCTTGGCTTTCTCGATGCCCACGCGACGCGCAACGGCCATGAGGAGGGCGGTGCGCATCTCGCAAACGCAGCCCAACCCGCCCGTCTCGAGGACGAGCGTGCCGTCGGGCCGGAGCGCGTCGCGGATGGCGGAGAAGACGGGACCTTGGGAGCTGGGAGGGCGGAGGATCCAGTGCAGCGCGGCGTTGGAGAAGACTTTTGTAAAGGTTGGGGTTTGGAGGGACGGTGTTTGCGAGGATTTGATCTTGGTGGCGTCGAGGACTTTCAACCGTCAGTATCTCAGTGGAAGAAGTGTTACACAAGAAGATATGCACACGCCTCGAGGATGAGAGCGTACCTTCAAACTTGCAGTTCGTCAACCCAGCCTCCGCGACGAGTTTCTCCGCCGTGGAGATCATGGACGCGGAGGCGTCGATGCCGTATAGTGAACCGGAGCCCTGGGCCAAGATCTTGCCGAACTCGACGTCGAGAATGCCGTCTGATCTTGCGTCAGTCACGCCGAGTCCATATGTCGCTTGTTGTGAAGCTGAGGGGTAGCTGGACTTACCACCGCAGCCAATATCGAGAATGACATCGTCCTTTTGCACGTCAAGCCATCCCACGACTTTTGTCGCGAGCTTGGGGACAAAGGAGGCCGAGTGCTGGTATGCCTGTCACGTCTTGTAAGTCGTGATGAAGCGGGACTTGAGGAGACCTGGTCGGTGTTGATGGTTTTACCTCTGTCGTCCACTTTTCATCTTTTTCCGCGGACATTTTTGCTTACGGCTGGCAAGTGTTTTGTTCAGAATGCCGAGTAAAAGCCACTGAGAGATGCAATCCAACTATAGCTGAAGACACAGGAGCAATTAGGCAGCTTAAATAGCATTCATTCAAGTCAGATTACACGGCGGATGGCACGTCGTTGGCAGAGCACGGCACATACCCCGCAGTCCGAGATCGGAGCTCTTCCAACGGCCGCTGCCCCGCACCTCTAGGCTACTTACACGGCGGCGCTCGCCCGAACTTGTGTGAACTGCACCCATACCTGCAGAACGTGAGTTGCAAACCCCCAATGGAATTTGTTGCATCATGTATCGGTCACGAATAGGCAGACGGTTAGGGCTGGGTCATGATGTAGGTATTGTGAATCGTTAGATGGTAACTTGGCTCCGACTGCGCTCTCACACTGCCCCTTGACAAAGTCGTATGACAGGCCTAGTCGATCTCCAGCAACTTGTACTTGTCATCGCCCAGGGCATCCTCGACCCTCTTCATGATGGAAAGCACCTTCTCCTCCTCCAGTCTCCTTCCGACAATCTGCACACCAACAGGAAGGCCGTGCATGTCTTTCGAGTTGTACAGCTTGTACGCGCCCTGAGCGATGCCGTTGAGCTTCTTGATGTTGAAGTCTGCGGGCAGCTGGTCCAAATCCTTGTCTACGTGAGTCACGGGGATTACACCGGCGGTATAGTCGAGCTAGACGGGTCAGCGGCCGGAGCTTCTAAGGCAAACAAGTAACTCACCAGGTTGAACAGAAATGTGTATCCGCAGCTGCTGCAGGCGTCCTTCATACCGTCGTGAGGAACAGCAGGAGTTGCGTTGGGCGGGGTGATCAGAAAGTCAACATTAACAGAGTTCCACCAGTTGAACCACTCCAGCCGATGAGCCTCCCTCTTCGCGACGAGCTTCCAGTTCTCGAACGCTGTTTGCGGGCGCCAGTCCTGAATAAGACCGGCCCAAATATCATCCCGGCGGATGTACTTCACCCAGAGATAGTAAAGATACCTCACAGAACTGGGCAGGTTCATGAAGAACTTCATCTGCGCTGCGCCGGGGTCGTTCCACTCCCCGGTCCGGAAGAAGGAGCTGAACATCTGGCAACCATCGGCGTTGAGGGCCAGCGATGCCGTCTTGAGTGCTTCGTAGGGAGATGGTGGGTTGATCTCGACGATCTCATGGCCGTCCTTTCTCAAAGCTACTTCAACCATTTCCAGCGCACGCCTGCATGCGGGGCTCGGGTCGATGACGCCGTCGGTCCTCATGACCCCAACCCTAAGCTTCGGCTTCTCGAGGTATTCCTTCTCAACGTCGGGACGCCACTCCAATGGGTGTACTGTGTAATCATACTTCCAAGGCTCCATACCGACGACGGCGCGCGTGAAGTAGCGCAAGTCATCAAGCGTCCTCGTCATGGGGCTGTAAACAGACGGCACACCCTCCTGACCAGGCATACTCGTGCAAAAGCCAAGCTTCGGCCAGCGTCCTGTGGAGCAGCGGAGTGAGTAGCACCCGGAAAAGTGCGCCGGTGCTCTCACGCTGCCGGCAACGTCGCTTCCAATGCCAATTCGTCCGCCCATGGCCAGCAGAGCGCTCTCACCACCGGTAGAGCCACCTGGAGAATACTTTGTGTTGTGAGGGTTCTTGCAGCGGCCCCAGACGTCGTTGGTGGACTCGAAGCTGAGAAGAGTGATGGGCAGGTTTGTCTTGACATATGGCACGGCACCGGCATCTTTCAGAAGACGCACGACCGGACCATCAACAGGAACCTTGTTGCCGACGAAACTACTGAAGCCTACGGTGGTGTCGTAGCCACCGACGACGATGGTGTCCTTCAGACTCACAGGGATTCCGGCGAGAGGCCCCTTCATGTTGATTGAGCCATCTTGTACCCACTTCTCCGCGTCGGAGATCATGATCTCAGTCAGGCAGTTTGTGCGCTCATGAGCTTTGATGGCGACTTTGCCGTAGGTCTTGAGAATGTCAATGGGCTTCAGAACAGTCTTGTGGACGTCATGGACCAGCTCATCGATGGGTCTGTCCAGTATCTGGCGGTCCTGGGCTGAAAAGGGGCCATGGTAGGCAGTAAGGCGACGGATCCTGTCGGCGCGCTCTGACTGCTTGAAGTTGCTGTATGCTGTTAGTGACCTCGGTCAATGAAGTGGGGTTTGGCGTGATGCTGACCAGTCCCGCCTGTGTTGGATGTAGTCGAGAGGGTAGACCATCTCGTCGGTGTTGAAGCTGTTTAGTCAATGTTCAGGCGGCAAATTGGGATCCGTTGACCTTTGAGAGAGATGAGACCAGCAAAAAAAAAAACAAATCCTGAGATGTAAGAAGCAAGAAGGCGGCCGGCCAAAGGCACTTATCAAGGGAGAAGGGGCACTGCATTACTACCTAGGCAGGTGAGGCAGGTAAGTAGGTAGGTACCTACCTACCTACTCACACCGGTCACGGGGGCCGGTTCCGAAAGCCGCGGGGAAGCTCCACTCCCTTATCGGGGTTGGGGAAGGGCCCAGGGACGCTGTGGCTTCCAGGCTATCTCTGGCCCGCTGATATCCGCCTGAAACTTCCCTGCAGCACTGCAAGGCCCCGCTTCTTGCGTCGAAGACGCCCTGAACGATCCGTATCTGTCACTGCGTTGCAGTGCAGTGCATCGTATCGTCTGCGTGTCACGAGTGTGGCATGCTTGTCAGTATCGTGACTGAGCCATGGATTAAGAAAGGAAATTCCTGCCATGTCACTTCATCATATGATGGACCCCACACAGCCATGAACAACAGGCATTGATACCATTTGGCAAAATGACAAAGAATGCTTTTCGTGACCCAATCACGCCCAGAATGACTACCTACCTACCATGACTACCCACCATATGCAAACTTCCTCAGAATGCCGGTCTTCTCTCGTTCCTGTAGTGATCCGCAATCAAAAAGGCCAGCTCGAGCGCCTGCTTCTCGTTGAGTCTAGGGTCGCAGAAACTCGTGTAGTTGTTGGACAAGTCGTCTTCGTCCAAACCCTCGCTGCCACCAAGACACTCTGTGACAGCATCGCCCGTGAGCTCCAGGTGCACTCCTCCGAGGTAGCTCCCCTGCTCCTTGTGGATGTGCAGCGTCTCCTGCAGCTCCTGGAAAATGTCGCGGAACCGCCTCGTCTTGACGCCGCTGCCCGTCGACAGCGTGTTGCCGTGCATGGGGTCGCACTGCCAGACGACGCAGCGTCGGTACTCGCTGTCCTCGACGGCGCGGATGTGCGCAGGGAGCAGCGAGCGGACCTTGGAGGCGCCGTAGCGCGTGATGAGCGTGATCTTGCCCGGCTCGCAGTCCGGGTTGAGGGTGCGCAGCAGGGCCAGGAGGTCGTCGACGGGCGTGGTGGGGCCGACCTTGATGCCGATGGGGTTGGCGATGCCGCGGAAGAACTCGACGTGGGCGCCGTCAATCTGCCGCGTGCGGTCGCCGATCCAGAGGAAGTGCGCCGACGTGTCGTAGTACTGCTTCTTGGTCTCGGTGACGGGCGGTGTGCCGTTGGGTGGCGGTCGCGGGCCGGGGGTCTCGAGGAGGCGGGTGAGCGGTTGCTCGTACTCGAGGAGGAGGCCCTCGTGGCTGGTGAAGAGGTCGACCGTGTCGAGCTTGTCGCTCTTGTCGGCGCCGATGGTGTGCAGGAAGCGGAGCATGTCCGTCAGCGAGAGGACGGCCTCGGAGTACTTGCGCTTGAGCTCCGGGTCCCGGACGTGGCCCAGGCCCCAGTCCAGCGGCCGGTGGAGATCGGCGATGCCGGATGAGAGGGATGCTCTGATGTAGTTGAGAGTTGCTGACGAGTATTGGTAGGCCCTGTCATGGTCAGTCTGTGTCGATACATCTGGTATGAAACTTGAAGGCGAGGGTGCAATGACTCACTTGACGAGCCTCTGCGGGTCAATCTTGCGCTCATCGACGTGGAAGCCGTTGAGAATGTCTCCACGGAAGGACGGCATCTCCACACCATCCACAATCTCAGTCGGACTCGACCTGGGCTTCGCGTACTGGCCAGCCATGCGGCCGATGCGCACCACCTTCTTGTCGGCACCCCAGATGAGAACCAGACTCATCTGCAACAGCAGCTTGATCTTGGCTTCGATGGTGCCCTGCTCGCAGTAGTCAAACAGCTCGGCGCAGTCACCGCCCTGCAGCAGAAAAGCCTCTCCGAGTGCCACATCGCGGAGGTGGTTCTTCAGGTCGACGATTTCCTTGGGGTGAACGATTGGTGGAAGCCGACTGAGTTCCTGGACCGATTTCTTGAGTGCAGTCTCATCTGGGTACGAAGGTGCCTGCTTGATGGGTTTTGACCTCCAGGAGTCGGGCGACCAGGTTGTGGGGGACGACATGACGATTTGCTGTTCACCAACGCTGGCTGGGGTGAGTCGACGAGGAGGGCGAGAGACTGATGAAGTGGATGAGTTGGAGCAGTTACGAAGTTGAGAAGAAAGAAAATTTTGAAGTCGAGTTGAAAGCCAGCAAGAGTGACTCTACCCAGGATCAGCGAAATGGAGTGAGTCAATCTCAATCAACTGGAGCGGGTGGATGCAGGGACAATGTGGCCAAACTTATTTGCTTGAAAAAAGGCCTGCAACGGTGCAACTCACATTGGCCAATGACAAGACGCAAATAGCGGCACGCAAAATAATTCAGGAACCAGACAGTCCGAGAAACCCATCGGTAAATTATCCGTACATACAAAGTACCGATGTCTCTTGGAGTCAGTGAATTAAAGTTGTACCTCGTCATGGTCCAGGGCAACGCTATGCCGAAGCGTACCGAGCTACCATTTCGCTCACCTTCGGTGTAGGAGCCTAGTGCTGGCCTCAGGAAGTGCCTACTCCGTACGGATACCAGTATACCTTGATTAGGATACCTCACGTCTTGGGCACGGAGTATTCCGTACTCCATACCTTACTTCCAACAGCGCCGGCAGGTACCTTAGGTGAGGCCCCCGCCCCCACCTGGGCTGCCCCACCACAAATTCCGATCACATTTGATCTGTGCTTCCAGCTCGATGCATTGCTGGACGGACGTGCTTCAGCTACACCACAACCACAGCACCAACCCATATCTCCGTCCGTCCCAGCCTTTGAGCACCCAGTATAGCCCCCGATTACTCGAAACGGACCCCGAAGCGAGCACCGAAACAATGTCGGAGAAGAACCCTCCCGCCGGTGAAGTTGAGGATGAGGTCCAGCCAGCCAAGTCCGCCGAGGACCGCAAGGCCGCCTCTGCTCTCGCGAGCCTCGACGCCCGCGGCGACGACGCCTCCGAGAACAAGGTCGACGCCGAAGCTGCTCAGAAGGCCATACAGGGTCTTGGTGGTGCCACTGCTGCCAAGAAGGAGGTTAAGAACGTCAAGGTCGACGCTGCCGACGTTGCCCTGCTGGTCAGTACCCGAGGCCCCGAATCGGAAGAAGCGCACAAGCAGCAAGAATAGCAAAAACGGTCGTTGAAACAAGGAATTGGCTGACACGGATGTCTCCGCAGGTCGACGAGCTGGAACTCACGAAGGCCAAGGCAACGGAACTGCTCAAGGCCAACGACGGCAACGCTGTGCAGGCCATGAAGGCCTACATCAATGCATGAGAATTCGGGATTGGCGACGGATTGAGGAATAGAGTTAAGAGTCTAGGATGAGACGTGAGACCACTCACGTCATGCGAACGGTACGTTGCCCTCGGGTATGGTCTCCAGCGCGGCAAGCTGACCTCGCCAGATCAGATGAACAAAAGTCAAGTTTGGTACAAGGTGAAACTGTTAGCCCGACCCGATAAATAAAGATTGAAAGTCTATTGATGGCGTGTCGTTCGTTGTGCAAGTCGTGCTCGCAAACTGCTCCCGATGCCGTGCAGCATGCGCCCTTTGCTGCGTCCACGATGCGTCCACGATGCGTCGAGCTGCGACGGAGCATTCAAGCATTGGTCAAAACATTAGCCGGCTACAGTATGACCCGCCTAACGCGATGCCATGCCTAGACCCTTCTGGGCATCATATCGTCTATCTTGATACACTTGGGCTTCCACAAATCCGTCTCGTCTCCTATCCGTCCCGGGCCTCGTTCCGGACCCTGCCCGGGCGGCCCATATCCGGGTCCGGTGCGGTTTCCTCTTCCGTATCCAAGCTGGCCCCAATTCGGTGGCGGACCCGATCTCGGCTCCGTGTCGTTCCCGGGACCATGCTCCGGTGGCGGACTCGGTCTCCTCATATCTCCCGATGGCCTCAGCATCGGCCACATGGGAATGTAGCATCTTTCGTCCCAGCCACAGACCTCGTCACACCTGATGAACTCCTCTTCCCACCCGACCCAGGCTCTCACCCTCTTGACGCTGTCTTCCCATCGACGTCTTAGTTTCTTGAGACCATTCATATCTCCTTCTTCAAGCTGGTACCAAGCCTTCTCGATCTCGAACCCAACCTCCAGCAACACCCCGCAAAGTCCACCCATGACCTCCTCCACGGCGTCCCTCAGATCTCTTTCGCGTTGACCCAGTGGCAGGTCGACCAGCAATCTCGTGTATCGGTACCGACACCGCGAATATGTCTCCCCAAATAAAGGCCCGTCAACAGACCATGTCTTGTCCCCAATATCGTGCGGAAATTCCAGAAACGATACCAGGAACATGTGACTCTGCCCGCGCAACTTGTACAACCACTCCGCCACAGCCGTCGTGTTGTCCCAGTGCCCTCCATACCTCGTCGCCAGCTCCATGGTCATCAGATGCCCAACACTCCTCTGCACAATCTCCCCCGTGCTCGTAACCCACTCCATTCCACTACATCCCGTCCCCTCGAGCGCATCCCGCAACATCTCCTCCGTTTCTCGCCTCATCCCCGCCGCCATCTCGCTCGTCGCATCCTCCAGGTGATGCAACCTCCTTCTCCTCCCAAGCTCCTTCAACGCCACCCCTTCATCATCCCTCGTTCCCTTCCATAACCCTTCCTCTGTCAGATTCAACCTCTTCCTCTCCTCCTCCACCACAACACCCCAGTACCTCTCAGAGTACCAACTCGCGATGCCACACCCCAGGACCCGCGCCTTCGTTTCACCCACACCCGCCCCGAGCCCGCTCACGCCGTAGTGCCACGTCCCGCTCGCAAACCACCCCCACGCCTGACTCTGCAGAAACGGCTCCCGGTCAACCGGCGGCCCAAAGATCCCGCGCCAGTTCGGCGGACCAGGCGCCTCCGGTGGACTCACCGGCCGATCCGTCCGCTTCGGCGCCTCGGGCAGAGGATACACCGACGTCGGGACGACCCCTCCAACACCATCCTCATCCCTTTTCGCCTCCCTCTGCTCTTCTCCATCACCATCACCATCGCCATCAATACCCCTCACCTGCGGCGCCGTCACATTTCCCCACGAAACCAACCTCAACGCTTTACTCCCGAAATCGCACCAAATCACTTCAAACCCGGCATTCATCCTCACCACGCCCTCGATCCCATCCCCCTTCCCCCCCTCGCTTCTCAGTCCAGTCTGCAACAGCCAGTCGCAGAGGCCCTCTGCCCTTTCATACTCGGCCACCATACCCCACCATCTCTTGCCACTGCGCACGGGACCGCTGACGTTGCCGTACAAATGCAGCATCTGCGAATCCAACTGTCCCAGGCCCATGAGCGCCGCCGACTCCCCGTCAAAGTAGAGCAGTTTGACCGGTCGCGTCGTCTGGTAGCTCAGCATGTAGCTCTGGCGCGTGCTGCCCATGATGCCGTAGGCCATTTCTCTATCGTGGTCCGAGTTAGCCAAAGCTTTCCAACACGTTCAAACCCAACCGCTCCCAACTGTCTTAACTTCCACCCTTTTCACTCCACCTGCCTCCAGTTCGAGTCCTCGCTGTGTCAAACAACGCAACAACAAAGTCCCCCGTGACAAAAGAAGAAGGGGGAAAACGGACATGTCAAAAGCAAGCCACTCCGGACTCGGCGGCCCCTCCCCGTCCATCCTGCCGTGATACAGCAGCGTAAACGCCGGAACCTCCACCGCGGCCAGCGTGTGCCCGTTGGGGAACGCAGTGTTCGCCGCTTGCTTCAGCAATCCGTGCGCAGACGCGAAAAGATGCGGCGCGGGGGATGAAAAGTTGAGCTTTCGTTCCCATCCTCCTCCTTCATCTGCACCGTACCCATCGCCACTTCCCGTGCCTGCCGGGGAGGTGAGTAATCCGGCATCGAGAGGTTTCTGCTGCTGCTGCTGTCCCGTGACGCTGATACACCGCGTCAGGAGATACGCTGTCAAGAAGCCCTTCCAAATCATTTTGACGACATTCCACTTTTATACAACGAAACGGTTTAGTAGATTGGAGGGGAAAGACAGCCACTGGGACTTGTGGTGTCGTTATCAATGAATCGGCGCTCGAGTCAAGTTATTCATTCAGACGATGACGCTGGCGCCCAATCAAATGGACGCGCGGCCGACATGCGTCACCTTGCCAGATAAGGACAGGGGTCATGAAGCTTGAGCCTCTTTCAAACATGATAATTGGTACTCACCCGTGCCAACTTTGGGATGACTTCAAAAACAGAAACGAGAGGTGTGCGAAAGAACAATTGCAATCCATGTTTGTTACGGCGATCATCGTCGCGCTCTTGATGTACAAACAATCCAGTCACCCAAACACCGGTCCGGCCCTTTGCGGGCGTATCCGTTACCCATCCCGACGCCTTCTAATGTACTCAAACAATTCATCCCAAAACCTAGTCACCATCGTGACCATAAACACCACAACATCACGCTCCTATCAAGGCCAGGCGGCTCTAGCCAAAGGACTTCCAATCTTGGGAGCAAACTGCAGGCTCTTCCTACGCGCCGCCATCAAACGCTGCATCACCGTCTCGTCCTTGTCTCTCTTCAGGATGCCCTCGCCCATCTCCGCATAGGCGTTGGGCTTGGGAGGGCACGTTTGCATGAGAAGGTTCTTGGTGGGAGAGGAGTCGTACTCGGTCAATCCCGACGGCGTCTCGGCCGCATACCGAGCCAGAGCGTCGGGGGCGGGCGTCACCGGCACCGGAGACATCAAGCCCTCCCATTCTTCTTCGGCATCCTCGGACGGGCTGTACGACCAGACGGTGCTGTCACGGCGATTCATCGGCGTGTTTGGCGCAGTCTTGCTGTCGCGGCCGCCCTTGACCGGCGAAGGCACAAGCAGGCCATTCTGGTTCGACAAGGCCTTTGGCTCCATACTCTTTCTGCGACGGGCACCTCCACGTGGCACAAGAGAAGTATCAATGTAGTAGGGCGCCTCGTCGAGCCAGTCGTTCTCACGCTCGCAGCTGAAGACATGTTAGTACGATGCGTATTAGATGCACACGTGCATAGAGACTTACTCAAGAACCCAACTGACGCCAACACACTGTACAACACCATTGGACTCTCTGACCTTCTCCATTGTGCGCTTTCCACCGTCCTTGAAGACGACGTGGGTGATTCCAATCTTGGACGAGTCCGAGGTTTCCGTCGTGCTCGGGTTCCACGCCCAGGACTTGACGCATCTCGCTCCCATCTGCGTGAGAAGCTCGACGAAGATGCCACTGGCATCCGCGCCCTCGGTGGTGTGCACGTCAACAAAGACGACGGCCCCGCGGAGCAGACCAGGGTTAAGGTCTCTGCGAGGAGTGCGTGCCGGGGTTCCGAGTTTGGACCAGACATCCGACTTTGCCGGAGTTACCGGCGCGGACTCGGGCTCAAATTCCTCTGGCTCGGGCTCGGACTTGTTGCTCTTGCCGGGCGAGTAGGAAATAACCGTAGCACTCCTGTTAAGGTTCTGGGTCGGGCGGCTCGCCGGGAGTCGAGAAATGCTGGCCGAACGTTTCTTCTTGGACCGCGGAGTCGAGTCGTCCGCCGCCTTGAGAGGGACCTTGGAGACGGTGTGGAACTCCCGCGTCAGAGAACGAACAGGTGTGACCGGCGGTACGGCCGCCTCGGCGCTGAGCATGGCGGGGTCGACCGGCATCTCGTTTTCGTCGCCGTACTCCTGGCTGGCCTCGGAGACGGTGTCCTCGAAACTGATGGACGTGTTGACAACGTCCTCCAGCTCCTCGGGCTCCATCAGAGACATCTCGTTGGCCTCCTCGGCGAGTGCCAAATCCTCTTCCGTGACCATGAGGTCATCGAACTCTGGCTCCTCTGCGGCCGCAGCAATCTCGGCCTCGATAGCAGCCTCCATCTCGTTCTGCGCCTCCATGTCGGCGCGGACGGTCATCTCGTCCTCGAAGTAGGTACTTCTCATGGGAGACTCGTTGACCTTGGGGGTTCCGGCGCCAGGAGTCAGTCCGCCAGGTGCCTGAATCTGAGCAGGTCCAGTAGCTGACTGCTTGGAAGGACTGCTAGCGGACCAGGCGTTGAGCTTCTGGGCCAAGGGGGTGAAGCCAACATTAGAAACCCTCGACTTGGAGACGGTTCGGCGAGCCGACGCAGGAGTGGGAGTGATAGGAACGAACTCGTGCGCAGCCGAGACACGAGGGCTGTTGGCAAGCTCGTCATCCGAGTCCGAATCCACATGGTAGGGGTCGGTGTCCTTCTGGCGGAGGTCGAAGAAGCCGGTGGGAACCTTTAGGGCAGGCTGAGGAGCAAAAGCGCCGCTGTCAACGGGCTGGGGCTGGAAATAAGGCTCGTCGTCGACCATCATAAGGTCCTCGTCGAAGTCTTGCACAGCCGAGTCCGCAAAGGCTTCATCCTGGGCCTCGACAACCTGGTGCTCTGCAGCGCTGGACAACTGCTGCTGAGGAGCCTCGAGCACAGGCATGTTCTTCTTGAAAGCCGGGTCGGCGTGTCTGGGGAGGACAGCAGACAGACGGCCGGGGAACTGCATGGGCTCCTCGAGGTGAATCGACTCGTTCAGCATTGCCTCGGCGACCTCATCCAGCTCGTCATCCCCGTCCTCGGCGTTGAATGACTCCTCAGCCATGAGCTTCTCAGAGGAGCGCTTGGCGGGAGGCAGAGCGGTAGGCGTGGAAAGAAGCAGGGGCTTCGTCGCGGGAGACTGCGTCTCTTGGATGGCCTCCTGAGGCTTCGCTACCAAGTTCTTGATGGGCGACAGAGGTCTCTTGGCAGGCGACTGGAGGAGCGACGCCTTGAAGTTGGATATTTTCTTCTCTTCGTTGCCGCTCGTTGACAGTGCAAAAGGCTTGATGGCAGATTGCGGTCGTTTCGCCGGGGAGTGGAGGAGTGAAGACTTGAGCGGCGTTGGGGCGACACTGTCACCGTGGGCCTTCATCGCAGAAGCAGGCTTGAGCGATACGCCCTCGACACGCTTCGCCGGAGATTTCATGGAGTCCCGGAAAGGCGAGGCAGGGAGTCTCTTAGCGGGAGAAGCCAGCACGTTGGCGGCGCCCTCGTCCCCGACCTCCTTGGCGTCGTCTTCGCCGTCGTGGTCCTGCTCGGAATTGGCAGACTTCTCGATGGGCATCAGGTTGAGCTTCTTGGACGAGCCCAGGACGCTCGCGGGAGGTTTCGTAGGGCTCTTCATCATGGGTCTGGGCGGGGTGTCCGGACCGGCTAGCTCGTCCTCGGAGCAGTCGCGGGGGACAGGAATCTGGGTGACCTTCTTAGGGCTCAGGGGGGTCTTCTCCGGCTTCGTCGAGGCGGCGGTGCGTGTGGATCGAGGAGCCTTTGGAACGGGAGGCTTTCGGACGGGTCTGGCTCTCATGCCAGTGGTGGTGGCGTCCTTTTCCTTGTCGGTGGTCTTCTTGCTTGCGTCAGGAGCAATGTTTTCCTTTTCGGGTTCTTGGAATGTTACCGTCTTCTTGACGGCGGGCTTTGATGCTGTGACGGGTGTTGCGCGGGTGCGCGTCGTCTTCCTGGCCGGCTCTGCGTCTTTGTCAAGAGCTTCGTCGGTAGACTGAGTGGCTGTCACCGCCTTTTTGGGCCGACCGCGTACAGGCTTGGCCGGTTCATCCTTGGGGGCGGCAGTCTGACGAGCAGTAGCTCGTGCGCGAGTAGCCCTGCCGGGTACTGCGCTTGATGTCGACGGCTCTGGAGCGGCAGTCTCCTCAGTGGCCTTCTTCGGGCGGCCTCTTGTGGCTCTGGTCGCACGGGCGGCCGGCTCTGGTTGTTCGGTTTCCTCATTGTGTTCTTCATTATCGGCGTCGTCTGATCGGGCCTTTCTCTTTGCCGAGGTAGATCGCGTCGGTGCGGTGGCCGTAGACCTGGCCTTCGCGGCGGCGGTCACGATCTTTGTTGTCTTGGTGGTCGTCGAGCTGTCGCCTGTTTTGGCAGCTCTTGAGCGCGTAATGCGTTTGGGGGGTGATTGGGGCTCCATCTTGCGCGGGGGTTTCGGAAAAGAAAAAGCAAAGATGGTGCAGAAGGTGTTCGTGGTGCTGATGGGTTAGTAGTGTACGGATGAAGGCAGTATGTAAAGCGTTAGGACATGATGCTGTGACGAAGGAATGGGAGCTTCCAAGTCAGGGAAGAGCAGGCGAGGGTTTTGTTGATATGGAGCTTCGCGTAAATTGTCGTTGCCAGGTCAACGTCCCTGCAGCACTCGGACCGGCCCACTTCGGAGCGCTGGAACCCTTGCCCGGGGGTCCGGTCAGCTGAGTGGCGGCCAGCTGGCAGTGTGAAAGCTTACAGCTGGGGCGGTGCCTGTTCGCCAGCTGTTGTCCAGGTCTCGGTGTGTCGGTTCTGAGCATCCTAGCAGCGGCCAAACTGACGCCTCAAGCCACGCGAAGAACCTTTGGCTTGGACGTGGCCATGGAAGCCTGGTAAACCACGTCATGCAGCTCATGATTGGGTCGCACGTTGCTTTCGTGTCACGCCCAACCTGCATCGTAACAACAAACGGTGTGTTGATCAACAGAAGCGTTGGCTGTTGATTGTGTCGCTGTTGACTTTCTGCTTTTGAGCACAGTACTTTATGCTGATTATTGATTGCAGCTCAGTGAAACAAGGCCCCTCACGTTCCTGATGGCAACTCGCAAAGTTCGCAATGTTTGTTGGTTGGCTTCAGTTGGATCCGTTTCGTTGTGGCTACTGTGGGAAATTCGACGCGACGGCGATTGATTCTCGCGTGCCTGGCTAGCGAAAACATTGCCTGTCAGTTGCAGAAACCGATTGAAAGATTGGCCGACGAGGACGGTGACCAGACGAGGAGTTATCTTCATCTCAATAGCTTATGACTGCCGTCACTGTCGCAACGCCGTCCAAACCCTGGCTGCCATCAAGCACCCACGAGACGGTCAAAATCTAGACCTCAAACTCGATCGATGCTTCTCGACCTGCTGAAACCCCCAAGCCCTCTCCTCCGGATCGCATCAGAGTGACTCCTCATCGTGCCGGACCCGGAATCCATGAAGGTCAAGCAAGGCGTCTCCCCGCAGTCGACCTGTTCGTACTCTATTCGGGGTCTGCTCTGACAGGCCACACCCTAATTAGATGCAGGCACACTCAGTAGTGTCTCCGCTTCCTTCCGCCGACCATGAGGCAGTATACGGATACGGGTGACCGCGTTTTCATCTGCTGTGCCCTCCGTACAGGGTGCTGTAAAACTCCGAAGCCATGTAATTCTCTTGGCCCGGGATCGACCCGTCATTGGGTCCGCGGGGGGCTCATGCAGACGATAGGGCAATCACACTCCAACACAGATGCAGAGGTAAAATGCGTATTCGTTACGAGACACAACAGACGACATGACATGTCATGGCATGTCATGGAGAAAGCTCGCCTGCAGCTTACCCTCGACCGTGAGCAGATTGGTTACTCTATTTGGTGCTGACGAGAGTTGCGCACGCTGCACGTTCTGCTCTGTAATTCATACGGACGTACAGAATGAGGGGGGCTGCGAAGCAAAGTCAACCTAGCAGGCTGCACGCTGTCAGACGGCGGATGGCGCAGGCGTTGGCGTACGACGAGGGGCATACGACACCACCGGTGCCGACTGCAGGTTGATGTCAGGTACAGATCTTGGCTCCGCGCGTTCGACCAACCTGCTATTCTCTGCTTACGCGGAAGCACCTTAGACGCCCGTAGAGTCGGGCAACGTACTCGAGCGATCTGCTTGCCGCCTTTGCAGCAATTGCGACCAGCCATTGTGACGGAGATTCGCATGGCAGAACGTATGAAACTAGATGACGGGGACAGCAATGATGATGAGCATTGGTATTGGAATACGGCTACTTTCCATAACGTGTGGTTTCTCTGCCACGCGCAGATTGAGGCGAAGCGTGAACGACAAGTGACGGCTGGAACTAGAACCCCTTCACCACCAAGAGAAGGTTCTCTGTTTCGTGTGCCGCGGATTTGCAAAGACGCAGAGAGGCACGAGCACAGAATGCTTCTCAAGGAAGAATGCTGCACCATCACCTCCGTCTCATCTACTACTTACACAATAACGCAGTCCGAGACGACGGCACCTGCCGCCCGAGCGCATGTTCATGTTGGCTTCGCATTTTCACCGAGGTCTGTCTGTCTCAGTGAGGTCACTCACTCTCTCACTCACCTCGCTGGTTGCTGACCTGACCTCCTCGTAGTCCGTCCATCTCCCTTTTTCGCTGCTAATTTCTCACATTTGTCGTGTCGTCTCTTTTCCCCTTCATCATTCGACAACCTCTTTACCATACCATTACTTTCGTTCTCCATCGTGCCGACCAAGCCGTGCATCGCCACGCCGACTCACTTTCCTTTTCCATTTCCACCGCAACCTCGATTCGATCTATTCCCCATATTACTCGTGTCTTGGTAGTCGGGCTTAATTACCTACCCGAAAGCACCACACCCCGGCATCCTCGCCTCACATCATCACTAGCCCAGCCGGGCGATCCGAATCTTCTTATTCGCTCTCTCACGCTACGAATATTGCGTACAGCCCCGGATCCGCGTACAGCGAGCGAGCGTGGTCATCTTCCCATCACCCACACCCATCCCTCCCTCAGCTGCCGAGAACGCCCAGCTGGCGTGCGCCTACCTTCATCTCCCAATCATTCGTCTGCTCGCACATGAAACCTGCAAACTCACCGTCCTTGGCTGGGCCCACTGCCGTGCTGTGTGCAGCGTTGCTGTGAGACTCTGCTACGGTTGGCCCAGCGTGTCAATCCTGCCTGGCTATGTTTTGTCTTTTATACAGAACACCGTCTATTTCCATATGCAGATGACTACTGGTCTTACGAATCTCCGTACACTCTTGCGCCCAACATACATTGCCTTCTTCGCTTGAGGAGAGAGGGATACCTTGACGATCGGGTACTCTCAGCGTCTTTTTTATGTCTGGCCATTTTCTCGCATCTGACTTTCTCATCTGCCTATTCCCGTCCGTCATTCGAGCTTAGACACGTCCTAGCTCTTACTCTTCCATTCCAACCGTCTCTTTGACAACTCATCACACCCACCAAACCCACCCGCCAGCGAAAAAATCGCAAACCTTGGATACTCATCTCCATCTTCTCCATCGAATCACACTTGGGCTCCTCCGTCAGCGACCCAAATATTCGGCCGGCATCAGGCGTCCACTTCCCAGACCACACACGGCGTCCTCGCGGTCCGAAGATTCCCAGTTCGACGTCATACCGAACCAACACCAGCTGAAAAAGCTTCTTCTAGTGTGACGGGTCCGTGGTGAGATCCGAAGGGTCGCCATCCCCGTCTCGCTGCATACAACTTGCGCCCAAGCCGCATTGCCGCTGCAGGGGATGACAATTCCTGAATCCTATTATTACCCTTGACCTCTCTCACTTCCTAATTAACGTTTTGCTCTTCCTTCAACCACTGTTTACGAATTCCTCGCCCTTCTGCCTGGGAGTGGGACTGACTACCTTTATTGTCATCCACCTGCTTTTCTATATATACCCTCTTCCTCGTTGTGTCGTCTCAGTAATCGCTCCCAAAGATACCCCTTTATTTCATTTACACCTCTCTCCCGCCGCTCAGGCGCAGATCGAACACACACACATCTCTCGCCATGCAGCTCTCATCCCTGCTGGCGCTCTCCGCCACCCTCGCTCCCGCGTGGGCTGTCGACCCCGTCAAACCAATGGCGGCAGCCATCATCGCCGACTCCCTGGACCCCCGCGCGCTCCCGAACTCCCCATCGGGGGGCTACGCCCCGGCCATCGTCGACTGCCCAGCCGCCCGTCCCACCATCCGCTCCGCAAACCGGCTCTCGCCCAACGAGACCTCGTGGCTCCCGCTCCGCCGTAACGCCACCGTCGAACCTATGCGCGAGTTTCTCACCCGCGTCAACATCCCCAACTTTGACGCCGGCGCCTACATTGACCGCGTGCGCTCCTCGCCCTCCCAGCTGCCCAACATCGCCCTCGCCGTGTCCGGCGGCGGCTACCGCGCCCTCATGAACGGCGCCGGGTTTCTCGCGGCCGCGGACAGCCGCACTCCAAACGCCACGGCCGCCGGCGGCATCGGTGGCCTCCTCCAGGCGTCCACCTACCTCGCCGGCCTCTCGGGTGGCGGCTGGCTCGTCGGCTCCCTCTTCACTAACAACTTCTCTTCCGTCGTCGACCTCCAGCGCGGTTCCAAGGGTTCCGCCATCTGGCGCTTCGACCGTTCCATCTTCTCCGGCCCCGAGGAGTCGGGTATCTCCATCCTCAACACGGCAGACTACTGGAAAACCGTCGCCGAGCAGGTCGGTTCCAAGGACAAGGCGTTCGAGGTCTCCATCACCGACTACTGGGGCCGCGCCCTCTCCTACCAGCTCGTCAACGCCACCGACGGCGGGCCCGCCTACACGTTCTCCTCCATCGCCGACGAGCCCGATTTCCAGTCCGGCCTGCAGCCCCTCCCTATCCTCGTCGCCGACGGCCGCGCCCCGGGCGAGCGCATCATCTCCCTAAACGCCACCGTCTACGAGTTCAACCCCTTCGAACTCGGCTCCTGGGATCCCACCGCCTTCGGCTTCGCTCCCCTGCGCTACCTCGCCTCCAACTTCTCCTCGGGCAGCGTGCCCCAAAACGGGTCCTGCGTGCGGGGCTTCGACCAGGCCGGGTTCGTCATGGGCACGTCGTCCTCCCTCTTTAACCAGTTCATGCTCCAAAACATCTCGTCCGCGGGGCTGCCCGACTTCATCCAGTCCGCCCTCACCTCCATCCTCAACATCCTCGACCGCGACAACAACGACATTGCCCAATACGTGCCCAACCCCTTCTTCGGCTGGAATCCCGCCTCCAACCTCAACGCGAACCAGTCACAGCTCTCCCTCGTCGACGGCGGCGAAGACCTGCAAAACATCCCCCTCCACCCGCTCATCCAACCCTCCCGTGCCGTCGACGTCATCTTCGCCGTCGACTCCTCGGCGGACACGAACTTCAACTGGCCCAACGGCACCGCCCTCCGCGCGACGTACGACCGCGTCGCCCACCCCATCGCCAACGGCACCCTGTTCCCGCCCGTCCCCGACGCAAACACCTTCATCAACCTCGGCCTCAACCGCCGCCCGACCTTCTTCGGCTGCGACGCGAGCAACTTCACCCTCCGCGCGGGCCAGGTCGCGCCCCCGATCGTCGTCTACCTCCCCAACGCGCCTTACGTCGCCCACTCCAACGTGTCCACCTTCGACCCCTCCTACGAGCGCTCCCAGCGCGACGCCATCATCCAGAACGGCTACGACTCGGCGACGCAGGGCAACGCCACGCTCGACGCCCAGTGGCCCACCTGTGTCGCCTGCGCCGTGCTCTCGCGCAGCCTCAGCCGCAACCGGGAAATTGTCCCCGACGCGTGCACGGCGTGCTTCCAAAAGTACTGCTGGAACGGCACGCTGGACAACCGCGAGGCGACGTACGAACCTGGTTTCTTCATTGGCAATGTTGAGACCAACTCGCCCGCGGCGAGGATGGGCGGGAATCTTTGGGCGGGAGTGGTCAGTGCTGTGGCAGCGGCCGTGGTGTTGGCTGTCTAAAGCAGCCGCAGGAGAGAGGCATGTTTGATACCATTCTTTATGCAGATTTATACTCCTCAACGGGAGATTGTGTTTGCCAAAACCGAAACACTAGAAACGGCCGAGATTAGCATTGCATCACGAATGAAATCATGACAGAAGAAAAGATTTTGTAAAGACGAAAGTTTGTGGGCCTGTAAGCGCATTTGAGGGTTGGTGGATATCAACTAATGCAAAGCTTCTTTCATCAAACATGTCCAGCATTAACACGCTGCCCTCACGCTGTCTCAGCGACAGAATGTATGTCCTCTGTGAATTTCACCTGAATATGCAGACCTCCCTCCAACCTTCCTGCGCCGTCCACTGCTCACTTGTATGTCATCAGAAAGAAAATGGACACTGTCGGAGTATATCGCTTGTTGTATCGATTCTGACCTCATGCCGCTTACTGCTTCCCTGCTCCTGATTCGAGAGATGTGTTGTCATGTCGTGAATAATCATGAACGCATAAAACACCCATGAAAAGGCTGGGAATCATGCGGGTGCGGAAGGGTATGACTGAGAAAGAAAAGACACTGCAGTATGCGCCATGCATGCCAGCTTCTAATCTCCGTCAAGATTTGAGATGGTCAATGGTAACATATGAGAGGGACTAGTGTCCAAAACACTACCTCGAGGGGCCAGGTCGATAGGGTCCGTCAACCCTCACATCCTTGACGCCATCAGGCATCATCCTCAACCACTCGGTCCAGCTGTCAACATCCAGAGGTTCGTCTCCTATTCTGAAAGTCAAAAGAAGCTGTTGACCCTCTGTTCCAAACGGCAGACTCGTCCGAAGAGGACCGATGTTGAGTGGGGCCAAAAGAATCGAAGGTAATCGAGCGTTCCCGGATATTTGCATATGCAGGGGCGACGGGAAGCTCGTGATGGTCTCTCTTTCAGGGTTCCTGTCCTGCACGAGAGATGGGTAGTTCGAAAGCAGCTTTGAATGAAGTTCTGCTGCCGAGAAGGGGCTCGTGAACCGTTGAGAAGCGCGCGTCTTGAGGTGCTCGGTGAGGACCTTGGTGAAGGTGCAGCGGTCCAGCGCATCAAAGTGTTCCTCCGACACTGCCGCGGCTATCAGTTCCAGGACTCCTTGTTGACGGTGCATCTTGGAGGAGGGAAAGAAGGCGGCGTCCATGATGATGAGCGTGTCTGAGCATGCCTCCTCCAACACCTGCTGAATACCGCTCCACCTGATTGTCTCGGCCTTGACCTTGTCTTTGGAGCTGGTTCGTGTTGGCTATGGGACTCCATGTTGCGTAGTGTCTGCACTTACCTGGCGAGAACCATCTCCCGATTGCCGTCAAGATAGGAATGGCCGTTGTAGTAGACAATCTTCAAAACGTCGCGCTGATCACGATCCTCCACAAAATCCGTTATCTTCCGCGAAAGCCATCTCCAAGGGCTCTTGCAGGCTTCCGAAGACGACGGAATAGTTGTCGTGGTAAACGTATATCGGTAATACTGGTCAAAAACCTCGCCGAGCTCTTTGACCGAGGCCCCGACAGTGAGATCAGGATCGTCCTCCCAGTACAGCAACAAGGCCTGCGCGCTCGAGTAGCGGCTGCGGCTTGGGGTGGAGAGGATCCTGGAAACGTTGGTCTGTAGGTCAGACTTGAGACTCTCGATGCCTGGGAGCATCGGGGGCTTGTCCAAGCGCGGGCCTGATGGCAGAGGCGTGCGGATGCGGGACTCGCTGAGACGGTGCTGCCCAGGAGGTGTGGGTGAGTCTATCTCCATCATGTCCTGGGGGTCCTGGGTGAACATTTGCTTCACATTGTTGCTGCTCATAACGGGAGCAGGGCTCAAGGGACGCTGAGCAGACAAAGACGGGGCAATGTCTTGAATCGTCGGACTGTGGGATCTGTGGTACTTCCTAACTGCATCCTCCCACGTCATGTTGTGATGGCTGGGGTGGCACTTGAGAGGAGTGGCCTTGTCAGCAGGGGAGAGCAACTTGCAAACGGAGACAGGTGAGATGAGCCGGGCCAACGTACAGCAACTCTTCTGCGGCGGCAGTCGTTGCAGGCGCCGAGCTTTCTGATGAGGGCGGCTTTCTCTCTCTGTTGCTGGGACAAAGGACCGGTTCGCCTCCTGCTCGCGCGGACCCGGTTAGAGACGTCGGAGCCATCCATTACATGGAATATGGATGTTAAGTTAGGAGAGGTGTCGGCACTGTACGATGTGTTGCTTGTTTCCGCGGACATGTTGGTGACAGCGGAGGCCGACGTGGCCTGAGTTGAGATGGACGAATTTGTGTCCTTTCTCAGAGGAGGAGAAGCCGACTGGCCGGGAGTGGGAGGAGGCTGCTGAGGCGTGGTCTCATGTTGAGGGAGCGGTTGCTGTTGTTGCTGGAGCTGTGGCTGTTGTTGCAGCTGCTGCAGTTGTTGCGGTGGCTGCTGCTGCTGCTGAGACTGAGGAGGTGACGAAGGTTGAGGCTCAGCTTGAGGCGGCAATTGCTGGTGCGCAGGAGCCGGGCTCTGCTGAGCCTGAGGTTGATCGTGTTGCGACATAGAAGGCGAGCCTGTGGATGGTCTATTTCCAGATTCGTCACTGCCGTTCTTCGGAGGCGCCTCGACCAGACTCGGAGCCGGATGCATGACGCCAAAGTAATTTATTGTCCCTTTGTTACAGCAGCAACAAGCCTCGACCCATCCTCGGTGTGGGATTGTTCGTCGAAGGAGGGTGGCAGGGGGGGGGAGAAAGTGAAGAAAATGAGAGAAGGGGTGGCAAGGAAAAGAAAGAGAGTAGAATTTCCCCGGAAAGCGCGTCCTCCTGACTCTGACGTCTCTCACTTCTGTTTCCTCTCGTGGGCTTTTCTTTGTGTGAATCGATGTCGGGCAGATTGTGTGATGAGCCCCACCGAGATTCACCGACGCGAGTGAGCCAGCAGTAGAATGAGGGGTAAAAGAAACGGGTCTCGGAGGCGGGGAGGTTGTGGTCAATGTGCTCTAAAGGGTGAAGGTCTAGGTCTGGGTAAAAGGCGCTGAGCTCAGGTACTCAGCAGCGCTGTGAGTACTTGCAGGTACAGCGACTCGGAATTGTCAGGCAGGTCGGAGCTATCAGTGTTCTCGGTCAGTATCAGTCAGTGTCAGTGCTGCTAAGGAACCAAACGGAAGGACCTGGAGAAAGTACCAATTGAATGACCACGGCCAGAAGAGGGCCATGCACCGCAAAAACGGGACACGAGAAGAGATGCAAGTAAAAAAAGAAAGGAGCGAGAAGAACACACTTGGGAAATGGGGCTTCGGTGGATGCCCGTCTCGATTCGACGTGCTGCCCGAGTGGTGAAGGTGGGAGAGGACGAGGGCCGAGGCCGAGGTGCACGGAGAATCGAAAAATTAAGGTCGGTCGGTCAGGATTTAAGGGTAGTGGTAGTGTAGGAAGGTACGGAGTACAGCGAAGGTAAGCTGAGGCGATACCTAGGTGGGTGAGGTAGCTGGTATCACTACAACGTCCAAGTGGTGAGAGGTGAGGTGGGTGTGTCTAGTGATGTGACCGGGAGGTGCACCGAAAACCGGAGAAGGCAAGAGCGATCAGGTGCACTTGGTTCTTACCGACTCTGTGAAGAAAAGAAAAAAGAGCACAGGCCAGTCAAGGTGAAGATGGGATATCCACACAGAAAACGGCAGGTGAGGTGTACCGTGAAATGGCAGGTGAAGGGCACGCACCGCTTGGCCTCTCAGGTAACGTGCTTAGGTGTAGGAAGAATACTTCGGAACAGTTACCGATCAGTCCGGGATTGTACTGCGGTATCCAGACGGATGCAAGGAAGCCAAGGTAAGGAAGGCAAAGGGCGAAAAAGACAGGGTGGTTGTCGGGTCGGTAAAGAAACGGAACGGTTGGCTAGGCGGGTATAAGGAACCCCACGGCGAGAGACTTTGAGAGAAATGGCCTGAGGTGAGAACAGAGACGCAGAAATGACTGACTTGGGCAGGATACTGTACTTAGTACGGATGGAAAATACAACAGTGATGCTGGATGTGATGGCTTCTGGTTTTTTTTTGGTTTTTTTGGCTTTCTGTGACTGAGATGCTCAGTGAATCCAGTAATCGCAATGTCTTCTGCGACGCGAGTGTGGCCCGTGTCTTGCTCGGGTTTGATCAGTGTGCGTCCAATCTACAGGGTCTCCGTCCTTTTCACCTTGTCTTCCGGTGTCTTGTCGGAAACTGCTGCTGCTCGTTGCTTATTGTTGCCAGTGTTTCTCTTGTTGTTGAGGGTCGAAGCTAGACACGCATACAAAGAGACCCCGCAGAGTCCCTGGCCTCGTGGTCTCTGTCAGTCGGCCGTTGCACTTCCAGCGCGGGCTGGGACTTGAACCTACCTTAGGTTCGATTTGATTTCCAGACTTCTTACCGACGTTGCGTCTATTAGTCTTCCGTTCTTTCTTTTTGACGCAAGGTTTTCCCTTACCTTTGCTCTCGCCCGTCGTCCGTCCTACGGGACACGTCGACCCTGACTTGTGCCTTAAGGCAGGACACGAGCTTGGGCAATATATCCTACGAGATTAAACGGCGTACTGACTTGCCCGCAGGCGAAGGATAGTCGTGGGAAAGAAGCAAAGACAGTGATCAACACCACCACGAACATCGGGTATGAATATGCACGCAGGTTATAGGGTTGGTCGGCACTGCCCAAGACTGAGCAGCAGTTAGGCCTAGCCCAGCCCAGCCCAAGGCATCTTGCCTAGGTACCTTGGTCCAGCCAATCCTTCTAGCTTGCTGTCA
Organism: Colletotrichum spinosum; assembly: GCA_004366825.1. Lineage (NCBI taxonomy): Eukaryota > Fungi > Ascomycota > Sordariomycetes > Glomerellales > Glomerellaceae > Colletotrichum > Colletotrichum spinosum. The sequence goes on from QAPG01010712.1 coordinate 289,930, forward strand.
TAACATTTGCTCTTTCCTTACACGCGTTGGTATCGGCAACCTAAGGGAAGAGGGTGCTGTCTACTCCGTACTATACCTTGTGTATGCAAGGTGTCCAGGTAAGTATATGACGAATAGGTACCAGGCATACCTGAGGTACCTAGTGACGGGCAGAGATGAGGAGATGCCGAATGGCCACAACAATGACAATTAGAAAAGGAAGCCGCATCCGCCTGCGCTGCATCGTCCTGCACAGCGTTTCGCACCGAATCCGCACCTACCTTACTCTGCCTACCGCAACGACAGTTGTAAAGTCAGGCACAACCAATATGGTTCAGAATCCATGGATAATCACCCACTCACACGCGCTTACGCAGCTTACGTAGTAAATACTGGAAAGTAGTTCTTGTACCTCCTCCCTGCCTTACAATGCCTCAATTACTAAAGTTGTTAGGTCTCTGCCTCTGGTGGCGGAGCGCTTGACCCGGCACCGTTTTAATCTTCATCGCATATCCTTGAGAGGAAGGAGGGGAAAGAACCCCATAGCTACTTCCATGCTGCGCAAGTACCACCTACTTGTACAAGTGGTGGACAAGGAAGGTCCAGCACGGTAGTAACCTTCCTCCACCATAGGGCACGCGCTGGCTCTTGTAAAAGGCGTTCTGGTTCTGCAGATGGTGGGAAGGTGTTGACTTTGACCTGCCTTGCAGCCTTCCTGGACCTTGACCTTGACCTTGATCTCGACCTGGGCGGCTACCTAGGTACTACGTACCCTCTGGTGGTTGGCACAAGTACACCTAGCCATGCCACCGGTGACTTTCTTGTAGGTGTGAGAAATTCAGCAACCGCACCCGCACGTCGACGGTACTTGTTGCCGGTAAACCACCGCCATTCCACCGAAGTCATCTTTTTTCCCCCTTTCTCGTACGACCCATTCCATTTCTCGGCTCGCCACCTCACAGACTTCCCGCTGGTGTGGTCTCCCGTCTTGTCTCGTCTCGTCTCCCTTCCCTCTTTCCACCCCGCGATCCACTTCCGATCTTAACGAGATGCTTGAATCGAGCAGAATTATGGGGAGACCTTCAGGTGGTTCGCTCGCTTCAAACCTGCAACGGCGGTGGCCCCCAAGGGCAAGGGCCTGGATTTCTTATCCGCCATTTACCGCGTCCTCGGCTGCGTCATCGGGACAGATAGGATCAATCACTTCGACAAACGAAGCCTGTCAAAACTCTTTCTGAGCTGCCTACCATAGTAGATGAAATTCAGTTAGAAATTCAGCTACGGCCAATGCTATTCCGGCGCCTGATGTTGACAGCGGCTCTTAGTACACACCAAACAGCATGGCGGCGCAGTCCAACCTCAAAAGTCAAAGGACAAGACGTCAACCTGTCGGATGGCCATGTACTACTACACAAGAGGGCTCTTTGCACAGGATGGTCGACGTTACCAATGTCAACCTGCCTACAAGGTACGATGGAAACTGCGCCGTTGATACACTACAAGCTCACCGATCCAACATGGTGTGGACGTCTGATATCGGTGTCTCGGCTAAGAGGCTAAGAGGCTAAGAGGCTAAGATGCTTTCGCTTTCAGGTATAGCCCTGTCTCTTGGCACATGTGGGTTCGGCTTCGCAGAAGACTCAAGCCCGGTAGCCTTGGACCGTTCAACTCTCGAGCGACGACAATCCATCCATCTGGTGTACTCCGTATTCGAGCAATGATGAGGGAGGCTATGGCCAGAGTGCGAGGAGGAGGAGGCGGAGGCGGACGAGACCATCGACTGTCTTACTGCCCGACCAGCGACACCTCGAACACGGCCAGCAGCTTTTGCTGTTTCCATTCCAGGCTAGAATGGCAGGTTACGACGAATAACGGGGAGAAGAAGGAAGAACACCTCATGTCATGCGCACCACGTGGACCCTCTCCGGTCCCTGTCCCCCGTCTTTCTTCGTTCCAATCGACATCGATTGGCTTCTACCCAGCAATTTGTCTCTGCGATGCGACTGCAGCTGCAATTGGAACTGCATCTGCACAGCGTCTTGCGTTGCTACGCATCAACCCCTCTCATCTTAGCACTTCACCTGTCCTTTCCTTTCCTCGAGTCCCGCCCGTCCGCTGGCTGCTCCTCCGCCCACCGAGTAGCAAGATCGGGTAACTGAGTCGCTCACCTTCGGGCTCCAAGGGGACTCTGCTGCACGCGGCCCAAGATAAGTCCAGCCTGCCATACCTGGCAAAAGAGACGCAGTACGGAGTACACAGTACGGAGCAAGTGTACATTGGATTGCACTAGGTATTTGACAGCCGACGCACCGATTCGAACCCCCACAGACAGGGGCCAATCGTCTGGTTCATCCACGTCTTGGTCTGGCATCAACTGCAACACAACCTCTTCGAAGAAAGATGGTTTTCCTACGCGGAGAGTTGATACCAAATCTTGGAATTCTTGGGCCTCATATGAGAGTCTACACATCCAGCGTGTCAGTCCTTTTATCTAGCAAGTTGTCCAGCAAGATGGCTGTTTGGGTACCAGTTGCAGCCTCCACACCACTCACCTTGTCCGGACACACCGCACACCGTGGCTCACCTCACATCAAGACGCTTCGAGCCGGCTACAACCACATTCATTCCTGCGCCCCACGACGCAAACAACAGTAATCTGCAACCTGCCATCATCTTGCTTCTTCTCCTCTCAACACCCATTCTAGCCAATGACCCCTTGGTTCACCGGGACATACCGCCAGCCTCACCGCAACTCTCTACTGCGTATGCAATACGTCTCCGCCCAACCCCCACACTAACACTTGGATGTTTTCTTTATTTCGATTCGCTTCACGAATCGCCCATCGACTTAAATCCCGCTGTTTCTGTGTTTCACTCGAGCGAGATGCCCGCCATAACGCTTCGTTGCATGCCTCGCGAGATATTCCAGACCGTCGTGCGTTGCAACGCATCCTTTCAAGCATGGCCTGCTCTGGTTTGGTTTGCATCTTGCGTGGCTGCAAGACGAGAACTCCGCCGTTCATCCCATTACACATTCCGTGAGCTTGACACACATCTCAGCGGCGTCAAGAGCCCGCGTTTGACGTCAAACCCGGGTCCAGCCCAGTCCCCGCCACCAACCACCCGTCCTGTCGTTTCACCGTGGCAAATCTAGAGCCCGCGAATACACGGCATGACATGGTACCGCCCAGTGTCGACATTTCCTTCAGACTCCCCAATCGACCCATGGCCGGGGCCGACCTCAACGACCACCCTGGCACGCGAGTCTCCACTCGCTCGGAATGCCTGTATTCGTCCTTCCAGACTTTCCCGCTGAGTCGGCCGGCAAGACACCTCGCTGTATCTATCATTAGCGACATGCGCAGTATGCACGACAGATGTGCGCACGCACTGGTGGGATTCGCACTTCAGATAGCCGTCGCGCCGTCTGGTTCTGTCTCCTTGCATGACAAGGCGCAGCACAACAAGTTCGACTTGAACCGCACCTTTCTCGCTGCCACCGATGCACCACCATTGCAGTCAGATCAGACACATACAGCCATTGAACCCTGACCACAAAACGGTACGACACGACATGGCACGAGCTGATGGGCAGTAAGAAAAAGAATGTCGACGCCCCCGGCCTGTCACCGACGCCTGGCCAGACACCCGTATATCCGTCCGTATCTCAGGTCCCGTACATCCCTGCCTCTCCTGACATTTGGGGAAAAGAGGGTGGCGGGAACGGGTAGCGGGCGGATGCCACATTTTGTTGTCTTCGAGACCCGGTGAGCTGAGATCCCCACCATTTCGGGCTCGTGAATTGTCTCGGTCTGCATTCCTCCGGGCACTGACGATACGGCGAGTAAATGGGGCCAAGATCATCACTGCCTGTGCGACCACATGCTCGGCAAACGAGTAGCGAAGACAAGTAAACATTCCGCGCGCCAGTTGGAAGGATCCGAAAAGTTCCCACCCTTCGGTAGCTTGAGGATTGGCCCTTCTCCGATATCGCATCTTTCCCTTTTCGGGAAGCTTGAGAAACCACCGCCGACTGAAGCCGCTTCAGCGAGGTGTGACGATGGGCAACGAAAGGAGGAGGATGCGCCACCGCGGGCGCGAACGGCCTCTTCTGCGGTCGCCGCCCGGGGTCTAGACGAATGTGACGGACCATAGGCCCTTTCAGCCTCAGTCACCTGAGCACGCCCTTTCGCTGTGAAGAATCTCACAGTCCGCCTTGGGTGAGACAGGGCTCGGTAATTGGTCCAGAACGCGGGATCCCAGATGACACGGCCTGGTCCTGTGTCGGTGTGGAGTGTTGCACAAGCTAATGTGCCACGGATCGGTGAAGACGGCAAGGCTTGAGGCTCAAACTCACCTGACCGGTCACCGACCACACCCGACGGGTAGCGTCGTTGATCTACCTTGTGCGACCGACGGTGCGGCGCCACTCTGCGGTTCAACCGTTTGCTTGTGATCTTGCACCCTGGAAGTGCGTGAATACCGATGATGTGTGCATTGCTTGCCGCGGCTACTCTTGACAAGCTAAACATGACAGCCGCCACTTAAAGTGTGAGTTACGTCCCATACTTTCAACGAGATGTACCAAACAGCCATTGGCCAAACGGATTCTCCAGATCCCTTTTCTCGTTGGAGTTTTGACAAAGAGACGAGCTCAAATGGCACAGTGTTCGTGCTACACCACACTCAGTTGCCACTTCGAAGCTAGTCCTACGTCACCTAAGCAGTCTTTGACTCTTATACTCCTTACCAGCGGTCTACGGATGAAGTTACTCAACCAGGATACGAAGTTGCACGATGCGTTAATTGCGTAGTCGTACAGCTTGCCTTAATCGCTGGAGTATATGAGCTGCCTCGCAAGTAATGGCAGTTAGAGCGCCTTGAAAATGTATCCCAGGCCCCCGGTGGCTTTTTGGGAATGGTTGGGAGACCACATAGCTATCGTCGAAGAGACTGAATTTTCATACCCGCATCTCTTGGAGCGACCCGTGTAGAAGGGTATATATACTCATACATGTACAGCATTTTATGTACTCTCGAATGTTTGGCCTGAGATGATGCCTTGGACGAGTATGTGGTGTATCTTGCCTGCCCCGTATCAATGGTAGCGCATCACTTAAGGACTTTTCAACTTCGATATTCCCCTGCGTTGGCAACAGTATGTATGTGATTGTCGTGAAGACGTAAGGTGTGACAACATGGACCACCGTAGTCGGCAGCTTCGAACACAGTTCCTGTCGAGTTACTGGAGAACCTGTGCACATAGAAGGCCTCTACTCCTGGCTTTAAACGAGTAATTCTTTCCTCCCCGAAGAGATTGTGAGAGCTGGGATAAGAGCATTGTGTATCGAGGGTTGCGGTGAGAAGATCTTGAGATACCGTGACTCGTGTGGAGGCCTGTCTGATGTGCACGTTGAAACGGTCCGATAAAAGTAGGCATCATGATACCAGGACAGACGAGGATGAACATGCGCATCGTGAAGAAGCAAATTTCCCTCCGTTAAACTAGGTTTTTTGAGCGCTTTCGAACTGATATCTATAGACTCAAACGTCCGCACTCATCGTGAACGCTGTGCAACCCTAGAGGAGGATTAATGCGAGCGTAAGAAAAAGACTATGCCTCATCTTACATCAGATGATTTCATCGAGGAGGCTGTTGGAAAATTGAAATTTGGCCCGTCTTGATCAACCCCAGCGCCCACCTTGGAAACCATGCGATACATGTATGTGTAAGCTTTTGGCCCTCGCAATAGGATTTGTTCTCGATTGTGCCAGCAAAAAGCCTGCAATGACATGGAGTCATTGTCTCTGATGGTTATATACGTCTCCAGTAGCCATCTTCGTCGCTGGTGGAGGTTTCTGTCTCTGGTCGCCACTGACCCTGGCCGTCCCCACACGGCTCCCTACTGCATTCATCGTCTTTCGCTTGTTTTCCCCTTCTTACAATATTGAACAAGGCTCCAGCCGAAATTTCGACTTGCTCCAAGGTCTCCCTGCCAGTGATCTTGTTATTGAAGTTTGAATCACTTCATTGCTGTCCCTTTATATACTTTCTAGACGCCCCAAACGATCACATACGACCATACCCACTGGAGAACTCGGGATCCCGTCCGCTCTCCCATAGATAAGCCAGTGAGGGCCGGATTAGTAGTTGGGTCGGTGACGACCAGCGAATACCTGGTGTTGTATAATACGACCATACCCACTGGAGAACTCGGGATCCCGTCCGCTCTCCCATAGATAAGCCAGTGAGGGCCGGATTAGTAGTTGGGTCGGTGACGACCAGCGAATACCTGGTGTTGTATGTTCTTTTTGGGGTTTGTGACCTGGTAGACTATATGATGGTTTTATGTGATGGTTTCAATGGTTTCGGAACTCAGATATTTATATCTACTTCGTAGTAGTTAGGCTTTGCTTGTCTTCCGTCTACCTATTTCAGAGGAGACGAGTGGGGCTGTTGCTAGAGAATACATGTCGGAGATAAGTCTTTCTATTCTCACGAGATGAAGTTATGCAGTTCTTTTACGAGATGTCTCTCCTCGTAGAACCATCCGTTCTGGACTTCTTACCGGCAACATGTTGCCGTTACATTCCGATGTCCCCGAACAGCCAGTCAACTGGTTTCATCGACTCATCGTATCTCCTCCAGCAAACATAGCCGTCATCCCAACACGCGGGTTCAAAGCTACTGAGGCAAATCTTCAACTAGGACGTCTCCCCGCTAGCGCAACGAGGCCCATTCCCGGCAGCTCGCAGGTTTTAGGCCATAAGTCCGTCCAGTCTATAACCCAATTCTAGCCAGCGCCACTTCAACTGAAGGGACATCATCATCACCCCTCTCATGTCTTTCTTACCCTGCAACCTCCAAGCACCATCATACGTCACGAACCAGGTCACGGTTCTCGTACCGCTTGTGGGAATTTAGTCGAAGATCAAACACCCGATGGCCGACGGATTCAATCATCATGTGACCTTCAATCTAAAGTCAAGTCATCTAGAAGTAAAGCCAATGCAACAACCTAGCAGACCCCCTATATGTAGTTCCAGGTTATGCTTCTGCTAAAATCTTGGAATGGCCTAGACCTGTACCTATATTCTAGTTGGTTCTTGTGAATTTTTAAAGTATATAAAGCTGTTTAAGACTTTACCAGATAGCATACAGAAGTTTGAGTAAGTTTATTACTTCCTCTATATCTAAGAAGCGCTCTTGCTTATACTCTATGATAGTTGTTATAAGCTGGCACCAAGTCTCCTATATACTACGCATGTTGTTTCTACATTAGAATCAGAGTTTACTTCAAGGCTTGTTGTATATCTTTCTATATAGCTAAGGGTTAAACCAAATTAGATGAACGATTGAAATATTGCTTAAACTCTTCTGTCATTAGACAATTCAAAGAAAAATAGAAAAACAGTTCCCAGTCTACTACGCATAGCATGAAATGACCAATAGTTGTTTGCCGAATCCAGATTAGAAACCTAATATCAAAATACAACGAAGACTACAAGGAGCTAAGATAAAGTAGCAGGAAACAAGTATTTAAAGCTACGCAATTTGACCAAAGTCCAACAGAAACACAAGACAGTACCACTTGTATATGTTCATGTCATACAACAGGTAAGCTGCAGAAGCCTTCTCAGCTGCCATGTATCAGTTACTAGCTTACCAAAGAGCTGCTCATCAACTATTTTTGTTGCCTCCCGTCGTCATCCTTCTGTGTTACGAGAATACGCACACAGCAGCGACGGAGAGTGTGCCATAGCCTGGAGTTGAAGGATCAGTCATCTCCCATACGCCCCGTCGTTATCCTTCTGCATGTGAATACACAAAGAAAAGGGACAGAGGCAAAGCGACAAAACAGAACTCTAATCAATCTCCAAGTTGCTTTGGGTGTACACTGAATCAAACTCTGACTGGCGTAATAGATGACATTGGAAGTACACCATTGACTCAAGCCTGGCATGAAGTTCCAGTGCACATTTTAGAAAGCTGCTTCATAGATGAGATGTTCCCTTGTAATATCACAAGATGAAGTCAATCAATTACTACCAATTCCCATCACGTCATCGTCATTGTCATTGTCATCATCATCGTCATCATCTGTCCACAATAGTGTGAATACGAGCTAGGAAGCTGCAGACACTATAGTCCTAGCAAGTCTACTTAAATGTAGAGAAACTATATAAAGAAATCAACTTATAACTAGGATAGTATATACTGTAATTATACTATATATACCTACTTCTACTCAAGTATCTTTTTATATTATAATATTTTATTAAACTGTATTTCTCCTATCAAGTATACTTAATATACCTACTGATTTAACTCTATCGTCTAATATAAATAAACAGTATAATAGGTACTTTCTAAAGACTTAGAACTAGGTCACTTAGGAACAATATAGATAAAAAGGCATATAATCATATGCAGCCTACTATCTATATATAGCATTCCAGCTATTACAATAAGTGCAGTGCAGTACTGGTAAAAGAAAAACAGATTCTCACTCGGGTAATACAACAATGTTGGCTCTCTCTGATACCCAATCTCCAAAACCCCTTGATCCCCCTTGCGCAAAGAATTGCCAAAACAGCTCAACCTGTCAAGATTTCGGCACTCGGTCCGCCCCGCTCCGGCCCGAATGACCCGCATATCCATGGATAATCCGCATTCCCGCCCGACTGGTCTCGGCCCCGGCTGCCTAGGGCATCCCCTACGGAACCCGAGCCGCGCTCTTCACAGCTCACAGCTCACACCTGCAAGATGACAAGGCAACTATGCAAAAATTATCATGATTGAAAGCCCTAGCTCGTAAGCTTCAGGCGGCAGTTGATCATCACTGCTAAATGGACGCCGATTTCGAACGCCCGCCATGAAGAACCAACCCATTGTCTATGCCGGTTTCCCGAATGTGTATGACCATGATCCCCCACTCCCCTCCCGTCAATGTTCGACAAGCCTAATCCGTATTTTTGGACCAGTCTCATGTATCCGGGGTATCGCCTTGGCCTCCCCGTGAGCCGATCGAAATGCCATGATGCAACGTGACCTGTCGCGTTCTGCCCGCGTTCCGCCGCCCGGTCTCCCCTTTTGAGTGTCGCGGCTATGTACAATTCTATTGCCGCGCAGCAAATGTTCGCTGAAAATCACAACAGAGGCCCGCCTTACGCCTCGCTGTACTTGCGCCTTGTGGGCTTCGAAAGAAAGGATCCTGTGAGAGCTCCTCTTACCTTCGTTGCTTTCCCTCCTTTTCCAACCTCTCGACATTTTCCTCGGTCAATGAATCTCCCGTAACCTCCGTCCGAAATGAGGCACCTCGTCGCTCGAGCTTCTTGCCATCAGCCGCGTCCATCAGTTTGCCGGCTTGAGCCTGCATTGCAAGCTCGTCTGTCTCCGATCTGCGGATCGGCTTGATTGATTCTGTCACATTTGGCGAGTCAAAGGGCGACGGCTCGTAAGAATCGTTTCTGGTCAGTGGCCTGGGTGTCACTGGGTCACCCTTGTCCTCCAGGTCTTGTTCTCGCTGAGCATCGCCATCTTGCGTCGAAGTTGGTGCTACGGCGTCCGTGGAACTGCCCCCTTGTTCAAGCCCAAGCCCTGGGATGTCTGCGTTGCTGCAATGTTCAGCTGTGTCTGAGCAGTCAGAATGAGAACCGTCCGAACCCTTCTGCGTCTTTTGCGGTGCAACGTGTTGTCTTTTTGCCAGGCTCCATCTGACCAGCATCCTTTCGAGTGTTTTGCTCTTCACTGGCTTGGCGAGGTAATCGTCCATCCCTGCCCTAGTACACTTCTCCTTGTCTCCTTGAATTGCTGAAGCCGTCATGGCAACAATGGGGATGTCGCGGACGTACGTCTTGTATGGAACATGGTGCCTCAGCAGGTGAGTGCACTTGTACCCATCAATGACTGGCATCTGCACGTCCATGAGGATGATGTCCGGTCTTGGATTCTTGCCTTGTTGAGCCGCAGCCATGTGTTCAAGCGCGTCTTTGCCGTTCCAGGCAGCTGTCACAGTGAAGCCGAGCTTCATGATGGTTTTGGTGGCAATTTGCTGGTTGATGGCGCTAGAGACGCATTAGTAAAGAGGTCATTCGTCGCAACTCCTCGGGCTGAACTCACTTATCCTCGACAACCAAGACATGGATCTTGGCTCGCTCGGACTGAGGAAGTAGCTCCTCCTCTGACACTGGCGGTGTTCGGACGGAAAGCCTACGAGCTGGCGACTTGTGATGTCTATCGCTCAAGAATTGGGACGATTCGCCGGAAGCCGGAGGCGTGTTGATGAGTTGCTCAAACTCGGAGCTGTTGCATGAGACGCTCATCTCTGACTGCAGCCGGTCCGGAAGGGAGCCTATCTCGACTATGGGACCGTTGCGCTGGTTCTGGGGCTTACTAAACGGTACCCAGAAGGTCGCGACGGTACCGTTGCCAAGCGTCGACTCCAGGGTCATGTCTCCGTGCATGAGCTCGAGAAGGTTCTTGCAAATCGTCAAGCCCAACCCTGTGCCGCCAAATTTCCTCGCCGTAGACGCATCGCCTTGGCTGAACGGCTGGAAGAGTTTCTTGCGAACCTCATCCTCTATACCGATACCACTGTCCTCAACGATGAATTTGACGACGATATTATCTGCAGTCTCCTTTTCCTTTTGCACGGAGAACTTGACGTAGCCTTGGTTCGTGAACTTGATACTATTGGTCAAGAGATTAGTGATGATCTGACGGACACGACCTGGGTCGCCGATGACGACCAGATCATTTTCGATATCCCCAGAAATGTCCGATCTAAAGTCAAGGTTCTTGCGCTCGGCGGCAAAGCTTAACATCTTCTTCACGTCGGTCACAATGACCGAAAGCGAGAACTGGACCTCTTCAATGTCGAGGCGACCTGACTCAACCTTGGAAAAGTCAAGAATGTCGTTGATGACAGTCAGCAGTGCGTTGGCTGATCTCTGAATATTCTCGACATATTCCGTTTGCTCGGCATCCAAAGACATGTCACGCAAAAGCTCAGCCATGCCGATGACGCCGGTAATCGGTGTGCGGATCTCGTGGGACATCTGGTCGGTGGTTAGCTAGAGACCGCTGGAAGCAGAGGTTGAAGCTCACGTTTGCCAAGAATTGACTCTTTAAGCGATTCGCCTCCTTCGCGGCGGCTTCGTTGGCCATGGCTTGTCGCTTCTCCCGAGACTCCTCCTCGAGGTCTTCGGCCTTCTCCTTCAGCTCGCTGACGTCCATGATGACTCCGATAACACCTTCGATGCAGGTTTCGCTGCTGACGATGCCCTCTTTGGTCTTCTTACCCAAGATGGGGAGAAACCTCGTTCGGAACCATCGGCCGTCAATGCCGTGCTCGGCTACCTCCTCCGTCTTGCGACCGGCGATGATGTCTTCAATCGGACGCAAGAACTTGGGACGCTCACCGTCCTTCAGCTGAGGGTTGAGGCGGTTGAATACATCGTACATATCCTGGCCGATAAACCAGCTCGAGTTACTATTAGCCCCATCTTCGCCGTTGTTGTCCCAAATCAGTGCGCCTTCGAGCATAGTCATCCTTCTACTGGTGTCGACGGTGAAGATGGTAACCTGCGAGTGCGCGAGGACGCTGAGGAGCTGCTGTCGAGTCCTTCTCGCAGTAAGCTTCGCCTCGATGCCCTCGTTCACATCTGTGCATGTCCCGAACCACTTTTCAATCTTGCCGGTCTCCTTGTTCCTCAAGGGCAGAGCGCGGCCAAGCATCCATCTCCACTCTCCGTTCTTGTTACGACACCGGTACTCGGTGACATATGGCTCTCCTGTTGCCAGCGAATGCTTCCATCGCCTACCTGTTTCGGCCATGTCATCAGGGTGGAAAGGGTGTTTCCAACCAAGGCCCAGCGACTCCTCGGGCGTCAAACCGGTATAGGTGTACCAACGCGTGTTGAAGAAGTCGTGGTACCCGTCGGGCCGCGTGGTCCAGACGAGTTGTGGCATTGTGTCGCAAATAAGTTTGAAGCGTTCCTCGTCCCTCTGTCTGATTTCGGTGATCTCTTCTGTCAAGTTGGTGACGTCTCGGAATGTCACAACGCCAGCCAGGAACTCTCCCGTACCGTCATCCCTGATCGCTTCGCCCAAGGCGTCATAAACCTGTTTCTTGCCATTGTGATCAATCATGCCCACACGCATATTGCTGAAAGGCTTCTCGGTGCGCAGGAGGACGGAGATGGGAAATTCGCTGACGTCCAATTCCTTTGTAAAGTCCGAGTCGTACAACGTCCAGCTTGGCAAAAGATCGAACCCGTCGGTGGACTTCTCTAGATCGCCCTCTTGGCGCAGTAAGTTTCGAGCAGCTTTGTTCGGGAATGTCACGCTGCCATCTTTCCACATTGCGAGGATCGGCATTGTGGTATTATCGAGGAGTGCGTCCTTCATCAGTATCATCTTCTGCAGAATAGACGGCGCACTCGCATGTGCTGCAGTGGACGGGGGGCCCATGGGCGGGAACGGACTCGACGAGAGCGAAACCGCGCTCGGGCTAACGCGGAACGATGGCGAGCTCGAGTCGTGGCTGGAGCTGACTGACGGCGGGTTCGAATTCGAAATGGTCTTCCGATCAGCTTGCTCCAAAATATTTGGGCGAGCTATATTCTTGCGATTCGGTATCAGCGCCGAAGGCGGCGACTGCGAACTCGTGAAAGTTAGGGTGAAGTAGACTTGATGGTCTTCAATCTCCCATATCGTGACAATCATCTTGGCGTAAACTTGATGCTCCGACGCACCGTTCTTGCTTCGAGGGTCGAAGCCAGGCTTTCCCAGCTCCTTTCTAGTGATAATGACATCAACGACGGCGTCCTTCACGACCGGCGTTGTCGGCGAATGTTCCGGCAAAGGCGGCGGGGCTAGCGAGCCGGCGGTCGGCGTCGCTTCTCCACCTTGGCCGAACATGTTGGCGGCATCTTTCGAGGTTTGCCTTGCACCCATCTCGAGCACAAGAGAGTCCAGAAAAGCCTCCCATCCAACCCAGACCGGACGACCTTCTTGAATCATATCAATTCCCACTTGTGACAGTGACTGCCCCCTTAACCTCTCGGCGACGTATGAGTGGCTGTTTTCGGAAGTATCGGTCATGCCCAGCATCCGGCCCATCGCTTCGTTTGCGAGCACGACAGTCTTGAGATTGTTCACAACCAGCAACGGTACGGGCAGGTATTGCATGGCGGAAAAGGCGAGCTGACCTGGGGTGATGTACGGCATCGAGATGCGAAACGGACTGGTCGAGTGGGAACGTTTTCCTTCACCAGCTGAAAGATTGAGATTGTCGCGGAAGAAGCGGCCGGTACTGCTATACGAACTCGGAGGCCCATCGCCACGAAATGATGTCGCATCGGACTGGGACTTGATATCGAAGTTGAAGCCACTGTCTCCAGAAGACGGGCGCGAATCTCCGGGCCGGGGAGTGGTCTCTGCTGATACCAGAGTAGGCCGCGGAGGAGCCATGACAGGACCGTTGCCTCGAACGCGGCTGTCGGTCAGAAGAGGCTCGGGTGGTGGCATTTGAACGTTTGCTCGCGCATGGGAAGCTGCGAGTCGCAGAGTGAGCGTCGAGCAAGTGTAATGTCGAGGTAGCGAAATGATTACAGTTGTAATAGTTGAGTGGAGCAGAGGGCGACAGCTGCGATGCGACGGCAGGCAGTGCGACGCGAAAAGTCAGTTACGGAGGAGGGAGGAACCGGAGGCGGAGAGAGCAGAGGCGTAGTGTGTTGTTGCTAGAGTATCGTGGGGCAGAAGATGGCGAAGCACAGCATGGCGCGGCTGCGTCTTGTGCGTGGTAGGCTTAGGGGTGGGCGTGAGCTTCTAGACTGCCGAAATTTAGGCCGGTCTCAAGATGGTTTGTCGGTCGGGAATGTGATCTAACTGTGAAGCGGTCTAGGTATTTGTTTAGAACCGAATCGAGATTATGGGCGGTCGCTTTCTCTTGGTCGTGTTAGCCCGCAAGCCTCCCGATTCCGTGTGGGTTAGCAGACACCGCTGGCAAAGCGATAACGGCGGGAAAGGCTGGCAGGGCTGGTGGAAAAGCGCAACCAGCTTCAAGCGTGATGTTCGGCAGGGGCGAGGCGAGATGGCGAGAGATTGGGGCGGACGGCGGGATATGTTCTCGAACGGCTTAGACTCGCCTGCAAACGGCGATGGCGATGTTAAAAGAAAGCGAAGAGATGGAGGACGACGGAGAGGGTGTGCTTGTGTGACGATTGTTACGGTACTGGTAAGTGTAGGTGTAGGTAGCGGCAGCAGGTGTGAGGGAGATGAGTGGTTGGCGGAGGCTTAGTCAGGATGGACGTCTCGTAGTACGGTATTCGTACGAAGATGGGAGAAGTGCAATCAGCGGATGGCGGATGGCATCCGGAAGTGGTGTGGTGTAATTTGTCGGGGTCGATAGTCCAGCAAAGGTAACACCGTAGAGGAGGGCGAGGTATCAGTACGAATAGTCACAGCGGCAAAAGCTGAGGAGGGGTCCAGGTCAGAGAGACGCAAAGGAAACAAACGCATGAAGATGCAGTGACCAGTAGGTAAGTAGGATTGCCACTCCTTGGCTCCAGATGCCAGTCGTGGTTTGTGAGAAGGTGCAGTAGTTGGCAGGAATGGGTGCTTTTCCCCTTGGTCTTGGGCTAAAGAGCAGCAAAGCAGGACGCTTCTCGTGATTGGGAGGAATGAGACGATGAGACAAGAAGTTTAGTGAAGAGAAGAACAAAACAAGAAAAAAACCGAGGAGAAGCGTTAGACTGGGTGGGCAATTGGTAGTGTAGGTAGTCTGTGATGAGGTAGCAGTAGAAGAGACCCAAGCCAAGGTTTAGACCGAGACTAAGCAGGCGTGAAGAAGACTGGGGAAAAAAGGGTTTCCAGGCATCCAGGACCATGTAATACTGAATAGCGTCGAGGCGAAAGCACACCGACAGGCAAAGATTCTACCTTACCCAAGGTACGGAGTACAACCAAAGGTATCGGGAACTTATTTTGATGTGGACTCGCCAGAGGCAGAGGGGGGAAAGCATTGACAGCAGCAGCTCGAGGTTGAGAAGAGGTGAGGTCGGGCAACGTACCAACATGTAGGGTGTTTGGTAGGTTGCAAGAGAAAGGACGAAGCATGGGATCGTCATAGTTCAAACTCTGTTTGAGTGAGGAGCGCAGCAATGTGCAGGGCAGTGGTGCAATGAAGCCAGGGGGGCCTGTGGTAAAGCGTCAAACCCCATCCCATGCAATTCTGGGGGGGGGGGAGGATACTGTGTAATGACCTGTACCTACCTACGGTACCTAAGGGAAGGGGCCCCAGTAATACATGGCAAGTAGGTAAGTAGGTAATTAGGTAGGTAAGGGATGTGTGCCTCGAGGTGTGCTTGAGGCATCTACCGGTAGGTAAATTCCCATCTCAGGTAAAGTTCCATGGCTCGAGGGTCCAGTTCAAACTCCATAGTACGCAGAACACAGTGGAGGGTGTGATGGTCTGGAAGAGTACCACGAGGTACACCAGTGGAAGGCCGGGTGAAAACGAGCACCCTGCCTTTTCCTTGCCTTGGGCTACCGTACACAAGGAAAGAGATGTGGAAACATGGACTGGACTAGAACGCCATTGCAGTTACACCGGATGCACAATCGTGTGGCCCCAAGGATGACGGTGGGTGGGTAAAGAGACAGGGCGAGGCAAACCCAGAGGCAAATCCTTGACCACCATCTTCTTCTCTTCCCCCTCTTTGTCGTTTCTTACCGCGCTAGGGATGACTTCTTACAAAGAGAAAGAAAGTAAAGACTCGGAGACGTGCGCGGCGGACGAGGTGGGGGAGGCGAGTTTTCGTATCAGACGTCTTCACCATTGGCGCATTCACGGCAACAGGATCACTGATTTAATAGCGCATACCTTAGTATACTGTGACCGTGGTAGGACCCTTTAGAGGTCGTACTTGACACCTATTAAGAGCACCCGACCCGTCAAGCGAGAGATTTACGCGGTGTGGTGGGTAGCACTCGTCGGTCGTGCCTGGTTCCTGTGTACGGATACTGTTGCGCCTTTCGGGACATGTTTGATGAGGCATCCTTGTATCCGAATACCAGCGCAGCTCAGGCCGCGGACCGGGGACCCCTTTAGAGAAATACGCGGTCACGAGAAGATGGGAAAGTGGGCGCTGGACCACAAGTCCAGTGCTGAGTGGAATGGCGGATTGGCATTGGCGACCAGAATGACCATCTCTGAGGTACGTACTCGAAACTTTCAGCCTGAGGTGGCAGGGGGGCGACGCGCTCAGTGGGGGGATCCACACACCCATACCCACACCCACCTGTACTTGTACTTGTACAGCTACAGCGTGTGATTAGTGAGCTTTCTGCTATCATGCCCTACGGATACAGTAGACGGGACCAACTGAGGTGGGCAAACGGAACTCCCCTCAGGGCATCCGATCCTCAGATACAGAGCACCTACCCAACTAAGGCACGTACCAAGGTGCCGTTGCCGTCCGTCATCGCGAAACGAGATGCTGCATCCCGGATAGGCGCCTTAGATAACAGAGACGCGACTGCAATTTCCCTCTTCTTTTCTACTCCTGTCATCGAGAGCTCGTCGATTCAGCATCGCAGACCCAGAGGTCTGGAATCGCTGTGCTTCCACGAGATAGTGCCCTGCAAACATTGTCTCCGCTCGCGCTCGCGCTCGCGCTCGTCTACCAGCCTTTCTGCTGCCGGTTCGGGGTCCCCTCCTTTTCCCCTGTCGCCCTGCGTCAACCCACTTCAAGCTTCCATACCAAGACCTCATCTTGCTGCTGTTTGCTGCGCCCGCCCCTTGGCTACCTGTACCTGTTCCTCTTTCCATCCCGAGATGTTTCGCTGCGCAGTACGATCCATATTCTCCTCCATCTGCCTCTTGACGGTCTAGACTGCAATCAAAGGGTCTTCCTGCACGGCGTATGTCAGCTGTACTTCATGTCTTGCGCTGAACCGCCCTGCCTTTGTATCATCCCAACGGCCGTTTCTCGCATCCGTCACCTCGCCGACCGCTACTTGACATCTGACACTCGAACGCCCATAAATCATCTGGTAAGGATTAATTCAACTCAGAAACCATGAGATTCTCGGATTGAATGAGCCTGGGTGTTGGGATGATGTGCTTTCGGAAAGAACAATCCGTTGACAGCTCGCTGTATGGGCCCCCGGCGGCATTGATGTGAAGTCCGTCTCTCTAGTCTACAGGCTATGGGGAAACGGATACGCATGTTGCTGTCTACCTATGTATGTAGTGAACCACCCAAGTCCGCAGCAATGACGGCATATAAGGATCCCAGCGAGTTGACGCGACCTTTCCACTTGTAGATTTTTCGTGCTCTCCGCCACGAACGAGCGCCCTTCTCCGCATGGGTGACTTTGAAAGAGGGAAGCGCCCAGCAACCGCGGGACCGACCCAAAGCCTTCTTGCGGCGACAGAGTTGACGGACTTCGACCCAGACCAGACGGGTTGACAAGTCAAATGCGGCTACTGCACGCCGATCCGTCCAGCTTTCGGGGCTTTTCTCTCTTTCCCAGCACGGCATCTCTGCCGATCTTTTCTTTGTCTCGACTTGAAGTCCCTGGCCTGGTTCTGTTCGCCCTGTTATTCATCGGTACTATTGCAGCCCCAGCCGAAGTAGAAAATTTTCTTTTCCTTGTACTAGCCTTGTGTCACTGGAATTGTTGCGCAGAAGCCTATTCAGGTTATCCGTCTCTTGTTTGGACACATCTCTAACGGTCAAACCGAACAGCTTCGCTTTCCATGGTCAAAGTTGCGCTTGGATAGACGCCGACCCGTCAGAGACAGGGAAGCTTAGCTTGTCCTTCTCGCCTCTGTGGCCCTCACTGGCGACACTGCCAAGACTACTACGTAGTTGAGCGAATGTCCACGGATGAGAAAGAATTGATTGCGGTGAAAGACGTATGTTGCCTAGGTCTCCGGTACTGTCCAGCCCCATGTAGGCTAGCGAAGACTGGGGAGGGGAAATTCGGCGACCTTGGTAGCGAGCCTGCTTAGCCCCAAACCCTTGTCACGAACTGCTCTCTCCATTCAGACGTCGACGATGACCGATTCACAACCCTCGTCGTCCGTCTTCGTTATCGTTGCTCTTCATGCCGTGACAATATGAGACCACAATGATGAAGAATCGGCTCTGATACATGAGGCCTTCATCGCCGCCGTGGCGTCGCGCGGGCGGGCGATCCCGTCTGTTTGGCGTTTGACCTCGTCGCCGCGGCCGCTTCTGACCATCAATGCATTGTCTGGGCTGTGTGGTTCGAAAGAGTGCGGGTCCTTTGCCTCATGTTCGCCGCTGATGTACGGAGAACCCAACTGCACATCCAGAGACACAAGTCCCTTGCCATCCTCTGCGACAGTGATCATCGCCCGGTGAGGCCTTTCGTCCTACTGAGTGTACCCACCGACATGTTAGTATTCTTTCCGTCTACGCTGGATTTGGACATCTCAAATAGACGGCTCTGTCCATCCTCAACTGACGTGGTTTGGTGACAATTCTGCCCTGCGTCTAGACCACAAGGTCTCAGCATCGATCGAAGATCTGGCACCTCAAATAGACTAGCCCGCAGGCGCTCAAGACGCCTGGACCGGGATGGCCAGAAACTCGACTAGGGCCCTGGTTGCTCGTCCACATCGGTGCACCGTCAGTGCAGTGCCAGAGTGCCACACGAGCATTGATACGGAGCAACGCAGATCATCTGGCCCCAGCTGATGCGCTCGGCCAATCACTTCCAGAGGGAACCACTCAGTCTATTGGGAATTCCATTCGCTGAGCTGCCCGAACGTATTGTACAAAATGACGTCATGATATCATAAGCGACTGGGCGTCCAAATGGCTGGTTACACTTCCGTCAACTTCGTGTGGGCGGGCGCTTTGCTTGACATGTGTCTATTCAATTTTGCGTGTTTTGATGCCTCCAATACTCATCAACTCGGTCGGTCACGTTCGATGGACAGTGGCCGTGATACGAGCTGCAAATGACTCGGTATCTTTCGTCTCTTGAGACTATCATATTGTGTCATTGCGTCCGGCGTGCGTCTGTGGCAGTCTCATTCCGCGTACGCCTCGATGAAGGAAAGTTGAGTGCGCGTCGAGTCCTCAGAGTGCTACCTATAATGTCGTCATATGGACCCTTAGGGACCCAGAAGAGGACCCTTCTTGCAAATGGGACCGTTTGGGGTTCGTCCCGGTTTCGTTTCTGCCAACGTACCCGCTCTTTCACCGCGAGTTGTCCTTCATCACCCCACATGTCGAGCAAGTCCACCACTGCCTCTCCATGATGGTACTGCACAAGGAGCACTGCCAAGTCGGTGCTTCGGCCAGTGCTGCCGCATTTTGACCAGCAGTAAGACTGAAGTTGCTTGTTGGTCGAGGAGGACTATTGGTGAGGTCTACAACAGATCGTTGGTGCTCGCCTGCGAGGACAGCCGGAGCTTGTTGACGCTCGCGCTTGTTGGCATTGGGCGTCCACACTTCGCGCTGAGGATCTTTTCCCTTTTCTGTCCCGCATGCGTCGCAGCAGAGGAAAGTCGCAGGGTTGTAAAGAGTGCAGATTTGGCATGTCCAGCCTCGCTGATGAGCTGACTGAGGGGACGGAGCTGCAATCCCAGGCGGACGGGTCTCGGGCCTTGGCACCGGCTGTGGGCGCGACTCTGGCTTCGGAATCGGGGGCGGAGTACCATTATTTGTTTGCTTGCGTTCACCCATGACGCTCCCCCCGCCATTGCCCGTTGGGTTTTGTGCGCTTGGCGGAACATAGTAGTTGCCGTAGCGCTGCTTTTCCTCCTCTTGCACCAGTTCCCACAACGCTTGAGCAATGGCTGCTTCATTTGCAGCATCCTCTTCGGCTTGGGTACGAAAGCCATTTCTGGTCGCTGTCTCCGATATTTGCTGGATCTCTCGGTCGTTGTGACTGGTGTTGCCGCAGCCCTCCAGAGTGTTGTTCCGCCGGTCGATGGCGCTCATGATAGTTCTCCGGATGTCTGAGCCCGGCCGGGGTGCACTTCCGCCGAGCCGCTTCCCAGACCCAGCCGTCAGTGTGCGCCGCTTTTCAGCCGCAACCCGAGCCATTCGCCGAGCCTCCTGCATAGGTATACGACCGCCTCCTAGACGGTGGCCGTCAGACAGAAACCCCTCTCCAGTGTACCCCTTGCGGATGAGGGCTTCGTGTTCATCTCGAAGTTGGTTCCAAAGGGCGTGAAATTTGCCGTCGTGAGGACCAAAAACAATGTGCGATAGCTCGTGCAGCATAGTGTCGACTACCTGTTCTATAGGCAGAAAGAGACTTCGGTCACCAGGGTATCGCAGCCTGATCAGAATGCGCTGGCCTCTGTTCACGTTGAGGCCTGGTGACACAGTTAGTACAGGATCGGTATTACAGGATTAAGCACTACGTACCCAGTAAATTCGCTTGGTCTGGATAGAACTCGGCCAGTTCCTTCACTCTCCATCCTCGAGCTCGCATGATGGGCTTCACCAACGAAGCTATTTTCTTGAGCGTCTGGAGGGCATCGGTGGCACGTGGGAAGTCGGGCAGATGAGAGTACGAAAGAACGAGAGCATCGTGCTCGGCCATCTTGGCGTCAGAAAGAGGCGACCTTATGACTTTCTCAGTTTGTTTGTATAAACAACGCACAAAGGCGATGGCGTCACGTTCGGGTGGTAGGTAAGAAAAGAAAAAGGAGTTGAGAGTAGGTAACCAAAAGGCAGCGACAGGGGTATCGAAGGGAAACAACAAATGGATGACGGAAACAACCAGCAAGGAAGTAGTTCACATCGTAAGCAGGCGACGACACGTACTGAGACACGTAAGACTGGAAGCCTGCTACGATTACGAAGTTGGTTGGAAAATGGCCGGATGGCATTGACCTTGTGCTGGCTGCTCCTTCCAACTAGTTGTCTTTGGTCACAATGGACACAGCTAGAAGAGGAGGATCCAGGTGGGGTGTGGCGGGGTTAAAGCTGACTCAGCCACACATTCGCAACGCAGGAAGGTGACAACTCATCTCAGATGCAAGTGCGAACCTTCTTGCTGCTGACAGTGACATTCCCGCTTTCCGACGTGTTGGACAAGGACGATCTCACCTTACCCAGGAACCGATTCTGTCGTCGAATCCTGAGCCACCCGTGTTCCAAGAATCATTGGCTAGCCAGCGACTTTCATCGCAGGAATGTTCGACGTCTAGCAAACCTGATGGAACCCAGCAACAAGTTGGACAAAACCAAGCAACAATCGATGTGGAGAAATTACCCTGGGACGATCAACCACGCCAAGTGACATTCAACTCCGCCACGCGAGCGGCTGGCCTCAAATCATACAACACCACTTTCAAATGGCGTTTCGGGCCTACTCTGTTTTTGATGTTTGGTGAAGCTACGGCTGTGGGGGTTTAACGCACCTTTGGTTCTTCCGTTGCCACAATCTCCCTGCATCAAGACATACTACAGATCATCGACTGGCAGCGCCCAAGAGCTTATTGTTCAAAGAGGGCTGGGGCCCAGTTTCGGTCCTTGGATCCAACCGCTGGCTAGCAATACATGGGGCAAACAGTTGGGAATGGGACTCACAACACAGGATAATTACCGAGTTTCAGCCAGATATGAAGCTTTCCGTGTCCCAGATAGGTTGCACCGAGCTGCTCTCCATCGTTACTTTAGACTTTACTCTCGTCCGCTTGTCTCTTACAGGAACCAAATCAGGCCCTTTCGTCGGATGTCGATGGCAACTTCAGATGATGGGAACTCACCTTCCTTCCACCACCAGCCACGGGGTTTTCGACTATATGCTGCCATTGTACTCCAGCAGAAGCCAAGAACCCGATAGGTATGGAGGCTTCTACACAAGTCGGAACGCCGGCATCCTCCTAAGGATGCCCCTGGTGACCAGGATCGCATGTCTGGTCCACAGTGTTTCGGATCTCAGGCATACGGTCATCACGGCTGATTGTGTGGCTTCAGCAGACAGTGCCAGAGGGCAATCATGGTTCGATGTGACATGCCTGATCGACCGTCGCAGATAACCGACCTATGCCCTTCTCCGAAAGAAATCCAGGATTTTCTAATGGTTCTAAGCGATTGCTCTTTACACCCGTCCTCTTCATGCGGATGGTGGGCTTCTCCATCCGACTGATATTGTGTACTCGATTATACCGTCATGGTCTCACACCTTCGCCTGTCCAGTCACGCATTGCGAAACAGGACCCAGAGGTCGATTTATGCGTGAGCACAATGGGGAAATGAACATGGCGGAAGCTTGACCGCATATCTTTCTCGCACCTCTCTACCAACGCGAGTCTTTCGTTTCCATGACTGCTGTTCGATACGGCTAACTTCAATTGTGTATCTTGTTCGCAACGGCTCTGTGAGCTTGCTTCCCTGCCCTGGCTTCACTCCTTTGCCAGGCCTTCTTTTCTTGGTGATAATGTGGCAAACCTCGCCAGCTGCTGTCGCGGCACTGATTCCCTTCGTCTGTCAACTAGCCAACGGCGCGCCTTCGAACAAGAGGTTAGAGGCTTTCGAGATCGCTACCCTGGGCGGCGCAGCTTTTCGGATCGAACAGGTTCCCAACCCTGACTTTTACTACGGATCTCGGCGCGGGCCGATTGCCCTCGCTCGAGCTTACTCCAAATACGGGCACCAAATTCCCGATGATCTCTTGTCGCTGATTGATCAAATTCTGGGAGAACTTGGCTTGCTGAAGGGATCCAAGGATGAACATCGAGGCGGTAAAGGAAAGGGAAAAGGTGGCAACGGGCAAAACGCCGGCAAATGCTCCAAAGGCAACAGCACAGCGACCAACCCAGATCTAGGTGGTGGCGGCAAAGGAGGCAGCAAAGGAAATGGAACTGCTACCCTCCCGAAAGGTAAGTTGCCTGGTATATGAAATAGAACAGAGCTCATGCGAAGAAGGTGAGGTTGCCGCGGTTCCAGCCGAATTCGACAGCCAATATCTCTGCCCCGTCCAGATCGGCACGCCGCCTCAGACTCTGAACCTCAACTTCGATACCGGGTCGTCGGACCTGTGGGTCTTTAGCAGCGAGACTCCGATAACCCAAGTTGCAGGACAGGCCATCTACAACATCGGTGCTAGCTCAAGTGCCAAGGTATTGCAGGGCGCCAAATGGTCCATCACATATGGCGACGGCAGTTCATCCGGCGGTAATGTATATATGGACAAGGTGACCATTGGGGGCGTGACCGTCGAGAATCAGGCCATCGAGTCGGCAAATACGGTGTCTGCGTCGTTTTCGCGGAACAAGAACCAGTCTGGGCTCGTCGGTCTCGCTTTCGGTAGCATCAACACGGTCCAGCCCGCCAAGCAGAAGACCTTCTTCGAGAATGCCATGAACAACCTCGCCGCGCCACTGTTCTCTGCCAACCTCAAGAAGGGGTCGGGTAATATCTTCCTCTGGCCAGCCCCAACCGGCAATTTCTCAACTGACATCCACTCAGCGGGAAATTATAACTTTGGCTTCCTGGATAATACGGAGTTCACTGGCGACATTACCTTCGTCCCAGCCAACACCTCGGCCGGTTTCTGGCAGTTTACCGCGCAGGGCTTCTCCGTCGGCTCGAACAACTCCGCCTCGCAATCGGCGCCGCACCAGGCCATCGCCGACACGGGCACTACACTCATGCTGCTCCCAGATGATATCGTCACGGCGTACTACAAGACCATCCGCAGCGCTAGGTTTGACGGAGCCAGCGGAGGCTTCGTTTTCAACTGCAAAGACCAAGTGCCGTCGTTCACGGTGGACGTGGGCAAGTACAAGGCCGTGGTCCCAGGAGAGTTTATGAAGTTTGCGCCGGTAGACGGGGAGACAATCGAGACCTCAAAGACGTGCTACGGCGGCATCCAAAGCGCGGGTACATTGCCTTTTGCGATTTACGGCGACGTATTCCTCAAGTCGCAGTTCGTGGTGTTTCATGGAGGGAACAACGAGCTAGGATTTGCAACGAAGCCCCTTTGATGGATGGATTGCGAGTGAGCGTCGTCAGGGGCTGCGCTTAGAGATAGATGCAATTCCCTTGGCGGCGTGTACACGCGCGTCGATGATTTCTGTCCCCCAGTTGTTGAATGTGTAAAATCTGAAAATGGAGTAGGATAATGTCTTATCGGCGACTCCAGCTTATGACGACAAAGATCGAACCCTAACTGCTGCATGTAGGGCTTGCCTTACTGATCTTAGCAGAACGAATGAAAGTATCTCAAACTCCATAGGGACTCTCCACGAAGGCATGCCGGCTTGTTTCGTTTAATCACGCAAACCTTTTGTCAGACATGAATAGCGACATTGTTGGATCTTGGTCTCGACGGCGAACTCAATGCTGTGGGTGAGGGTAGGGGTGATCTCAAGCCATCCTAAGAATGGAAGAAATAGACGCGTGAATTACATCAAGACTCGAAGCTTTGGCTAAGCGGAACCGAGGATGTGTTGAAAACCGCCGGGCTTCTTCCGAGTATAGGCAAAGATGAAATGGTTGACGACATCTTCCTCTGCACAAACAGGCATCGGGGCTGGAGCCACGTTACCGTTTCCAGCCAAATATCATCGTAGACAGGTTCTCTCTGCTTGGGCCAGGGTAGAAGCTAAGTTTAGCTTGAAGAACACCGGGGCGAGGGCCGTTTCTGATTCTTAAAAAGCAGGCGCTACAGTATATACAAAAAGAAGAAATGGGAAGCGAATGTGGTCGATCCTACTTCTGACGTAGAGGAGGAAGGTTGCGAATCTTGTGATGGCTAAACCTGAAAACAGTCACGAAAGCGTCGCTCCCTAGCCCTAGGAATGCCTTGGATGCAACCATAGACCCGTCTACACCGCAAGACGTAAAGTGCCTCAAAGGTAGTGAAGCCGTGGCTGATACCGGCCACCTCTTGTCTAGAATTGTTATCCATCGAAAAAGCTAACGCCTAGATTTTTGGATATATTTTGGGGATTGAGCTGTTCCGATATGGTATCAACCTGGGGAGAATGCTGTACTGAGATAGTCTTCCTCATGAGTATTCCTTTGCCTTGATCAGTGCAAGTTTCATCACGAGCCCGACACTCTCATCCGCGTCCCCTCACCAAAATCATTGCCGAAGAAGCGCAAGCTACTATTCAGTCGAGGATGTTGTCTTGCGTGTATTCGAATATGGCCCGGCTCTTCCCCTATTCATTGTAGCCTCAAGCACCTTCCCTCCAAAGGAGCCATTGAAAGCTTCTGTAATCCATTTAATTAAGCATGCAGGTCGAAGGTGGCTGCGCTCATGCCGAATTGAAAGACGCAGTTTACCCCGTCCATTACACTGTCAAAGGTTCACCAGGCCTCTACATCAGTCTTTGCGAAGCCCACACTCGACAGGGCCTGCTCCCTCTCGTCTGCAATGTATATATCTGCGGCCTTTCCGAGCAAACCTTTTTCGTCTATGAACTGTTCAGGAAGCTAAGATAGCAGTTCCAACCAATGCTAATAACATTGACAAACAGCACGCGGTGGTGTAGCGGCACGAACTTGAAATTGACGGCCTGTACGAACGGCCAGAGCAAGAAGTTGGACGTCAGCGCGGTGGTGTAGTTCTTCTGCAGCTTCTCTTGGGGAGAACCTCCCTCGAGGACAGCCATGGAGGACAAAAAGACGCCAATCATGACAGGGGCGAAAACACCCTGATCAACGCCGACACGGGCGAGGATCTCGAGGTTCTTGTTGCGGAGAACGATGTTTTTCTGGAGGAACTTGAACCAGGTGGTGGCAGCAGGGCCAAAGATGGCTGGCGCAAGGTTAGTTAATCCGATTTCCAGATACAATCTGTCCTAAAAAAGAGCACCAAGACGTGGTGAGGACTCACTTCCGCCGTAGAGGGCCATGCGGCCGGTACGAGACCAGTCATGGCCCTTGAGGCCGCGCTTGTCAACGAGCTGCTGAGCGGTAATATCACCAGTCGCGAATAGGATAGACGTGGTGATGCTCTGGGTGAGCAGCGGGCGCGCCGCGAGTCTTGCTTGATACCTGCCTATAGTCAGCGACCCGTATTTGGCGATATCAGGGCATGAAACCGCTCTCACCAGCCGAGCATTATGATTGAGCGTTATGACGAAATTTGAGCGTGTAGGCAGGATGAAACTGGATTTCCAATTCAATCAAGCAAAGACCGAGGGAAACAATCGGTTTCAAGAAGCTGTGAGCGAGCAAAAGGAACGTTGTGCAATGCGAGTTGGTCGGGCCAGGGAAAGAAAGTGAAAGGCGAACGCAGCTCAAGCTCGATGGGTGCCCAGCAGGGAAGGTGGATGACGATCGATAAAGCTAGCTTGCTCGACTTGCTGCACGTGACGATAAAGCTGTCTATTTTGGGGGCGCAGCGGGTTGGTAGAGTAGAAAAACCTGTGAAAAAAAAACCTAGAGCATTTGGGGGAAAAAAGAAACAACTCCGGCTGAGGAGGCCCCAGAAGCTAGAGCTTGCGATGAGGTTTCCAGCGTCAAGACAATACAGGATTTATTTGGGGGGCTTGCGATAACAGACATCCCCCCATATTGGCACACCGTCGACGGGATGCATCGACCACACCTCGGGATTTCCAAAGGTAGTACTCCGACAAAGCGCATAATGCAATAAATGGGTATGTTCCATTCGGTGGTGTTCGCAAAGACCCCACGATCCCTGTGCTCTGTGTACGGGACGAAAGAAATCAGACTGGCGATGGCACCTGGAGCTTATTTTCGCTGCTGAAATCTGCATTTGCTGGCCATGCACGATAGGCGATGTACGTTGCATGCTGGAGTTGGCAGAATCAAACATCTCATTGGTCGCGAACCATTTTCTGTACATCGCGAAGGGCAATGTCTACGTACTCAGGACATTACCACAACAAGCATGATAGAGGCAACCAACACGTATCTCTTTGGACTCGGGGACTTTTGAAGCTACGTATTCAGTCTTATATACGGAACAAAAAAAGGGAGCCTCGCGATCCAGCAAGACGGTAGAATCAGGACACATCGTCCTATGTAGGACAACAGGCAGTCTCTCGTCGAGGCATCTTTCTAACGCGTCTTCTTCATGCCGCTGCACGAAGCAAGCGGACACAATGAAAACAATGGGCAACCAAAAAATCCACCCCCGATCTCCCCGAAGGGCAATCGAGAGAGGTCAACTCCGCGATGTGCAATGCAGGTTTCCCTCTCTACGCCGAGTTATTCGTGATCAACTCGACGTCAGGCAAGGTAAGTATGAAGAGGAGAAGAAGAATTCGGCAAAGGCTGGGAGGGAGATGAGGTTTATATAGAGATCCAGAGGGCACCCGCAATCAGTAAATCGGTACGTACCGACGCCTTTGCCTGGCTACCTACCTTATTGAGGCAGGCAGCAAACTAGGTCCTGCCTACCTGGGTAGAAAGCCATACCACGAGGAAGGTGCGAGAGTTAATGTTGAGAAACACGTCCAAAGGCAAGCACCTCATTCCAAGGAAGGATGCCTTAGTAAGTAGAAAGGCACCTCAGGGCAGGTACAAGCCCTGGAAAGGTACATCCCTCCAAGCGAGATCTGCCTGCCTACCTAGGTACCTAGGTAAGGGATGGAACCCTCTGAATTGTTGTAAACCTGCGTCCTACACTTGCTGGCGACAGTGTCGCGCCTTCCTTTCCATGTTGATGAGCAGACTTGATGCTGGCGACCGATGATCGCACAAAACTTACTGTGAAAGGAGGAAAGGAGGAAAGAGCCGCATCAATGAACTGCAACCCCGCGTCCCTGGTGGCCAACGAGCTCCGGCCGTGGGGATGACTCTGGACGATCGGAGATGGCGGGGACGATAACAGGAACTGATGTGAACGAATTGGTCGACCCTTATCACCAGTATGTTCAATATCGGAAAGCCAAGACGTACAAGACTTATCATTCAGGCGAGGCCGGCATCTTATCTGACATCGCCAGTCGCCTGGCAAAACGCGACGACTCAGGTGGGCTCATCTATCCTCACAGCCTCCACCTCAGCCGGGATCCTTTGGCGACGGAGCCCAGCCGCTGCAACGTTGCAGGCCGCGTTTGGAACATGCAGCTCAGCGACGATTGACTGCTCTCTTCCAAAAGAACCGCCACCTGTAAGATTTCGCTATAACTTGGAAGAGTCGATGTTTCAAGACCTGAGCACAACGGAACAAAAGCCCATGATGGCAGCCTCAACTTTGCTGGAATGTCTCAATCGCGATGGCTTCGTCGTCATACCTTCGATCTTAACCGAAGACCAACTCGCCAAACTCCGCGAAGCCACACAAGCAGCTGCCGCAGCGGCAAGGGCCGGAAAATGGCCGAACGTACGAACGTTGCCGAAGCAATTCCCTCCATGGCCTCTCGCCGGCCCCGATCCGCCCTCCGAGGGCATCTGGGGCGTACAGGGAATGATGCACCCCGACATGCCCAACAGCGACGTATTTGTTCAAACGTACTTTTCGGATGCGGTCATCGAGCCAACCAAGCAGCTGTTGCAGTGCACTGACGATGAGCTCGTTATGGAGTTGTTCAACCTGCTCATCCGCCCAGACCACGACTTTGAGCTGAGGTGGCACAGGGACGATATCCCAGCCACAGCGACAGCAGATGAGGAGCTTGACAGACTCAACAGACCCGCCTTTTCAGCGCAGTGGAATCTTGCTTTGTACGACGACTCTAGCCTGATAGTCGTCCCAGGCTCCCATACTCGGGCAAGAACTGACGTGGAGCGCAATGCCGATCCTTACGAGGAGGACATCCCTGACCAGCTGTTCGTGGAACTCAAAGCCGGTGACATCGTCTTTTATAACAACAACATTCTGCATCGCGGCGCTTATCTTACAAGCAAGGAACGCATGACGCTGCACGGGAGCGCTGGTCACATAAACGGCAGCACTCTGAGGGCGCGGAACGTCCTCCAACACGGACTCAAAGGCTGGGCGGACAAGATTGATTTGGGCGCCCTGACCGACTGTGAGAGGAGGCGGGCTGAAAGCATGCGGAGAATGCTGGTAAAGCTGGGCCAGGAAGCGGGGGAAGTGGGATACTCTCTCGAGGGGTGAGATAAGAAGTTGAATCTTCCAGACTCGTGCTGCGGTTGGCGATGGCTGGGGCCATGCATGAGCTTCACGGGCCGTACTAGGCCTGGTTTTCTTTTGTGAGAGCGGCGGTGTGTCACAATCGGGCGGTAAATTGCGTGAGTGTTGGTCATGCAGTTGAGGAGGCTTGTGATCTCGTGGCCGCCTGGGCGGTCACGTACGAAATGCACTAGAGGAGATCCGACTTCAGTTAGTTATTCTGGAAGAACTACTCACGACATTCCTTCCAAGCCAGCATCCGACGCGTGAAGCACTAGAAGGTCGTTTCATCTCAAAAACCAAGTCTACAATTGAGTGATTGACTGCTGTGCAGTGCTGTGCACAGTGCAGGGCTGTGTGCAGGACTGAGCACTTAACTTGAAGATAGGGTGTAAGTGGCCTGTGCGCGGCTGACTGATGCCTAAGTTACAAGGTGTCATGGAATAGTGAGCTTTTCCCGACGGCCAAACCTGGGTTTGCTAACCATCAACCGACACGGTCGGCATCAGCCTCAACTCACGTCAACCACATCCAAATCCCAACCACCACCGTCGATCGTTCGATACCGCACTCTGGCGACAATGTTGCCCTCATCGGTGCGGCGTGTGGTCGCCTCGACGTCCCAGTCGCCTATCGTCGCCTCCCTCAGCACCTCCGCTCCGAGAGCGGCTGCGACCTTTACCCTGCAGCAGGTGCATCGACCCGGCGGCCACCAGAGACGATGGTCCTCTTCGAGCCCTTCGAGCCCGAACAACAACGGCTCCAGAGACATTCCCGGCCAGAATGTGCACACTTCGGCCTCTTCGACTTCCAGTAGTGGCAAGGCCAGCGCCGAGAAGCGGAAACGGAAGAGCAAGGAAAGCGCCGAGAAGGACATGATGATGAGTCTACCCAGCGTGCCCAGCACACAACATTTGTCGCAAGAAGGTAAGGCATTTGATGACAGAAAATGGGCGGTAGAGACGCGCTGACACAATGCGCATAGCCCTGGGACTCTCGACCTTCTTCTCGCTCCATCGCCCGATATCTGTGACGCACAGCATGCCCAAGACAGTCTCGGAGGAGGCCTTCGCCACCATTTTCAAGCCGCGCACCAGGGCCAACAGAGTTACCGACGTCATATCTACGTTATCGCAGACAACCGACGACCTCGAGGGCGCCATGGCCAAGATGACCTTTAGCAACCAGGAGGTGGATGCGTCAGGCGACCACGTCCGGAAGATAGATGTCAAGCTGGCTGACGGCTCCGAGTCGAGCGTCTACGTCCAGTTGAACGCCATGGCTGGTCAATTTGTTCCCTTTCGCCCACCTCCCCCTCCCGAGAAGCAGGTCGCCGGCGCGGAGTTGACCGAGACCGACATCGACGACCTCCTCGCAGATGCACCCCATTACCGGTCCTACAAAGCCATGTTCACTATCGAGGAGGTCACCGATTCCGATGGACAGGTCCAGGTCAGCGCTCATAGCCCCGAGATCCTGCCGGAAAAGGCTCCCCGCTCCTTCCTTGAGCGCATGGCGCTGCGCCAGATGCAGTTCGAGGATGCGCGAGGCCACGACACGATGCACGCCATCAGCGTCAAGCGCCAGCGAAAGCTTAAGATGAAGAAGAAGAAGTACAAGAAGCTGATGAAGCGCACGCGCAACTTGCGTCGCAAGCTCGACAGAATATAAGCTGGAGTGGCCGTATATATATGTCCACGATTATTCTCACATTTTCTCTCTAGCATCTCTGCGGAACAGGTCTCATAATTGGTGTTCGGCTGTGGCATTCCCTGACGGTTTCTTGTCTTTTTTCTCCTTTGATCAGTTCTCAGGTTACATAGAGAGAGACATTGCATCAGATAGCAATCATCAACTGTTGCGTCCAGGGCCGTCAAGCGTCACCGTGCTGATTATTGAGAGACTTGAAACCCAGTTGATAGAGCGAGACATCCTGTACAACAAAAGAGTGTATTACTAGACTGAATGAATGGAACAACTTCATGGCCAACAAGAGAGCCGCTCGCGATTGAATTTGATGATCTGATGGGCGTGGCTAGTGAATGATCTGGGTGTGGCTCTAGTGAAAAAGTTGATGCACCCCACCTTGAAGTCCCGCCTGCCGGCTTTACCGCCTGGCAGAAAATGTACTCTCCGCCAAAAATTTGGATTTCTCGACATCTGCGATGCCTGCGACTTTGCGCCGAGCACCGCGAGCCCTTATCCGACCCTCTACATCACCCCACGCGTCTGCGAGCTTTCCAAGATGTCGACGCGCAAGGCAGTGTAAGTATCCGCTGCGGGTTACATCGTTTTTGTCGGGAATACTGACATTTTCCAATAGGGACCAGCGGATCCCCGCTCTCATCAAGAATGGAGTACAGGAGAAGAAGCGAAGCTTCTTCGTGATCGTGGGAGACCATGCAAAGGACACCATCGTGTACTTGCACTACATCATGGCGCAGCAGAATGTCAAGCAGAACAAGTCGGTTCTCTGGGCTTACAAGAAGCAGCTTCTGGGCTTCACCAGGTACGTAGACCTCGTCGGGTGTGGTGCACTTAGACGCCACGGGAAGCTGACAAAACGTCTTCTACCACAGTCACCGAAAGAAGCGCGAGAACAAGATCAAGAAGGAGATCAAGCGAGGCATCCGCGAAGCAAACACCGAGGACGCCTTCGAACTCTTCGTCTCCCTCCACAACATCCGTTACGTCTATTACAAGGAGACCGAGAAGGTGCTGGGAAACACCTTTGGCATGTGCATCCTGCAGGACTTTGAGGCCATGACGCCCAACATTCTCGCGCGGACAATCGAGACGGTCGAGGGCGGCGGTCTGGTAGTCCTCCTGCTCAAGGGCATGAACAGTTTGAAGCAGCTCTACACCATGTCCATGGACATTTTTTCGCGATACCGCACCGAGGCCCACGACGACGTCGTAGCGCGCTTCAACGAGCGCTTCATCCTGTCGCTCGGCAGCTGCGACTCGTGCCTGGTCATCGACGACGAGATGAACGTGCTGCCCATTTCCGGCGGCAAAAACGTCAAGCAGCTGCCCGCGCCGGGCGTCGACGAGCCCAAGACCGCCTCGCAGTTGGAGCTGGAGGAGGTGAAGGAGTCCTTCCAGGAGACGCAGCCCGTCGGCTCACTGATTACCCTCGCCAAGACGACCGACCAAGCCAAGGCGCTGCTCACTTTTGTGGACGCCATTGCGGAGAAGACGTTGAGGAGCACCGTCACCCTGACGGCCGCCAGAGGCCGCGGAAAGTCTGCGGCTTTGGGTGTCGCGGTCGCCGCGGCGGTTGCGCACGGTTACAGCAACATCTTCATCACATCTCCCTCGCCCGAGAACTTGAAGACACTCTTCGAGTTCGTTTTCAAGGGTTTCGACGCCCTCGGATACGCTGACCATGCCGATTACTCGATTATCCAGTCTACAAATCCCGACTTCAACAAGGCCATTGTCAGAGTCAACATTCACAGGGCGCATCGCCAGACCATCCAGTACATCAGGCCGCAAGATGCGCACGTTCTGGGCCAGGCTGAGCTCGTCGTCATTGATGAAGCTGCTGCCATTCCCCTGCCGCTGGTGCGCAAGCTGATGGGCCCTTACCTCGTCTTCATGGCGTCCACCATCAACGGTTACGAGGGAACTGGTCGTTCACTTTCGCTGAAGCTGATCAAGCAGCTTAGAGAGCAGTCCAGACCCGGCGTGAAGGCCGCTGGCGACACCGAGGTTGTCGACCGCGGCACTAGCAAGGCGGCGAAGGACCAGGGCTCCAGCCACCAGGCCAGCCGCAGTCTCCGCGAGATTACCCTGTCGGAGCCCATTCGATACGCACAAGGAGACTCCGTTGAGAAGTGGCTGAACAAGGTGTTGTGCTTGGACGCCACTCTGCCCAAGGCCAAGGCCAGTGGCCAGGGTTGCCCCGACCCGTCTCAGTGCGAGCTCGTCAAGGTCAACAGAGACACCTTGTTCTCCTTCCACCCCGTCCCGGAAATGTTCCTGCAGCAGATGGTGGCGCTCTACGTCGCCAGTCACTACAAGAACTCCCCTGACGACCTACAGCTGATGAGTGACGCTCCTGCCCATGAGCTCTACGTTCTCGTTGCGCCGTCAGATAGTCGCAAGCTTCCCGAGCCCCTGTGTGTCATCCAGGTTGCTCTGGAAGGTAAGATTAGTAGACAGAGCGTGATCAACAGCCTGAGCAGAGGGCAACGGCCGTCTGGTGACTTGATCCCATGGCTTGTCAGTCAGCAGTATCAGGATGAGGAGTTCGCCGGTCTTTCTGGCGCCCGTGTCGTCAGGATAGCCACTAACCCCGAGTACGTGTCGATGGGCTACGGTAGCAAGGCGCTGCAGCTCCTTACCGACTTTTACGAGCAGAAATTCGTCAACCTATCTGAGGATGCCGACGTGGCGATGGAGGAAACCCTGACAAGAGTGACGGACGCCGAGCTGGCCGACACATCACTGCTCAAGGACGACGTGCGCGTCAGAGACATCAACAAGCTGCCGGCGCTGTTCTCTAGGTTCTCCGAGATCAGGCCTGCGACGCTGGACTACGTCGGTGTCAGCTACGGCTTGACGCAGCAACTTCACAAGTTCTGGAAGCGCGCCGCTTTCGCCCCAGTATACCTCAGACAAACCGCCAACGACCTGACCGGCGAGCACACCTGCGTCATGCTCAGGCCGCTGCAACACACCCCCGATCAGTCGTGGCTGGGCGCCTTTGCCAGAGACTTCCAGCGCCGCTTCCAGTCGCTGCTGTCGTACCAGTTCAGGGAGTTCCAGTCGGTTGTCGCCCTCAGCATCGACGAGTCCGCCAACACTGGTGCCAAGCTCGACGGTGTTGAGCCCACGGCGCTGAGCAAGGTTGAGCTCGACAGGTTCCTGACGCCCTTTGACCTGAAGCGTCTCGAGTCGTACGCCAACAACATGCTGGACTACCACGTCATCCTCGACCTCGTACCCACGCTCGCCAGCTTGTACTTCACGGGTAGGCTCAAGGCCGACGTCAAATTGACGGGTGTCCAGCAGGCTATCCTCTTGGCCATTGGCCTGCAAAGGAAGAACATGGACGTCATCTCCCAGGAGTTGTCGCTGCCTTCGTCTCAGCTGCTGGCCATGTTCATCAAGATCCTCCGCAAGATCACTGCCCACTTCGGCACGCTCGTGTCTGCTGCCGTCGAGGCCGAGCTGCCCCAGGCTAATACCATTGGTGTCAGCAGAGAGAACGCGTCCGGCGCCCACGACGACGAGGTCATCGACAAGCGCTTCGTTCCTCTCGAGACGTCACTCGAGGAGGAGCTCGAGGAGGGAGGCGATGAGGTCATGCAGAAGCTTCGCAAGAAGCAGCGTGAGCTCATCGACTCCTTACCCCTTGACCAGTAAGTTTCCGTCAACTAAGTGGCGCGTCACAGCCAGTTAACGTCTCTCAGATACGAGGTCGATGGTGACGCACCTGCGTGGGCCGAAGCGGAACAGGTCGTCAAAGAGGGCAAATCCGGCGTCGTCAGCGTGAAGTCGAGCAAGGCGAAGCGCAAGGCGGGCCCGACAGCGGCCGAAATCTACGACGAGACGCTTGGCGAGAAGTCTCACAAGAAGAAGAAGTCCAAGAAGGACAAGAACTAACTTGGAGAGGCAGAGTTGAATGAGTAAAGACGTATAAAAGCATCGTAAAAGGGGTTCAACGGTATTTTCCCTACAAGATGGGGCCACTATCTGGAGTTGGTGTTGGTATCTGTGGTTTAAAACGAGGCATTTTGCTTGAAATAAAAGTAATTGGGATGGCCATCTGAGGACTTTGATAGCAATCAATAAGCTTGGTAGGTGAACATTATGTCAAAGTCCAAGAGTGGATAGAGCAGAGGCAGAGGCACCTTCCCTCAGCCCTGCCTACCTGTCACTTCAAAGTTTTGCTCTTACCCTGTTGTGTCGCCCCTTTGCCCCCAGCCCCCTACTCTCGAGGTGCCTCATAACAAGTGTGCATTCAATGCCATCTCTACATACCTCGCCCCGCTCTCACAGCAAATCACCGAAAAATCATGTGTAGCGAATCGATCGCGCTCTGCGAGAGCTGCGGTTTCCATCGCCACATACACTATCAGCGCTGCATGGCCTGGATCTGGTCCTTCCGCCAAATCGAATGGGCCTTTCAGACGCCCGTCTCCGCCATCCCCAAGCCCAGCGATTGCCCCCATCTCGACGGCGAAGTCACGCAGGACATACCCCCTGGCCGGTGCCCGAATAAAGAGTGCAGCGGACACGCGCGCAAGGCCGAGGACGACGCGAAGAAGGAGGCGGAAGGAACGGCTGATACGCGGACCGACGATGAGAAGATTGAGCACGAGAGGATTCGGCTCGGTTTTGCGAAATTGAGGTCGCGGACGTTTATCGACCCGCTGGAAGTGGGAAGACCCCATCAGAGGAAGATGCCTGTCGTCATGGTTGGCTTCAGCCCGCAGAACGGATCTGGATGGGGACGCGTGCAGAACAGCACGAGCGGAAAGGCGTCGCCGAGTACCTTGAGTGTCAAGAGTCAAGTGGAGAGTGTGGACAGTGCGGAAAGTACCAAAGTTGGCGAGGGTGAGAAAGAGGGCGAGCACGAGTGTGTCGGCCGTGGACAACCCATCCCGATCCCGTTACCTGCGAATCCGCCCGCAAGAAGAAAGCGAACTTTCAACGGTCCTATGATGGCGCCTCACTAATCCAGCCGAGGAGCATCAACGAACGAGCAAACAATCAGCCTGCGAATGAGCAGCATAATACGGAGGGTAATGATGATAGACGAATAATTGATACCCCAGTGGCTGGTCACACATGGAGAAGATATGACTCCGGCGGAAACAAAGAGCCACATTATCACTTGCTAGTTACTACCTAA
Source organism: Colletotrichum spinosum (assembly GCA_004366825.1). Taxonomy (NCBI): domain Eukaryota; kingdom Fungi; phylum Ascomycota; class Sordariomycetes; order Glomerellales; family Glomerellaceae; genus Colletotrichum; species Colletotrichum spinosum. The sequence continues at coordinate 325,845 of QAPG01010712.1, forward strand.
TTCAGCACTTCAACGTCATGCGTGTATGAATCAAAATTCGTTAAAGGATACAGTGACGATGATGTGTAGCTCAACGTAAAAGCAAGACGAGCAAGCCGGTTAGGCATTGACCAATCATGGCAACCCCAGTTTGAATCGGACGATCTGCATGGAGAATGTTTCTTCGCTTCCTCACAAGGCGGGAACTCGGCATGGATAGCTCACCAACTCGCCAAAACGACAGGCTGCAGTGTTTTTAAGCCTGTTTTCTGAGTTCTCACCCCCTGAAGGGCAAATCTCGGCAGCGGGGGCTTTCAAGCTGCCATCCCTGTTCACTGCGTTCTGGCGGGCGATACGATTCCCCACAGCGCCTGACTACCCACTAAGATGACCTTGAGAAGCTGGGGTAGGAATCATGGACGTTACCGTTCCTCCCTACTGCACACTAGTAAGGTAGTTAGGTAGGTGAGGTACTACCTGACAGTCAGGCAGTCAGCTTTTGTTTTTTTAAAATTTGCCTGGTCCCCCAAGCGTTGGGATGTAAACATTTACCCTCAGGCTCAGGTTCATCCCAGCTCTCCCCTTTGGTCTGATTCATCGCTGGAAAGGAGCTTGAGCAGCGCGTGTTGCATTGGACCTCATCGCGTCTCGACGCGATACCGTCACTCATTTGCACGTTGGTTCACCAGTTCGTTCATTCGTTCGTTGTTCCTCGTCTGCCTCCGTCGCGCCAAGCTCGCAAACACCCATCACGAACTGTCTCACACAATGCACGCCCTCAACCTCGTCCCGGCTTTTCTTCTGCTGGGAGGCGCTGCAGCCGCTCCTGGACCGACCCTCGCTGCTCGCGCTGCCGTCCTCGCTCCCACGGCCGCCTGGGTCAGCGTCGCAAAGGACGGCACGCCCACCACTGTCACCCCTTTGCAGACCACTATCTCTGGCACACCAGCCCTCGCCTCTGCGGCCCCCAACGCTCTGACGGGCACCGTCTTCACCTTCACCGACTACAAGCTTGCCAAAGTTAGCACCAGCACCGGCAAGCCTCCTGTCCCGACTGCCAACGGCAAGAATGGTGCGGGTGCGTTTGCTCCTTGCAGCAACACGGACGGAGACTTTGCCCCCTTTTGCGATCCTGAGAAGGGGAGTACGCTGTATACGGAGTCGACATACTATGGTACGCGCATATCAATGCTGAAGAATGGTTGGAGCAAGAATGCTGACTGACGTCTTGTAGTTACCTGGGACTCTTCCGTTCTGATCAAGGGCAACCAAACCGATGTCCGCGTCAAGATCAAGGGCAAGGAAGTCAACGGCACCACTGTCGGCGATGTCGTTTTCAATAAGGACACGGAGAGCAGCCACCCCGCCGCCTGGGGCTACTACGCCTGGCACATCGACGGCAATCTCATCCCTTCGGGCCAGGACAACACCACCATCGAGCTGCTCCTCCAATACACCGTCAACGGCGTTGCGAAGGAGGATATCACCGGCCCGCAGGTCCTCGTTGCGAAGCGTCCGACGTTCCATCCCCAGCCCTCGAAATTGCCCAAGGGCGCCGAACTGTACATTGCCCTCCCCGCCGTTTTTGGCTTCATCTTCATCTGCCTCATTGGCGGCTGCCTGTGGAACCGCTCGCGCCGCAAGGTTGGCCTGGGCAACGTCATGAGCCGCTCGCGGCACGGATATGGCCTCACGAAGTCGCGCGCGCGGAATCTGGGCAGGCGCGTGAGGCAAAGCGTTTTTCCTAGCCCCAAGGACCGCGATATCGCGCTGCGCACGAGGGAAATCAGCCCTGATGGTTACCAGTACACCGATAACCCTGCTGAGCAGCACCAACAGCAGCGTGACATCGACCACGGACGCCCCAGGAGGGATAGCGATGCGTTGGGCAGCTTGGCGGGGAGCCCTGTCTCGGACAGGTTCCATGAACCCGGCCCGCATGGTGGGAACGTGTTCAGGGACGAGTTGAGGCGACAGGACCTGGAGAGACACTAGGCTCAAGCCTGCAACACCGTCAAGGACCTGTTGAAGAGTGGTCATGAGTACCTATGAGAATAATTGTAATGATGCCTGTACGAAGACGCCACGAGAGGACGACGGAGGCGCTGTTAAAGTGGACTACAGCACTGATGAGCTGACGAGGATGCAGGCCTCGGTCTTGAATGGTTGGATTGCTATCAAGGAAGAGATTTACTACCTCGATTAACTCGTAATGGCTTAATTTGGCATTTTCGTGGTTACTGGCCATCTGCATGAAGAAACTCGTAACGTCTTCACTGACAGTGTCACAGAGCCTGAAGATAAGAAGGTTAACTTAACAATCCTTTGCTTTCTACACACTTTCTTCGCCATGTGCTTTGTGTCCTGCATGTGCTTTGTGTCCTGCATGTGCTTTGTGTCCTGCCAGAGTGAGGGAGGCAGAGGTGACCACAAGGCTATGACGTCTTGGCAACCAGCTAACACGTGGACGTCGTCGACTTGGACTGCCCAGATGGCGTCGTCCAGCGTCGTCGCCGGTGAATGTATTTGTATTCCTCCACGACGGATTCAAAGTGAGAACTGAGGCAGACGTGCTGCGCTAGAATCAAGGTTTCTTTCGCCATGCTGACGTGCCCATCATTGCAGGGACTTTTGCAACGCTTGATGACGAAGGTTCGCAAGTTGTAGTTGAAGTGGGAAAGTGACCACCCTTTCTTGTACATGTATGCTTAGCTCGGATACCGTTTGGCGGGTTCCCTGAGAAGAAACCTGGGTTTCCGCAAAGGTACAAAGGGGGATTGGTGAGGGTGGACATCTTTCTCGGGGCAAACTTCGAAGGCCCAGAAGAGGTGAGCTGAAACCTTTGGCCCCTCCTCGTTGCATGGCGATGAGGCTGGTTTGCACGCCCCATCGAACAGGGCATTGCCTGAACAGCTGAAAAATCATTTGTCGCCCGATACCGTCTCCGTATGGTGGAAGAATACAACACGGACAATCAGCGGAGTATTGAAAGTTGGGCTGAGGGTCTGGGATGTCCACTGGACATGTTCTGATGGACACAGGCTTTGTGAAAAGTCAAGCGCATCTCTCTCCTCTCCCGTGTTGTCCTTCTTACCATCTGAAATTCTGCATTCAGAGAGCAATCTTGTACTCTTCCTGCCGGTGGAAACTCCCTAGATTACGATCACATTGATTGGAAAGAGAGATGCTTACGACTAATGGTATAAAAGCTGCCCAGGACATGAAAGGGTTGGTTTTCTCGAGATCAACACATGTGCGCGTAACAACTGGTACACTCCATGTAGTTGCATCCTTCGGACTTTTCATTGCGTATTTGGCAATTTCGGCGGTACCTGATGTCCATGTCTCCGAGTGCCTTGGGAAGTTCTTCGTCAATGGCCTCATCGCACGGCGTGTTCGCCACGTATACCTGGCCGATGGCGCCGGGCGCCGACGGGATCTACATGGAAAGCTGCAATTTCTGCCCAGCGAGACTAGGAGAGGGGCCCATGGTCGTCTTCTGGATGTATCCCTCATTCAGGGTATGAGTTTATCGCTGACTGCTTTTCGTCTGTGACGGGATCAAAAGTTGAGCGTTTTATAAGCCTAGAGACCCCCTTTCAGAGTTCAACCCCGTGATGTTGGTCATGCCTACGGGGTTTCCTTCTCTAGGCTACCTATTATCTGTCGAGCTGGCCATCCATTATCTGGTCTTTCCAAGGTCTTAGCTCTGTGGGACAGAGGCGCTGGAGCGAGTAATACCGGGACACACGTAGATCATCAATCTTGAGTCCAGCGCACTCGAGTATCAACTTCATGGGCCTCAGTGGGCTCTGAAACTCTCAGACCGTTTCGCGTAGTCAGCCACGTCAGAAACACGTTGGGAGGCTCCGAACCACGTATCATGGTCAACTTCGACAAGTTTGCAAACTTCCCCCCGAGCTGTTCGTTAAAGGGTTACCTTCTTTTCCAAGGGAGGCGCGACGCCGTAAAACCTACCAGAATTGATTTGTCGATACCTCTCACTACTGATCATGTTTCAAGATGGCATGGTCAACCATCCCAGAGCAATTTTGTTTGCAGATTGACTGCCTTTTCGTATTATCAGGTAAGCCATACAAATCCCCAATCCCCCTTTGGGAGGATATCTTCAGCCCATTCATTGTGCATCGCTAATACTACAGAGAAGGAATATGACATACTTCGCCAGGTGGAGAACTTGGATTTGCCTATATAAGAAAGAAAAGGGGCTAGGAATCCAATTCTGTCATATTCTAATAGTGGGAGGATGATGCAGGAGGACGGTCCCAGATGCTGCTACTTGGAGGTGGTGATTGGGAGTATGGTCAAGTCAACTATCATCAGTCGAGTTTGCCATTGCCAAAAAAATTTGCATGCAACACGCGTAGAATGATTTGGCCTGTAGCATTTGTCAGCCGGAGAAGACTACGCATACCCAATATCCAGTCGAAACAACACCATCAAAAATATCGACACGTCTTGAAGACTGACTAGCTTCAGACTAGATAGACCTCAAAGTATGAAACTCATAGAAATACATCGACATCGGAATCACCGACGACGGCCTTGGCTAGGTAGACGTGTAAGTCCACATGGCTTCATTGACGTTAGGATTCCAAATGGTATTCCAAATACCAAGGTGCCCCTAAGCGATTGATAAGATGCAGACCCATCGCAGGCAAACGAGAACCCTTGCGGTTTTCGGGCCCGAGACCGGAATGCGAGACGGCGACTCGTTCCGCTCGGAAATACTCTGTGAATCAACCGTTCCAGAGCACGGAGTACAGTGTACGTCCATGGGTCTTTGCTCGGTCGAGCCTCGGGAAGTGGGGTCGCTGTCGAGGTCACCGTGGCTGACCGGGGACTCGGAGCTTACATAATGCGCAACGTCGTTCCGATGGCGTTTGTCAGATGTCAAGGACCAACCTATGGAAGTGGTCAATAGCCAATGGCGGTTGACGACGCGCCTTCGGTGACGCTGGACTAGGCCCTGAATCGCGCCGCCTCCCGAAAAATTCTGGAATCCACCATCAAGGGCCCAAATCCCGGCACCGGCACCAGCAGCATTAGAAATCCAAGTGGCAGTCTGCAGCAGCCCAGCTCCAGCTTCGATTCCCACTCTGAAGCATTCGCCGTCCAGTCAGAAGCCGTCAATGGGGCTGTAGATACTGTACATAGTACTCGAAGTACACTGTACTCTGCAGTTGCGTGGCACGACAGATTCCCGGGTTCCATCGTCACGATAGCGCTCAGGTCCAGAAGACGTGATTGGAAGACTCGACCGACCTTCCACGTCGTTGCCCCTCCACCGCCGCCCCCCCTCCTCAGCCGTGTGTTTCTCTTTTCGCCCTTTTTAAAGAAATACCCCGCCATTTGGAGATAGGGTAGTGCGTGTTCCAAACGCGCATATCACCGTCAAACTGTTCTCTTCCACTTTGAGACGATCTTTACTACGCTCCAGCGCGACAGGCCTATCTTTTGTTGCAGCCACCACAACTCTTAAGAAGAACACTGCGAATCCCATTGACCTCAAGACAAGTGCCCGCAAGATGCATTCCAAGGTCGTTAGTATGTCATCACCGTCCATCGCCCTTCTTCCCCTCTCTGGTCGACTCACGATGGCCTCACCTGAAATGCGCCTGTTGCTGACCATGGCTGCCTTACCACAGTTATCGGCTCCGGCCCTGCCGCCCACACCGCCGCCATCTACCTGGCGCGCGCTGAGCTTAAGCGTACGCTCATTCATACCGAATCTTCCTTCGACCAGCCAAACTGACTTGCCCAGCCGTACTCTACGAGGGCTTCATGGCCAACGGCATCGCCGCCGGCGGTCAGCTCACCACCACCACCGACGTCGAGAACTTCCCCGGTTTCCCCGAAGGCGTCATGGGCGGCGAGCTCATGGAGAAGATGAAGGCCCAGTCGGCTCGCTTCGACACCGAGATCATTACCGACACCGTCTCCAAGCTCGACCTCTCCTCCCGCCCCTTCAAGTACTCGACCGAGTTCAACCCCGGCGAGACCCACACCGCCGACGCCATCATCCTGGCCACCGGCGCCTCCGCCAAGCGCCTTGACCTTCCCGGCGAGGACAAGTACTGGCAGAACGGTGTCTCCGCCTGCGCCGTGTGCGACGGCGCCGTCCCCATCTTCCGCAACAAGCACCTCGTCGTCATCGGCGGTGGTGACTCGGCCGCCGAGGAGGCCATGTACCTGACAAAGTACGGCTCCCACGTCACCGTCCTCGTCCGCCGCGACGTGCTCCGCGCCAGTCAGATCATGGCCAAGCGCCTGCTCGCCCACCCCAAGGTCACCGTCCGCTGGAACTCGGCCGGTGTCGAGATCAAGGGTGGCGAGGACGGCCTCATGAGCCACCTCGTCGTCAAGGACACCGTCACCGGCGAGCAGGAGACTCTCGAAGCCAACGGTCTCTTTTACGCCATCGGCCACGAGCCCGCCACCTCGCTCGTCAAGGGTCAGCTCGAGACCGACGACGAGGGCTACGTCGTCACCAAGCCCGGCACGCCTTTGACCAACATCGAGGGTGTCTTTGCTGCCGGTGACGTCCAGGACAAGAGATACAGACAGGCTATTACCAGTGCTGGTGAGTGACAATGGACTACGATTTGACATGTTGTCGACAGGATGCTGACTTGACTTGTAGGCTCCGGCTGCATGGCCGCCATGGACGCCGAGAAGTACATCGCCGAGCTGGAGGACGGCGACCCCAAGGACCCCGAGAACAAGCAATGACTCGACCATCACCTCTGAGAACCGCTCATGATATCCTAGAAAACCTGCTAGACTTTTAGACACGCGCGGTAAAGAGGAGAAAGAAAAATAGACTTTTTTGAATGTTAAGCGCCCTACACGACCCCAGAGATCCGCAACATGATGTCGCTTCGGAGTCAGGTCCGAGGTACCGAACGGTGAAGCTCGGAGATATGCCCCCCTCGATTGGAGAGAGACATTTTTGGACGTGGCCGGCCGGGCGGGCAGTCCCGGATCTGCCTAGGTTCTCCGTCGGGCATCCCTTGGGAGAACGAACACCCGCCAACTTGTCGGCGGCTGGTCGTGCAGAAGCAGGGGAAGCTTTTCCACTTTCTCGATGTGGTGTTGCCCCCAACTCGCGTACGCCCGCCCCTTGAGTCGCCCCAGTAGTCATGGTCTCACATCGTCCCATCTTTCGACATCTGGGCCATTCTTAACGCCCATCTACGTACTGCCAGCAGCATGCAGCACGACATGTCCCCTCAGACACTTTACCGCGGCACCCATCTCAAGCCTCGACGACCAGGGAGAAGGGGATAGAGCTTTCACGAGCAGAATCCCCCCCACATTGGGGACCAGCTGAAGAGTAACGCCAGGAAAGAAAACCAAGGTGGCGGGCGGGCCCGTTTGCTGCATTGCATTTGCCAGCGCATAAACGACAAAGTCGTGCGGTTTTCTTCAATCCGTCATTCGCCTCGCTCGGCCCACGAGAGCCCAAAGCTAGGCTGTCTGTTGGTCTACCGCTCTCTCCCTCTCTTCCCCGCCTTGCCCATTCCTCTCGCGCGTGCCGCAGCGTGGCTCTCGTCCGTTGCATAACCTGATCACCTCTCTTTTTGTGTGCGCATGTCTCGGGCACTGACGAACGAATGATGTACTACCCTGCCCTGTCTGATCCGAACTCGTTCCATCCCTCCCTCCAAGGGCGGGGTAAAAGAAGGTCAGGTCCAGGTTCCAAGCGCGTACGTTTCAAAGAAAAAACACGCAGACGGACCAGCTCGTTGATCATTAGCCCATACCCTGCAGCGGAAGCTTTTCCCTCGTGAACCTGGAGGAGGGGAGAGAGCTTGAGTTTCCCAGCTCCACCTGCATGGTTGCAGAGTGTTTCTTCAAATTGCCCGTTTATCCCCCCCCTCTTTCACCGTCTCATGCTTCTTGTTTGTGCAGAGTTGTGTGAATTTGGCACCGCCGTACCTGATTCTTTCGATTGTTGAGATTGCGTCACTACGAATAGAACGGGGAGACAGCCGCGTCTACATCGCCCCGATTACCACGAACTACACACACACAAGCAGTCAGGATGCCGAGCAGCAAGGGGTACACGTACAAGACCGCTGGGTCCAGCAGCCAGGTGGGTTAAATGGGGGAAGTCGGCGGTGGAGAGAGAGTTGAGGATGGCGGCTTACAGATGATGGGATCTTAGGGGACTGGATTCTGCCCACGCGACTTTGCGGCAGGTTCGTCCAGTCGGGATGCGTATCAGTACTCCAACATGTGAGCCTCACTTCACTTGACTTCATTCAACATTTGGATTTGCGTCGGCATAACAGAGCTGACTGGATCTAGAAACGGATCGTATCACTACGCCAGCCCTCGCGGGGGTGGGTACTATGGCGACAGCAACTGCGGGAGCGTCTTCACGTCGGCGAGCGGGTATAGATCGTCGTACGGGTACGGGAAGAAGTGAGTTGCCCAAGATGCTCGAGAGTGTGTGCCTTGATGTGTTCGGGGTGAGGTTGGCTGACCCTTTCATAGCGTAGGAATGAAATGATGAGCTTGTGCGATACGCGGGGCTCGCGCTGGGGAAGATGGATCTGTATGTTGACCAACGTGTTAGATGTCGGCAGGAATCTGGGTGGGAGTTTTTTTTGTTACGCATATACCAATATTCTTTGATTGAACCACCTCTTCTGGCTACTCATTCGCCAAAGAAGTTGATGTGACGGGTCTCGTTACTGTCCGCACTGGCGAAAACAAGTCAGCTTTCATATTGACTGGATGCGTAGTCCTTCAATTGCTATCGACGCCATAACGAACAGGCCCAATGTCTGCTCATACCAGCTGAGTTAATCCGCAAGGAACATATCACGGGTAACTTCAGAATCACCAAGGTACTCTCCGCATCGCATGTCGAGATTCCTGACTAGGTCCCCCCAAACTCAGATCCGCCGATCTCGGGTGAGGCCATCGCGACATGCGGGGGCAGCCCTGTCAATTCCCGCAACATCATCGAACCCCTGAACAAAGGCATTGCCGATGAGACACATATCAGTACACTACACAGTACACCACAGCACGACTCCTTTATCTTCATCTGTATGCATGCTTTCTTATCCCGCTGATGTCACGACCATGTCGTGTATGCCACGCTTTCTTTTGTCGCTTCCATCTGCGCCTGCCCGCGAGTCCTGTCGTTTGGCGTTTGATTAGATCCACTCAAGAAAGCTGCGTTTGCGTCCTTATTACCAGGATAGAGCAAGTTGGACACCATCCCCCCGCTCGTCGTGACATTGAGCGATAACACCTGCTTTAGGCAAAAGCGGGGTGAACCTTGCCTTCCCTTTCTTTGAGCAAACAAGCTTCACATAAATTCCATCTTCCCCAACTCTTGTTATCAACTTTACTCTCCGTCATCATCACGAGCAAAAGCCCACCACAAAATCCCACAGCAAGATCCCACATCCACACTTGTGAACACGGTCAAGATGTCTGGCAACCAGGACTACTCGTACAAGAGCTCCGGCACTAACAGCCAGGTATGGAACTTCAACCACCCCTTGCCCTCGACCGCTTGCTCGAGAGAAACACCGATATCAGATGGACTTTGACTGATCACATCCAGGGCAACCACTACTGCGCCCGCGACTATGGCAGCAGCGCCTCGAACTCGAACTCGTACCACTACTCCAACACGTGAGCCAATTCTATTCGCGTCTATCCCCGCCGGCACGAAGTATCCGGACACAGATGGCTGACGGACGAGGCAGGGATGGATCGTACTACTACTCCAACCCCAACGGCAGCAGCTACTACAACAACGGCCAGGGCGGCTCGACCTACACGTCGTCAAATGGCCACTCATCTTCCTCTGGCTACGGCGGCAGCAGTGGTAGCTCTGGCAAGAAGTAAAGACTTGCGGGCGCTCGGTTGAGTCGCTGGACGGAATGTGTGCAGAGTGGTCGGGAACGGGGCGAGTGGCAGATGCAACTGATAACGAGAATATGAATAGAAAAGGTTGAGGTCTGCGTGATGTCTGTTTCTTATGGTCATGTGACTTGTCACACAGATCTCAATCTTGCACTCACATGTGCCTTGGGGTAAGTATTACTAGCTTTAATCGTGTAACCTCCATCCATGTCAACGCTTACAACGCTTTGCTCCTCAGTTGCCCATCAACACCAATATCCTACAGGCCCGCCACCACCGTAAGCAGAACAGCACTAACAAAGTCCTCAGGGTGTCCTTGGGTATCAAACTTGCCCGTACCGTTTTTGAGGTAGCAATACTGCCCGGGCAACTTGATCATGGCAACAGACCTGCAAAAGCCCTCAGACCCGACGACGGCGGCGCGGGCGAGGTTGGCGGCGTAGGCCCGGTTGTAGGCGGCGCAGAGCGTCATGCAATCTTCAAAGGTGCTGACGTACGTTTGGAGAATGTCGTAGACGTCCGGGTTGCCCCATGCGGCGCCCGAGGGATAATTCACTTCGCATAATTGGCGGAAGGACTGCTGCGAAGTGCCGGAGGAGGTGAAGGTCTTGCCCTCGGCGTCGGTTGGGGTGAAGATTGTCTGGTTGATTTGGGGGCAGCCGCCGTCGGTTGGGGCGGGGAGGGTGCCGCTGGGCGATGGGACCGTCGAGGTTGGAGATGGGACCGTCGAGGTTGAAGACGGGGAGCTGGAGGAGTGCGTTAGTTGAGAGAATCAGGGGTGACGGATGGGGGTGATGCCTACTCTGGGGAAGTGTTCGACTTCTGTGCCGCTAGACCTCCAGCAACGCCACCCGCGATACCGGCGGCCAGGATGACGACCAAGGAGACGACGATACCCCAGAAGACGGGCACCGTGAGACCGAGTATGCGGCGCTTCTCGGACTGAGGCGGCGGCGGCTGTGGTACAGCGGAATGTCCGGAGTGCTGGCCTGACTTCGGCTCCGTGCCCGGGATCTGTATGACCTCGGGCAGTGGGGCATCCAGGATCGGCGCTTCGGAGTGTGCGGCCTCGAGACCGGGCTGGTCATCGAATGGGACCCTTTGCCCGTTCCGTTGCCGTCGGTAGTAATCGATCTGGTCGGCCATTGTCTTGTGAATAAATGCAGCACAGACGATCTTGCGAAAGCTCCCAAACAAAGGGGGGAGGTATACGTCAAGCTGGGATTCTAGGGCCGTGATGGAGGAGAAGAGGGAGGAGTGAGACTGAAGGAAGACGAGGCTGTCTGGTCCTTAAGGATGAATCGCCAACACCGAAAGCGCACAATCTGGTGTGGCAGCCTGGTGGTTGTTTGGCGCGGTGTGGCATAGTTGCAGGCGGCGAAGACGATGTCCAAGATGTTGAAGCAGGGGAAAGACTGGTGGAAATTGCGGATGATGCTTATTTTCAACGGTTCTAACCGGAATAAACATCAGGCTGCGTCTCGCACTAACCACAAAGAAGTGACGAAAGTCGCTTCAGAGCGGAAGGGAAGAAGGCCATCACGGCGGAGGGCGAAGCCGTTTGTGCGTCAGACCATTCAGCACTGCGCAATTTGCAGCGGGTCGAGATTCAACCTCAGCCCTCTCAGCCCTAGGGAGGCTCTAGGAAGACTGGAACAATGAGAGCGAGATGTATCATGATGTATGATGTGTAAAATAGCATCTTGGGCGCGGAACCGTTTAGAGTAGTGAGGGTGTAGATACTGATGCTCTGGTTGGTGCATCGTCTTGGAGGGTTGCCGCAGAGCAGCAGCCATGTGCATGCATCACGCTTTTGGGGGTGGCTTTGAGCCGCTCTCCTTGGTTCTGTAACCACCCCTTCTCAGCTGTATGCATAGCTGAAGTCATATTGGGCGGCTGAGGACGGGATGCTGCCCAAATTCTGCATCGGGAGGCAGACGAAGTCGATAAAGGCAACCAGCTTATCGCGGTGATAATCAGAAAGGAACATTCACCTCGGTGAGCCACCCGAAGCGCCATCCAGTTGGTGAAAAGGGAGGTCGGCAACGTCCAATCATATTTGTACGCCCATGCTGCTTAATCCTAGCCTTAATCATTTCCGCCAATCAAAGATGGGCCCACTGTGAGTGGGCCTTCTCCATCCGATGGAAGCCAATTTCTCGGTATGGCATCCACGGTGTAGCACCCTCAGAATAGCATCACCTACTCGATGAGCTGCAGGGTGACGAGGCCTTGGGGGGCCATCCGTGATTTGTACAACCACATTCTGCTCATCGCATGATCACCAAGTCTCGACGGTCGTTTGCACCTGCTGGCCGGCCAGTCTATCTAGGCAAACAACATCAATCTCGATCAAGAACCTCAAGTCCTAGGGTATTGTTCGTTGCCTCAACGTCCTTTGAATTACCATCATGTCGTCGTGCGATCTCATGATGTTGCACCTCACTCATCGTTATTGCGCCAACTCATGTCGATTATGAGGAACGGCCGGCAACTCGTTGGGCACCGACTGGCCAGACACCTCGGCAGCTGGCGTATACTGATACCGCGTCGTCGCAGGGTTTGTCCGGGGCGAGGATGTCGTCGAGTATTCTTGCTTCTGACTGCACGCCATGTCACCGGGCTCGTTCACGGTTCCTCTCGTCTTCTTCTTCTCCTTCAGGAGCAGGAACGTGAGCACCGCGACCGCGAGTGCCAGCGGCAACCCGATGCCTGCCCCGATACCCGCCACCGCGCCGGTCGACATGCCGTCGTTCCCTCCCTCTGCTGTGGGACACGTCGAAGCGCTGGCGTCGTTCGTTGCAGTTGCCTGGAGCGTCACGGCCGTCACGGTTGTGCCCGACTTCTCGAGGTCCGTCTGCAGCGCGAGGTTCATGACGGCCCTGTAATCGCCCACGGTGAAGTTCTGCCTCGCGCAGTTGTGCTGCCCGCCGCAGGCGTACGTCTTGGAACCGCAGCCAACGACTACCATGTGGCGGCTGGGGGCTGAGAAGGTGAAGTGTTAGTCGGGAAAAGAATCCACAGCTGCCCTGCCATCTCCTTGGGGGACCACAGACTCGAGAGAGAAGAAACTTACTACCGCCAGCAATGTCGGATGTGTGGCAGATATCAGGACACCCCCGCTGCTTGAACTCCTTGTCTGTACACGCGCCGCGGTACCAACTGGCCTCGGTCGGCGAGAGGCAGAGGCCGTTGGTCATGCAGTAGTGGTTCTCGAAGCAGCACGCGGCGGCCTCGTTGCCCGACGCCACCGAGCACGCTTTCAATGCCGATGCCGTGCTGCCGCTGGGCCAGTAGCACGTCTGCCCGGACGCGCCGCCGGCCACCAGTCGCGGGATTGCAGCGAGGAGCCACCGAGGATTCATTGCCTTGTCTTCGTCTCTGCCGATTTGTGTTGTCGGTGGGTGGTGGGTTCCAGGCACGACGAAGAGAAAGACCAGCCGCGTGGCGACAAGTGTGAGGATGATACAATGTTTAAAACGATCGGGAGACGAGAGTGAGAAAGACAGGAAGACGGTAATAGGTAATGTAGTATGGACACATGGAATAACCTATGTTTAGTGTCCACCTGGGGATGGCAGCTTAAATCCTGCCGCCCGCCGAATTGGTATATGAAGGATTCGTATCCTTGGATAGTCTAATGTTTGCAGTCGCCCGACGAACGAACGATGGGATGCCCCTGATCAACCCTTTGCGGCAAAATCGAGTAGATTACTCTCTGATCCTTGCAGCTTCGTTCCTTCTTGCAAATACACCAATGATGTCATGCAGCGACGCGACGTGGCTTGCTTGTAGCACATCCAAAATCAGGGAACAGACGGTCGACGGACGCACCTTTCAAGTCTTGGCACTCTGACGATATTGCAACAACCCATTCTGTTCATCTACAACAGTCGTAGGATCTAGAATCATCGTAGCGTATACTTCCGTCAATGATCATCGAGCTGCGAGAGCATCATCACCGCCACCACCCCTCCAACATGGCGTGTTACGTCACCTTCTTCCCCCTGACCGACCTCCACTCCATCCAGCACGACGCAATGGCAGCAACCCCCGCCAGCGGGATGGCCGCCGTGAAGGCAACCCTCAACGCGCCGTTGTACACCTCCAGCAGCGCCGGGAGCAGATCCGCCGGAACCTCCGTCCGGAACGCGGTCGCCCCGGCCTCGAGCACCGCGCGCACGTCGACACCCGGCACCGCGTCCCGCAGCAGCTGGTTCTGAAACAGGGCGTTGCCGACGCTCACGAAGACGGCGCCGCCCAGGGACTGCGACGCCACGACGGCCGCGGTGCCGATGGCGATCTCGTCCGGCGGGAGCACCGCCTGCACCGCCGTGAAGCCCTGCTGGATGGCCATGCCGAAACCGGCGGACACGAGAACCTGGAACCCGATCCAGTGCGCGGTCGGCGTAGACGGGGAGAGCAGGCGCAGCACGCCGCAGCCGACGGTGCCGACGACACTGCCGAAAACTGCGGGCGGGACGAAGTAGCCCACGACGGAGACGAAAACGCCGGCGAGGAGGGAGAAGACGGCGTTGGTGGCGACGTAGGGGATCATGGCGACGCCGGACCCGATGGCGGACTCGCCGCGGACGGCCTGGAACCAGATGGGCAGGAAGTAGGCGTGGAGGAGCAGCGCGCCGTAGATGCAAAAGGCGGCGACGCACGAGGATAGCACGGTGCGCTGCGTGACGACGGCGGGCGGGATGAGCGCGCCGTCCTGCTTCCACCACTGCCACGCCGCGAAGACGACGGCCGTCGCGGCGGCGCCGGAGAGCAGGCCGACGACGGGCGTGCTGGACCAGGGGGAGCCCTGGGTGGTGTGCTCGAGTGCGAGGAAGAGCATGACGCAGGCGCCGAGGAGGAGGAGGTTGCCGACGACGTCGAGGTCGAGGAGGCGCGAGAGGAGGGTTTGGCGGAACGGGCGGGGGGCGGGTGAAGGGTGGAAGAAGGCGAGGAAGATGAGGAGGGTGAGGCCGCCGATGGGGAGGTTCATGTAGAAGCACCAGCGCCAGGTCTGTCGGGTGTGAGTGAGTGAGCGAGCAGGTGAGTGGGTGAGTGAGTGGAATGGTGATGAGGGTGATTGAGTGAGTGAGTGGAACAGAGGTGAGGTGAGAGGTGAGGTGAGGGTGAGGGTGAGACTTACGACGAGGTCGGTGAAAACGCCGCCGAGAAGAGGACCGACTGTGGCTCCGAAAGCGAACCTTTCAAAATGTAAGTGACCGAGGTTCTGACGAGAGTGGCGGCGACCTACATGAGTCCCACGATGGCCGTGTAAATAGGCCGCAACCTCAGCGGAACAGCAGTCGCCACAACCACGAAACTGCCCGTGAGGATGCCAGCGCTGCCGAACCCGGCCACCGCTCGCCCTACAATGAGAACGATGGAACTCGGGGCGACGGCGCAGACGAGGGAGCCGACGAGGAACATGAACAGCGCGAGCATGTACGACCACTTGATCGAGAAGAGCATAAACACCCGCCCGTACACGGGTTGGAACGCGCACGCCGTGAGGAGATATGCGGAACCGTACCATCCAATATCGGCCGTCGACTGGAACTCGGACGTGATGTACGGCACGGCCTGTTGCTCGTCATCAGCCTCGTCATTTCTCTAACAGCGTCCACGGAACACGCAACTCACCGTTGTAAGAATCGTCCTGTCCACCGATATCGAAAACACCACCAGACATATCCCCATGACCAGAAACGCCAGCGGCCAGCCCTCAACACACTCCTCCTTATTACCCCCGAAATCCCCCGGCAGTGCAGACACGCGTTGCTGCGCCCTCAGCGCCTCCAGCCTTCTCACCTGCCTTAGATAATCCTCGCCGTCATCCTCGTCAATGTCCGGTTCAAAGGGCCTCGTGAAGCGACTGATGCGCGCGCCTGCCTTACCCGGGTGCCGCTGCTCGTCCACGGGCGTCACCAGCGAACCCCTGTACCCCGGTGCTCTCGGCCCGGACCCGTTGAGCGAGGGGTGGCTCGCGAGGTGGCGGAGCGGCGGGGCGAAGATGGAGGAGATGAAGGATGCCGTTTCGGAGTGCGGGTCGGCGAGGGTGTTGGGCGCGCTGAGCGTTTGCGTGGCTTCGGATGTACTCCGTGCTGGGCCGCGTTTCACGACGAGAGGGAATGCTCGTTGCTGCTGCTGCTGCTGCTGCTGCTGCTGCTCGATGGCCGCCGCTGCTGATGGGGATGTGGGATGGACGCGCGGCGTGATGCGCAGCGAGGTATGCCGCGTGACCCCGGACGACCTGCGGTGAGGATTCGCGTTGTTTGTGGGAGACAAGGCGCCGGTCCTGTTGCTTGACAAGGTCGCCGAGGAGGCGCGGCGGTGGTGGCCGCAGTGGGAGCAGCGCGAGGCGTCGGAGGTGATGCTGTTGATGCTCTGGCGGCGTTTGGGGCGTGATGGATGGTGACTTTGGTGGTCCTTCTCGTCGAGGAGGACGCAGGACGAGTGCGGGGGTCTGATGCTGCCCTGGAGGGTGTCGGCGCAAGAGAAGCGGGCTTGGGTTTTGGACTCCCAGGTCTCGGTGAGGGAGTCTGGGAGGATGTCGGCGTTGAGGTCCTCCTCATCGGAGGAGTAGATGGACGGAGAAGGTTTCTCGTCGAGATCGATGGGCAAGGGTTCGTCGAGAGGCAGCGGTGGTTTCTCGTCGAGGTCTGCGGAGAGAGGGCCCCCTCGTGGGGGAGCAGGGAAGTCTACATCTAGTGGCGAGAAGTCTGCGTCTGGTGAGGGAGAGTCGTCGTTGACGGTGGGCGACGCGGACGTCGGCCGCTCGTCCGAGTCTTCTACTATGATGGAGATGCGAGAGCGTTCCAGGCCCAGGAATTCGGACGAGGGACGCTCATCGCGAGGGCCGAGGGATGGACGTAGAAGATTGTTTGGGTTCTGGCTGCTGGTTGTGGACGATGGCGTATCTTGCTGCTTGTCTACCATTGTGTCTCGTTGTCACTCGTCAAAGCTGGCCGAGGGACGTTCGAGGCGAAGTATGTGAGTGACAGTTCACCAGTTTTGCTAAACAATCTCCAAAGCCCATCTCAAACATCAAGAAATGGGTGTCACCCAGCTTAAGAAAACCCGCCTTTTGCAATAGTCCCCGTCGGCACCGGAGCCCTCCATCCATCGTCGACGAATAACCGAGCTGTCCCATCGTCGGTGGCGCAGCTACATGACAAAACAGCGCCAGTTGAACGCTCAATTGAAGAAAAGAGGCATCGTCTCCCACAGCTGGGGTCCCGGGCCGAGGGTGATCTACATCCTCCAGCTCCCTAAACGGGTTGACGTCGAAAAGGTGACAGCCGGGCCCGGCGACGGTGCGGCGCCAGCATCCTCTCGCACAAACACACCGACCGTGTCTGATTGGACGTCGTGTCAGCGCCAGGCTAACGGGGAACCGGACGCGTGCAAGCGTACAAGCGACGGGCACGACTAGCGCAGGGTAGCACTTCTTTGCCGGGTTTGGCGTGGTCCAGAAGAGGCCGACGAGTCTGACTGTTGGTCAGTGGTTGATGTCATTGAGCTGAACGGGACCGGGACAAAGGAGAGAATGCAGAATGCCAGACGATGGGGGGACGAAAGGTCTTTTTCTGCATTCCTCCGTCGGCCACCGGTGCTGACGCCGCGTACTCCAAGACATCCAATGAGAAGACGAGGGTTGCCATCTGTAAGCATTGGTGTTGTAGACTCGTTCGTGTCTGAAACATTTCGGGTTGAGATCGAGAGGAGACGAACAATGCAACTCTGGACTGGCGAGGAGTCGCCCGCTGTCATTGTACGGGATCTAACCGAGTTCCAGAGATCTGAGATTACTTCAAACTACTCTGTGCTATTATCAAGAAGGCCCAAGATCTAGAGTCTACTTTCTAACGTGTCCATTGTGCAGGACAACGTCCAGTCCTGTGGATCGACGACGGAGGCGTCTACAAATACGACGTCCTCTTCAACCCTGCCAGCTGGAGCAGCGTGAGGACGACGCCAGCGATGCCAGTGCCGTCCGTGTGCCGGCCCAGAACCTCGCCCTCCCCGCCGTTGAACTCTGCCTCGAGAGCCAGCTGGGTCTCCCTGCCGAGCGTGTGCGCCAGCTCCAGTCCTCGCAGCCTCCGCTCCTCCACGTCCGCCAAACTGCTCTCCCCGTCTTCATCCCCCTCGTCACACGGAAAGAGGCCCGCCAGTCGTAGCATATCCCCGGGAACCACCGTCTTGCGGCCCGGCTTGAACACGCAGCGACTCAACGCCGTGGCGTACAAATCGCCCTCCGCCTCGGCCTCCCTAAAACCCCCACGCGGCGTCTGGATCGGGTACAAACTGCTCTCGCCGGGACACCCCGCCCCCTTGCGGACAAAGTGCGTGACAACGTAGAACCACTTGTCGTCCCAGGTCAGGATGCGCGTCCACATGTCGGAGCCCCTTCCGGGGCTGATTTCCCGCCGAAAGGCGCACGACACGGCAGCCCGAAGAGCAGCCTCCCGGCTCCCGTGTACGCGCCGGCGCCGCCGCGCATGTGCTCGATGGCCGCCGCGAAGAGCGTCGACATGAGGTGCGCGCGGGCGACGTCGGCGTCGGAGAAGTAGGACGAGTTGGTTTTGTGGAGGTAGTGGTCCGTCTGGAACAGGTCCGCCGAGGACGTGGTGATGATGGGCTGGAACACCATGGACGGCCTGAGGGCGACGGGCGGGGCGGAGGGTGCGTATTGTGAAGCGGAAGGCGTTGAGGACGCGGAGGTGCCAGATGAAGGGGAGGGATTTGAGGTTGAAGGCGCAGAGGGCGAGGAGGAGTGCGAGGCAGATGGATGAAGGGTTTAAGAGGATAGAGAGCATCTCGGGGGATGGGGTTGGTAGAGTGTGGGAGAGATGATTGCTTGGTTGTTCAGCAGAGCTGTTGTGCAAGTCTGTCTCGTCCATCGTCCCAGTGGTGAAGATGCTCGTCAACGTATAAAGGGACATTTTGGTAATCGAAATAGTGTCTCACGGTGCTTTGTCAAGGTGTTATCAGAGGCATCTCTGTGCAAGATATAGGTCTCGGGATAGAGGCCAACGATGACGATGGGCCGTAAAGATACGGAAGCCCCTGAGATCCGGTGTTAAGCATTGCAATCCGAGTAACTAGCAGAGATAGTTGCGTTTTGGTCCGACGACGATAGCTTCATTCTCGGTTCTGGAGATTCAGGGCCAAGGCTAGCGAGTCTCAGGTCCCAACGGCCAGTTCAAAGATGACGATCAGCCGAACCGTTCTCGACGGCGGATCCGGAAGCTGAAGTCGTGATCCCCGTCTTCCTGGCTTCTCGCGCTTACGGTCTGATGTTTAGACGCGAGCGGGCTGGACGAACCGCAAGTCAAAGGCCGTCAATCACAAGTGCCGGCTGCAGCAATGTCGCTACTTTGCAAGGTGCATTAGGGGCATCTTTGTGACGGTCCAACGTCAGAGGGTCTGTGTTGTCAAGTCTCATTCCAGGGGAGGGTTGATGAAGAGGTTCTCCACTTTGAGGTTATCCGCGGTGAACTGCTGCTCATCATCGCACTACGTTGACTGTAGTCACTAGTGGATGTCGTCTGCTACAAAAACAACATTGACAGGGTTCGGAATGCGCCGTAAAATGGGTAAACTGGCTAGACATCGTCCTGTGTCCGCTCTGCAGGCTCCAAACCGACGTGGCTGACAGGAACTTCTACATCGCAGACTACCATCTTGATCATCAGACGATCACTTCATCAGATAGGCTTCGGCAACGACTCGGCGGAACGGGAGGGGCGGTCCGAGGACCGTTGACGACGGCTTCAACGTAGAGACGCACTTGGCGACAGATCCGAGAAAAGATCTCGATTCCCTGGTTGAATGTCGAAAGTCCAAAGAAGCCGCACGGAAGGACATATGAGGCTTGACGGACGGCCAGTCCGCTACGCCTGTGGTGCTGTCGATCCGTGTTGTCGATCGGTACACCAGTTCTCGCCGGAGTTTGGTCCGGACGACTGCCGGGGAGTTCCTCGGAGCGACGGTCTGTGACATCATGCTTGCTGACTCGCACGAATGGCCTGCATGTGAAGTGCGTTCGAGACCGTGACTTGTCAGTCTGGGTGAAGGGGTAGGCCTGTCATTCAGCAGAATGGACGTGGCGTAGATGGATGTTCAGTCGATGCATCGGCTCGACAACCCAGAAGCATTAGGAGGCAGTGAGGTGTGAAACGGCGACTCGAACGAAGGAGTCGACGTCTACGGCTTCTCCATGATACATCCCAGCCTATAACATGACGATAACTTGTCCAGAGAGACGACAACGATTCGCATATAGTACTTGGGAACAACAGCAATAGGATGGACCATGGGATGGATGGGAAAGCAAAGTCCACGTCTGGCCGGACGCCTCTTTTTACACATGTGTTCCTGGTCCATCCCTGAAGCGGAAAAGCTCGAGGATTCGCCGCAATGCTAATTCCATCGTCCCGTCATGCTAAACCTCGCATTCTGTCTCAAACAACATCTCGATCCCGCGGACAAGGTTCGGCTCATCTTTTCCATTACTACGACTTCTGATGTCCCCGGCCAATCATGTCATGCTTACTGATTCCCTGCGTTTTCCTTGTGAAACCCGCTCTCTGCTTTCCCATGTTTCTCGTCTTGAGCTCCCATCCCTGCCTCGCATCACCACCTCCACCTCCACCACCTCCAGGTTTCCATACACGTACACACATGCGCTAAGCCTCATAGTGATGAGTTTTCATGCTAACCAACATTCACACACACACACATCTAGTCTAGCTCTAGATCTATCAATTTCCCTGGGTTTCCGCCGCCTTTTCCGACTTCTCGGCCGGGGCCACCTTGATCTTTGGAGACACCGCTTTGCGTCCGGCCTTCTTGTACGTCGTGATGTAGAACATTACAAAGAGCACCAGGTACGACGACAGGATGACTCCGCCCGAGATGGCCGCCACGAGCTCGCCGGCGCACTGGCCCATGTGCGGCAGCCAAGTGGCGTAGGTGCCCGCCCAGTAGTCGTAGCAGGCAAAGTACACGAAGCCTGGTCCTACAGTTCAGCGTCGTGGCCGTGTGGAGAAGCCAAAAGGTCCTTGGGGGCCCTGACTTACCGAGATCGAGGACGAACTGCGCGATTTGCAGGCGGGTGATCCACTGCTTCCACCACACCTTGACGCCGCGCGCCGCCTGGAAGTAGTACCAGTACATGACGACGTGGACCGTCAGGTTGAGCGTGATGGGAACCCACGAGATGGGCGTGTAGCCGAGGAGCTGGGTGAAGCACAGCAGCGCCGTGGCCGGGTGGTGGTAGCAGTGGAGGAACGTGAGCGGCTTCTTCCTGAGCATCAGGAAGACGGTGTCGATGAGCTCGTAGTACTTTGTGAGGTAGTTGATCTGCAGTTTCCCCCGTCCCAAGTCAGCTTCCATCAGCGCCCCCCCCAAGACGATCCCACACGTGCCAGACTCACGTAGTACAGCAAAACCAGGGGCTGAGTCCAGCCCGAGGCTCCGCAGATGTTGTCGTACAGGCCCTTGCGCCATATACTCGGCGCGAGCTGCTGGACGAAGAGCACGAGCAACGAGCCGCTGAGGAGGGACAGGAAGAGGTTGTGGAGCTTGAAGAGCGTGTTGAGCTCCAGGGGTTTGCGGTCGCGCATCACCTCGCGGCCGCCAAAGACGACGAGCAGGTACAGCGCGACCATGCCGCCGGCCTCCGAGTAGGTCGAGAAGGGCGTGCGGTCGTAGACGAACTCGAAGTCACCGGCCGAGTACCCCACGAGCTTGTGGAAAACCCTGTCGAGTGCCCTCCATGGCGACAGCAGCGACGAGGCGATGCCCTTGGCCGCGGCCACGGGCTGCGTGTTGAACGTGAGGTTGTCGTACGACATGCTTGGTGAGGTTCTGAAGAGACGTGAAAAGTTGGCCAGAGGAAAAAGAAGGAATAAAGGGCGGAGGAGGCCAAGGTCGATGGGAAGAAGTACTCGAAACTTGGTTGTCGGTGTGCATGAAAGATGGGATACTCAGAGACCCGGCCGAAGGAGGGGAAACTCTCTCGTTATATGCCAGAGTTTCAACCTCGTTGATGCTTGCCGGCTCGCCCTCTTTCACAGCATCAACCTTACGAGTGACGACATGTTGCTCTCTACTTGCTCCCTGTCGTGAGTTCGTAAATAAACGCGAGTCGTGCAGACCAACATGGTTCTACCACGCCGTTATCCTACGGCGACGCCCGAACGTATCAGCCTCTCCCGCATCCTTTTTTTTACAAAACTAACAAAAAGAGTCAAGATCAATCGCAAACTGTAAACACAGCAGAAAAGGAACCGGCTTCCAAGCCAAACCGAACCGCGTCGTTTGAGTTGGAGCTTCCGAGATGGTGTAGGGCCACAACTCTGCCAGGGCAAAACAAATGTGGACATTCAGCACTGACATTTCGTCCGAGTATCACGCCTCGCCATGCTGCCTTTTTTCCCTACCGCATTCATGGATGTCCGGGAAGCCTATCTCCACCTCTTCTCGCTCTGGGAGAAGCTCGACGCGGCTGATCTGCAGGGCTACTGGGCCAGCGTCCACGGTGAGGCAAGACGTCGCTCGAAGACGACGTTTGCGCCAACATCACGGAACAGACCGTGCCGCCTCCTCCGCCGAGGACTACTCGGGTGGAATCTGTGGCCCTCGTTCCCGTTGTAACGTTGTAAGTCAACGGCGTTTCATCTCCTCTCAAGCCACCCGAAGAGCACGGTCCGTGGCGTGTTCGTTTGACGACATTGCAGTCTTGCGTCATCGCAGTCGATGCGTCTGATGTTCTCCAGGCCGCTCCCTTAGTTGCAGACCGACACCAGGCTACACCGCTTCGCTTGACCGAGAATGGCCTCGTAGATGGCCTCAAGGGGATTTTTGCAAGTGCCCTTGGTCTTCGTCTCACCCCTTCAGATCGCTGCCATCCGGGATGGATCCGAGGCCGACAAGCTCGCCCTGTGAGCTCGTGGTCTCATGAAGGCAAGTTGAGACACGGCGAATCGCATCTCTTGATCTTCTCACATACGGCTTGGCAGCCACTTCTAACCGAGAGACCTGCATCTCGATGACCTTTAAGCGCTCGCCAAAACCGCTGAGTGGGGGTTTGTTGTTGGCGGCTGCTGGAACTGTCTCGGAGCCAACTGACATTACGATGTTGATGAATCAGCAACAAACCAAGGTGCCATTGTGTAATAGGGGGAGAAGGAGGGAGCTATCATGAGTCTCAAGTTGTATAAAGACCAATAGCCGCATCGCCAACCCGGTTGCTTCCGAGCATCATCTAAGGACATCGATAGAGTCCATCCTTCTTCTCTTCCGACACTGCTTAACTCATACTCTGCTCTTCAGAGTCCTCATCAAAATGAATCGCATCAACATCAAGTCCGTCATGGCTGGGGCGACGGCTGCGTCCTTCATCGCTTCCCGCATGTTGGAGCGCAGCTTCGTCAAGACCACCCTCACAACCTGGGCCGTGGTCCTCCCCCTCTACACCATCCTCTGGCAGAGCTACATCTTCCCCTTTTACATCTCCGAGATGCGGACGATCCCCACGGTCAGCGGCTTTCCACTATGGGGCCAGTTCTTCGACATCATCTCTCGCGAAGTCGGCGAGCCGCAGCGCGAGTGGCATCAAGAACACGGCCCCATCATCCGCTACTTCTTTCCCCTTGGCGCCGAGCGCCTCTCCATCGCCGAC
Source organism: Colletotrichum spinosum (assembly GCA_004366825.1). Taxonomy (NCBI): domain Eukaryota; kingdom Fungi; phylum Ascomycota; class Sordariomycetes; order Glomerellales; family Glomerellaceae; genus Colletotrichum; species Colletotrichum spinosum. Next base: position 349,429 of record QAPG01010712.1, read on the forward strand.
GACGAGGCCCTCAAGCACATGACCGTCCGTAACCCCTACAACTACCCGAAACCTGTCCGCGCGAAGCTCTGGATGGTCCGCATCCTGGGCGAGGGCGTCCTCCTCGCCGAGGGCCAGGACCACGTCCACCAGCGCAAGGCCCTCGCGCCGGGCTTCTCCATCCAGGCCATCCGCGCGCTGACGCCCGTCTTCTGGGAAAAGTCGCTCCTCATGGCCCGCTGCTGGCGCGAGGAGCTCGCGGCGGACGGCGTGTCGACAAAGTCGTTTGAGGCGCTGGACTGGCTCAACCGCGCGACGCTCGACATCATCGGCAAGGCAGGTTTTGGCTACGACGTCGACTCGCTCGAGAACCCCGACGCGCCGCTCCGCGAGGCCTACCGCATGTGCTTCTCCTTCGACATTGTGTCCCGGATCCTCATCGGCTTGCAGGCCTTCAGCCCCGTGTTCAACCACGTCCCGTCCAAGGTCAACCGCGACATCACGCGGTCCCGCTCCATAATCCTCGCCAAAGCCACCGAGATCATCACGGAGAAGCAGGCCGAGGCGGAGCGCAACACCGGCGGCAAGGACATCCTCGCCCTCATCGCGCGCGATAACAAGAAGCTCAAGGACGCCGGCGAGCCGGGGTTGTCGTTCGAGACCATGCGCGACCAGGTCATGACCTTCCTCGGCGCGGGACACGACACCACCGCCACCGGCGTCGCCTGGACACTGCATCTCCTCTCCAAGCACCCCGTCTTGCAATCTCGGCTCCGGGAGGAGATCAAGGATCACATGCCCTTTCTGTTTGACAAATCCACCCGCTGCGACCCCGCGCACGTTGCCGCCGCCGACGCGGACAAGCTGCCGTACCTCGACAACGTCTGCCGCGAGGCGCTGCGCTTCATCCCGCCCATCCCCATGACGGTGCGGCAGACCCTCGCCGACGACGTGCTCGGCGGGCACAAGGTTCCCGCGGGCACGGTGGTGTACGTTCTCGCCAACGCCATCAACAGGTTGCCCGTGTACTGGGGCGCCGACGCGGACGGCTTCGACCCGGACCGCTGGACCGCGCTGCCCGGATCGGCGACGCCCAACGCCTTCATGACGTTCCTGCAGGGCCCGCGCGGGTGCATCGGGCGCAAGTTTGCCGAGACGGAGATGAAGATCCTGCTGTGCTGCGTCCTCAGCATGTACGAGGTGCGGCGGGACTCGGACACCCTCGACCCCGAGGACTGGAAGATGTGGAGGCTGGTGCTGAGGCCGAGGGACGGCGTCACGTTGAAGGTGACGGCCATCTAGACAGTGTGATGATTGTGAAGGTGTGATGGATATATGAGTTAAGGGTGTCTGAATAAGTGGGTGGCTGTAGAAGCGCTCTGTGATACGATGCTCAGATAGAGAAAGTAGTCTCAAAATTTCTATCGAAAGACCTGCCTTGCTTTCGTGCCAAGAAAGTGGCCATGTTATGAAGATCGCCCATGCTCCTGTCCTCGGCTGGCCTCCAGGAGCGATCGTTGAAGATGAGGGTGCCGTTATATACAAGACGAGATTCGTATTGATATTCTGATTGAAACCACAAATAATGGGATCTGCGATGTAACAGACAGCTCGATGCCTGAAGAAACCAACCTCCTGGGCCGAAGGCGAAACGGTGAGTGTGAGGATACAGCCACATGCCGATATCACAAAAATAGAGAACTGCCTATGGGTAGAATACCCTCAATCTGGTGGTCTCTACCTCGTCAAGTGTGTGTGTGTGTGCGTCTAGAGAGATCTAGGCTACACGCCATGGCTCAGGTGGGCCTCCCATATCTGGGTGGCCTGGTCTTCAACATCCTTGACTTCCTGTCCGAGTATTCCCACGCCGAAGCCGAATACACAGCAAGAAGCGATGACGGACGACGGAGGGCTGAGATTCATGGAAAGAGCTGAAGTAATATGATGTGTTGGTGAAGAGTCGTCTTAGCCACCAAACCAGGCCATAGCCCGCGTGGATGGCTCCCTCTGCGTCATCACTTCTACGAGCAACATATGCCTCCCTAATACCAAGGCTGAGAGTATCCGCGCCGAAGAGGCGCCAATTTATACTATGGGGACCTGGTTTGCTTTTGGGGCAGCACCCTTCTTCCGTGTTTCCTGTGTGGCGATCCGAAGCAGTTTGCCCCCCTGATGACCATGGCCTAGAAGTCGTGGAGTAAATCGAATTGCCCAATGTTTTTGTGCCCATCCACGTCTCGTACGGCATTATGGGAGACACTTGGGCCAGCATCTGGAGAACATCAGCATCGACATCTATACAAAGTTAGGGAATACTTGCTTTGGCTTGCTTTGCCTCAAGGTATGACTAGTTACAAGGCAGCCAGATCGAGAGATTTGGTTTTGGATCGCATCGACAGCAGGTCCATCAGGCATGCTGCTTGGTAGGCATTGTGAAGGAAGGAATGCTACCAAAGACCTTGGGCATATTAAACCTCCGTATCAGAGAGCGGAGGGTAACTAGGCCATGGATTGCGCTCGGCTGCCAAATCCAGTCATTTACTATAACTCGTGTGGTCTGAGATGGAGCAGGCGCCGTTCGAAATAGAAGAGTGGCGGGTTGGATCAGCTCGTCGCATCAGTTGGGCCCTGTGGACTCATTTGTTGCTCAGCCCGTTGGTTCAGCGGCGATGACGCTGGAAGTGAGATTCGATCCAGCAGTCGTTTGCTTCAAAAATGGATAATCCATGTGAAAGGTTTGCGCGCAACATCCTCGCCACCCGGCGCTTCTCCTGGGACTTGGCAGCTCAAGACGTACCATTGAGCTGCTGCAAACTTCACATCAAACGTCGAACCCAGGCTGCGGAACATCCATGGATACTTCGCGTGGATTACCCTCAGCGTTCTCCATGGCTAGATTGCAACTGAGGCAGCCGAGACCCAATGCCCACAGCTTCATGCATAACGGAGACATTCTGCTATTGCTAAAGGCGAGTATTCGTCGTTCCGGTTGGATCACTCCACGCAATCAGCCTGGTCTAACAGCTCTCTTGAACGCAACACCGGGGCTGTCAAGAGAGAGTCTTTCACACGAGAGGGGTTGTGATAGCCTGCTTGACTCCTGGAAGTGCGCTTCTGCGTGCATCGGCTTATCCATACCGTGTTGTTGAATACGGTAAATATGTCAGCCTTCTGAATGTAGTTGATACAGACTATCTCGCCTTTAAATAGGTTGCGTTTCCCCGTTGATAAGGTCGTTCGGTCAATCTCTGTGGGTGATAGTTCAACTCCACGTGATCCTCTTCGTGGTCATGGAAGCCCTTCTCCAGTCGGCTGCCTGCCAGTCGAGGCTGAAGCGAAGGCAGGGTGCTGAGAAAGAATTGAATCAAAGGCGTATTTGCCGTGAAGTATGCTCCGGAGATGACGGACGACCAAGGACGAAAGAACGATTAAAGTTGATACGTGGGTGAAATTTGGCTGACTGAGAAAGTCACGACAGCAGCATCCAGGAAGCCACTGTGACATATTTGAGTGGGATGGCGGATGATGCCAATGGCTCTCTAATTGGAGACACAAATGAGTTTAATCTGCTTTAAAAGTTGACGCTACACGCAGTTTCTTCACCTGACCAGGCAGTAGACGCGGCTAGTACGGCGTCTACCAGGGAGCTGCACACAAGCATATGCAAGATCCCCGTGTTTCGCATTGTCTTTGTGTAGCTTTTGTTCCGATGGTGAAGTTTTGGTCAATCGGGCTCGAAAAGCCAGGTGAAATCGGTAGGAGAGGAAATAAGCAACGCATCAATACTATTGCTTAGTGGTGGACAACTTCCGTGAGCATATTTGGGATACCTGAGGCCTCAGCGATGTGTTAGGAGATGATACTCCGTCAACGATGGCATCCCAGTCTGAGTAATTAAGCTGCAGTAGCTTATTGGAAGCATGTTATAGTTCCATTGCAATTCATAAAGCTCTTAATAACACACAGGTCCAGAACCATTTCCATCGCATCATTCCGCTTTTCCGTGAGCATTCTAGGACCTCTTCCACTGTCCAGCGTCCTCAGCGCCCTTGCCCACGCTGTTCAACGCATTCTGCAGTCCGCCGCCGACGTTGCTGATGCCGTCGCCGACAGGGCGGCCGGTGGAGCCTCCGGCGCTAGTGATGGTGTCGCCGACGCCCTTGGTCGCGGCGCCGGTGACGTTGCCGACGGTGCGGGTGACGCCTCCGACAGTGTTGCCGAGCGTCGAGGTGACGAACTTGGCTGCGCCGGTGACGCCGTTGTTCTGGTCGTTGTTTCCGACGGGCATTTTGAAGGTGGGTTTAGTAGTGCGGTAGTGGTTTGGGGAGTTGGAGGTGAGTTTGTTGAGGATCGGGATGTCGCGGAGTTGCTTATCGAACATGCGGGTTTGTGCTCGGTTTATATGGATTTTTCTCTTCTGCGCTCGGCTGCAGATGACTTGATGTTCGGAGATGAAGTGTGTAGCTTGATGTCTTTCTTATAACATGGGATTTCCTCCTGCCTGATGTTGAGAGGGAGGTGTGATTGCGGCCGGTGACGTCAGAGGAACAGAGTGCGGAAGGACCCCTGTCGTGCGGAGCGCATGTGGCAGGTCGCGGCCTATCAACGTCTTCGACTGGGTGTTCAAACCCCGGTGCTTTTGACATCACTGCGCTGTTGTTCAAACAGGGACCTTTCCGGGGGAGGGGCTGACGACGTGTTCCAGCCCGAGGGAGTGTGAGGCCGGAGCGCAGTTGGACGTTGCGTAATCAGTGAGGTTGAATGCGTGGAGATGGTCACCGATCTTTGGATGAAGCCTAGCCGTGAGTTGACGAGAGTTTCGGTTGGACGTTATGCTAGCACATGTAGGGCTGACACTCAAACCTGGCCGATGAAGCTTCGTCGTAGAACTCGGCCATCGCCCGGTAATCACTGGAGCAGCATCAGCGTGCCATGTCGCTGGCGCGCTTTCCGTTTGTTGCTTGTTTCTGTCGAGGAATATTGTTTCTGTAAGCTGATGAAGTATTGGGAACACTGGCTTTCAGGCGATCTTCACGAATCTAGAAGTTGCAATCTCTCACTTCTTTGCAAGCACATTTCATGGAGATGCGGCCTCATGAGAGCTTTATCGGACCCGATCCGGCCCCACTCGGCGTCATATCTGCTGCGGGCCACTCCGGGTATCGGAACGCGACTACCAATTCATGTGATTCATTGCAAGGCAACATGATAAATGCACATTAGTGTGCTGTCTTTGTAGTCAGTAGGCGCTAACTGTAGTCAAGAACTCCGAAGCTAGTTGCCGCCGCCGCAGCCGCTTGTCGGCCCCGTCCAGACCGTCAAAGCCGGCGCGAGCCCTGGTTATAGAGCTTCAGGCAGCGCCAGGGCCAATCAAGATGCCCCCCCCCCCCCGCTGGCTTGACAGATCTCGATCTCCTTAGAAGCGTGTTGCCAGTACGAAAATAGACAATAGGAGATAGAAATATCCTGAGTAGTCGATAGGTTGGTTAGAAACATGACTTGCTAGTCACACCTCGATGAGGGGATAAGCCACAACGAGCAGTATATGATGTCGGCACTGTCGTCTATTGATTCGTATCGACTTTCAAACTTATCCAAGCCATCCCAAACGCCCTTTGTTTCCTTCCGGATTCCATTGAACTAAACGGACATGATGTACTACCAACTCCTCACAACCGCCCTCCTCTTGGGCTCGGCCTTCACTCTACCCATCAACTCCCGCCACATCAACCGATCGCCCACCCTCGACCCCAAAATCAACTTATCAGACCCTCTGCTCTGTGTTGGATTTGCCGTCTGCAACTCCGTCGCCGTCGACCAAACCGCAAGCAAAACTCTTCCGCAGCCGAGCGCCGCGCCCCAACAGCAGCAGCAGGAGGAAGAGGAGGCGTCGCAGCAGAAGGGGGCCAGCGGCGAAGATGATTCTTTGGTCAACGTCGCGCCGGCCATCAGCCCCAGCGTCGGCGTCTCCGACTTGGTAAAGTGTGTAGGGGTTGCGGGTTGCACTCCCGTGACGGTGAACCAGGGCGGATAGATTGGGAACGAGGCGCGCCGTGACGGTGGACTTTCCGGGTACTATCATGGAGCGGGTGGGTTTTGGGATGCACGTAATTTGCGAGGCGAAGCAGTTGTCAAAACAACTCGTCTACAAGATCGCTTTCTCGATAACGATTACTATTTGCATCGGTGTTCGTGATGATTAACCTAGACACGTTTCATGTGGGTGACCATTGTTGATTTTCCACCAGCTTCATCACCATCGTCATTGCCGCAGAGATACATTAACCTCCATATTTGACTCCGGTGTGTGAATCGTCATGTCAAGTTGAGTTGCGCAGTCGCATATAAACGGACACGAGCCCGGAGTCGATGCTCCATAGGCTGATATACATCTGAAATCTATTCTGAGCAGTGTTTTTGTTACAGTCCGTCGGTGTTGTTACATATCGTTTGTACAGTGTCGTCGACCAGCCCGATGGCAAGCATTCCCTTACTCCTGCCTGCGAAACTGCAGATTGTAGGTCTGTAGTTGTTCCTTCGTCATCTTGCCGGGACCGCCCGCGAACTCGTCGACGCCGTTGTTGTTCTTCGGGAACGCAATCACGTCCCTGACCGACGATGCGCCGCTGAGAACGGCCACAAAGCGGTCGAATCCAATCGCAAAACCGGCGTGTGGCGGACATCCAGCGCGCAGCGCCTTGAGAAGGTGCGAGAACTCTTTGATCTTGTCCTTTTCCATCTTGAGAATGTCGCGGAAGATGAACTCTTGAAGTTCAGCGACGTGGATACGGCGACTCCCGCCGCCTAGTTCAACGCCGTTGAGCACGAGGTCGTAGTGGTCGGCCTTGGCCTTGAGCGGGTCCGTGAACAGCAGCTTGTAGTCTTCCTGCGAGTGAGGGGCCGTGAAGGGGTGATGCGTGGCGGAGAAGCCTGACGCGCCGCCCTGTCCGACGTCGCCTTCTTCCTCGGGGGTGAACATGGGGAAGTCTGTGACCCAGAGGAACTTGAACGAGTCGTCTCTGTCAATCAGACCGGCTTCGACGGCGGCGTGGTAGAGTGCGATTCTGGCCTCGCCGAGTTTTGTAGAGCCTCCTTGCTGTGGCTGGTTCTTACGCGCTTGGAACATGATGATATCACCGTTGTCCAGAGAAGAGAAGCCCGCACCCTCTGGCAGATGATCAAGAATGCTGTCGAGGCCTTCAGGCCCAAGGGCGGAGAAGCCGTTGAGAGGCTTGCTGCTGTCAAAAACGAGAGCCGTCGGGGCACCGTCGGGGTTTTCCTTGAGGCCCTTGGGGAGGTTCTCCATGAAGTCGATAACGAACTTCCAAACATCTTTCCTGTCGACGTCCTCGTGCGGACTTATCTTCCACGTCTCGACGATGGGTGACTCGAGGTCGGTAACCATGCTGACAAAGTTCTTGCTGAGGTGTTCATCAACGCGACATATCTGCACGAGGTTAGGATATTTGCAGAGCTTGTGGCTGGCATCACTGACCCTGTTCGGGATGCGGAGGTCTGGCTTGTCAGATCCGTAGAGGTCCATACAGTCTGTGTACTTCATCTGCAGGAATGGCGTGGACATGGCAGGGTATTCTTGATAAATGGGCGCCTCCGCGCCGTCTTTGGTGCTGTCCTCAACGCTCTGCTTCCAGTCCTGGGCAATGTTAGCTTCATGTCAGAATGGTGGGGTAGAGGGTGACCAGCTTCAAGCGATGCTTTCCTGACTGGCGCAAACGAGTCCTTGCCAACTTCCATGACATATTGTTCACTCATGGCTTCCCACGCCCGACCGACAACGTACTCAACGTCCGCCATGATGTGCTTGCCAGTGGCGAATGACTTTTCCATATCCAACTACTTCAGTTAGTCAGGAAACCGTTCGGGATCCGGTCTAAAACCTGCCTGGGTGAACTCAGGCTGCCGATCAGCGCGATGATCTTCGTCGCGGAAGCATCGCGCAAACTGAAAGTAACCCGCCATGCCGGAAGCCATGAGGACCTGCTTGTATTGCTGAGGGCTCTGGGGCAGCGCGTAGGCGTACTTGGGTCGGCGTGTGGGCACGATGAACTCTCTCGCGCCCTCGGAAGTGGATTTGAACAGTATGGGCGTCTCTACGTGCATAAAGTCTCGGTCGACCATGGCCTGCCTCAGGGAAGCATCCAGCTGCGAGCGAAGACGTAACCTCTCCCTGAGGTTTTCGTGGAATCGCAGCTGCAAATGGCGCTGCTCTGGGGGAAAGACGGTATCCGGGCCGATGATGATGTCCTTCGGAAAGGGGTTGAGGTACTGTATCGACTCCATATCCATCTCGAAGCGGGTTGTGCTGGAAGCGTCGGTAACGATACCGGAGACCAGCACGGAACTGAAAGGTCGTATCTTGCTCAGAATGGCAGCATTGTCACCCTTTGCGCAAACCTGCCCTATGCGCTCTCCATTTCGTTCTATATGGGCGAAGGCCAGGTTTTTCCCAACCTTTCTCGTTCTACCGATATAACCACTGATGGCGATCTGACTCCCCGGCCGGTCCCACGTGTCTTTTGTCGTCATTTGAGGGAAGGCAACTGCAGCGAGGGCATTTGTCAGTCAAGCCGTCGCTGAAGCATTCGGAATTTCGGGTGCTCACACAAATCTTCCAACCACGCCGGAAGCTGCGTGCTTGTTGTTACACATCGCGGGTACTGCAGACTACATGTTGGCCTCTGAGGGAGGCTTCGATGCCGTACGGCGTTTCGTGTGCCCAAAGCACCTACGCTGCGGCAGAATTGTCGAAGCATCGCGGGAATCGGCGCATGTTGAGTCAGTGGCAGGAACGCTGAATTTCGCATTGGAAGCTATCCGCAGCTCAGCCCGCTGGCCAACCCGCCAGGGACCGCTAACTGCAACCTGCAGGGCATCCTTGCTAGTGCTAACAGGTATGTACTCAGGCAAATTTCACTACTGTAACGGGCGGAAAAGGTTACTGGAACTTAGAGAGAATGATGGGATGGTGGGCTGCGACAGAAAAATAAATAATGCTCCAGCTATCTATATGGTAAGCAAGAAGACATATCTAGCAACAACGCAAGCCATTGACTGCATCAGTCATGGAATTGCAGAGATATACTGATCGTCTGTAAAAGAGTTGAAGGAACAAGGTGACATGCGGCTACCTCAGGCACCTGGAGGATGCGTGAGGCCCCCACCAAAAATTGGTTAGCGCGGGGCAGGTCCACGCCGCGATATAAAATGTCTGGCAAGAGCTCCGAAAATTTTCCTTTCCTCTTTTTTCTCTTCATGATACCTCCATTTCAAAAAAGTGTACGTTTGCTCTGCCACTCGGCGGCGTCGAGTCGCATACCGTCCTTGCAATGAGATTGCTAACTCAATTCGCAGATGATGATAGCCACGTGGATAATATGATGTAGCTGCCACCGTCCGACGCACCCAAGCTCTCCCCTTCGGGCGGCTTCAGGGCGAAGGTGTTGAAGATGGTGGGGGCCATGACATAGGCGTTCGACACGACCTTGTTACTATATCGATCGCGATGAAAGGCAACTCTGATTTTTTACACGAAATGGAAGGTTTCTTGCCCCTGCATATTTGGGCTACTAGTCGCGTTTGGTTGGCTCAGCGGATCTGCCAGCGTCAAGTGAGGCTTCAGGTCCTGTCGGGCTTACTGTGGTGCGCTGGCACAGCCGCGGTTGGACGCGTTGTTGCGTTTGTTCTGCCGCGGCACACCGGCCATAGACTGCTAGCTAGCTACTCGAGTCACGACACATCGGATGTTCCTGCCTGCCAACGAATCACCTTGTCCCTGCAAGGGCTTTTGGGCTGTTGGTGAATTGGGAGAGGCACGGACGTTGACGAGTCGAGACAGATCATCGGCGGACTGGAAGTGTATTGAAAACATGTACAATAATCTTCCCTACGCTGTCGGCACAACGACACAGACCGGGGAGGCGCCCTGTGCAGTTAGCCAGCAAATCCCAGACCAAGCACGAATCAAAGCAAGTCCGATGTTGGTATACTGAACACGGCGCCCGGTGACCAATGAAGTGCTTTGTCGTCTCACGATATATGTGACGATACGACCAGCAAACCCCTTGTTTCCACACTGCGTTTCAACATATGTGGTGCAGTTCGTCGGTCATGTTTCTGTCGCGACGCTACACGGGCAAAGTGGCTTCGGGGATTGACTCTTCAAGCAATTCTATTCACCGACGTGATGTTAATGCGTCTGACTTGGTAGGTGCAGAACTTGCTCTGTGAAGCATGGTCTTCCTTTGTATGGTAAGGACCTGTCTTCTAGCGTATCCTTTCGGTGGCCGGGCCGGCGTAACGCAAGGGAGCAGGAGGAAATGCTTCCTTTCTTTTTCTAGAACGAAGGGCGACTTGACAGAGTTCGTCCGTGGTGGTGTCAGTGGATTGACCGCTTGGACGGAAGTTCGGGGTCAACCTGAGGCCCACCTCATACACATTAGAGAATTCGAGGGCCGTGAACCTTGGACCTTACGTAAGGACGGAGTTTTGGTAGACAGGTAGAATTCTTACTACATGGGTAGGTAGGTACCTAGGCATGTAAGTAGGGAGATTACTAACGGTGTGTGGGTGCCATGATGGCTGTAGAATCTCTTCAGCGGTTGACGAGCCACGCTACTGTACCCCCAAGCAGGTCGAGGGAGAGAGTGTCGCAGCGCCAGGACCACCACATCAAGGTTGGCGCATCAGTCCATGCTGATGCTGGAATGCCATGGTGATGGCGCGACGCGGATGCCGAATGCCCAGCGCCTTTTCCAACATGATACCCGCAAAATGGGGTAGCCTGTGCCGTTCACACCGCGAACAGCCACCGGTCTAACCGAAGAAGTACCTCAGCCCGGGCGCGTAGAGCTACACGGTTCAGCGCACCTTTACCGTCATGTCGGAGCCGAGATAGGTACATACCCAGGTGGTGAGGTAGAGTAAGGTAGCACCTGAACAGCAGGGCCGATAGCATCCAGCGGACAATACCTCAAGCACCATGGGTACAGAGTACCCAGTACCACGTCAGAACAGCGCTTTACGCAACGAGCGTCTGTATACTGTCCGCAGCTTGGTGTCACTGCAGGCCAAGCCCCCCGTCCTGCTCGTCACTGGGCACCTCACCTCATAGTCCCATCGCCCACGCCACGCCCTCACCTTCGGCAGCGCCCTCGCCTCCTCCCCCAATTCAAGACCGTGGCCCGTCATCCTCCACTCAATTCCCACTACTTCCTGTCCAACGTGGCCAACGTCCAGACGCTCGCTGCCCGTCTTCATTTCTTGCCAGCCCAACCGTAGCAACCCAAAGACTCTCGTCCGTCGGGCGTACACCGCGATAACGACATATCCAGAACTGTATTCTTAATCTCCAACGCGACCGACACGATACCCTGTCATGGCCGTTGGTCCCTCCTCGGACCCCGAACGAATTCTCCTGCATTGAAGCTTGCCGGGTCGCAATTTCGCCGAGTAGAGGGTGTCCCTGGCCTGCTAGATCCGTCGCGCTCCGTCACCGACACTCCTCTCTGTCGTCCTCGACGACTCTTTCAGCACTCATTCCGAGCGCATTCGTAAAACATCACATTACCGGCTTCCAAAAGACCGCAGGCACCTCGTCGAGGCCCGTGACGGCGGGTCCAGCTCGACGATTCTGTATTCTGCGACGCTTCGTCCGATCAACCGCAACTCAGCTTTCTTACTGTCGCCAGGCTCACCGACTGCCACAGGTGCTGTTTGCGGCGCTTCGCTTCAACGACCGCCAACATGTCGAGCTCTTTCGAGAAATCTGTCAAGGGGGCCACCAAGATCAAGGTGGGTTGAAGAGCCATTCCGCACATCCTCTGCCACCGGCTTGGCATTTCTACCCGGCCCTGAAGACGCTGACTCTATTGCCCAGGCCGCGCCACCCAAAACCAAGTACATCGAACATATTCTCATAGCTACCCACGCCGGTGAGGCGGGCGTTGGCGAGGTCTTTCGCGCGCTACAGTTCCGGCTGCGAGACTCGACATGGACCGTTGTCTTCAAGAGCTTGATCACCGTCCATTTAATGATCCGCGAGGGTGCACCCGATGTAACGCTGGGCTATCTTGCGAGGCACCCGAACACACTCGCTATCAGCAATTTCACAGACGGTTAGTTTGCTTCTCAGCTTGTCCAACGACGCGCGTGGACGTGAGCGCAGGTGTTGACGTCTTCCAGCTCAGACTCAGGGTCGGAACATTCGGCACTACGCCAACTACCTTAGTGCGAGATCCAAAGCCTTCCGCGAAACAAAATGCGATTGGGTTCGCACCAAGGAATCCAGACTGGAGAAGTTGACGGTGGACAAGGGCTTGCTCAGGGAGACTGAGATTCTGCAGCATCAGATCACGGCGCTTCTGAAATGCGACGTAAGCAACGGCCTGCCCATGGGCGATGCGCAACGCTGACGCATGACAGGTTCTCGAGAGCGAGGTCGAAAATGAAATCACTGTCACCGTCTTTCGGCTTCTTGTCCTCGACTTGCTGGCACTCTTCCAAGCCTTGAACCAGGGCATGATCAACATTCTGGGTAAGGCAGTCTTGATACCAGCCACAGGCAATCGCTTACACAGACAGGCAACTTCTTCGAAATGTCAAAGGTCGACGCCGAGCGCGCCATGTCCGTCTACAGGACGTTTACCAAGCAGACCGACTTTGTGGTGCAGTACCTGAGCACTGCGCGGCAATACGAGCATCAGACACGGGTTGAAGTTCCCAAGTTGAAGCACGCCCCGGTCAACCTCGGCCGCCAGCTCGAGGAGTACCTCAGCGATCCCGATTTCGAAGTAAACAGGAGGCAGTACATTGCGGAACAACAGACCAAGAGGAAGGGCGGTCTGAAGTCATCTGCTGGCGCCTTCGATCCCAAGCCGACGCCGGCCGCCAACAACCCATTCCCGAGCACAAACGGCCTGTCGCAAGCGAAGCCAGAGGGCGCGAAAGGGCCTGCCCCCGATCTCATCGATTTCTTCGAGTCCATCGAGCAAAACCAGACAGTCATGGCCCCCAACCAGCAGCAGCATCAGCAGCAGCAGCAAATGCCCATGCAAACTGGTTTCGCATCCAACAGCCCATTTCAACCGCAGCCCACAGGGTTCCAACAAAATGGGTTTGGTGCACAACAAACCGCGTTTCTGCCGCAGCAGACAGGATTTGGCGCGAACCCCTACCAGCAGCAGAGCACAAATCCTTTCGGCCAGGTCCAGCAGCAGCAGCCACAGCCGCAACAGCAACAGCAACAGCAACAGCAACAGCAACAGCAACAGCAACAACAACAGCAACAGCAACAGCAACAGCAACCGCAACCGCAAGCACCGCAGCCGCTGCAGCCAAACTTCACTGGAGCTGGATTCGGCGGCTTTGCGCCACAACCAAGCTATCAGCCTGGCTCCCTGGGCGCAATACCCCAAGATTCTGTCGCCAGCTTCCAGACTGGTAACCAAACGGGCATGCTGAGCCCCCAGGGCGGACAGCAGGTCACTAACCCATTCCGGGCGTCCATGATGATGGCTCAGCAAACCGGCGTGTCTAACAACACGGCCTTTTCTGCCAACAACAACCAGAACGGCCTCAACAGACAGTCGACAAACCCCTTTGCGAGATCCTCTCCGCAGGCGCAGCAGCCGTTTTCTCCTGCGCCAAGCACATCTCCGTTTCAAGCTCAGCAGACTCAACAGCTCCCGACGATCGCGCCGCTGCAGCCGATGATGACAGGCACCAACCCCTTTGCCAAGAACAACTTCGCCCCGCAGCAACAGAGACCAGCCACGAGTGCTGGCACCCTTGCACCTCAGCCCACTGGGACCACGAACCCTTTCCGCCAGGGTGCTTTCGTGAACCACCAGACCGGTATGGGCTGGCAGCACAATCAGCAGGCCATGGGCGGGGGTCTGGATAATATTGAGACGGTGCCTGTCTTCCCGCGACCGATTCAGCAGACCCCGTGGCAGACGTAATTTGGCATGAGCCGGTAATAATCAAAGCAGGTTTTTTGCGCTCCATTTTCTTGTCTCCAGCGAGGCGTTTCTCAGGGTTGCTTGTACAACGGGGGGGTGCGTAGAGGGCGGTTGAAAAGGGCTCAGCAGTCGATGGCCTCATTGGTACAGGTCAGGATGTCGAAAGCAAGAGTTTAAAAAAAATGTATTATCTGGTGAGCAGACTTAGAAGTAATTCTTGCATAAGGTCAGGGCATGTTTCCCCGAGCCACAGCTGCAATCCCGTCGTCTAATCGATCCTGTCCCCCCGGCACTGGTTTCGTGCTGCCGCTGACCGCAGGTCATAAAATCACCCAAACGCCATCGCTATGCACCGTTTCTAACCCAGATTGAACGAACCAACTCGCTCAAAAGACATCATCGACGTCCATTCTCTGCACTGTCTGCCCCGTAGCCGCAGCCTGTGCCGCCTCGGCCGTGGCCAGCTTCTCGGGACCCTTTTCGTCGTCGATGAAGACGGCCAAGCCGGAAAACGCCTCGAACATGGCTCGACTGAGGTACTCCCCGGCGCTGTACCCGCCCACAACAATGTCGTCCTTTTTCCTAGCCTCGTCGACCCAGTGGTTGCGGTACTCGTCCAGGGGACCCAAGGTATACCTCTCCATGTCGAGTCTGAGCCCGCCAAAGGGGTCGTAGGGCTTGTCGTCGTCCACGACGCGTTTCTTCTGGGCCTTGAGACCGCGGATGGACAACCCCGCGGGAGCTGCGGTGGCTTCGGAGAGGGAGCTGACGGCGGCGCCGAGCTTGCCCTGCCCGCGCTTCTTGAGGAGGATGCGGTTGAGCGTCTGCTTCGCCTCGCCAACGTCGCCGGACGCGAGGCCGTCGAGCATCTCCTCGCGCATGCGCTGCTCGTTTTGGCGCTCTGCCTGGTCCTCCTCCATGGCCTCGAGGCGGCGGCGCGCGGCGTCATCGCGCTCGGCCTCGAAGCGGGCGCGGCGCTCCTCCTCGGACTCCTTGGCGAGCCGGCGGTTGCGTTCGATGTCGGCGCGGTGTTGGGTCTCGTAGTCGGTGAGGGTCTTCTCGGCGGCCTTTTTCTGGGCGTCGTTGCCGGAGATGAGGTCGAAGGAGAGGTTCTCGACGAACTCGAGGTACTCGTTGTAGTCGGGGAGGGTCTCGAAGTCGTCCTCGACCTTGTTGAGGACGGCGGCGACGCGGCGGCGGATGTCGACCTCGCGCTCGACGGTGAGGTCGCCAAAGTAGGCCGACTTGAAGCCCTTTTTGCGCAGGGTTTTGTGGCAGCCGGCGTAGGGGCACTGGTTGGGGCCGTCGGAGAAGATGCGGGCGACGCAGTTAGCGCACATCGGGTGGTAGCACTCGGGGTTGATTAGGAACTCGAGGTCCCTGTTAAGGTAGCGCATGGTTTTGCAGACGGGGCAGATGTCTGTTGTCGAGGTCGGGGGCGCGGTTATGGTGGAGGACGGCGCCATCGTGGGCGGGTTGTGGAGGGGTGGTGTGCCCGGGATGGCTTGAGCGTAGGCGGTTAATTTGTGATTATGTTGAAGATCGTAGACGGTGACCTTTTTGACTATGGCGGCATCGGAGACGGTATTGGAAGATCGATGGTGTGGGTGAAGAACGGGGAGTAACGACTGGTGTTGAAGAATAAGGCTCTGGTGTGGTAGATGTTACGAAGTCGCGATTGGCGATCGACCTGCACCAACAAGGCTGACGAAGTAGATTTACCGGAATTTTCTGATTGGCCGAAGCTAGCCACCCCAGGCGCACGGTTGAGGCAGGGGTGTGTATACTGTAGCTACCCCTCCAAGAATTCCGTCAGCCTTCTGTGCTTGTCTTCGTGCTTCTATCCTGTCACCACCAGAAGCGAACATCACATCATGGCTGACGATCAGAAGGGTATGTGCTCCATGACTTGGCGTCTAAATAGATCGCGAAACCTTTTTATTCATATGGGAAACGTCACGTGTGGCAAGATGTACTGACCGAACCCCTAGAACTCTCCCCCGCCGAGGAGGCCGCCGCCCGCACAAAGGAGGCCGAGGAGCAAAATGCACTGCCGTACAAGTGGCAGCAGACCATCGCCGATGTCGACATCACTTTCAACGTTCCCGGGAACTACAAGAGCAGAGATCTCGTCATCGACCTGAAGAAGAACAAGATCACCGCCGGCGTCAAGGGCCAGGAGCCGATTCTCAGCGTACGTCCCTCACCCAACATCTCCCATACCACGCCAGGTTTCGAAACTAACAGCCGGAAAGGGCGACCTCTCGCACGCCATCCACGTCGACGACTCGACCTGGACCCTCGCCTCCGCCCCCGACGGCACCAAGCTCGTCGAGATCCACCTCGACAAGGTCAACAAGATGGAGTGGTGGGCGCACGTCGTCACCTCGGCGCCCAAGATTGACGTGTCGAAAATCACCCCCGACAGCTCCAAGCTCTCGGACCTCGACGGCGAGACGCGCGGCATGGTCGAGAAGATGATGTGGGACCAGCGCCAAAAGGAAATGGGCCTGCCCACCTCCGAGGAGCAGAAGAAGCTCGACATTTTGAAAAGGTTCCAGGCCGAGCACCCCGAGATGGACTTTAGCAACGCGAAGATTAGCTAGGCTGTTGGTCGGGCAAACATGTGGGGTTCATGGGATGGAGATGGGACATGCACAGAAAAATGCGAGATGAAAATACAATGGTCACGAGGAATGCACACGGAGTTGTGGATGAATGGTAGTCTATTCAAGTACATCTAATTGCTCACGAACCAACGACAATGTCATGGGTGAAACGAATCGCCGAAACCAAGGGAGACTGGTACGGCGTCAGAGAGCCCTTGTGTGTGTGACATTGCTCTTGGATCCGCTAGTAATGGCGAAGCAGATTGAGTGCTGCAGCCCATCAATTGTCAGATTGATAAGCGGTCCGTCAGACACTCGCGCTGCCGAAGCATGCGCTCAAGAATGAAGATTCCGTCCACATAGTGTGCAGCTGTGCGGATTAGTGGCGATAGCAAGACTTGATAAGCAAAGGTTCAGTGACGCAGCAGAGAGCTGACGAGACCCGACATAGGGTGCATCAATCCAATTTCTATCCGCTCTATCCACCTTCGCACGTCCTGGGGAACGGCGCTGGAAAGCATGTCGGATGGAACAGAGGCAGACGCCTTTACAGATTCACTGGAGCGAAACCTGTCATGTTGGTCAGCAACAGCTTTCGACTGGCAATGCAAGGAACATGAGAAAAAGGATTGAGATCAGAAATTAGAACACTATCCACATGGGTGTAACATCTCGGACAGGGATAACTGTAATAGACATGTCTAGTTCATCACATCAACAGACGAAGAGAAGAAAATGCCGTCTTACCTAGCATAGTGACATGACGAGCAGCAACGTTGGGTATGCTTTTCCTGGTCTGAGTCGGGTTAGCCAAGTCCCTGACATAAGACAGCAACGAATGAGCAGTAATGAGCCAAATCAGAAGTTAGAACACTATCCACATGGGTGTAACATCTCGGACAGGGATAACTGTATAGTAGAGGGTCTAGATCATCATTTGGAAGGGGGTGAAGCAAGAAAAAGTATCTACATACCTATCGGTCGGATCCGGCCTTCACTGCTTCGAGAGACGAGCAGCCTTGAACTTGCTGATGCGCTGGCCGCCATCGGCTTCGTCCAGCGGCCGGATCACGGAGGTGTCTTCCTGGAGGAAGCCGCCCTGCTTCTGGATGAAATTCCTGCGCTGGCGGTGGTACTCATCGGCGACATCCTGGTCAATGAACTCATCGCCAAAGGGGTCGGCTTCGACTGGTTGCGTTTCCTTCTCGACGATGGCGTCGGCGAGAGTCTTGCCATCGGGGCCAGTCGGCGCAGTCGGCCGGTCCTGGTCGAGGAAACGTGTAGGAACATCGAGAGGGCCCTTTGGGACGTTGGCGTCATCGACCACAGTAGGGGCAGCTCTTTGCTTCTTGAAGCGGGACGCCTTGCGGGTGGACTTGACGTCTGTTTCCATGGCGGGACCCTTGCGCTCGACGATGTCGCTCAAAGGCTCCACGAAAGGCACCGGCGCTGGCTGAAGTTCGGCAGCGGCCGGGACCACCGGTGCGGTCTCGGGAGCAATGTCCAAAGACTGAGCGAATCGAACACTCTTCTTGCCATCCGTTGACTCTGTCGGGGAAGGCGTCCGCAGGCTGGATGCGACAGGAGCAGGCGATGGCCTGGGGGCTTCGACGGCCTTGCCCTTGCCCTCCTCACCATGCTTGATGACGATGCGACCAAGGCCTTGAGGGTCGCCCTCGTCGTCCGACTCCTCCTCAGCAGGCTCGCCTGCCGGAGTGAAGCGGGAGGTAACGCCGAGTCGCTTCTCGAGCTCCACCATGCGTTGGTGGTAGCCGTCGTCGAGGACGCTTGACTTTGAGCGTCCGTATTGGTCTTCTTCGTCGTCGTCCTCTTCGAGGTCAGAGTACTCGTACTCCCAGTCTTCATCGTCGCCGGAACCTTCTTCCAGGGTCAACTCGGCGACGACGGCGCCGACCTCTTCCATACCATACTTGAGCATCTCTCGGCGAAGGAGAGCATCTTCCTCAGACTCATTCTCAGGAATGACTGGTGGTTGCCTGCTGAACTCCTCCTGTTCTCTGGCGGTCTTCATGATCTCTTCCACGCGCTGGGCATTCCTGGAGATGGGCTGTTCCGAGGGCGGCTTCGTATCGTCCGAGAAGGATACTGTCTTCTTGACTGTAACGACATCATCCACTTTGGCAGTCTGAGGCTTCTCGACAGGCTCGACGACGTCCTTCGTCTCTGGGCCAGTGTCGGAGACATTGTTGGACGCCTCAGCTGCAGGCTCCTCAGTGACTTCTTCGACGGCGACGGCGTCCGTGTTGGGCGATTCCTCGGGCGTACCTTTGGGAATGTCTTTGACGCCAGCCTTCTCGAGTATCTCCTTGATCTGACCACTCGAGTCGCCGGGGCGCTGCAAGCGACTAGCGAGGACGTTGCCATCTTCGTCGAGCTCCTCGATAATCTCGGTTATGGGCAAGCCATCTTCGTCCCGCACATCGGGGTTGCTCACGACGCTGACAGCAGCATGCTTCCGCTCGGCTTCTTCAAGCTGCTTCTCCAGCGTCTCGACATTCTTGGTAACATAGTCGATGCGACGTGACAGAAGGTTGACAATCTGGTCGGCAGGTTTGAGATCAACGCGTCCAAAGAGGTCGTTGATCTCCTTCTTATCGACGACTTCGCCCTCGAAATCCCTGCGGATGCGCGCGAGGTCCTTCTGGCTGGCGGGCTGGGGAACAGATTCGATTTCCTCTTTCAAGGACTCATACTCTGCGTCCCATGTTCGCCAGTGCTGAAGAGCCTTCTGGAGCTTCGTGATGTTGTCTTCGAGCTGGAGACGGTGCTTCTCGAGGTCGAGGAAGCTATCTCTGACTGATGACATGGTGAAGGAATTAGGAAAAAACTTAGTCGGGGGCAGCGAGGGAGTGAAGAAAAAAAAAAACCAAGTGGATCCTTGGGTTCGAAAGAAATGATTATTATGTAAACAGACAGGAGGTACATTACATAAGTACCCTGGAAAGTGCAAATTGGCAGGCGGGGCCCGAAGCTCCAGCATCTTCCACAGAGTACGGATACGGTATCCGTAATTATCTGCCACATGAAATCACCAGCCCGACGACACCAGACGGCCAAAAAAGGAGCTGTTTATCGCTATTTTTGTCGTATGTTATACACAGCATGTCGATCTGTGCCTCGTCCCGCCTGCACACAAACATAAGTCATCCGCATCTCGATTCGATCCCCTACGCTCTTGGCTTGACACCGACCATGTATCTGGCGCTTTTGAGCTGCAAGACAGTGAAGTTTACCAGTTCCTGACTCTGATCGAGTATGACAGACAAGTCGTATCTTCTGAGCAGAGAGACAAGAACAAGTCGCAGCTCGTTCCAGGCGAACCTATGCATCGCGTCAGCAGTTCAAACTGGACCATGGCAGTGGTTGAACACACTGTTTGCCGATACAGGTTCTCGTCCCAGCGGAGAAGGGGTACCATGCCGTCTTTTCGCTGGCCGCTCTGCCCTTGTACTCGGACAACCACCTTTCTGGCACGAAGCGGTCCGCATCTGGCCATTGCTCGTCGCTCCAATGCAGGAGGGTGGTGTTGGCCGTAATGCGAGTCTGACATGTTAGTGAGGTCTGCAGAGCACATCTGGGAAGACCTACTCCAGCTGGAAGCAATTTGCCACACAAAACGATGTCTTCGTCGGTCTGTCTGAAAAATCCTGGTTCTCCATCAATTCCTCATCTTGGCGACATATGAGGGAAGGCGTGCCATACCCGCAGCTGAAACTGGTCTCAGCCTCAGTGTCTCTTTCAACACAGCGTCAAGGAACGGCAGGTCTTTCATCCTGTCCTCCGAAACTGGTGAATCTGCTGCTGGGAACCGTTGCCGAATTTCCTCCACAAGCTTTTGGCAGGCGTCCGGGTTTTCGAGAAGAAACATCAAAGCGAATGTCATCGTCGCGGCCGAGGTCTCGCTTCCTGCTATCAAGAAGACGAACATCTCCGCGATGACCTCCTTGTAGTTCAAGACCTCCGGGTGCTGTTCATGCGTGTCAAGAAGGAGCGCGAGCAGGTCGGGCTTTCCTCGCTTCTCGTCTGAAAGCTGCTTTCTACGCGTGATGATCTCGTCAATAATTCGTTTGAGCTCCGGATCTTGGAATGCGTGCCCGAATATCCACTTCATGAAGGGCAGAACTTGGTACTTGAAAGATGGTCAGCGGAGGCCCGGCACCCGCTGAAACTCACTCACGATGCTCGACCGCTTCAAAGCCTTGGTAAACCTCTCTCGCAAGGGGTGCTCTCCGTTCTTCACCAACTCAAAGGAGCCGCCGAAAGATGTTTCGCTCATGATATCCGTTGTCAGACTCCCCAACAAATTCCAGGCGTTCACGACAGTCTCCCCGCCGCCCTCAGCGCACCGCTCGTCCAGGACATCCTCGAGGACTTGGATACACCCAAGCATCTGCGGCTCCAAGCCCTTGAGGTATTGGGTCGAGAAGCCATTTGCGAGAAGACGACGCCGGGCTCGGAATACGGGACGATCACGAATTGTGAGGATCGAGGCGACTTTTGGATCTTGACGGAATTTCTCGTATATGATGCTCTTACGCAGATCTTTCTCGACCAGGATTTCGTGGACCGCCTTTGCGTCGGAGACGAGGACCAGATCAGGGGCTACTTGAGATCAGAGAATGGCGACCGCTCGTGCTTGAAACTGGGGCATACCGATTCTGACAATGCCTCCATAGTGGCGATTGTACTGGATGCCAAGCTCAAACGACTTGCCCTTTGCGACGGTCCCCAACCACGGCAACGCAGTTAGTCTGGCTGTCCACGGGCCGGGGACTTTGCTGAGCGGACCGGCAAAGCCAATCCAGAGCACCTTGGCGAGTTTGAAGACCAGATAGGTCAAGGTTACTAAGCCCAACGTCGTCGGAAGGGCTCCTCCGAGGGCGGAGGTATCGGCGTCGTGGATACCCATGTGATGCGGCGAGTTCAGTTGACTTGGTGATGAGTAGGAATGTCAGAAAATGCGATAGAAACGGCTCACAATTATTTTAGATACGTACCGGATGTTCACTCACGTTTCGGTGCGAACGCTGCGTCCTCGTTCTTTGGCGCTGGTCCTCCAATGAGACCTTGAGAGATTCTCGCCGGGACGGTCTTTTCGAGGGTTCGTCTGAAATCGACAAGAATCATCAAGAAGTCGACACTCGTTCCGCGTTTCGTCTTGGTTGGGACGACTGTAGTTGAAATACAGGATGGGAACTGCGAGGCATGTAGGGATTACGTTCCTTTGCCCACATTTCGCCCTTCTTTGTGCGTCCACTTGGACAGCCGTCGCCTACCAAGTCCATCAGATTACGCCAACAATCTCAATCTCACATCAGCACCGTCAGCTATTACTTGAAGCCCGCGTGCTGTTCTCGGCGTTTTCGCTGTCTATGTCTGAGGTGATCAAATCAACTGCAATTGGCCTGCCTACCTTGGTTTGAGAACAAGTAAATGCCGACGTACCAATCCCTACACACCAAAAATGGAAGAGACCAGTGTCTTCCCAGTATACTGCTATTCAAGAAGCAGTCGAAGAAGAAACAACTTCAATTCACACGTCAAATAGGCAAACCATGGGGAGAGGGCATCCCATCACAACATGCCACCATCCCTGCCAAGTTGACTACCCCAAGCGACCCCAACGCTTTCGGTATGTCGTCACCACCTACCAGTTCTCAGTCTTGGATTCGAGCACGGAGCTCATGTACGACGCTGACGCTACACTTGGGTGGCTTCCGTGCCACCAAGCAAATGATCTGAGGCTAGAGGCTGGGCGAGGCATGCACCCCAGGGCTCCCGTGCGGGGAAGCTCCGTCGAGCTACACCACAGCTTCCCGACTCTACCTTCTTGCTTCTTCTACGACTAAGGTACTTTGCCATATTGCTTAATTGACGTGCTGTACCTTCCTTTCTCGCGACACCAAGCACAACAATGGCGATGGATGACTGGCTTGGTCTCCAGGATGGGAGGGGCATAGGAGGAGAGGATGTGCTTGCCCTCTCTGCCTCCCTGGTCTGGTGGATCGCCGCACTTGTCGTGCTTTCGCAGCTCTTGAGGTTGTTCTGGTTATCACCATCCAACTACAGCAGCGTCGATGAGAAAGGCAAGAAACGCACCATGTTCTTACGAGTGCCCGTACTCGTCACTATGGTGACTCTGCTTGGCCTCTGCGCCATTGCGAGAATTGCCGATGTCGGTCACCAATTTGGGCGACAGCTGTTGTCACCGTCCTATGGCGCCACTCCGACGAGCACGAGTGCAACACCACAATTCACAGTCGCCATGGATTCAGACACTGGCGCTGATCTCATCCCCAACGTCGAGGATCCCGAAGCGAAGGACCCACAGGTCGTCTGCCCCGGTTACAAGGCTTCCAACGTCAAGGAGACATCTCACGGTTTCACGGCAGACCTCGATCTTGCCGGCAAGGCCTGCAACGTCTACGGCAACGAAGTTGAAGCCTTACGGCTTGTGGTCGAGTACCAAGCGGCTGACCGACTGCATGTTGAGATTCTACCTAGGCATATCGGGAAGGAGAACTACACCTGGTTCATCCTCCCTGAAGACCTCATCCCGAGACCCTATAGTACCGGACAGTCTCGCCCTGCTGGATCGGATAATGATCTTGAGTTCAAGTGGGCGAACGAGCCCACCTTCGGCTTTAACGTGACGAGGAAGAGCACTGGCGAAGTACTCTTCACGACGGTGGGCACCAAATTGGTGTTCGAGGATCAGTTCTTCGAGTTCGCTTCTCCACTACCTAAGAACTACAACATATATGGTCTGGGAGAGGTGATTCATGGCTTTAGACTGAACAGAAACCTTACGAGTGAGTACGCGTGCCGCGATGCCTATGATTCACTGCTCACTGTGTTAGGAACCATCTATCCCGCCGACATTGGTGACCCTATAGATGGGAATATCTATGGCTCCCACCCAGTTTACCTCGATACGCGTTACTATCAAGTTGATCCTGATACGCAAGACGCTGTGTACGTGTCAGAGCCCACGGACAAATCTGCTGCGTACAGGTCGTACACACATGGCGTCTTCATGAGAAACGCCCACGGACAGGAGATCCTTCTGCGAGAGTCTAACATTACTTGGAGAGCGCTGGGTGGCACCATCGACCTGTACTTCTACGCCGGTCCGACAGCAGACTCTGTCATCAAGGCCTACCAAGAAACCGCCATCGGACTCCCCGCCATGCAGCAGTACTGGACCCTCGGCTTCCACCAATGCCGATGGGGATACAAGAGCTGGGATAATCTCCAGGAAGTCGTCGATAATTTCGCCAAGTTTGACATTCCGCTCGAGACCATCTGGGGTAAGTTCATTACCGCATGACGCACGCATACACACTCTAACCGCATGATAGCCGACATCGATTACATGAACCAGTATCGTGACTTTGAAAACGACAAGACCAGCTGGACCTACGAAGATGGGGAAAAGTTCCTCGACAAACTCCACTCCGATGGCCAGCATTTCGTGCCCATTGTTGACTCGGCCATCTACTCGCCCAATCCCGATAAAAAGGACGACAAATACCCGACCTACGGTCGCGGCCTGGAAGCGGATGCCTTTGTGCTGAACCCAGACGGCTCTCTCTACGTCGGAGCTGTATGGCCTGGGTACACTGTCTTCCCAGACTGGGTGGGAGCTGTACTCGGCAAGAGCAAGACCTTCGACTGGTGGAAGGCTGAGTTGGTTCAGTGGTTCAAGAAAGTCAAGTTTGACGGCATTTGGATCGACATGTCCGAGGTTGCTTCCTTCTGCGTCGGCAGTTGTGGAAGCAAATACCTCACGCAAAATCCAGCCCATGTTCCATTTCAACTCCCGGGCGAACCTGGCAACGAGGATTACTCCTACCCAGAAGGCTTTGAAAGGACAAACGCTACCGAGGCTGCGGCTGCGTCCTCAATGTCGGCTGCAAACGCCGCTGCGAAGTCGGCCTCGGCTGCAAAGGAGTCGGCACAGTCCTCCACTACCACATCATATCTGCGAACGACCCCTACTCCAGGCGTTCGCAACGTGAACCACCCACCGTACGTTGTTAACCACATCCATGGAGATCTTGCCGTGCACGCTGTGTCACCCAACGCAACACATCATGGTGGCGCGCAAGAATACGACTTTCACAATTTGTTTGGCCACCAAATTCTCAACGCTACATATCACGCCCTTCTTACCGTCTTCCCTGGAAAGCGTCCCTTCATCATTGGACGGTCAACGTTTGCGGGTTCTGGGAAATGGGCTGGTCACTGGGGTGGCGACAACTACTCACTGTGGGCGTACATGTTCTTCTCCATCCCTCAAGCACTCAGTTTCAGCATCTTCGGCTTTCCCATGTTTGGTGTCGACACGTGTGGCTTCGCCGGCAACGCTGACATGGAGCTCTGCGCGCGGTGGATGCAACTCAGTGCTTTCTTCCCGTTCTACAGAAACCACAACGCCATTGCAGGAATTCCACAGGAGCCGTACCGTTGGAGTGCCGTGACAGACGCGTCCAAGAAGGCTATTGCTATTCGTTATGCGTTGCTTCCGTACATCTACACGGCACTCTACCACGCGCACACTCTAGGAGACACGGTCATGAAGGCGCTGGCTTGGGAGTTTGATGACGAACCCTGGCTGGCGGATGCCGACCGGCAATTCCTTCTCGGACCGGCTGTGTTGGTCACTCCTTGTCTCATCCAGGGCGCAAATGCAGTTGATGGCGTCTTCCCTGGCGTTGGGCAAGGCACCGTCTGGTACGACTGGTACAATCAGTCGGCCATCACGGGGGTGTCCTCTGGCCAGAATGTGACCATCGACGCACCCTTGGGGCATATTCCGGTCTATATCCGTGGAGGGTACGTGTTACCTTTGCAGGAGCCAGGAAAAACCACAAAGGAAAGCCGAGCGAATCCTTGGGGTTTGCTGGTCGCCCTCAACGCAGAGGGTGGTGCCAAGGGTAGCCTGTACGTGGACGACGGCGAGAGCCTAGAGCAAGAGGCCACTCTGACGGTCGAGGTATGTTTCTTCAATGATGTTCATATTTGGGTACTGACTTTGCTGTAGTTTACTGCTCTGGACGGGGTACTCAAAGCCTCTTCATCTGGCGAGTTCAAGGACTCGAATCCTCTTGGAAACGTCACAGTCTTGGGCGTTCGCCGCGATATTTCCATCGTGACCTTGGACGATGAGGTTCTGGACAGCGATTTGTGGACTTTGAACACCGCGAGTCACGCCTTGCATGTGCATGGCCTGCAATCACGAACGTCTGAAGGAGCATGGGGCTCAGAGTGGCAGCTGACCTGGTCATGAATGCTCGAAGCGCACTGATAAAGTTTAGCTTGCACTAGTTCACGAGTTCACTCGAAACGATCAACTTTCTTCTGGTGCGATTCAAAACGTTTTAGGGATGTTGCAACTTTGCTCATGAAAAGAGCTTTTGGTGCTCACAGAACATGTCCCATCTGTACAATTTGGTTGAGCAAAGGACTTGCAAATGTTACTCTGCTGGCCAAAATAGTCGTATTTATTGAGGCTTTCGAGAGATGTACTATCATCAAAGTCACAGAATCAGTCGTACGTCTCAACTGTAAATTCATGTTCACACTCTGGTCTTCGGACGTTTACGAGAATGGGCGTGGCAAACTGAAGTCGCATTTTCAACCGGGACGATACATATTCAGAGCTAACTTTAACCAATCACCATTTTCGATGTCTGCGTGCAGAATATATATCCCAGCGGAGCATATGACAGACTTGGCAGTTCGTACCCTGCAGAGAATGTAGGCTACACTCTTCCCAGCTCGAACATCAAGAGTCAGGGGGACGCTTCTTGACGCTTAAATCATTGTTTCTAATTGCAGTCAATGTTGCAAGGCCAGCCATTGGGTTTGCAGGTTCCGCTGGTTTGACCTGGCGCAACTAGGATGACGCGTCAGCATACGGCAGTAGGGAAATTATGAGCCAAAATGTTCAACTCACTATGGCAAGTCAGTTGCTGCTGGAGCCTGGCTGTTTTGGTCGCAAGCACAGCAGTCTTTCTGCAGGACGCAATGGCCCGCGTGGTTTGGGGTCAGCGAGCGTCCTCGAGGCCTCGGGCGTCTGGTGTTTTCTCGACGTACCACCGGCACGGCTAGTTCCTCCGTCAGCGTGGATGCCGGCGACGAACATGCTGGCGAGGAAGATGGAGATGATGCGGAGAGAAACTGTTGTTTTGATGAGGCGAAGACGAAATGTTTTGTAGTGAAGATTGGATTTATTTATTGCAGAGATGGACTTGGTGATGAGAAGCGTGGTTTCTCGTTTGTTTAGTTGGAGGTGCCATCTTCTGTTATACACCGTCTCGATCCACTGGGAAGTCATGAATTGTACAATCATCTCCAAGCTTCATTGAACTGTCTCTCAAAAACTGACAACAATTGGGTTGCCGAAACTTGGGCCAGGTCGAAAAGGTTTGCACCAGTGATGTGTTCCTCTTTTCCTTCTTTACCTTTTCGGTCCAGCTCTGGGCATCTCCGGGCTTTCTCAAGTAAAGTTGTGTCTTCTTATCTTCCTTTTTACACCCTCGTGGTAGTTGCTTGGATGTATACACAGAGTGGAAGCTATGTACGAAGGTTGATAACAAGGTTATGTGCGAGGATTCTGGAATACTTCTTCCCCATGGGGGTTCAACCTAGCCTAGTGCGGGACGCAGCAGAAGACTCAAGGCAGGAACTGCCTGCTTGTATCGCCTGAACTAAAGACGAAGTTATCCCTGTCTGAAAAGGCCCGCGGCGGTCAAGGTTGAGTTCATTCCTGCCTTCGAAGCTACCACGACTTGCATTAAATCAACGTGAATGGCAACTTCATGGGCAACGTGCAGCAGTTGTTCCGCGAAGACCGTTGGCAAAGTGAGAGAGTAACAGTAGGAAAGACTGATGGTATGTGCTGTTCGTTTCCCCACAGACTTCACCGCTCCTAGGCCACGCGGCCAGACTGTAAAAAGAGGCTTGCGTCAGCTTGTTACTCAAAGCTCTTTCCGAAAGCTCGAGTCGCTTGGCGGCTAGAGAGGATGAAGGGCTTGCGTCGTGTTGGTTCTTAGAGCCCGGGTAGCTTTACTGTTGTCGAAGACAAGGCGCAGAAGACGCGACCTTTCGCCCTTGACGGTAAGATT
Organism: Colletotrichum spinosum; assembly: GCA_004366825.1. Classification (NCBI taxonomy): domain Eukaryota; kingdom Fungi; phylum Ascomycota; class Sordariomycetes; order Glomerellales; family Glomerellaceae; genus Colletotrichum; species Colletotrichum spinosum. The sequence continues at coordinate 377,149 of QAPG01010712.1, forward strand.
CCGAATGCTACAGTAAAACTTTCCCCGGACCCCAGGGGTAACTCTGGTTTTCTTTCTTTGCGCCAGGCCTAGCCCGCATCAACGTTACACCGCTAATAGGTTCTATAACATACAACGAGAAGTACGCGGGACATTGTTCGAGTAGCAGATAGCACAGTCGTGAACGGGTTAGTCAACTGTTCTTCGTGCTTGGGTGGGCTGAAGGTAGCAACGCTCCTGAATTAACCGGTCTACGAATTGCTCCTCTAAACGATAAAACCGCAGCCTAAAATTTGGGCTCAGAATCAAAGAACCTCCCCATCTACGTGTCGACAGAATACTCAGCAGATAGAGTTGACGGACGATAGTCATGAGCTTGTTGACCAGGAAATTGAAGGCCCTTTTCTCGCCACCAGCGACGTACCCATGCAGTGAGAATGATTCAGACGGACGCATGACTACGACTAGTAGGAGAGACAATTCGGTTTTATAGGTGAATTCAATCTGTAAAGGCGCAGCATACTGATGAGCACTTACCTAATTGAAGCACCACCTAGAACATAGATTACTGTACGTCCTACAATAGTCTTTTTTGCAACTCTATAAACTTGATACTCTCTCCAACTTCAGAAGAAATCATACTAGGTTGAAGGTGCAGATAACTATTTTTGCATTCGTCAAAACCCGCCAAGTTCATCTATATATAAGATCAGATTTACAAACATACAGCTTACTAGGTTTGGTTAACTTAAAACGTCTATGTCTTCAGACTCTTTATTAGCAACTCGCTAGGAAAGAGTTTGTTCTCAGATGAGATAGAACTATAAAAAGTAAGTGGGCAGTTTCAATAATTCTCTTCCTGTCTGTATATCGATAGAGATTACTAATATACAGATTATGTAGCTTTTGACCTCAACTGAGGGTGTCAGCTGTTTCACATAGGGTCTGGAACTGAATAAATTGGGGGGTTGAGAGCCTGTCAGACAGTTACAGCATAGTCATTAGTTGCTATGATTAGTAAATAAGTGGTTAAACTTGAGATAGTAAGGGTTACGAAAAGAAATTGACAGCGCCTAGAAAATGTTGAGATACTTTGTTTCATTTGTGGACTGCCTGTTCTTGTCCGTTACTCCCACATTTCTGCGTATTCTTCATAAGAAATGCGCTCTAGAAATGGTCTCAAAATATCTATGGAGATCCTACTCTATAGTATATGTACCTTACGTGGAATTTTGCCGTGCAATTTTGCGAGAATACAGCTTGAAAGCTCAGCTAGAGGAAAGGTCATAACTGCTATATTGATCTTCTGGTCAGAGGTCTACTACACTAGTAGTTCAACCGGGCTTTTTGTTATGTATACTCTCAATGACTACCAGTATAATATTGCCATCTTGGGCTCTCAGGTCTTGAAGCCATGGAGCGCTGTGTTTCAGAAACCCTAGTCACTTAACAATTGGGGCTCCAGGTTTGGTGATACCCTCCTTACCTAGGTGAGACCATATAGTGGACAAAAACATCCTATCTAAAAGGAAAGTGAAAAATAACATGGTTTCCATTAGCAAAGGTTTGTCGAAAGGTTTTGGCACAGTATACCTATGCCATAGATCGGTATATAATTATTGGAATTTGGTCTACTGACACATAAAAAACACTTGCTTGCTAAGCTCGATCCGCACTCATCGCTGCGCATCATCAGCACTTCCATCTCTCTTCCCGAACCTAGCTCCAAACCCGCCAAGATCTCTCCTAAAGAACTTGCCAAAGTTCTTGAGATTCTCATTCATGGTAGCAGGACCACCGGCGCCCTGACCCAAATCCCTCGTCGCGCTCAGAAGCTTCTCTCCGAGAGACGTGGCATCAAACTTGGTCTGCAGCCCGGGTATCGCGCCACTGGCAGTCGTCAACGCGGCGCTGGCATTGCCGATGGACCCGAGACCGGAACTGCCCAGACCGGTTGTGGCCATGAGCGGCGTCAAGAGCGGCGACTGGTGCACGAGCTTATCGCTCGCGGCGCCGTCGCGGTGGAGTGCAAAGATCTCGACGAGATGGCCCTGGTCTGACTTTCGCACTCCCTTGAGCTCAAGAATCTTCCTGAAGTTGGTATCGGAACGGTCGCCGATATGGATAAGATAAGCCTGTACCAGGCCTTCGGGTGGCGATGGCCGGACTTGGAGCGTCTTGAGTAGGGGATCCATGCGGTTAACCGTTTGGTTGACACGCTTGACGTAGCCGGCTGGAGCACTGTGGGGTGTCGAGGTCTTATTGTGGAAAGAAAGGAGGGCTTCGAAGGCCTTTGTAAAGACGTACTTGTCGAGCAGCATCTATTGTTGGTTAGTGGGTGCATATAGACGCTGAATATGGATATCGTACCTGTTCAGCGCCAACCTCGGAGACGGGCTTGCACTGTACGATATTGCTGATATACGCGGAAACAAGGTGTTCGACGAGGTTGTCGCAGAATGCTCTGGCATACTGTTGCTTTACGACCAGTCCCAAGATCTCCTCCGCCTTGCCGTTTACGGAAGATAGCAGCTCGCCGACATAGGAACTCTGGTCGCTCACACTTTCCATGGTGCTCCAGTTGGTATTCCTCATTTCGCGCCATGCACCTTCGCAGGCGATCTCGACGTTCCGGACCAAGGTCAACACGGCGGCACTGGCAACACCGAGGAAGGCATCGGCTTGAGATGAAAGATCGACCTTGGCTACGAGTTCATTATCGATGCGCTTTTTGATGTTCTCTTCCAACTGGGTGGTGTTGATGGACCAGAAGTCGGCCGTGTTGAGCACGAGGATGACGTCTTGGATGGAAGGTCCCTGGGGTCCGGCTCTTTGCAGGATGTGTAGAAGCACCTGCTGGGCGTACTCATCCAGGTACTTGGCTAGAGTCTTGGAGAGGTCCAGCAGCCTATCGCTGGTGGAAAGTTTGGCGCATTGCGACAATGTGAGTTTATAGAAGTGGAAGAGCTCGATGGCGGAAGAAATAACAGCCTGTGACGAGAATTCTTCGTCTTCGGGTAAAAGCGGTTGGGTACGGTATTTGGGAATCATTGAAGCGAGCTGCTTGTCTTGCGACTCGACCCATAGGCTCAAGTAGGGCTCGAAGGCGGCAGAAATGGAGCCATGGAAGTTGGATGCCCTGTCGTCTGAAGAGCTCAGAGTGTCAATGCTGGCTCTGGGTTCGTTCTGGAAGCGCTTCTCCAGGCCGTGTTCAAAGTCCAAGGTTTCTTGAAGACAGCTCAACAGCAGGTTGACGTCAATCTTTTGGCCGTCAGTCCTCCGCATGCTCCTTTCCAGAATCCCTTTGAAGTCGTCCCTCGTCCCATCGCAAAAGGCCATTGCCAGTAACTCGTTCGCCCTCCAGTGAGCGGGGAAAATGACTGCATGCTCGTCTTCGTGAGTCTTTAGCATACGCTTGAACCAGGCGTATCGGCGACCAATGTTGTCGAGATTACCGGCTTCGTCGTTGCCTCTGAATACCTGGCGGTACTCTCGCAGTTCCGTATTGACGTACCAGTTCATCAGGCGGGTGCGGGCCATATCGCCGAGAGCATCCATGACCAGGCAAGCCTCGACGAGCGTACTCCTGCGTTGGGCTACTTCACCCTTGGCGAAGGCGATCTCGAAGTCCTCGCAGACCTGCTCCAGGAGTTCCCTCTGCAGCTCCGAGACGCCTCTGCTGAGGGTGGCGATTTGCTCAATGCTTCGGTAGCTGTTGAAATGTTTCATGAGCTGCAAGACAGCCTGTAGAAGACTTGCGCAGTCCCGGTACTGCCTCGTCTTGGCCAGCCCTCTTAATTGCTCGTATGCAGTCGTCAACATCTGCAGGCGCTTCAGGGCGGTCATGCTCAGCGTCAGGTTGCGCTTGGTGCCATCGAGTCGCTTGATGTCGGCCGTCATGGAGGTAATGTTTTGTTCGGTCTGAATGGCGCGCGACCGCACCGTCTCGATCTTGCGGAACAGCTGGGCTAGTTCGGCCTGGGCGGATTGCATGCGCTCCAAGCTGGAGTCGGGCCCGTAGGCTTGGGCGACTTCGAGCTCGGAGATGTCGACGGCGAGGTCATTTTTGTGGTTCTGGAGGGTATCGGATACACGGCTTATGGATGTGACGGTCGAGGGGTGGGAGAAGAGTTGGTTCAGATGGTCGATGGGGTCGTACTTGGCTGGGCTTTGTCAGACGGAGCTGCAGTGATGGATAGGCGAAATCAATTACCGGCGTCAAGGGAGGTCTTTTCTTGTATTAACAATCCGTTCATGTTGAAGGGCGGAAATCGGTCTTCGTGTGCGCCAGCACACTGCAGTCTAGGGGTTTGATCGAGTGGAATGATGCAGCTGTCCGAAAGTCTGGAGCTGATTGCTGAGCTGAGCTGTGCTGTGCTGTGCTGAGCTGCGCTGGAAACGAATGTCGTCACGTGTCAAGATGCCAGCCAGTCCAGGGGATGCAGGGGTGCTGTGAGACCTGCAGCGGGATTCCCACACCCAATCGGCGCCTGTCCCGGAATCTAATCAGCTTCTGGAAACAAGCTCGCTTCGGCTCATCTTGTTTTTCTGGATCGTCCCACATCCAAAAGTCTGGGGAAATTGGACGCTCGCTGCCTTCCCGAAAGTAGATTCTTCCGAAATTGGGCCACTTGTCTGTGACCTTTGCTTTGAAGTGCTGTACGAAGACTCTAATACTGCGTAACTTGCACGGGTGTCGGTTTCGGTGAGCCATGTGCTCCACTCTACTGCAGTTCTGAGGCTTCTGATGGGAGAACATGAGCGAATGCCAAGTAACCAAGAGACAATCTGCAGCAGAGAGGAGACAACAAGGCTTTGAAGCTCGAAGCACCAGAGAATATGGAGGGTCGCAACTGGGCCATGAAACTCGAGGTCTCTGGGAATCTCTGCTAACACAACTTTCGGTCTCTTGAGCTCAAGCCAGGTGACCCTGCCCACGCCAGGTCGTCGCTCTTTCTTGCTCTGACTTGTCACCTACCCTGCTCTGCCCTGCTGCAGTTTGGCAGCTTCATGACACCCAATACTCGTTCTTTCCAATTCGTGGCGTGTCTGACCACATCCAGCGACACAACAGTTTATGGCCATGACCATCGGCTCTCATCAGAACACCATTTCAAGTGACACTCTGGCAAGAAGTTTTTACATGTATTGTTACTTGTGGTTCGAACCATCCCAACCGAGATCGCATCCTGTGCCAGCCCTTGCTCCACGGAGTGGCCAGGTGCTTAGGTCGGCCACCCCTTTGGAGCAGGCCGATCTAGGTTTTCGTCAATTCGGCCCAAGGTTCGCGGCACAGCAGGCTGAGGTGTGTCGATACGCCAATCATTCAACCTCGCTAGGCTCACCATTCTGCCACAGCCAACCACGATTATCGGCGTAAAATGGCCCAAACAGATGTTATGCACACGACACTCTAACACTGCCGACTCTCAACACGCTCTCCGTCCATTACAACCGATGACGAGCTGCTAGACTAAACCACTGTTTCGACTCGCCAGCTGTCAGGTCTCCTGATGGTGTCGCATTTCCGCATCAATCCTCCACCCAGGCTTTGCCTCAGTCACGGGGTCTCTGCTTAACAACTCAAGCTCCAGCACCCATTCCGAGCTCATCACAACACGGACCCAGCTACCACGATCCCCCATGCCAGGCCTCGACATTCGTCGAGACCCCAGGAAAAGAGATCCACAGCCTGCCTTGTGACCCGTGATCTTCCCGATCCGACCCTCCATCCGCTCCTGGCGAGCCCAGCATGACACCCAGGCAGCAACCTTGTGGCCAACAACACCCTTTGCATGCAACCCGCATCAGGCCTCGGAGCACACGACCGTATCACATCTCCAAAGGCCCCGCCAGCAGACCAACTTCTGATTTCCACGTCCAACTTTCTTCCGCCTCACTCCGGCCCTCCGACCCTCCGACACCCCCGACCCCTGTTTCTCCATCTCATCTGTCCGAGGTAAGCGAAACGTCACAATAAGCATTTGCCATCCCGAGGAATTCTTCAGCAAACAGACCCTCCGCCCCCGGCTCAGGACGAACCCCATGCTACCAGGCCTAGATAACCGAGTCATGCATCGCTTCCCTCATTACCAATCCCCAAGCTCCCTCGGCAGACCCACGCCGATCTCACGTCGGCCGCCATCCGACCTTTCTGCCTTCACTTTTCCGAGCTAGGACGGCGCTTAGAGTTCCTCCGTTTCATCACCACGGACACTTCCATTATTTTCTTCGAGGAAGAGAAGCCGCCGCAAGCTGCCCGCAACGACGCCGCCGTACACGGCCCGTCGCCACATGGAAGCTTGGAAACCAGACCGTCTTCCGCGCCATCTCTAGCGTCCTTCCTCTAATTCCCGCCTTAACGGCCTCGAGCCGCAGAAGCATCTGTGGAAACAACTAGCCACGGTCTAAGGACGGCAGGTTTCTATGCCTGGTCTCGCCCTTTCCCCATGACGCCAACCACACCTCTTGACCCTTGTCGACTGGTCTAGGCAGAAGCATAACGGACGACGGTGGGAAAAGCTGAATCTTTCCGAGCCCACACCGACCGCTTCTAAGCGCCCGCTCTCGCGTCAAGTAAACGGGACACCACCAAGTCTCAACAACACCAACGACACACACACACACACTTCAGCACACCGTGACCAGACCTCACTCCATCTCACCTCATCTCACCTAATACTTATCCCTCTTCACCGACCACCCTTCACCGCGACCACCCGTGACGAGCGCTCCACGTGCGTCGCACACCCATTTGTCCAGGAACACCATCGAATCTCCGCAGCATACCACCCTTCCGGCCATTACACATCCCAAGGTAGGCCACCCACACACCCCCTTCATTCTCACCACCACCAAATCGGCCATATGTAATCACACCACCCATGTAACCACCCTCCTCAAAAAGCGAAATCCAAAGCCCGGGCAAGATCGACGACATGCCTACCCCCAGTCCCCAACCCCCTCCGTCCGAACACGTTCCCCGTAATCCATACCTCATCACAATTCCCAAGAGTAAATTCCCTTTCCGTAAGCGCGCCTATCCGTCACCAACTCCAAGCATCCAAATCCTAAAACGGACAATACACGTCCCTCAAAACACACCAAACCACGCGGTTCCTTATCTTACTCTACCCGAAATCAGGGAAGTGCGTGAATCACGTCGTCATAAAGTCCCAACGGAGTAAGTGAGTGATTCAATCACACAAGCCGCATCGCATGGGCGCCGCCAGAAAAATCACAACACCATGCCGATGCAAGAGTAACAATGATGAGATGTCTCCCTGCCGAATCTGTCCTCGTACATGGCCTTCGACAACACCCCATTGGCCACCATTCCGTTAGCCCGCCCGAGTGAAAATTGGATCATCGACAACCGTCACCGTTTTTGAACGGTCGAGCCCATCACCGAGGTATTCACACCACCCAACGGGGAGATCGTCATCTTGTCGCGCTCGATTCGACAACACCCGCATCGGAAGCGAACCGCCCCCCGTGAGCTCGGAGCAAGCTCCGGCGTCCACTCCCGACGCGATGACGCTTCCTCGGGCCATTTCGCTTGGGACCCCCCCGGCGGCGATCTGCTGCTTCACACATGTGTCCCTCTCCCAGTCGTCCCGCACCCACACGCCGGTGCCCACAGTTCGTCCACCACACGCACAAAAAATCTCACGATGAGGGGCAGAAATTCTGAACCAAGGGCATGTGTGTCCCGACTAAGGCCCGGGATCAATTCCATCTCGGTGCGAAACAGCTGCTCGCCCAGCACAAAGAGAACGCTACTTGCTAAATACAGGAATCGTGACCCGCGCGGCCAATCCGGCCCCTACATGTGGGTGTTTGTTTCTACCCCTCCTTCCATTCTATAAATGAGTCATGATCAAACTTGTAAAATATGAGAATTGAAGATGCCAATGATGCCATGCAAAAGTCAGCCTACACCGCCCCTTATTCATCTTACGTGTATGCGGTATATCATCACCGTCCAGTTTTTCGTGCCGTCCGCCCAGGGATAATGCCAAACTCATGTCATCAGAATGCCAATCAAATCGTGATGCCTCATAGATAACGGAAAGGAAAAAAAGGATAAATGCAAGTTGCCGTAAACGCCAGGTCGCCTCGTCCATGCTGCTTCTCAACGCCTGGCGAATGCATATGGTGGCGACTGTCGAGCTCCGGCCCGACCGGCCGTGGTCTGTCTGCAGACCCGTTGCTGAAATGCCAATGTCTTGTCATGGGCGCATCCGTTGTCGATCGCTCAGAGAATATACCCATCAGGAGCTGTGCAGCGCCCTGAAACCCGTCGCAATGAGGCTTCGGGAACTGTCCTTGGCATCCAATGGCCCGCTCCAGTAAAAGAGCCCCTATCTCCCGTGTCAGCCGTGTACAGTACTTGTCGGGCTGTGATTTGACACCTACGCCCAAGCCCTTTTGTTTGCAAAAAGCTGCCTTCATCTTGACCGTGTCCGGGTTGTCGTACGTTACGAAGCCGCCATCGGCTCCGAGACACTGGGCCGCAATGTGCTTCTTGTCGACCGTCTCCTTGGTTCCGCGCCGAGGAAGCTGGTTGTAGTCGAATGTTCCGTCCTCACCACCCACTCCCTTGAACTTCTGCCCAGGGCCGGCAGCTTGAAGAAAGCTGCGCCCATAGAGTGGAATGCCCAGCAGAATCTTCTGCGAGGGAAAACCTTGAGAGGCGAGGTACTGCACTGCCGATGCACCCGAGCTCTCTTCCTTGCTCAGCGCATAAAGTTGGGCGTGGTGCCCGGTCCGGTGCGTCCAGGACCCTGCGAAATCGTATGCCATCAGGTTGATAAAGTCGAGGTAGTCGGCCGTCCGTTGCAAGTCGATATATTGAAGAACCATCCTGCTGGCAGGCAAAGCGGCAGTCAGGAGATAGTGAGTCTCCGTCATGTGGAGACGGATGGCCGCGAGTAACTCGAGGAAGTGTTGGCCTTGTGCACCATCGCAAGGATACTCCCAGACGACTGGTATAGAAATGTCAGCCACTCTCGTCCGACGGGGCTAACATGAACAGGCTCACTGTCGATGCCGTCCAGGCCTGATGCGTCCACCAACCCTCTTGCGGACCGGGCAAAGTTGTCTCTGTATAAAGTGTTCGCAGCCACCGAGGGAAAGATGGCGCTTGAGGCACCGCCCCCGATGGATAAGATGACCTGCAGGTGCGGGTGTTTCTGCTTAAGATGCATGAGAGACCCCAACCCTCCTTGGACGCCATCTACGGGTGCCCGCGCGTCTGCCCACTCGTCGCTCAACTATGAGGGCCTTGAATTAGCTGAGCCAGCTTGGATGGAGACCTCAGGTTGGCAACTCACAAAGACGCCACCATCCGGTGAAACATGAGCAAAAGCATAGTACACATGGTTGATACAGCCGTAGTTCATCGAGCCAGGGGTGTCACCCTGGTATATCCGTTCGTTGGGGAAGTAGACTGCATTGGTGTACATGACATTGGAGATGCTGGTCGTCCTGCGCGACTTGCGCGACGACGATGAGGAGCTCATCCTGAACGTCGTTGCCATTTCAGGGAGGAGCGGACGGCGTGTGAGATCAGTAGATGGGTGAGAGGCAGATCACCGATTCAGCGAGAGCAGGTAATGGCGGTGGTGGTAAGGACAGTATAAGAAGGGAAAGACTTGGACCCAAAGCTGCATGTTGTAGCAATGAGCTGGTCGTCAGGCAGCAAGCGTGAACCTCTGTGGCCCCCCAAACAGCATGGAGAATGTCCTATATAAGCACATGGCGGGAAACGCAAGACGATGCGACGGTGAGCGAACGCGGGCAGGGTAGTATACACTTAAGGTCTTGCCCGAGGCGGTGGAGACGAAGGGGTATCAAAATTACAAGAGGATCCAGGATACCACGCATAGTTGCCATGATGCATGACATAATTGGATTGGGGGTGAGATAGGGTCATGGGGGGGTGCGACGCCAGAGAGATGCGGTTGCGCTTGTGCTTGTGCTTGCAGGGGTTCAGGAGGGCTTACATCGGGTAGTGACTGCAAGTGGTATCGAGACTCTGCCGGATCAAACTTGAGGAGATCTGAAGGAGGGTGAAGAGGTGTGGGAGAAGAGCCAGACGACTTCCATTCTGCTCGGTGCTTGGCTGTCGACGTCCGCGAGTCGCAGAGTCTATCAGATACAGGTATACGAACTGCCAACCTGCCAAACAGACGAAGCAAGGGCCAGAGAAGAACGTATTAATTACGACCCGTATTGCGAGAAAATGCGGTCGGATTTGTTCGCCTTGCTGGAACCGTCGCTTCGACTGGCTGCTAAGTCTGACTCTCGTCCGTGTTGAACTACATAGTAGTCTCGCGCGAGTCTGTTCCTCTCAGTCCCGCTGGTCTGAGCCCGTCCGCCGGCCACGACCGTCGACCCTTGGCGGCAGTTGACGATCAGGGTTGCTGGGAACAGGAGTCATCCCTGCGCGGCGCACCGCTTCTTTTGCTCCTCCTCTTTCGTTCGTCCGCATCCCTTCTGCAGCTTTCACCTGATTTCTCCACGTACGCTTGCCTGTTCGTGCATGCAGGTCTTAGCTATGAGGTATGTATGGAACTTGCGTCTTTGCAGGTTCGCTGCTTAACGTGTCGATGTCTGTGAGTTCTGATAGTGTCGAAAGGGGACAGGTTGAATACGGTCGTCGTGTCCTGCCTCGCTCGTCCTAATGCAAATACAGGTAGGAATTAGGTTTCGCAGAACAATTTGCCCGGGCCAAAATGCTTCTCTTACATCCATAGTTGTAGTGGACATCTCCAGTGCTTGCTCGGCGGCTAGAAGACGGCCAGAGTATTTCCGCTGACAAAAGGAATGCTTATGCCCGGGTCTGTCTAGAACAGTCTTCAATCGCCAGACATATCAGAGTTTGAACTGCCCAAAGTTGCATGATCACAAAGTCGGACCGGAAAGCCGGGGTTCTCACAGAAGGGATTGTATGGCGTTGTATTTCCGACCCGCGACGATCTCAGCTTCGGAATGGCAAACAAGCCGGGGCTGTTATCAGGACATGTGTTACCTCGCAAGGCTCGGCCAGGATTGGAGTCAGCCACAAGTCAACTTAGGGATATGACGACCATCCTGAGAACGTCCGTCCATGGTACCTCTCGGTCTCGGTACAGGTAGGTCTCTCCCGAAGTGCCTAGGATAGCCAGGGACTGTTTCCGTGCATTGGCACGATTTGTGGCTTCGGCAACTTTGGCCGGCCGGTCGGTCGATTGAGCGACACTGTTGGTGGGCATTGATCTTCGTCGAAGGAAAAGAAAGCCTATGCGAAGAATCGACGAGGTTTGTAGACTTAGACGAGACGACACAGGCAAACGAGAGGCAGGAATTCTGCACTGGCACACCTATTGCGGAACTCTAAAGCAACCTTCTTCCCTGCGCAGTCTTCCCTGCGCAGTCTTCCCTGCGCAGTCTTCCCTGCGCAGTCTTCCCTGCGCAGTTGCTGCGCCGTGCTGCGCTGTAGTATACGTTGGAAGTCTTTGCAGGCGATGCGACCACGTCTGTAGAGGCTGTTTGATTTGTCGTCACCTGCAATCCCAACCTCGCGGGACAAGCCATGTCTACTTAGCTGGATAGGACCATTACGGACAGTGCTCATCACACTGACGTCCAAGTGTGGATCGATAGGCGAGTTCTGGTGATATGCGCTGAGACCCTCTGTCGGCACAGTGGTAACCAACGCTCCGAGATGGATTGGGTAGATCCTGGCTCATCCACTGGGAAACCAGGGCTGCACCAGTGAATGAGACACACCCACGGCCACGCAGGGAGATGCCGCTCCTTCAGGCGGTGAAGTCCAGCAAGTACAAGCAGGGCTGAGCGAAAAGTTGCAGCGAGTCCAACCATGCGTGGAAAGGCAATGGTTGGAGGACAGCCGTCGCGGTGGTGGTTCAACCAGTGGCGTGGCCTTGCGACTCAATGGCAGGGAATCGGCTTGTGACCACCAGTATAGCGGCAGCTTGGCTGCGTTGAATCCACAAAAGAGAATGGAAACAGCCGACGGCAACGGTGTATGCATAGAGTGGAGGAGACGGCGACTGCATGCCACGCTGGCAACACACGGTAGCTCACAAGGATGCCCTGAGGCCTGGGAAATCCGACAACCTGGGAGCATGAAGTCATTGAACGGCGGTAGTCGAGTTGGGTATCGATGGATAACTGGGGTTTGAGGTGGCGTGAGGACGACGCCGCATTGCAGCGTTGTTTGCTCATTGTTGTGGGAGAAGGCAGCCAGCTCGTGACTTGCGGTGGGTGGGCTGTCACGGACAGCGAGAAGGGCAAGAATACCACAGACGTATCTGCAATTCCCCCAGCCGTGTTTCTCTGCTTCGCCATCCTGGTCGCACCGACCCACGAGACAGAGAGACGATCCATGGCTGCGCATGCCTAGTAGGGCAGTTTGATCAACAATGTTGACCAAACATGTCAAGCGGCGATGAGCGATGTGGCTCTTTTGTCCGGTCATGGACGTGCAACCGATCCAGCGTGGGCGCGCAGCACCCTACCCTGGCAATTCTGTAGTTCAGCACTTCGCATGTCCGTACGAAAGAGAGAATATGCAGGTGTGGTCCATATGTAAGTAAGTCGCAGTAGCAGGAATGCAATCATTGGGCGCAGAACAGGATGGGTCAGAAAATCCCAGCAAGCTCTAGTCAGGGTTCGACGCGCATGACATACTGGTAACATGGTCTTGACTCCTCGCGTGCCCGCATCGAAGGTTGGCGAGGGGTTCGCGATGTTTCAATATAGCCATGGCGTTGTCCGGCTTCGACTTGACGGCCACCATTGACTGTTGATTCGACCAAAGGAAGAGGCAGAAGCGCAGGAGAAACGCGCTGGATCAGCCACGAAGCCATCTTAACCAGACACGGCGTATTATCGGTTCATGCTCAGGTTCCTAGAGGCCATAGTAGACTCGTCAGATTTTTGCCTCGAAGCAAACAAAATCAAGACGTGCCGGCCGAGAGGAGCGGGGTCGTTTCCTACATTCCTCTGAATGAATGTGGCATAATGAGGGTACCGATACTTTAGCCGGGATTGTTGAATCGAAGAAGAATCGGCGTGGGACACGGTACGTACGGAGAGGCACCTTAGACGGAGACATGGATTCCCTCCCCCTCGCCTGGGTCCTGGGTGAAGACGAGGTCTGAGGCGAGAGCTGCGCTGCGAGCTGCAGTATCGTGCACCACATGAGTGGGTTGACGAGAATGCCGTCAATGGAGATGGGGACAGAGGAGGAGTAAAGTGGGCGAAGGCGAAGACGGCCCCAGAATGCAACAGAAGGGAAAAAGAAAAGAAGAAGAACAGAAGGTGCATGTCATTCTGCATCCTTGGCACACCTACTGAGGAAGTGGAATCCTGGCTTGGAGAGCACGATGCAAAAGAACGTGGGCCTTCCTGCCCGAAACACCATGGGTGCAGCATCCCTGTAGCGGTAGGTAGTTACCCTGAGGAGGTGCTTGCCTTCCGAGTACTAATTAACCTGAGCAAGCCCGGCTGCTAATTCTTTCCCTTTTATAAGCAATTCTTTTGGCGACAGGTAAGAGCCAACAAATTGCTTATAAGAAGGGAAAGAGAGGGAAAGACGTTAGGTAAGTGGGTGGTGTATACGGATACATCCAAGCATGGGAAGGAGCCAAGAATCAAGGGAAGGACCGGAAGGGAAATGGAAGGAAGCTGAAGGTTTGCGTTGGGAAGCCACCCTCGGCCCTGTGCATCTGCCACTAACAAATGATGCATTTACTACTTGTATTCCCGTCCTCCTGCCGTGCCGTCTTGCCCTTTTCGCTCTTTCCATCTGTTACAGGTAGTTTATCTTGCCTACAAGACGATGCGACAAAGCTGTATATTTACTGGTCGAGGTAAACATGAAGGTAAAGCTGTAGCACGACATTAAGGCTATTTCAGTCAAGTTGTCTCCCTCCTTTTAGTCTGCCTTCCCAGCGACGGCCCGACCGAGGAACGGGAGGGGTCTTTCAGGGACTATCCGCCGTGAACCCCTCCGACCCAACGTGGGATGGGCTGCTCCCTTGGCGAGGATTGGCCCTGTACAAGTTGTCTCTGCCTCGGTCTTCTTCTGAAGCTGGTGGTTGGCTACCTTGACCAGGTACCCTGGTCAGCTAGCTGGTGCCTCTGGTAAGGTGTCACTGAGAGAGCGCATTTTACTGTTACAGCAACTTGCCTCTTTTCTCATTCTCGGAACGCCATCTGTCGACGCCGACCAACGGCATGACCTAGGTTCGTATTAGGCTTATCTCAGCCATGCTTTGAGAAGATCTGGCACGAAAAATAGATGGTGTTCAAGGGGGATTGTGGCTTCTTTGTAGACGCCTCCCTAGCTCTGCGGTTCAAGTGGTTCTCAGTTCGGCATCAAGCAGCAAGCATGTGTCGATTGCAGATCGACGTTCGTTTCCCATTCCTTCATCACTAGTTGTGTTGCGATAGCCCAAATCAGCACCACCGGCCACTACAGCTGCTTGTGTATGGACTACTCTCACTTTCACGTCAGCACATGGCATACAAACTACTATACAGCCATTTCGATCCGAGTTCGTGTCAACTGCCGCTTGACCTCTGAGAGCGGAGCCAAACCCCGGTCTCTGCTGCGGTAGCCTGCCAATTTCCATCCTCGCCTGAACTTCTCGCCATGAAGCGTCCAATTGCAGGCACTCAGGCGCTTGTTTATACGTACACGTTGGAACATTGGCTGATGTTACCGAGTCTCCCCATGTATTTCGATGGAGCCTGTTCTCGCAGACCATAACCAACAGCACCGCCGAGATGTTGGTCATCCTCAGGATACTGTCTTCTTTTCCCTTGCTCGAGATTTCCCCTCTTCTCCAGTCAGCTGTCGGCGCCTTCTACAACTCTCTAGCCCAGGCCCATCGCGACGCTGGTGCAGAGTTGCTGCTGCTTCCCGACTATTCTACAGTAGGGAGCATTTTCCTAAGCTTCTGATCTGGCAAAGACTGAATACCCCATCACACTATTAGGAGTTGGAGTGGGTTCTGTCGTACGTGATGCGTAGTAACTAATCCAATGTAGAACTGGGATCCCCCGGCTTACTCTCTGTCACCGTTCGTCAACACCGACTGTGAAGTTCACACGGAAAACGGCAACACCTGGTAACTATGTCCACCGCCGAAACCCAGCCTATCCAGCAGCCCGCTGCTGTCATCGAGGCCGCTGACGGTCCTGTTGACCCGAGCGAATTCGATCTCGTCGAGTGGGACGCATCCTCGGTTGAATCTGCCTCGCTCAGCTCCAGTGTATACGCCCACGATTACGAGAGCGGTCGTCGATATCATAGCTACCGACATGACCGCTACCCAATGCCTAATGATGAAACTGAGCAGGGTCGGGAAGATACGAAGCATGTCATGCTGCTTGAGCTCATGGTCAGTTGCACAGAACTAGACTTCACCACAACTTGAGCTAATACAAGTACAGGACGGCAAACACTACTACTCGCCGATTGGGAATGACCCCCAGAAAATCTTAGATGTCGGAACTGGAACAGGTAGGCACAGAACTCCGCGGTCGGTCATACTCGCTCGCTGAGCTGACATTCATCAGGTACCTGGGCTATTGAAGGTGCATTCAGCCGTGAATCTCGGTTGCAGTTTTCATGGGATAAAACTAACAAATTGAGTAAGTGGCGGACAAGTTTCCCAGTGCATCCGTATTAGGCATCGACTTATCTCCTATTCAACCCACCTGGATTCCCCCCAGCGTCAAGTTTCTCGTCGACGATGCGGAAAATGAATGGATGTACGGCGACGTGTTTGACTTTGTTCATTTGCGCCATATGGCCTCTGTTTTCAGGCATCTCGACAAAGTTCTTGGCCAGGCATACGAGTAAGAGGTACAATTAGACAAGCCGTCAAGCAATTGCTAATCATGCTTGCAGTAACTTGAAGCCGGGCGGTTGAATCGAGTTCCAAGAGCTCCATGCAGAGTGGAAATGTGATGACGGCACTATGCCGAAAGACGACAAGCTGAAAGCGTTCTACGAATTGGTTGTGGAGGCTTTTGCTGGTCTCGGTCTGGATCTACACAAGGGACGAGATTTAAAACCTCACCTCGAAGCAGCCGGGTTCAAGGACATCCGGTGCGAAGTGAAGAAAATACCTGTCGGAACATGGCCCAAGGATAAGACTCAGCGCTTGATTGGCCTCTACCTGAAAGAGGCTGTGGAGCAAGTTGCTCCGGCTTTCACTGGCAAGCCGTTCGAAGCGCACGGCATCCCCAGGGTCGAAAGCGAGGTATGGCTCGCCACAGTCATGAATGAGCTAAAAGATAACACCAAGCACCGCTACCTGAACTTTTACTTCTGGTACGCCCAGAAACCGCTCGACGCTCCGGAGCACGACCACGCCGGCCCAGGCTCCTCCAGTGAGGATGAGGTTTCAATTTAGGCCTGTCCGGCGGGTGTGTATGGAGTACAGATCCAGACTTGTAGTAAATAAAAAGCGATCTGATCTGGAACACAACTGTTGGATTTTGAAGACTTTGGAATAGGTTGAGGGCCCCAAATTATTTTAGTTGGTCTTGCACGTCAAAAAGCGCAATTTCAATAAACATAAGGCTGCGTCGTGGTGTATAGGAGGTAAGACAAGGTAGGTAGGTATCCGTAGATGGGGCGCGGTTCCCTGAGCCGCTTTCCTTTGGTACACATTCGGCTGACTAATTGGGTGGGGCGGTGACCGAGGGTGCAGCTGTGAATCTCGCGAAGTTGAAGTCTACTCATGGTCCTACCCCATTGATCGCCATCAAAACCAGCTTACGGGTGGTCGGATATACGAAGTTGACGCAGCAATATTCAAATCACCTAACGATCATCTTTTCACAAGACAAAGGAGTCGAGTTGACTGACGCCATCCCATTACTCTCGGTTCGCACTTCCCCCAAACGAGCAACACCTTTTTACCTTCGCGAGCTCTACGGAGCGCGAACGCAGCAACAACAAAATGGCCGCCGTCGCCCCCCGCCCCGAAACCTCACAGATTCTCGCCCACGGCCCCGCGGCGACGTCCTTCTCCTTCTCCCCTTTCCTCCGCCAAACTTACCGCCACGAGCTTTCCTCCGACCGGCCGCAATGCAAACCCTTCCTCGCGGGCCACTGCCCCCTCGGCGCCGCCTGCCCCGACCGCCACGCCTCATCGACGTCGTCCAACCCATCGGGCGGCCCGTCGCTCGTCTGCAAGCACTGGCTGCGTGGCCTCTGCAAAAAGGGCGAGTCGTGCGAGTTCCTTCACGAGTACAACCTGCGCAAGATGCCCGAGTGCAACTTCTTCATGCGCAACGGCTACTGCTCCAACGGCGAGGAGTGCCTGTACCTGCACATCGACCCGCAGTCCAAACTGCCGCCTTGTCCGCACTACGACAAGGGCTTCTGCCCGCTGGGGCCGCGGTGCAGCAAGAAGCACGTTAGGAGGAAATTGTGCGTATACTACCTCGTCGGATTCTGTCCCGAAGGACCGGCTTGCAAGTTTGGCGCGCACCCGAGATGGAGGACAGACCTGGAGAAGCCGAGCGTCAAGGTCGAAGGCGAGGACGAGAAGAAGGACGGTGACAGAGAGGACGGCGAGACGATGTACATGCAGAGGGAGAGGAGGAACTTCGACGACGATAGGGGTCATGGGGATCGCAGGCATGGACGTGGTGGCAAGTGGCGCGATCGTGGTGGTAGAAGGTTCCGTGGGCGCGGTCACTAGACGGAGAATTGGTCGAGCAGAGAAGGCGAAGGATGAAGAGAAAGAAACGGGACACAATCTACGCTGGCTGGCGCACAGGAACACGAACGATCTGGGACTGATCGCATCTCGTTCGACGGAGCCAGTTTGATCATGACCACCGCCGAGTTCCGAGTGTTTTTTCCATGTGCTTTGGTACCGGTGTGAGGACAATGCAGCGCTCAAGGGCTGCATAGTCGTCGACAAGGGGGGGATGCTTCAAAGACGCAAAAAATACGACAGAAAGAACTGCTGGATCGATGCAATTGGCAAATTAATATGCCAAAAAGGCAAAAGAAGAACACCCGATTGCTCGGAATCAATCGACCAAGACAGGACTCGAACCTGCAACCCTCTGTACCGGAAACAGAAGCGCTACCATTACGCCACTTGGCCGTTGTTGTTAAGGGGTGGCAAGCTGTTACCTAACTATCCTTGCCCCAGCCGCCCATGCACGAAATGTCGTTGTGGGTCTTCTGAGGTCGCTCCAGGCCCGCGCCAGGAATAATTGAAAGTACACTGAAGTCGACTCGGTGAAGCGAATGTGTTGATAAATCAGGCATTGAAGCTTTTTTGTGTTTTCTTGGTTGTTCGGGCTATTGCAGTTGAATTGGGAAGCCTATCATCCGCTGGCCAATGTTGTCGAAGTACGTGCAATATGTTTAGTCGGCTCAGCAGTCTCCAACTGGAGCCACACTTTTTCGTACGAGGTCCTCATTTCTTATTCTATTCGGTTAGAGAGTCCCTGTCTTACTTCTACTCTTCGCGTTCGAGCTCTGTGAGTACGCGAAAGTATATGAGGGAAAAGGGCAGGTGTAGTAGTAGTAGTAGTAGTATTGTTTTACGCCGTGGCGTCCCCATATTGGGGCAAAGGGCGTTCGCGCAGCTAACCATACCTCTCGGGGGCCTCACCCTTAGGTATATGGAAAAATATACAGATAAGTCCCCCTTTTCCCTTCCCTTTTTTAGATAGATATAGAAAGAAAGAAAGAAAGAAAATAAATAAATAATACCCTATTAAAGCTATATATCTACCATATATCCTCCTTCTCCTCCCCTATATTCCCTTATAAAAAGCTGAAGTTAGAAACGTCTAGCTGAGGCGAAAATCATAAATATAATATGCTGCCATAGACTGGCCAGGGCCTAAACGCCCTGCAGTGTCAAAAGGTTGGAGTTCTCCTGGTATACCCATCGCCTTCAAAAGGGCAGGTGTCAGTCAGTACAAAGCTGATTAGTGCAGCTGGCTTGGTATAAATGCGATAGTTTGTATCCTACACTATTACACGTAACAAACGATGATTGATCCATCTGCCATTCTTTGCCGGTCGCAGCGAAAACAACACGCCTGCTAAGATGATGCGCAAACTGGACTTCATCCTGAGGAAACAATGGCCCTGAGAAAGCCGAACTTTAGATGCCAAAAGTCCGTCCGTCATCTCTGTCCTGGTTTGCCGTCTGGGTATTCTCACTCCAGAAACAAAGCCTCCTTCCCGGTGGCTCGTGGTGGCTCCCTCCTGGACCATAAAAACCGTCCCAGGTCGCATGCTACGAGTCCGACTTTGCAGTCTGTCGTGAGGGCTTTTGCTGGAGATGCCATGGCATTCTGCTACCCTTCCTGCAGCGCTGCAGAGTCTAGAGTCTGATGGCCGCCAGTTGGGATCGGTTTTATACTGCTTGGGCTGCCGCCTGGGATAAATGCAGCCCCCATGCCTCAACGGGCAGGTGCTACTATGCTCGTCAGCTCTATACGTAACCCTAGGCGGGTTGACACTGTTATGTGTGTGGACGAAGGCGCAAGTTTTGGAACATTGTTTTGCCATTTCGCCTCATCGAAACCATTCACTCCATGGAATCTAACGATATACACACTATGGCAGGCTTCTCATCATAATTACAAGGGCGTCAAGATCCCCCATTGCTTTTGACTAATAGTGAAGTATTAAGACGCTGTGCCATGAAGCAGGTATACACTCAATAAATATTTGCAGAGGAGTGCAATGAAACCACACGAGGCCAAGCTCCGACAGGGCGGTAACGAAGACACCAGCTTCCGGTATTCGCGGCCTCGGACCGCAGCAACCTAAGCCTCCTTAGATAAAGTTGCCAGATCCCTCGCAGCGACTCAAAGGAATGGATCCCTTCTTCTGGCAGATCATGATGCTGCCCGACACCCACGAGATGCCGTCGTAGGAACCCTCCTTGTAACTGTCGGCCTGCCAGGTGCCGGTCTGCTTGATGGAACCGGGGCATCCGCTGAAGGCGCGACCCGTGCGGCGCGTCTTGAAGGGCTTGGTGATCATGCAGCCGCTGTAGCCGGGGCTGACGGTGCCCTTGATGTTGATGGTGGTCTGAGTGGCCCACTGGCGGCTGTAGTTGATGCCGAGCGTGTTCTTGAGCTTGTCCTTGATCCAGGTGACGTCGAGGCCGGCGCTGACCTGCACGCTGTTGGTGACGGTGTAGCCCCTCATGACGTTGATGTCCATTGAGGTGATGTCGGCCGTGACGACGGGGGACATTTGCACGTCCCAGTCGATGAAGTCGAAGGTCTTGTCGGTGGTCATGGAGTAGGATGTGCCGCAGTCGCGGCGGTCGACACTGCTGGACGCGGTTCCATTGTGGTGGTGGTGGTGGTGGTGCTCGGTGTGGTTGAAGTGTTCGACGTTGAAGAATTCTGCGTCGTTCTCGTCGGGTTTGCTAGAGAGCACGTCCATGGACGTGATCATCTCATCGTAGGCTTGTCTATGGATGACCTCCACTTGGCTGGGAGTAAGCATCAAGAATGGACGAGCTGTGCGAGACAAAAGAAGGTTCTGGGTGCTTACTGCGCTTATCCTCGCCATAGATAATAACTTCATGGGGCTGGAGGACATGGCCAGGAGTCCACTTAGTGCTGTTGAGACTACGGGCGTCGAAGAAGGGCGCCGCGTTGGCAACTCCAAAGATGAAGAGGGTAAGAATGGTTGAAGAAAACATCTTGAGACTCTTCGTGAAGACTGAGGAGTACGGTGGGTTGCTTGAGGATGAGTTGAGAGGATGTCGAGCTGAACAGCTTCTGAGAGAAGCCGATTTACCTCTTTTAATATGTCTCATTCTTCACCGCGGTGCTTCTCAACCTGACGTTTCATCTTTCCCATCTTCGCATCTCGTCTCTAGAAGAATGATACCAAAGCAGCTCACTCTGGTGGAGACACTCTGTCCAGGCCCATTGTCTAGACCGTCTACCAACATCGCGAGTCATAATACGACTGCAATTCAAGCAAACCTCGCCGACCTATACGATATCTGGTAGGCAGCATCACGGCGAAGAGGCAAGAGGTTGTGACGATCTCAGGGCTAGAATGAGTCGTGATCGTGAACTCCATCACAGGCGGACCGCGGTGTGTCGGTTCAGGGGAATACAAGCTTTTCGGTACAGCACGGATTACACAGAGGTCCGGCAAGTGCCGTATAAGCTTAAGACACAATATCTTTGGGCCGACGAACGATGGAGAATGCTCATGATGATCATCCCTATATCGATTCCCCGTGGTATTCACGTTGATGTAACTGAGGGCCGGGCATGTGGGCGGTGGGCCGAACGCAACCACTCCACGCTCTTGAGACTCCCACGTGTTGCTCTAAAGGCCGATAAAGCAATTGACGCTCATTCTGCGGGTCCCATATTGAGAACATAACAATTCGAATAACCAAAGCAAGGGTATTGAGCCGTGAGGCTGCGATACTGGGTCTCGTAAGAATGATGTTTCATCACCTTTACGGAAATACGGCAGAATATGCGACCAAACGAGGCTGGTGTGAGGAGCACGTGGTGAATCTCAAGGTTACGACATGCCGAGCCTTGCGATCTATCCGTCGAATGCAGTCTGGATACCTATTGCGAGCGGATTTCAGCCGAGATTCCAATCCTGTCGCGAACACCTGCAAGATCTGTTGCCGAAAGGAAGTTGGGCAGCTGCAAGTCTGTCTAGATGTTCCCGAGTCTTTAGTGGCTCGACCATGTTAAGGTCATTCAAATGTTTGGCGCAACATAGACAACCAAATTCAGCGGAATACAGCTTTCGAGTCGACTTTGCATTGTAGGTAATCGTCGTTTTGATGCCTGGCGTTGTGTTGTTTCAAATAACACTATGCATCTTCTTCCCGCTACGTTGATCTTCCTCTCCCTGGCCGCTGGGTACCACCCGAGTCATTTCTGGTTGTCTTCACCAATACGTAGATCATATAACTGACCTTGTATCTCTGAAGTATTGGACAGGATGGCCGAGTACGCCTTTTGATTCAGAACCGAACCGAGTCGTCCATCGGCGGGACACCCTTCAGCGTCAGCTACAGCTGGGAAAAGGACTATCAAATCGGCGAGACGGCCATCCGGTGCGCTTGCAGCATGTACAGACAGCGGAATACGAGCAGCAACTAGTGGGCCGCTTGCCCTGACTGCGCTTATGATGACGTTAGTAGTTCCCACTTGTCATCGTGAAGGGAAGGTCGCTGACTCGGGCTTCAACAGACGCAACTCGCATGCCATTCCCCTGCAGTACATATTGGCGGTGACGAGGTATGTCCTTGGGTTCGAAGACTTTGCAGACATCGTGCTAATTTGGAGGTTTCCAGGTGACTTGGCATTGTGAAAAGAAATGCGGCGCTGAGGGAGCTGAGGCGAGTTAGATCCAAGGAGTTGTATCGAATGTTCGTGGACGTTGAATTGAGTTTGGCGGTGACTCGACGTTGGCTTCTCGTAATATACTTGATCTGCACATATATGACTGGCCTTGCGGGGGTTTTCAGGATCGTCGCCAAAACAACCAGGAACGATGATTGTTGAACGACACATGCATCTTTTGTCGTCATCTATTGGGTTGCTTGCCGCTGAACCCATGGCGCGCGCATTTTACCCCTTGACTTCCACACAAGCCAAGCCTACAAAAAATGCCAAGACGAGGAGGCTCGAGTTCTCAATATTCTCCGAGATCAGAGAGAGTGTCGGGGTCTTCAAGCACACTGGCCGAGTCAGTCATTGGTGCACCAGATCTGCAAGTACACGAGACAGGGGTTATATCCCGGCAAGACTTTCTACGACCCGAGAATCTCCTAGGCTACTGCAGCAGAGTAATGTTGAGGTATGTACTCCGTAGAGAGCCGCCACTATCAAGACTTTGCCAGGATGCGGAGAATGCTGGCAAAGCCCCCGCCAAGCGATTGCAGCTCGGAAAGACGTCAAGGATAAGACAAGGCGGGAAACTGAGAGACAATAGAGCACCTCCGTAGGCCGTCTTTCCATACTTAGAGAGGTCGACTTACAAAACATAAGGCATTCGCCATAACGACGCTACATCGATTATATCGAGCTATCATCGGAGCCTACATGTACGGCTTGAAACGAGAATATATTCCATCATGGATTTTGAGCTCCCAAATTAGCATTACAAAAAAGCATCTTGGGTTGTCAACTGTTGTGTATCGGAAGGGAGAATATACTTAGAAGCCTGGGGCCAGCATTCTATTCAGATCGACATAGACATTATAGTAAAGCACCACGGTCGAGCTCGGAGTTAGAAAGTCCATAGATAGAACAGACTCTACACTGTTCCTTGGGCGAGCCATCTACTGTCCATCAACCAACCAGATCACTATCTTCAACCCCCCGCTTGATTCGTGTCAACGTTCCCCTTGACTTTGTCAAGAGGATTCGCCGTCTTCGAGAAGTAAGTAAGTAATCATCATGAAATTTGGCAGTAACTACCAAAAGAGCCCTGGGCGACCAGCAAAACCGCCTCTATGTTGATCCTCGAAGATGGCTGGTAAAAGTGTGAAGCTGATGCAGGATGCGTACGAATTGCTTAGTAAAGCTACATAAGATAGTTTCCTTCATTACTAGACTTTTGCATGAAGCTCCAGGTTGCCAATAGATGAGGCTTTGATATATAAAACATCAACTAAAATTGAATCACTCAAGACCAGATCATCATGGTACGGTGGTACGCACGAATAGGACTCGTCGGTGCGCATCTCACATTCAAACCATCAGCTTCAAACAATCGACGTGCAACTCCATTTCCCCGAACTGGCGCCACTAATCACAATCAAGTCAGGCTTTGGAAAACGGTTTCGGCTGGGCAGTCAATGTTGGATTGGGCCGGTCTTAAAGTCATTCTGAGTAGGTAATTCTAGCCTCCACTAAAGGAAGAATTGTTCGGTCATCTTCTTAGCTCCTTGAGGATACGACAAACCCCTTACTTTCCCACGCCAATCTTCAGAGTCAGAGTTAAACGACCGCTTCTCCTACGGGAGCCTCGAAGCCCTCCGCCACCTACAGCGGAGGTTCGCGGCGTGTATAAAATGCTGGATCGTATGCTCACAATTTTGAAACCCTCGCGCGCATTACTGCTACTTTCTCTGCTCTCAGATTGATTGGACGCCTCTACCTCTCGTGGGAGGGATGGAACGATGGCTTAGTGTATTAGTGCTGTACCTGGAGTGATTCCGCCTTCTTGGAGTACAAAGCTGTCGTCCGCCGTCCTCATCGTCCACTTATACCGGCCTGAATACTTTCCGAATATGGGACACTCAAATCTTCGCCTAATGCTTGTGAGTGTGGTATACAGATGCAGCGTAAGTTATGGAGCTCATTAAGAGAGCGTCACAGCCACCGACCATGTTGCCTTGAAGTTCCAATTTCAGGACACCTCTGGGTGGTTTATATCTCTGTTGACGAGGTGACAACGCCGCAAAACCCTAGGAAGTATGCTCCGTGTAGAACTCTCTCGTCTGTTCATTCACATCAGCGTTTCTTCAAGAAACCTCGACCGGTCCGACTTTGAGTTGAAGGCGACAAGCCGCAGGAAAGAAAGTCCGTGGCAAAACAGCATCAGCGAAGAGCACAGCACATAGCTGAGATGTATTGGTGGTGAGATAGTAATCAGCTCGCCGTTCGCCATCGCCGTATTCTTAGGTGCATTCCGCGACTCTCCATGAGTGGGAGAAAACTTAGTCTGATTGGGGTTTCGGTCAGCAGCTGAGGTACCGTCCGCAAAACCGCACCATATTTTCCCTCACCATCTATAACTTCATTCACAATCCTTCCAGGGCTCATCTCAGACATCATGCCGTCTATTTACAGTGATACCGATGCTCGACGCTGGTATCTCACGGGAGAGGCAATCAACATGCGCCGACGCGGTCTTCACCAATTCAAGTACGACGATTAAGTACATTTCAACCAGCTTTGTGCCGAAGACGGAACACGAGGCAACGTCGTCTGCGACCTATACACTAAGGAGGAGAAGAAGGAGGGCCACTGCAACGGTTCTTGGGCGATGATAAGCAGCTTCAAGGTCACTAAGCCCGCCGTGCTGCTCATGACATCAACCGTGGAATTGCCAATGGGTCACGTCGTAAAAGCTCAGATGTTGTCAGTGGGCGGGATGAACAATGTTGGATCAAGTCACAGTAGATTGCTACACTACTATCGTGCCAAGTTTCTCGTGAGATGAGTCGTGATTCTACTTTCCTTCAGTGGTGCGAGGGGGGTCGTAAATCATGTACCTAGCCAATAGGTTGGAGAGCAGTCCTCAGTCGACCGAAAATGTCGCCGTACATGTCCAGGACACCTAGACCATTACCCGCGCAAGTTCAGGCTGAGCTCTTCCATACGTTGCTCTGGTCATCAGGGATGGCGACGAAATCCTGCCCGTCACCGTTTTCGCTGCCGTCCAGAGAGCCATCATAGGAACTTGTCTGCCACGCCGACAACTCGTCGACGCGGCGGATGCCTATCATCCAGGACACAATACCGCGCGGCACCCAGCGGCCGACGAAACCGTAGACGCTAGCTCCCAGGCCGACGCGGACGGTTCCACTGGTGATGGAGCCATCGATGACGTCAAAGACGGCATTGTGCAAATGGCGCAGTGAGCTGCCCTTCAACCCGCGTATGCGGCCCGCCGAGATGGCTGAAGTGCTCTGCATCACAAAGTTGCGACCATATGCGTGGCGAGCGTTCTCGGGCCACATGAGGGTTTCGGTAGCATCAGCGTCCATGCTGGGGGCGGCTCCCTCGATGAGGCCACGCTGGGACGGGTGAACATGTTTTGTGGGTTGGAAGCCGCTGAAGTCGAAGGTGCCCAGCTGCATATGGGTTACGGGAATTCCGAGAGGGCGCAACTCAGCTGCCAGCACTTCAGTGAAGGCTGACAAGGCGGAAGAGACAGTCGCCTCGGGGGCGTGGAACGGCGGGTTGATGGAGGAGATGATGGAAGGTGTGAAGACGAGGACCTTTGGCGGTGTCCACTTCTCGCCGGGCGGTGCTAGTCGGGTTGTAAGAAGGGGCAGGAAGGCCTGGATCGTGAGTATGGGGTTGAGAAGGTGGGTGTTGAACAAGTCGGCGAAACTAGATGGCGGGATAGTGGCGATGGGTGATGTCTGGTAGTTCAAGGAAGGGATGAGGATGACGGATTTGAGCTGCAAGAAGTTCGGTTTTGTTCGTGGCGCCGGAGAGTGAGGGTTCTGAAGATATTGGGCGAAGCTGTCGATGGCAGCTCCGGCTCGAGGAGGCTGTGACTGGTTAGCCGGGTTCGATGACGAACAACAGGGGAACTGACATCGGTGGTATCGATACTTAAAGGCAGAATGTCGGGGCGCGACAAGGTGTTGACAAGGTGCTCGTCCTCTTGCGCGTTGCAGACAATGTAGACGATGAACCCTCTGCGCTCAAAGTCCAAGGACAAAGACCTAGTCAGAGGCAGGGCAGGCGATCCAGCGATGACGACGACCTCGAGGCGGCCTCCGTTTCTGGCCTTCTTCGCGCGGCGCGTCTTGCGACAAAACCTGCTACTCCTGTAGGATCTATATGCAACGACACCGACGACGGCGACGACAACACCGGTAACCACCTTGTGCTTGGACAACCAGTCCTGCAGCTTCTCGAGTCTGCTAATGGCTATCACCTCGATGGTGTTATGGCGGATGGGAGGTTTCGGGCGCACGGCGTCGGGGATCCATTCTGTGGAAGAGAGTGTCTCTCTGACGGCTTCGGCAGCCTTTTCGACGTGCGGGTTGATGAAGCCGGCGAGGTCGTCAGAGTATCGGCGGATCTGGTTGGGCAGCGAGGACAGCTATTGGCGAGGGTGGCGTCAGTAGATGGCTCGTGATCACAAGCTTAGGACGAATTCTTACGACGTCCAGGAACTGCTGGTCGTCCGCCGACATATTGACGTCGCGGACCGAAGAAATCTAGGTGATCAACAAGTGTAAGGGATGCGTTGAAGCTCCTGAGATTGATGTTGAAGCTTGTGTTGTTTGAACGGTGTAGATAGCTGCGCGATGTTTTCGTCGGTCGGTCAAGCGGTATGGTCAAGGCCGGGATGGGGACTTTCGCGTCGGCCAAAAAAAAGAGGACGTGGGGACTTCCTCCGCTGCCAGAAGTGGAGTTACACTAACCTACCGCGCCGAAGCGTCCGCGCTCGCCGCCAAAAGCAGCCATGATTGGTTGCTCCCACGCTGTGTCACCAGTGGCCCCAGGAGGGGATCCAACTGAAGGTTTATGAGACAGTCCCAAGTCGACGTCATTGAGCTTCGACGCATGAACTTCCATTTCCGTCTCGATGCTTGGACTTCATGCTGCCCTTAATTTGTTCAGTCTCGTATTTCGAGTGCCCACCAATGGAAAAGCACTTCCTTCCTGATGTCGTTTCTTGTGCTCGCCTATTCAAAGACCGAATCTGAGCGCAGCTCAGATGATAGCTCTCATGTTCTGAGGGCATTCATTTACACTGTTACAATGACGAGAAACCCCAAATGTGAGACTTGTGAGGCTTATTTGTCACATACAGACACAGCTCGAGCAAGCTTGATTCGATGATATGAGAATGGTCAGGACAGAGGCTTTTCATAATTAGTGAGTTATTTCAACTCACAGCAACTTACGAAACTCATGTCGCAAGTGCTGCAGTTTTCGTACATTATGAGGATTTACACCGCGTAACCACGACATTCTCTTTGTGTCGCAATGAGCTTCCGGTTATGATTATGAAAGTCCATAAGAGATAGACTCAGTAATTCTCACGATGAACATTTTTCCAATCATGTGCTCCGTTCTTCGCAACTAATCAAGACAGAAGAACACCAGCCTCATCCAAAATGTTTGACTCCATCACTAGTCCTGCTTACGTTCACAACTTAGACCACATATGTTCACTACCCATATAGTTCCCCAACGATTCTCATGTTTCCCATGTTTACACAAAGATGTTTCGAATCAATTTGTAGTCTTCATCAGTACGGTGCCAAAACACCCATCACGATAGCCACCAGTACCACTATTTCAGCTTCCCAATGATCACAACTTGCCCCGCATGATCACGGAATATCAGGAAGCGTGCCCACTCGTGTTTGTTAGCCTTCCGTGACGGGACATAGAGGCATGTAATCAATATCTCATATAGTAGTATACGCTCGTGGAGCAAACATGACAACCATGGATTCTGCCACCTGCCCCCTCTCAGCTAGGCAACCGGATGCGAGGCTAAATCCAATGAACAGTGACCATTGATACACTGTGCAGTCATTAGTCATTCGATTCCACAACACGATTTCCTTCTAAACGGAACTTTGGACTTTAATCAGTTCACTTGGGACGCAGACACGCCGCAACCAAAACATCCTTCGGGACTCGAACTACCGCAAGGTTCTGGGACTCAGGAGTTAATCGATTGTAGTGTCCTGATCTAATACTCAATCTTTTCCTCTTGAATGGATGAAATCGAAGTAGAAGACTGGCATCGCAATCATAAAATCAAGGGACGTTAATGAAGCCACCTCAACTTCGAGAAAGGTACGTTTCATACAAAACTTGCAATTGTTTCCATGTTTTCAATGCACATTCTATGCATCAGCTCAGGTACTAACATGAATTCCGAACGTCCATGTGCCCCGCAAATATGTAGAGCAAGGCCCTGTTGCAAGCAGGTTGCCGAACCTCGTACGGGAAAGCTGAAGCATTGAATTACTACTTTCTAAACACGGGGACAGAGTCTCCGTCTCAATCAGAGTGGTTGCTCGTGCATGCCTCCTCGAGTTACTGTTGGCTTTCAGCTTGATAAACTGTCCCTGAACCACCCTGGAAAAACATATGGAAAGGTAGGAAACAAAGTCCAATCTGGCATCCAACCAAGTCGTATACTGACGTCGATTGCTCCAAGGAGTAGTCTTCATCTCAAGGCTCCATGATCATCTTCTCTATGGGCATGGAATATACCAGTCTCTGACATGACAGGTTGTCAATATCATATCCGCCTGTCCAGATGCTCACGAGCTCCACCGTGTCCGCACCTTCACCCGGAGATACACACACTGCTTTGGATTTGAAACGAGTTGGGCGTTGACCGGAATAGTTTTTCCAAACTTATCGAGTGGGACGACATGCGGTACCTTTGACAGCATCTCACACTGCCCCCCCCTTCCATCACAGCCTAGCTTGTTATCATCGCCAGCTTCACTCTCTTTTAGTCCTGAGTTGGCACGACGGTCCACGATAAGACCAACGTATCTCAGGGAAGCCGATATCACATCAGCCTCATCTATAGGGCACTTGTAGAACCCGGTCAAGGTCGGCTGGAGTTGTGTGCTATTGTCAAGACAACAGGATAGTCTTCCTCTGAATGAGCAACACTATCAACCAGCCTGCCGCCTTCTCAATCTACGCCGGATATCGCATCATACACCTCACGCATTTCCAACTCACACCTCAAACTCGCTTCAAACCAACATCACCCTCAATGAGTGCCCTTAACGGAGCCAAAACCCCCAACCCGTCAACGTCCCCCTGGGAGGGATCTCGCACACGCCAAATCTCGGCAGTATCCGCCCATCAACCAGGGGTTGCCCCCGAACCAGGCGTTTCCGTCATCTCGCCTGTTGCGCCCCAAACGGAACCAAAACGGCTGGGAATTGAGCAGAACACGAGATCTCATAAGCCGTTGTGGACGCTCCGTTCGCCGGTCTCTATGTCGGCAGCCATGGCTCCCAATCGCAGCTCTATAATTATTCAGTTTCTCTCCGTTTGAGAAGTACCGAATCACCGTCATTAGGCATGAAAGACACCGTATGACCTCTAATTACCGCGTAGGCAGACCAAACCGTCTGCTTTCCCTATTCCCTCTATTCCTTCCAGGCTGCGACCGCCGCCAAGCGAGCCTTCTTTCGCTTGCGCATGGTCCTTCTTCCTGGAGTCTGGGCCGACTCAGAAGGGTCAATGGGGAGGAGACAGAGACGGAGATGAGATTCCCCCATTAGACTACCCGATTGCTCGCCGCCGAAAACGAGGCTGGGGGTTTCCCGACATGGGTGTTTAATCCCCCATTTTCAGCTCGGCCATCTTGATCGGCCGGGTTCGGGGTGGGTGGGTTGAGGTAAGCAACAGCCGAGGAATGGTGAAGTCTGGGTCTACAAATCCGCTGGGATATTTCCTTAGTATTTGAATATGAAATGGCCGACGGTATCCCGAATCGCCATCGATGACATGCTTCGGTAAAACGAAATGATGATGAGATGAAATGAAGCGCAATCCGCAAACACAATCACCGAGCCGCTCCGCCCAAATCTCTCGGAACCCACGAATCGAGATACGACCATCAATCACCCCCTTGCGCGCCGGCCGTAAGATCATCGCGCAATCGGAGAATTAGTGCGGAGCTGGGCCCCTCTCCCATTCTTGTTTGCAGGAGATTGAATGCAGCAGCCAAGACTCGGTGCGCGCGCGAGGGAGAGAGAGAGAGAGAGAGCGCGATTACGAACGAATCGACGCGAAGCCCGGCCGGCGCCAATTGGGCCGGACCTCATCGCCGAGTTTCGAACAAAAGATACCAAACTCGCATTTCGACTGACCTCGAACGAGGGCTTGTGCATCCCATCAGCAAAGAGGCATGCCGTTCGCGCGTGAAATCTTGTTTTGCCTGCAGGCTTACAGTGGAGTTGCGTGTGGCTTGCAGACGCGAAATGTGTCCGAGTAAAATCTACCCAATCCCGAGGCCCGGCAGAGATCGTGTCGCGTGGTTGTGAGAGCCGGAGACCCGAACGAACGCGTAAAGTGGTTTTTGTCATTCGTCCCTTTTCCGTCATCGGGCGCCCCTGAATCGATGTGTCCTTGCTTTAGCGTTCTGTTTGGCGTGCAAATTGGACCGAAGAATGCGTTTTTTCCCAACGCTAGTTTCCACAATCGCCCTTCTCCCGATATCTCGAGGGGAGACCCCTGGTAATATTGAACAACTGGCAGACATGACAATCAAACCTGCGCTGCTTGCGGGCAGTAGTGCGAGGGCCGCGTGTATCCTCTTGGCTGGTTGACGTCCAGTCTGGCTGTTTTTCCTATGCAGGAGCTCGGTTGAGACACATAACACGTCCACTATTACTGGTAGTTTCGTCTGGACCTTTTAGACAGTGAAGGATCGGTCTGTCGACGTCGACGCAATGCATGTGTCTCGGACGGACGTTGCGCTGATATTACCAGCATCCCAGCCTCCTCCCTCTAGGCAGTCCAGCAACTCTTTGAGCTCACGTTCCAACGGACTCCAAGTCTGTGCGTCATGGCACCAAACTGTCTTGCTTCCAGACGATGGAAGGGACACTGACCGTCTGGTGAGTGAGTTGGCAGAGCACGGATGGGGAGGAAAGGTGGTCACAATAATAAGACCCGTCCCGTGCGCCGTTTGTGTTTCGAAACGCTGCTTGTATTCCAACAATATCCTGCCAATAACGCGTTGAAGACACGCCGTCGACCTGGTCGGCGCTGCGACCCTGCACCTTGAGACGATCCTTCGTGGTGGCTATGGGCCAAGAATACACACATCTTCTATGATTGTCTGTGCCGCAAGTTGTCGCGACTTCCCAGCCGCTGAGCCCCGATGACCACTACGAGCTTGTGCCACAGACCCGGCTGACACCCTTCATCATGGTCCGGAATAGGCAGGCCGGTCGGCGCATCCGGTGTCCCGTTTGCGGGGGATAGGCCGGGGATGTGGTGGGTCGTTGCAGGAATCGGTCCCCGGACAAGCCGTCACGAGATGTGAAGTCAAAAGATGAGATTATTGAAGACACAAAGGTCTAAATGGTTGCAGAATCGTTTTTAGGCCAATCCGCTAGGAACAGCCGTGCCGTAGGGCTAGTTGCTAACGGGTCTCCAAATTGCGACAGCTTTTGTGCCTGATGGCGTGATGCCCAGATAGAGAATGCATGAATCATCAAGTTCGCAGTCAGCAAACTGCGTCAGTCTTCGTATTGACTCGTCAGATTTATGGCATGGTACCGTCAGCTGGTGCGGGAGCCCGAGACGGCGCGGAGAATCCGATTGAGGCGTTCTCTCAAGATGTTTCTGCCCTGTTGGAAGAATCGCAACCGTGTCACTGTCACCTGCAGTACTCACGGCCTGCGACAGTGGGAATCGGGCCTTGGGTTCTTTGATAAGAGCAACGCTATTTGTTCCCTAGAGCACCGAAGAAAGGCGCCGGCCTCGTGTCACGAGTCGATGACGGTCAGCAAGCGTGGAGGGGACGGCAAACCGAAGAGGCTGGATGCTCAGAGCTGAGATTGGGCGCCAATCGTATCTTTCGATTCGGCTTCCGAACATGGGATGACGCCTGAGCACGGAGCAGGCTCATCTTCGGTTTCCTGGTGAGCAGTAGACAATCAGGCTCGACTCTGAACCTCTGGAATCGTCGACAGCGCCGCGCTATTCGACGCCTCAGCCGGCTGGCATGGGTAACGGCTGCGGTTGCGTACATCAATTGCGTTGCGCCGGTCCGTAAAGGTTCGAGACGCAAGGACTGCAAGCTATGGTTCTCGAGAGAGCTCGCGCGTCGAATAGTAGCCTGGGCCGGTTGAAATGCCATGGTTGGCTGCCCAGCAGTCGCCATCGGCTTGACATGGCCTTTCTAGCTCGAAGTACGGATACTCCGTATTGCCCTTCACTACGAGCCAGACTTTTTTTTCTACCTCAATTCCATTGGACAAGGAGAACCATTAGCTGCCCGGCCAGCGACGTGAACGGCGGTGTTATTGTGGTATTGCCTTTCCCACATGACGGCCGCTAGGCGATTCGCGGGCAGAGAGCTATGCAGCTTCGCGTCATGAGATTTACATCGATGTGGCGGCTGCAGCTCGCCAAAGGGTTCGGTTCGGCAACCATTCTTTTGGTGCTCTGCGGCTTGAAGCATAACATCCAGATCCTGGATAGTTGTAGCCCTG
This sequence comes from Colletotrichum spinosum, assembly GCA_004366825.1. Classification (NCBI taxonomy): domain Eukaryota; kingdom Fungi; phylum Ascomycota; class Sordariomycetes; order Glomerellales; family Glomerellaceae; genus Colletotrichum; species Colletotrichum spinosum. The sequence continues at coordinate 410,121 of QAPG01010712.1, forward strand.
CAGTAGAACTGTTGGTGAAGTCGGGTTGGTAGACCTTGATTTGTTGGTCTGCAATTGCCAGCTGAGAGATGGACCAGTGAGTGGCCATCGCGGATGAGATGCTGCAAATAGTATATGTATAACAAACAGCTGTAGCACGCAGGCTTAACCACCACTGGCCACAGACACGTCAGGGAATCCAGGTCCATTTCATCCCAATCAGTCACTTTGCTTTGCCTGTCGGGCCCTACGGCGTGACTGGGCTGGGGCATTTGGAGGAGCGCCAGGGGTATGAAGCCGTCTAGGCCGGCATCGCCTTTTGTGCTGGTCAACGGATGGCACTACTTGTATGCTTGTGCCGGGAAGGAAAGGAGATGGATTGGCGATGGTGCCGATGTTGATTTATGATCATTGCCAATGCCACGCGACACAGCCAGCAGCAGGTCTGTCACATGAATAATGCTTTCACTCACTGCCCCTGAGCCAGCAATCAGACAAAAAGGCGTTGCTGGCCGAGCCTTGTCTGAGACAGTTTCGTGTGGCTGGTTGTGAGTAGATTGGCGATAGACCTCGCTCGCATGACGGCCTCCCGCGTCCGGACGACATGGCATGGTACGGTCGCAGGTGAATCCACTGGATACGACACTTCTTATATCTGAGCTCGCAACAAAGTGATGATCCTATGTGAGCAGCGCGCTCTCATGGCCCGACGATAGGACATTAGCTTCTCGCAGAGCCAAGAGTTGCTGAATCAAGAGGACTCGTGCCTTGGAAACCCCGGCAATGAAACATCGGCAGCGCAGGAAGACATGGTAGAGTAGTATCAACAAATGTGACAGTGGGTGTTGGAGCCAACTGGTAACCGTGTTGGGCCAGCAAGACGTCTCCTCATAGGCTCGCCTGAGTCTTGTTGGCCGAAATTTGATGCCCAGGACTAGGAGTCAATGGGCCGGTTCTATGCTCCTGTTTGTATGCTGAGTAACACGGCACGGCATGCTCCAAATAGATGGTGTATTTGCTTGGGTTTCTTTAGCCTGAGGCAGAAGCAAAGCAAATTGGACGATGGCAGTCTGGAGGCAGTCATCCCCGTAGATGCTTTCGAGAACAAGGCGAACGGCATGGATAGTGGCATCCGACCCAGTAAGGCGCGAGAGACAATCCAATGTGCAAATAATGGAACCGCATCTCATGACTGTCTGGCGGTCAAGGCCAACGTGTCGTGATCTGCCAATTTTCCAGCGTGCCGGGTTCAATCGGAGGGACGAATGACCCCTAATGCGGAGACTCTGATTTCGCGGTTGATGAACCAGGTCCACCCGGGAGTGCAGTCCGGTGTAAGGAATGCAGCGAGACGCACAGCGGACACGGCAGGAATAGCGACCATCTTAAGGATTCGCGGCCTCAGCTTTGTACCAGTAGTAAGTGAAGTCGGTTTCGGCTGGCGTTTCTTTTTGTTGCGAGGCCCGGCACGAACGGGCTGGATTACTCGACCCTTGCAGCAATGGCTGGGCGTGAGATTGCGAGATGGTGCCGTGCAAAGGGGCAAAATATGGAAGTGAAACTCCTAGCGAGTTGTTGACGGGTTTGCAGGGCGTATGGGGACGGTAATGAGCGAATGACGATGTCTGGCTCCTAACAAGGAGACATCTTCGTCAGAGCTCCAAATTGGGTGATACCAAGTACGCAAGGCACTGCCGGAACAGGAAAGACCGTTATTGGTGAGTCCTCCCCAGTCTGTGCAATAAAGCGTCAGAAGAGACAAGCAAATTGAAAGATGGTTGTCGGGAAGCTGGGTGCTGGAAACCAACTTTTGCAACTGCAAATTATGCCTGTGCCACTTTCCTTCTGTGCGGAGTACATGGTACACAGTAATCCTGACGATGGCTTCAAGACTCTGAAAAGATAGAGAGACTGTGGAATTGATCAAGACACTAATTGTCCCAATGCAGAGGATAAGGTTTGCATTACTAAGACACGACATCCCAGTATCGCGCATGGCAAAGCACACTTTGTGCACGAGATCTGGCGCTATTCCCAGCCTGGTGAAGCGGACTCGGCCGATTGGACGGAAATGGGGACGGGATCGGAATTTTCGAGTTTCCTTAGCGCCTCCAGCCTCGTGTCAGTTGTGCCGTTGTGCAGGAAGTGGATCCCTTCCGGGGCGCTTGTGGCTGGAGGCGGTCGGGCGGGAAATTATGGATCTGCCCCTCCTGGCAGCTGCGGTCACTTGCAACAGATACTTGGATACTTAATATCCTACTGTGTACGCTAGAGGCAAGGCCTCTTCACATCTACCTGTCGAGTCGGTGTCCTTCCACGCAGCTTCTAGATGACTCCACGATGAAGAAGACCGCTCCTTGCACTCGGAAGCTCTACGTTCATTTCATCCATTTCGCCGTGTCCGTGACCCGCCATCGTTTGTGGTTCCCTCCATCCTTGGACGCTTGCAAAATATTCAGCAGAAGCGTACGGTCTACCGATCGTCGTTGAAACCCGGTACCTGACTATCTTTGACCGAGTGCAAAATGGCGGTGCCAGCTGGAACTCGAGATGTGGAATCAAATGACGTCCCCGACGTCCATGCCATCGATGCCTTTACCACGGATCGAACGACGCTGGCACAGTCAGTCAGGGTCTAAGACATTGCGAGCATTGAGGCAGGCGGAAGTATCCCCCGTTGTCGACTGCAAGGAATTGGTTGTTGGGAGCCTCAATTTCGAACAAATCAGCCGCGAGCCGCTCTGCCGCCCAGTCGTCACCTCTTTGCAATCAACCCTCGGAACTAATGCATCCGTAACAGCTACGATCAGCCACTTGATGAGGCGATCGATGCCTGGCCAGTCCCCGACTACTGCCAAATGCCCTTGATACACGGATACCCCGTACATCCCACCCAACACGCATGCTTTTGGGCAAATCGACAGGAATGGAGCCGGCAAGTGCCCATCAATCTGGGCAAGCGCAGCATACCTTCTTCACAACTTAATAAGACAGCATTGCAAACTTTTTCGCCGCCTTTTCGCCCGACAATCACAGCGGTGAACTAGGCAATCTCGAAGCGTGCGACTGCATCAATAGTGTGTTGATGAGAGGTCCCACGGACTGACCGCTTGGTTCCAGAAAGCAGAATCTTCTGGTGCTCGTTGCCTGAATGGACGACCTTGCGGCATGGGTTCGGGTCCGGGGTGGTTGGGAAGCATCTCGGAGGAGCACCGGGTCCCCCACGGCAGTCACAACGGCGGTCAAAACACTGCAGAGGCGGTGCGAAATAGGACGAGAAAAAACTTCTCTCGATATTTGGTCCTCGGTGCGGAGAAGCCTGCAATTTCTGCAACTCGTTGCTGTCGAGACTGATGGGGACACGAAGAGGAGAAAAGCGAAGAAATTTTTTGATATCGGAGCTTCACGAGACAGTTGAGCCGCAGCTGCCGCGGGCCGTCAGCAATTGACGAATCACATCCGAGCTGAAGGCGAAGCCATGTACATGTCCTGCGTCGTAGATGAGTGTCACCAAGCGGCAGCCGGGTGCGAAATCGCGGGGCCGACAAGGGTCGTAACGGCTATTCCCATTTCCTGGCGGCGTCGTGCAGCTAGCTGCAGCAACATTGGGTGGGAATATCGTCTAGCTCTGGCATTCTCCGTCCAGAGATGCAGAGTACTCTTATCCACAAGTCCTTCGACTCCTTTCTGGCACCTCCGAAACTCCGGGTCAAGCCACGATGCACCCTCGCGTGAGGTCATTCCAGCCCCTCAGCGAGTCATCATGCCGAGCCAAAGGCGCTTCATTGTGCGAGTTTCTGGGCAACGCCCGACTTTCTGTAGTCCAGGCCGGGGACTGCCTGCTGGCGTTGAGATCATCGCCGAAACCTGCGGCCACGCTACGAAAAGCCGTCACATTCTGACAGTACTTGCGCCGCTGAGGGGCTAGAGGGGTGGCTGAAAAAACGGAGTCAAGTTCAGATTCTTTCCATGGTCGCCCACGACATGCAGCGAACGTCAACCGTCAGTACTCCGTACCACAGTAGTGCATTATCGATGACAAGACGCTCTGGTCGATCCGACGATCTGACGATGGAGATTTGAAAGATGTTGTTTTCCGAGGTCTAAATGGACTGTTGTTCAAATAACATGTAGTCAACAGCATGTCGGACGTGGTTTGGCGTGTGACCAACTGTGAGTTTCTCACATCTCACTGACTTCCTGACTGGGAGAGAACCTGCTGGCATACTTCATCAACTTGAGATTTTCCTACGGTGTCATAGGAATACTGATGTCCGAACCATGTCAAAAAGCTCACGAAATAAGGGTCCAGGCCACTCGTTGCAGTCGGATCCATGGCCCCGGTTTGAGGCTTCAAAAACCTGCAGTTCGCGATGGGTACACAAGAGACCCACTGCGGGGGGCTCTACTTGCTGCGTACTTGTAAAGACAACGCTCCCGGACAAGCGTCGTTGGAGACGCGTTGAATGTTGAAGACGCTCCACAGTCGCACGAGAACTGATTGTGGACGTGGAGAAGGCGTGCCTTGACAAGAGAACCAGACGTCACCGCCATAGGTAGACGGACGGACGCATGCAACCACTTTGACTCGACATACACGCACGCCATAACTTGCATGCAGAAATGAGAGCACCAGTGACGCGCGATAAACGAGGCGGACAGAGCCATAGGGAGACAATATGTGAGTAAGGCAGCACGCGCTGCGGATCTTTGCTATGACAATTTCAGCTTTGCCCAGAAGAAACGACCCTGCTGCTCGACCCTGATTCTGCGTCGGCTGGCTGCCAGAGTCGAGGACAAGTCCGATAATTACACGAGATATGCTTGATTACTTGCGCCACCAGGGTGACAACAAACAGCATGACATGCTCCGTACACAGGTTGCTTCTCTGGATTGGTTAGTCGCGGTGCCACGGACCCGGCGGTCCGGAAAGGGCCCTCGTTCCAAGGATCGTCATTATCGTCGCGTGAGGGACAGGTCGCCTTTAAGGTCGCGTATCTGCCGCGTCGTGGACCGATCTGGGGAGGATCCATAATCTCGACCGTGTCTAGGCTATCCTCCGAGTTCGACCAAAGACGCGGAGGTGTTTGGTCAGTAGTGCGACGCCAATGTCCTGTGCATCACATCTTCGACTCATGCCTTGCTTTAGCCGCAGACGACAAAGGGATGCTCATACGAGCCACGCAGGAATTCGGCTTGCTGACAAGTCCGCACAAGGACTGCCCCGGGCTGCCGGATGGCGCGAAAAGGGTGCCCGGAGAAGTCGGAGTGGTGGTGTGGGATCGGCAGACTAGACCAACAGCATTTTGGTTTTCCGGTTCACGATAGACCAGCGACGGGATTCTCGCAGAATCCGGTCATCAAAGTTCGGTCCAATTGAGGCCTGTTCCATCAGCAGCCGGCGAATTGTGGCTGCCTGTCAACTACAAACTGACGCGCTGATGAGCTGGTTCGGGAAGATGATTGCATGTTCGTGCCTTGATTTTTGCAGCGGATGGTTTCGGCGACATCCTCGAGGTGGTGTACTGCTATTGACGCTGGTTCGCGACGTTCCTGAGCTGGAAGTCGTAGGTTTTTCCAGGGTACGGGGGAGCTTGTGAGGGGTAAGGCAAGTCAACCTCGAGCGCAAGCGAGCGAGGGTCCTTGTCGGCCGGCCTCTGGGGATTTGGCGTCTGCGCGCTTCTACTCGCCCAACCTCCCTGCACGAACTGACAGGGTTCAGGACGCCGAGACTGGAGTTTGGCGACGCTGGGATGCCATTGCTGCTACGACTGCAGCTGCAACTCGCTACTGCTCTTGCTGCGTTGGCAGAGGCAAATCTTGACGGCGGCGGGTTTTAAAGTTGAGGTGGGTGTGACGGCTCCATTCGTCTACGAAACCTCAGAGTCAAGGCAGACACTGACCGTCCTTGGAGGCCGCGGTATGGCATGACGGCGTTTCTTCAAGACGGTATCCGCAGAGCTGGGGGGAATTCCATGCTTGGAAGACTGACAAGAGGAAACAGCAAGATGCAGGAGCAACAAGAGCACGAGCACAAGCTCGGATGGGGAGCTAATTGGACACATGACTCTGTTGGCGCCTGGGGTAGCAGAGGGACTGGAGATTGGAAGGCTGCGATAGAGCGTCGGGCGGCGTCTCCATCTGGCTAAAAGCCTCTGCACACAAAAGGGCTGAGCACTGGGGCGACCTCACTTTTCGAACGGCCACGATGGCATAATTGGCGCGGCAGCGCGAAGAGGGGGTTATGGACCGCGTTGAGTGACCGCGACAACTACACGTATCGCTTGGGTCTGAATCGCAACCCCTTTCAACCCGGAGTGGTCGATTGGTCAAGCACTCAGCTAGCTGAGGACAATGGCCTCGAAGCACTGACCTCTGTTCGTCCGATGTTACAGGTGGGAGAGAGCTCTGCTGTTTAACAGGACAAGGCAGAGGCGAACAAAGCGGCGAGTGGACGGGAAGTCTTATTTAGAGACGTTTGGAACCGTCACCGCTTTGAGTTTACGGTGGTGCTGATAATTGCTAAAGACTTTGGGCAGGGACTATGAGCAGACAAAGGAACGCGCCTGCACCTGGTCACTCTCGACTCTTAAGTCGGGAGTGGTGATGAGGAGCGTCCGTCTGGACCGGGGGACCCTTCTCCGAATTTGACGACGGCGCCGGTGGGACGGAACCGCGGCAAGGATGTGTGTTGGTCGGTCGGGAGGGGTTCGACCAGGGGTGCCACGGCAAAGGCTAAAGTCTGGAACGCGAGAGGGCTCTGAATATCGATTGTCTACAATTTCGACGAGAGCACTGGGGGAGTTGAAAAGGCAATTGTTTGCCATTCCCTGGATTGACGATTTCGATGTGCGGACCTTTTTCACCCGATTCTCGTCAGTCATGACTCTCGGACGCGCTGGTGATGCTGACAAGCGAATTACGGGTGGGTTTAAGCGGTCCAAGAAGGTCCCGGTCTGGGCGCATCGCATTGGTTTAGGCCGGGGTGTTCTCCTTTTAGTTTGACGGAGTATAACCCGGACTAGGAGGTGGGCCAAGCGAAACGGTTTCGATCATCGACGATTTCTTAGATGAATGTCGGATACACATACATCTATGTGTACAAGCGCAATGGTGGGCAAAAGGGGCCATTCATGTTGTGGAATGGCGTTATTGGAGAGAAATTGGATTCGCGGCAATGCGAGTTTTCCGCACAAGGTCCGAATGCCACCATAAGCGCCAGACAGGCGCCCGTCGCACGGAGGGAGAAGCACATCTTCAGGAGACTGGGGCGGCGGCTGTCGCATGGAATTCTTGTGATATTGGCGATTTGGTTGGATGAGATGACGAGATACATGTGCGCGAGCCTCCAGGGCCGGCGCAGACCGGCGGGCATCTGCACGACCAAGGTGGTCTGTTATCTTGATGAATTGCAGCTCTCGGCTGGACGAGACAGATTTCACCGAGACCCTGCGGCAACGGCAACGAAACAAGCACATGGAGTTTGTATATTTCTTTTGTCGACTTCTCAGGATCGAAGTGCACGGTGAGTGATGAGTGAGACTCGGAGCGGTGACGACGCGGGGGCGGCTTGCCAGGCGCTTTCCTCACCCTGAATTGGGAACTGTACCCGTGATCTCGGGCGAGACGGTTCTTGGTAAAAGCAACCATTGCAGTGTGGTTTGAATCACTTTGGTCATTGAATGATTGGACATGACATCTGGTGGGGTTTCTGCAATTGCTTGCTTTTCTAGTAGGAGTTTTGGCGCATCCTCCATACTGCGTGATTAGTACACTACGACAAAAAAAGAGGGTGTTTCTTGCGCGGATGCAGCCGGTGATGGAAGTTTGCAGTAGTGGCCTACGTAGTGCGCCTTTCGAAGTTGGTCAAGGGACGAAGAGACAGACGCGAGTGTTGGGCATTCTCAAACGGAAGAGCTACTGACGTTTTCGGTTTCAAAGCCGGAATGGAGATGGAAGGCATAGAAGGAAAGAATCGCGAAGACGTTGCCTACAGTACTGCTGCGCCAGAGAGCAAGAAGGCACAGGGCAGATTATGGTGGTCGTGGGAGATGCCATTCGTGGTCTTTACCAGTACCCTTACCTTGCCTGACGTATACTCCGTGCTGTGCCACCATCTCCCGCACGCGAGATGGCGATTTAGCGGGCGTTTAGCGTGATGCACTAACATTATAGCGCGGGGGCGCGACGCCTGGGAGTCTGATGGTACAAGCAGTAGGGGTTGTCATGTCAGGACTGGGCGTTGAGGCTGCAAAGGTGGCTTCGACACTAAGAGCGTGAGTTGAAAAAGCTAGCGGTGGGTTCGAGGTTCGCGATGGGGAGCGTCGAGTTGGAGATTTGGGGAAGCTGGCTGATTCTGTGACTCGATTGAGGAGCCGCGGAGAGTTTGACGCCGAGTTTTGAATGAATGAATTGGCAGATGGCGATCCGAGACTGGCGATGTGTTCAGTGTGAGGCCGACAGCGACCGTCGGGTTGGATTGAAAGTCAAGGTTTCTGCCGGAAATGTTGCTCCAGGAACGGTTGGGACAGAATTAGTTGCTAATGACCTCCTATGCGGCTGCGTCCGAACGAAGAGTTGGAGAGCTGCTATTCCCTGCTCGAGGGAAAGCGTTCGGCAGACGGTCGCCGATGGTGACGTCCCCCGTATGCGAGTGCATGAGTAGGACTTGACTAGCAGATGGCGATGGGCCACCGGAAACCCCTCAGTGGGCATGCCGTAAGCCTGTTATCCAGGCATCGGGGTCGCAGGTGATACGATCGTGAGATGGGCGCTGTGGGTTTTTGGGGGAGCCAGCATGTTTTTTTTCTTGGTTTGGGCGGCTCTTGTCCTTGGCACGGTAGCGTTCTACGAAGTGCAGTATCGTTCCGTTGTCTGGCCAGAGATTCATTTGGCTGGGGCGCCGTTTCGAGGGATCCTCAGTCGGAGTGACGGTTGCATGGCAAGCACTTTTTTTTTGCTTCTTATTCGTGATGACCCAGTTGCTAGTTTGACTCTGATGACGGCGTACCATTGCTGGGTTGGGCAGGCTAGCCGGCGGACGGCTGGGGGTGTGGATTCGAGATATTAAATATGTCCCATGCGTCTAAAGGGAGCAAACGCGGAATAGAGTGAGTTAAAGAAATAAAGAAAAGAGGCAAGACACGAGACACGAGGCACGGTTTGATGGATTCAATTGAAGTCGCGGTTGATGAGAGTCGCGTGTGAGACGTCTCATTGGTCGAGATCGCGGTAGGCGGCTGGGTTTCCATAGAGGGGAGGGGAGGTCCGGCATGCTGGGAAGTCGGAGGCGGCGTGATTGGGTGAATTTGGCACACGGTATCAGCGCTTGTATCCTATCCGTAGTTGTACGGGAACGCAAGTCTTTTGATTTGGTCTAGTGAGAATTTGGCGAGGTGGGATTTGCGGCTTGGACGTGATGGGTGATCCGCCTGGAGCATTGAGCGTGAGAAGTAGAGAAGCTATGGGCTGGCTTTAAAGGGCTCCCAGGCTATTTTGAGACGGTGTCGTGTCCTGTGCACTCGAGAGATGATGATTGCGGCGGTTTGGCATGCCGTTGATGTCTTCATCTCAAAGACGACGTATCGCGTCGCATCTTTGCTCTCAGCTTGTTGAATTCAAGAAGCGTGGAAAGCAAAAGGAGAAGGACGGAGGTGGTGTAGCCCAAAGTACCTAGCGTCGTGGATTTCGCCCGACTTGTGCTGCAGGAAGACTTTGAGGTACAGAAAAGATACACAGCATCTAACCCGTTTTGACACAGTCACCAGGTGTAAGGTACAGCCTGTCAAGCGTGGTGAGCGGCCCAGCCCTGGGCTTGATGTATGAAGCAGGGACTCGAAGCTGGGCTGACCCATGCTCTTGGGGGAGAGTGCTCCGGATGGGTATGGGCGTAAGGGAGACGAGATGGAATTGCAGTCGAATGGAGAAAGTGGTCCAATGCGAGATGCATTTCTGTCGTCGTGTGCCTTGCTTGCTTGCATATGCACGCGACAAGGACCTGACCTGACTTGATTCGAGATGGAGATGAAGATGTGCGCAAGTGGTTATTGCAGCTTGCATACTTGCTCTGCTGGTTGGTTTCTTGTTTCGCCAGCCGCGAGTGTGCACTGCACTGCAATCGGCTTGCAGGCCCAATTAGCGCTCCTTGTCCAGGCCGTGACCGCAAGGAAGGACGCCGGAGGCGGAAGCAGGCTGGCGAAATGGTTTCGAGAGATTCCCGTCATTGTATGCAACCTCTCAGGATGTAGTCTGTCATGTCGGCTCCTTACAGAGTGAGGCAAGGAACTTTAGACCCACACGTGGCTGCCGATGCGTCCGGCTTGGGGTGTGTGCTTCACCGTCGCTGCTGCTGCTGCTGCTACACCGCACGGAGAGGGAGGGGAGGCTTAGTGTAAAGGGAGACGGTCTCTGTTCCCTTGTCTGGTGTCGAAAAGGATGTTTAATTGGTAACTTCGGACGCGACGAAGACGCGGTCGACAAGTGTGTGCGTTGGTCGAGTTGGGAGGCGATCCATTACGATGATACCGGAAGAGGGTGCTGCTTGGGGCAGGATCATCCCCTAAATTCGGATAGCAGCGTCTGTTTCCTGTTCAATCTGAAGCCTGTTAGCTTGTCAGCGTGTGTGGTGTGTGTGGGCGGCGCGGCGCACGTACATGGTGCACCAGCAAGGAGTGTCATTGCGAAAATAAAGGAGTGAATTATAGAACAAGCCACAGACGCTGTAGCCGTGCCTGTTTTCGACGTGCAAGGGCCGTGACGTGTGGTTTTCGCGTTTGGCCTTGGGATTTCGCGATGAAGCGACATTGGTCTTGGACCTGGACTCGGACTGGGCCGACTGGAATCATAGGTATAATGCTGTGGTAGACCGCGATGGAAGTGGCGGGTGGGTGTGCTTCGCTGGCAGTCGGCCTTGATGGAGGCCTGCCATGTCTCTGTCGTGCAGCTCATATTTCATGCATTTCTGTCTCGTGCATCAGCATCAACCAGCATTATGGATAATTGCGCACAATTGCTTGTCTCTTCGGTTGGCGACGAGAGGGCACCTCGGTGATGGTATCCGTTTGCCGAACTGGCCATCCCATGTCGACTGGAAATCGAACAGGTACGGAGGGGTCTAAAGCGAAATGGCAATGAAATTGTGAAGGATGTGGCTTGACACTCTATTTGGGGTATCCATTGGACCTTCTAGAAGTAGACGATTGCTGACTTCCATTGAGTGTGTGTGTGTGTGTGTGCTCTGATGCCAACGGAAGGCGACGTCTTAGGGCGGTTCGTCTAATGAAAAGAGTTAGATACGTCCTGGGCGGAGGCCCGTCCCGGTGAAGGCCCGGACGGCAGGCGACCCCCTCCATTCTTGCCATGTATCGTTATTTCTTTTGCTTTCGTTCATGCACAGTCACAGTCCGAGATTTGCATCAACAAACAAGCACTTGACATTTGAGTAGGGGTTTTGGATGCTTAGCTTCGAATATCGACCGGAACAACAAATAACAAAAAACACATGATGGCACTCGTACTCGCAGATGACCGACCCAAATCACGACCAGCTGAGACCGTAACAGGGGCCCCTTTCGTGTATCGATGAACACTTGTAGTATCCGTATGCATGCGTGGTATCCGTAATATGTATATGAACCAAGCTTGAAATCTGGTTCTGTCCAGGGCGCCTTGAGCAAACTCCCCACCGTCATATCCCAAGGTGACGATGATGCTTATGTCAGTCGTCGTCCTTCCATCCATCACAAGCAGCCTATTCCAAGCCCAGCCCAGGAACGTTGCAGCACAAGCCACACTCTGTGCTCCAAATTGAAGCGCTGGAGTGGTCTCATTACGCACACGCATCCTATGTACTGCGTACGGAGCACACTCGTCCCACGATTCAATCCTCGCCTGCCATCGTCATCCATCATTTTTAATGTCGCCAAACCACACGACGCAACGTCCGCGACTCCACGCCAACCGTTCATAAGACACCATACCCACTGCACAAGTACCCCATCACTCTCCAAAGCGCACAAGGTACATACCCACAGACAGTCCACTAAGCGCACGCTTCCAGAAGGTGTATCCTTCGTGCCTTGCAATACTAGGTACTTTACTCCGTACGGATACGTTCCGTGTATCCTTCGTGCCTTGCAATACTAGGTACTTTACTCCGTACGGATACGTTCCCTGTATACACACAAGTCCCCTGTACCGCGTCGTCGACCAATTGCAGCTGGCTTCACTCAATACCACACTCAACCTACGCCGCGACCATTGACACGGCCACGACCACGACCACGACCACGGCCACGGCCACGAACCACGAACCACACAGTTTTTTATTGCTCTTTTCCATCTTTGCCTGCCATAGCCCGGTCTGCACACCACGTCCGTTCCACGAAAACCAGAGGCCCTGAACCCTGACTTGTCACCACTCGGTCCGTATCTACGGATATTCTGCGCCAGAAGCACAGAGAAGGAGGCAGTCCTCCTCCACCCACACATCGCACACACAGATATTTACACATTCGACCCCTGTGTGAACTCTGCTGCAGACAGAATACCACGGGCTCGGGATCGCCCTGCACTTTGCTTGATGAAGAGTGCTCTCATACAACTACACATACACATTCTTGCACACCTTATGCTTGCCGTGGCATAGCACAGCGCCGACTCTGCTGATCTCACCAACGGATGCGCTTTGATCATCAGTCAGCAACTCGATACACCACCCGCCAATCACGACTGGCGAGTTCGACTTTGCTCATTCTGTCCAAGCCTGACAGGCGACCAATCAATTCTCGCGGAGCCCTGAAAGACGACACCGAGTCTCACGCTTGCCTCACTGCCAGCCAGCTCAACCGACTACCAGCGACAAAGCAGAGGGAAAACGCTCAACCCAGCGCCACATCTGAAATCCATTTCTTCCAAGTTTGCCGTCGACTCCTGACAGTAGCTCGAGTTTCGTCGTCCCTAGTCCCGGCATCGCCCAACGTCTGCGTAAAAATACACAGTAGCGTAGCGCAGGCTCCAATTGATTAGCAGCAAAGTCGCATATCTCATCGCATCGGTTCCACTGGTTGTTGGGGGTTTCTCCTTCCCAGATCAACCCCTCGCTCGAGGCCGGTGATCCCGTCCTCGTCTCGTTTCGCTTGGCCTCGTGTGTCTCGTCATCCTTTCTTGCAGCCAGCCGTCAAGCCCGGGGTTTGACGCCTCCTCACTAAAGCACGCGCCATACGGAGAATTGTAGGCCACCTGAGTTTCCGTATCGGACGGTGGAACACGCTATCAACGACGAGCCGTTTGTTTGTGATACACACAAAGCCAGCCTGACACTGTCACTGTTGAAGTCGCTGCTGCTGGCTGCAGGCACCGAGGGAGACGAGGTGCTGCAGTAAAGTATCTCGTGGCTTCTTTGCTTTTCCTCGATGCAACGGGCATCATCACCTCACTCCGTAAGCTTCGTCGCATGACGGATACTCCGTACACATACTCGGTACACTACGCACATCTCGAACAATCGCGACGAGCTGCACAAACCCAGGTATTGTGTCGTAAAGCGTACATATCCGACCGCACATACAAACACAACCATTACTGCGTACTACGTATATTTTATTATTGCGCAAGGAAGCCATCGTATCCAATCGAGGCCTGCGTCTTGCTCCACTGTCAACCCACCGTCCACTCGGGGCACGCAGTTGACAGGCATCGCCTGCTGAGCGCAACCGCGGTTTCGACTGCGTACACATTACAAGTACTTGTATACTTAGGGGACACGCATAACAGTACACAGTAAGCCCAGCTACTTTGGGTGTGTGTGCCTTGCCTTGGAAAGGTGCAGACGGAGACCAGCATACAACAAGCAAAACAGCTAGGCAAGCAAGCGTGGTCAACGACAATTGATTGTGTCTTGTGGCTGCTGGCTTACATCTTGAAGGGCACAAGTTCGTCCCTTTTTTGCCTCCCAGGTTACTCTCGGTAGGTGAGGCTTCAGCGACAGGCGGAGAAAGCGAGAGAGAGCAGTCAGCCAAAAACTACTACCACCTGTGTAGGTAGGCGGAAAAAGGAAGGTACGTACTGTTTCCCACGGTCCCTGGTCCTCGTCTTTACCCAGCGCGCCAATTGCGACTTGCCAATCGTAGTCGCCAATCCAGCCCGCCTGCCCCGGCTCGAGCTTGCTCCTTGTCCCTGTCTCTCTGGTGGTGGTGGTGGTCCTTCCTGCCTCGGTGCCTTGCCCTGTCCTGTCCTGCACCGCTGGACGCCTGCCCCAGCAAGCCAGTCTGGTCGAGGAGCAGTACGGATAGCGACTCGGCGTGGTCCTGCCTTGCTCCTACTGCCACGGAGAGAAAGGAGAGCCATACATGGTACGGAGCAGTAAGGTAGGGCAAGTGAGAGGCAGGTACACTCGCAGTAGCATTTCGCACCACCTGCTTGCCCTTTTTCTTCCTTTTTCTCTCTATCAAACGCAGTACGGAGCACTTTGTACGGATACCTCGACAATCCATTCTCCACTGCAAGTACTTGGAGAGTCAGGTACGTAGTACTGCCTCCCACCACACCATTTCCTCCACGCACCGTACCGCACCGCTCTCTCCTGGCTCCTCCCACCTAAACCCAAAGGGCCAAAGCTGGCTACCTACCCATACCTACCTGCCTACCTTACTAGTAGTGAAGCCTCCAAAGTACCTACGTCAGGTACCGCACCATCTCACCTTCCAACCGATATACTGCCACTCCTAAGGTACTCCTCCCACTCCCTCTCCCACATCCACTCCTCCTGCTGGGTCTCTCCAACCGGGGCTGCTTGGTTAAAACACCTTCGTTCTCTTCCAATCCTTTTTCATCTCCGTCGCTCTCCTCCAACCCTTTACCTACCATCCTCTCCCCCTTCCTACCTCCCCTTCGTCTCTCTCCATCCATTCATTCCCTCTCCGCAGCCAGTCCTTCCTGACTCCTTTGCATCGACGTAGACGACAAAAAGGGTCTTTCCATTCTCTAACCCATCAGAGGATAGGAAAAAAGTGGAAGGAACGAGAGACTTAATCTGGCGATTCCCCCCTCGGACTCATCGACTTTCGACCTCGATTTCGACCCGGATTGGATTCGCTTCCAACCCATCACTTCGACTCCCGTCGATCAACCAACAGCGACCAGGACGAACGAGCTTCCTCCTAGACGATCACCCTCCCCCGCCTCCGCCTCATTGGTCTCTGAAAGGGTTCACTTGACCTTTTTGACGGCTTGGAGCTGCGTCAACCAACAACTCTGACAAGAGGACGGACCAGACAGTTCCCGTGACAAGATTGAAAGAAGACAAGAAACGAAAAAGTGCAGAAGACCTTGATTGGTATTTTCTACACTTCTTATCGTCTTTGATCCACGTCCCTGCCCGTTCTCCTCCTCGCATCATCCCTCCCGAATCCTCGGCGAGTCGACACCAAAAGACACCCCTGAAGAATTCCTCGCCAGAGAAACTCGACTCAGACCTGTGCTACCCTACGACCTCATCGGCCTTCCGACGACGACTCACTCCCTTGAGTTCCGCCGGCCTCACCATACGCCCTCATTCCTCAAGAGCCCCTGTGCCATCTTGGTTCGTCGGCCCCGGTCACGATTTGCTTCGTCGCCGCTCAGCAACCTACGAAAAAGACTTGCGGTTCTTCACCTCCAAACCCTCGTCGACTTTGACCAGTATCATCATATATGATCCCAATAGGATTATAAGGTGGTCTCTTCTCGTCCTCTGGACACCGTCAGCGTGAAGGTACGTTCTTGATGATGCTGCTGCTGCTATTGACATGCCAATGAGAGATGTGTACGCGAAATGTCGGCGAGACAGATGGACCTGGATTGCCTTGGCCTCATGACGGGATGAACCTTCGTCTCCATGTTCAAAGTCCGTCCAAGCTTCTTCCTGTCTAGCACGAACACCATCTTCCCCTTCGAACCCAATTCGAGGCCCTCCCGTGTCTGTCGGACGAACAACGAACTCGTTTCCCCCCTTACGTGTACCGTTGCCGTCTGCTCCTGATACACACTTCTCTCCCCCCACATTCAGGACCAACCTACATCACTACCCTTACGAGAATAGGGTCACTGTGGAACAAGTTCGCTCGTTGCTCCCCCATCCAGACCTCAGGAATTGTCTCATTTCAACTACGCTGATTGCGGTGGCCCTCCCACGGAAGTGGTGAGCCTTGCTGCCAATTCCCCAATCAAGCTCGGAGCTCTTCTTTCTCTCTGCCCTTCTCCCACCCCCTTCATCCCCTACGATCCTCACCCTTCTGCTCAATGCAAGATTCGCCAATCTGGTTGATTCCTCCCCATCTCCTCTCGTGCCAGCCTGTCTCCACCGTCCGCCTGCCAGCCGGCTTCCGATCTGCCCCTTTCAATCGCCGTCAGCGGTGTTTACAGCCCGCAACGGACCTGGACCGCCCTCGTCTCCGTCTCCGATAGCTTCCTGTCTCACAATCACTACTGCTCTGGGTCTGCTCAAGCGTCTGCAATTATCCAAGGAACCACAAAGCTGACCAAACTTTTCCTTTTTCACAGAGCACTTTAGTCGACCTCTCTTTAAACGGCCATCCCTCGGCCACTCTCCGCGTGCACCAAGAACTCGGTCTCGCATCATTTCGGCTTCTCATCCAGCCACAGTCACTCTTTTCGCAGGACTCTGTTCTCAGCTTCACCCACGCTCCTTCTAATACTAATATTCTAATCCTTCGGACGCCTCGCTCCACTCATTCTTCGCGTACCCGATTTTGATTTCGACTTTTCATCGTTTCCGTACACCAAAAAAAAGCTTCCTGGAGAACTTGATCGTCACTCTTTCCCGAAACGGACCCTCGACCCCGTCATCGTCCAACCCTTACACCCGCACGCCACTCACCACAACCCCTCAAAATGGCTCACTACCAGCAACAACAGCAGTCCGATCCCACCTTCTTCACCGAGGGCCACGACGAACCCCAACATCCGCGCATGGGAACTAGGGAGGCTGCCAAGATGTTTGCGAGACAGCGGCAGGAGATCATCGCCAGCGAGCTCTCCCGCATAGCTGGCGACGAGTACCTTGAGGACATCATGAAGCACATGAGGCACATGGAGGTGAGAGCTGCGAAGAACAGTCAAGTGGATCGTAGCTGACAAACTGGCCAGGATGAGACTATGCCTGACGCCAACCTCATCGACATGCAGCGTGAGATTCAGTGGTATATGAGACCCTACCTCATCGACTTCCTCATCGAGGCCCATGCCGCCTTCGCGCTCCTTCCCGAGACCCTCTTCCTCACCGTCAACCTCCTCGACCGCTACTGTTCGAAGCGTGTGGTCTACAAGCAGCATTATCAGCTCGTTGGCTGTGCCGCTCTGTTGATCGCTGCCAAGTACGGAGACAAGAAGGACCGGGTGCCCCAGATTCACGAGCTCAACAACATGTGCTGCGGTTTGTACGACGCCGGGATGTTCACCCAGATGGAGATGCACGTCCTCAACACACTCGAGTGGACCATCGGTCATCCCACCGTCGACTTTTTCACCCAACTCATTGTCGCCGAGGAGCACGATAAGATCGAGGTTGAGCACATGGCCGCCTACATCTGCGAGATTGCTCTTTACCACCGTGACTTTGTCTCCACCAAGCCGTCCATCATGGCTCGCGCTTCCTTGGCCCTGGCGAGAGCGATCCTTGGCGAGCCCGAGATCAACGACGGCGAGTGGGACCACGTCGAGAACGTCACCCTGTTGACTCTCTCCCAACACCTGCACAACCCCTCGGTCGCCCTGGCCAGGAAGTACTCGACACCTCACCTGTCTGGCGTCGCCAAGAAGCTGACCTCCTTCATGGCTCACCAAGCCAACATCGCACGCGCCCAGTCGGGCCCTCCGAGTCCGCCTTCTGAGTCAGCAAAGCAGTCCAACATCTACAGCACGCCGCATAAAGGCCACGGCGCCGTTCAGGGAGTCGCCGACGGGTACATGACCCCGCCAATCACACCTGACGGCGCCGTCTACGGAAACGTTGCAAAGGACGCATACCCGGTCCCGAGATGTCCGGTGACACCCACCCCTCAGTCGAACACGGCGGCGTTTGTGCAGCAGCAGGTGCAGCAGCAGTACGCCCCGTTCGCGCAAACCACGACGGGTCATACCATGGCCTAGAGTCGAATTTGGAGTCAACCCCTGGGACTGACGCTAGGTCCCGAAAGCGATTACCCACAAGCGTCCAACACTACGATACGGGCACTTCAAGATTTCACCTCATTACAACCAATAGTCAGGGAGCTGAGAGTGTCCAGGAAGTGAATAAAGGAGAGAAAAAGATTGCATCGCCATACAAGAATGGTTTTTTTTTCAGCAGCACGTCATGGCATCGAGCGATTATTTGTTTTTGCACCACAGTCCTTTTTTTTCACTCAGCAGAAGTGCCCCCTTAAAAAAGGAATACGGATCATACCCAACCCCCGAGGTTTTCTTTTTTCCTTCCCTACACAGCATCCAGCGGTTTTTACTACACAACACCCCAAGAAGAGTTTACGTTCGCGAGAAGGTCACCCCCGGAAGGGTGAAGGATTTGAGAAGAACGGTGGGCAGATGAAATTGTGGAGGACGGAAGGAGAGACTCGACACCCGACCTTCAATGATGCGAAAGAATTCACACTAGAAACAAAGGTCAGATTGTGGTATCTCGTGAAGAGATTCGACAGGAAGGAAGAAACTTCTCTAGGGAGCAAAAAAAGTGAGGTGGAAACTTTTATTTTTCGACGGATCGCGAGGCGTGGGCTGTTTTGGTGTCGGCCTTTGCCCCGGCTACTGGATGGGAACTTGAGGCCACTCAGCACACGAAACCTCCTGGTCGGTACCTTTTAGCTCCCCGGGACGACCACATTTTTCTCGACATGGTTGACAGATCTCACATCCCGTTCACGTCTGCTCCCGAGGCCTGATATCCCCTAATTGGCCGAAGGACGGACGGAGCATCAGGACGAGAAGATTTGGCTCGGTTGTTCTTCACTTTGAAGAGAGGCTGGGAGCGCTTTCTACCACGGCGGAAGGAACATTTCTGGATGGAGAGGGAGATCATTTTTCCTGGGACGTCGGGCTTGCATGCGCCGGTCCTGGGACAGACAGCCTGGGGAACAGAGGGGACTCGAAACTTTTTTCGTATACCCCGCATTTGTACTCCCCCCCCCCTGTGTAAGGTAGTTGTACAAATGCACAAAAAAAGAGCAAAAAACTCTGCACATTGAAACCATGAATGTGCCCTGTCGCTTGGTGTATGGTACGTATGTGATGTTGGCGAATGTACGACATGAGCGTGTTTCCTCGAGTCGCACAAGAGAAACGATCAACTGCTAGTTGGCCCACATGGGAAATGACGGAGGCGGTACACCACCACGGCACGCCGTTGACAACCCCTGGCCCAGGGCTGAAGTATGATAGTCAATATGCTGCTGCTAATCATAGACGGCTAGGTGCGTCGCTGGATCCGCGCGGTCCGGACGCAGGGCGCTGGTTGCCAATGGTTTGGAGTGAGGCGCATGTACCTGAGCTAAGGTATTGAGCAATGCAGATTCACGATCCACGCGTTTGATACAGCGTTCGAGTGGTTTTTATGACGTGGCATGGCAGCAGGGTGATCGTACACGACATTCAATCATCTCTTCATCCCGAATCTTGACAATAAAGATGAAGGAGATTGGATGAAAATGCAATTGGTGGGGCTTTTTGGGATGGAAAGCATACTGTGGTAGATGTGGTTATGTAAGATGGGGCTCAACCTTGGTTTTGGTTTAGTGTGGAAGCCATGCATATGGGTGGGGGTCGCGCTTTTTCTGGAGATGGTGGGGCGGGTGAATGTGATTGGTGTGTGTGTGGGGGCGACGTCGTGGGCGGGGATAGGGGGCTTGGGTACGAAGTACCTCTGTTGTAGTGCAATATACCACGATAGGGATACAGTTTCGCGATGTAGGATTCGTGATGGGTAGAGGAATGGGGATATTAGGTTGGGCGTGACTTGGACTCATGATTGGAGTTTCCCTGGACTGGGTGTTGGAAAAAGTAGCTTTTGATGGTTCGGCAATTGATATGTAGGTCTAGTGGGGCTTGGGTGATTGCCGATGATGATGCGGATGGTGGAAAGGAAATGGTGGGAGTGTTCCTACATTGAAGGCCGTCATGCGAATGTATCCAGACAGACGATGTGAGCCGGCCATGTGGCGTTGGGTTTTGCAATTGGGCTCTTTTCTGGATATTTGCGGTTGTGGTTAGTTGAGAGGGAATTAAGAAGTGAGTCACGGTTGGAGTTTTTTTTCCCTTGCTCTTCATGCAATGGGTAGCCCTGAAGATTTGGATGTTGGGATGTCCTTGAAAAGGAGCTTGCCGATAGAATCCAGCGGCTGGCAACGAGGATGCTCGATGGAACCGGCAGGGTTTTGCAGTGGTTCGTCTGATCTTATCGTCTTCAGGTTCATGCTATAGGGAGTTGAGACGGGGGGGTGCTGGAGAATGCTGGTGCATTGACGATAGGGTAAGGGGGCTGAAGCTGGACTGGCGGGTGGAGGTTTGGGAATTCGATGGTTCAGACAAGCCACCATCATGCAGATTTCGCATGATTGATGTCGGAAGTGGGAATTTGGTGGCTGGTTCGCTTTCGCGGGGGTGGCCAGCTGGCAGAGGTGAGTGTGGAAGATGCTTGTTTGATCGAAATGTTCGATGAGGCCGATGGCACGATCGGGCTCACAAGGAGGCACTTGAGGCGTGTCTACGGATCGAACATGTCCCTTATCGAGGGCCACAATCAACATGACTCTGCTTAACAGAATGGTATCGTGGTAACGTCAATGGGTGGTCAGGAGCATTGTTTAGTTCGAATATCGTATCTGTGCTATCAAGGTCCCGGTAGCAAACAACAGGTATAAAAGACAAAGTTGAACAGAGGCGCATATGACACCTCGCATGAGATTCTGTCCAAAACGATCCCTATTGCCCAGTAGTCTTCAATCTGGCGTCCTTAATCTCCGTCGTTGGTGAAGTATTCCGTGATATCGATTGCCGGAAAGCTTTAGTGCATGGGGACGGAGGATGACTATCGAGGGTGCCCGGCAAGGATCGTTTCATAATGCAGCTGTCGACAATGCTAGGCTCGTCCCGCTCGCATATCAACCCCGGATTTGCCATCTACCACCTACCTGGACATATCCGGCGTCTTATATGAAGTTCCGTGAGAAGGACGCTCGGAATTCGTTGCAGACTGGTCCATGGAACAACTGCTCAGAAACATGTATAAGTGCTAGAGAAGATGACAGCACTTGCCAGTTCTTTTCTCCAGCAAATGGCTCGAACGGTATGTAGGCTGTCTTTTGCATTGGGTTGCCAGAAACTCTTGGGACATGATCGTCATGGCTGTAATAATGTGCACAGAGAGGCGAACATCCGGTGTCCCTCTTCGCCGTTCCGGACTGGCTGGTGTGTATACCCGACAACATCTGACGTGATGCTTAGGATTCGGCATGAAAATGATGGATGTAACCGCCAAACGTCGACTTTTTGTTGCGACATCGCCCGCGGCAGCCAGACGCCTATGGCCTGGAAGAGTTCAGAGACAATCGCGTTGGGCTCAAAGGGATGTTTTCACGACTTCTATTTATAATGAAGTTTCCGTCGTCAGGCTAGGCATGTTTGTGCGCCTCCAGGCTGTTTCTGTGCAAGACAAGGCGCCTGAGACGACTAGGCTCTTGTTTCCTTTCACCACCCAGCTGGGCAGCAGGGCTCAGCTAGAAGATCAGTTGCAACCACAGAAGCAACCAAAACGTCAGGTTCGATACCGCAGCATGAGCATGTCGTTTCCGAATCCCAGTACAACGTCTCAAGCATCATAGCTAAGACGACGTCCTCGATCATTCTTGGCCTTGTGTATTACTGTCTGGAAAGTAATACGTAGACGGCATCTGCTTTCAAAGTGTCGGTTTATCACGTGTCTGAAATCCGAAACCAGAGCATGTGGCCATGGATAGAATTCATAGTTAACTCAATCGTGCGTATCCGGACCTACGTTGTCGTGCTTACTTACTTCATCGCCTCGGACTGCCCAAACCTTCTCTTTTATATAACATTGAAACGTTACCATAATCGAAAGCCGAGTGAAAGCCTTCGCTGTACTCTTCGGACGCTTCTGCGGAAACGTATGAAGACGCATGAAGTCATTGCGTCAACTGCAAAAGACGTATTCGATGAGCTTCCTCGCCGCTCGTCTGTGTGTATAGTCTTGGGCAAGCTAGATGTACTGCTTTCTGTTAACGAGTCAATGACTGTATGTTTTCGGGCTACACGCAAGAGCCGGCGTTGCTCCATCGGCGGCGTCCGTCACCGTCTCCGGTAGCCGCGTATCCCGGCAAATGATGCGTGTTGCAGGCAGAAGCGCGCAGCTGTTGATCGCAACAATGATGCCCTCGAAGGCCTCGTCGTTTGCCAACATGCAAGAAACATTTGACCTTGCTGGAGTAACATATTGAATTCGTCGTTGAAAGCCTTTATATGTTTTATCAGCTCCGAGCAATTGCTGAATCATTCTTCAAGACCAAGAGAAGCACCCTTCCTCTATTTGTGCCTATCCTATTCGATAAATCGACCAAGGGTCCAAATGACACGACTTACGACCCCTGACGCAGGTCCTCCACGTTGAGACGCAAACTCTCCTCAAGCGACGTCAACCTCTCCCTCCCCATAATCTTCAACACCTCCTCCGCACGAGGTTTCGTCATGATCCGGTTTTTGCACTCCCTCGACACGAAGTCCGCGGGGAACTCGTGGTCGGGGCTCTGCTTGCGCAGGATAGCCAGCACCTTGTCCCAGTGAAACGGTTCCGAGAAGGCGCAGAGGCGCTCGCCCCGGACGTCGTGGAGGATGGTGGCCGCGACGTGGAGGAGGGCGACGTCTTCGACGTCGGAGAAGAGTCCTGCGAGAAGATTTTGAATACTGAAAGATAAGTCTGCAAAGGAAGGGGGAAACTGACTTGGGGCTACGAAGGGAGTGGGGATGGGTTCGCATTTCCAGAGCTTTTCGATGAGTTCCGAGCTGGAGGCGTGCCCTTGGTTGACGGGGTCGAGACTCCGTCCGAAGGTCATTGCTGGGAGAACTGAACAAAAGTTAGCCACTTGATTCACATACCCTAGATTGGAGCCTGTTTGCACCGCTGTTGATGACGATGTCGGGTCTTCTTTCTTTGTTTTCCTCGAAGAACTTCCACATCGTCTGCTCCTGCTTGATCTTGCTGGCCGCGTAAACCGGTCCGGCGCGAGCGATGGTGTAAGGCGGTGGTGCGAGGGCGATTTCCAGCGCGTCTTCGCTCCAGCTGTCGCTTCTAATGTCTCTTCCTTCGGCGATGCCCTGCGGTCCCCAGGGAATGGTTGTCGTCGAGGACGAAGTCAGCACGAAGCGCTTGACGCTGGGTTCGTTGTAAGCGGACCGCAATGTTTTCTCGATGAGTTGGACAGCCGGAGGGACGACTTTTGTCGGGTCCGGATCGTGAGAGACGAGAGATGCGACGCTGATGACTGCGGACGCCCCTGTTGTGTGTGTGAGTTCGGAATGATAGTAACCAGTGGGGAGGATTCACCTTTGACGGCTTCGTCGAGGGCGCCGTCGCGCATAAGATCAAGAACGGCCAGAAGTTCAAAATTACCTTTGCCGTAGGGGTTATCGAACAGGACGGGTAGCCAGGCGTTCTTGGCTGGATCGCGGACGGTGCCGCGCACTCTTTACCCGAAGCGAAGGAGCTGGTTGACGACGTGCGAGGCGATGAAGCCGTTGGCGCCGACGACGAGGACCGTCGAGCCTTTGGGGATGGCCAAGTTGGTGATGTCTTGCATTTCGATAAGGTTGGGTTGAAAAAGATTTGGGTTTTTATTGTCTAAACTCTCTACTTTGAAGGTGAGATACAGAGAGGCAGTGGGATAGCAGAAGGCTGCTTATATGCCCAGCAGCCTGGCCACATGTACTTCCTCGCTGTTGAGGTCAAACAAGAAGAATAACCAGTTGGGCTGCACGATGATGCATTCAGGACGTCGGAGGGACTTCCTACAGGCAATAAGATGCGGTCAGCATTAAATCCGCGGCATCGGAGTTGCTCGGCATGGATGGGTTAATCAAAGCTACCGGCGGCTCGCTTCACAGCGCCTCCTCAATGCAGGACGTTTGGAGCTTGAGACGCAAGTCTCCGAGAATGACCGAACATCCCGGAGTAAATTCAGAGCTTCTAACTGTTTCAACCGTTCAATATGCGCTCTGCTTCCACCGGATGTTGCGGTGGAATGGCTTCGGAGGGTCGCGGAGGGTCGGAGACTGGACAATTTTAGGTCTGGTGTGCCTAGCGAAGGGGAACATCTATGCGTATGAAGTACCCAAAAATGGTCGAAACTCGCCGTCCTTGGAAGTGTAACGTATATGGAAGGCTGTGTATTCAGAGAAGAACGGCGGATGACGGCCCGGCAAGAAGACATACACGCCGATTCCCACGGACACACTACTGAGCCCCACTAGAGCAAGTCGGCGCCGATGTGGATCTGGATTTCGGCACGGCGACGGCCGATACCGTGCGGAGTTCCGGAGGCGGGATTCGGTGATGAATTGCGTTCAGGCAACAGTACATGCGTAGGATGTGTGTGACAAAGTGATCTAAGGAGTGAGACTGCGCTGCCTCTAGGACCGATACACTTCGTCATGGTTCAACATGGATGACGCATAATCTGGAAACATGCTTCGGTTTCTGACGGGTGCTCCCATCTCTCGCCGACGCAACCTTTGTATGGATGGATTTAAAGACAGTAGTGACCAAAAACAGGCTTCGAAATGTCGGGTAGGTTTGTTTGGACCTTTCTGGAGTGTCGCATCGAGCCTGCAAGCGGTCTCAATTACGGTCACGATAATCATTTTGTTCCTGTGCATCATAGGTCGGGTGCTGTGAGGGCCTGAATGCATGGGACCGCTCTAAGCGGCCGCCTGGGGATCTGAATAGAATAATTGACACGCTAGATTGTCTCTTTTAGTCATTATCGTCGTCGTCGACATCCGTCGTCGTTGTTGTTGGTGGTAGCAAAGAGTCAGTCGAAGATGATCCGTCTAGGTGGTGGCTTTTCTCGCAAGCTGGTTGCCGGTGTATTCGCACTCGTCTAGGAACTCACAAAACACCAAGACTCATACAACTTGAACCCTGTTTACCTACTTTATTGAAGGCCTGCTGGTCGCCCGAAAGTCTCAATAAGATATGTCTTTTCCGTTGGTGTTACACAACCAAAGTGCGTAGGCAGAGGCAAACGCATCGTAGGCCTCCAACAGACGGATGCTTCTTCGGAGACCAAAGCAAACGCACGCTGGACTCCGAGCGGCACACTGGGCCCGACGAGAAATATTTCGAGCAGAGCCTTCGCTCCTTCCTCGTTGCCCCTTCCTCGTGACTCCTTCCTCCCTGCTCCATGCCCCTCCCTCTTTCCTCCTCCCTATTCTTCAAATTTCACGATACAGACTTTTTACAAGATTGTTCCTTCAACTATCAAGCCCTCAGGAACTTCACATCCCTTTTCGATCGCTCCATCCGTCGCCATGGATATAAAAGATGTTTCCGGTGTCAAAGAGTTCGACTCGTTCTTCCAAAGGCTCAAAGTAGCCGCAGATCGAGCCGGTTCACGCAATGGGGAGATCCCCCACGACCATCCACCTGCCGAAATTCTCATTAGCGAGTTCATGATGGGACGAGCTGCCTCACTTGAAAGCGGCGGCAGTGGGCAGACTATGTTGTCCACCACGCAAGTTCCTCCACCGTACCCTCCCTGTGTTCGACCTGCAGCCACCCTTCGGCCTCTTCCTATCTCCAAGATGAAGCTTGGAGAGCACAACCGGGGCAAGCAAGTTGTCGTCCGAACGATGACCCCACCTGACAGGGTGAATGGCGTCCTGGTTTGTGTGGAAGACGAGGCAGGTACCGCAGTCCTTCTCCAGCTGTACAACCAGCCAGAGGAGGTCCACGTCGATGACCTGCTCCTGCAGAACAGCATCTATTTGATCAAGGAACCCTTTCTCAAGGTCACCGCCAGCGGCGGTTACAGCTTACGGGTGGACCATGTCGGCGATATTATCCTTCTTTCCGGCAACGATGAGAGGATCCCGCAGAGATGGAGATGGCGTCGAACTGTTGGCGGCAACTCGGAAGAGGCTCGAATGCAGGGCAACACGGCGGTAAAACAGCTCAATTGGGGACGAGCCGAGCGTTTGTGAGTGTGCTCAGTCCACCACGATGCATCTCTGACTAGTGACCAGATACTCCGATGCGATCTCCTTCGCCACCACTGCCGAGCAGGAAAAAAGCGCCCTTCTAAACCGCTCGCTGGCTAACTTGAGACTCCAACGCCCCGAAAAGGCTCTGACCGACGCCCTCAGAGCCCGTCATGGCGGCGAGGCAACAGAGAAAGGCTTATTCCGGGAGGCCATGGCCTGCTACGGACTGGAACAGTTCAGCCTGTGCTTGGAGAAGCTGCAGCAAGTGGTCGACTTGAACCCCAATAACCAAGACGCCAAGACGGAGATCAAAGGAGTGACTCGCCGGATCCGCGAGCAAATGGCCGGGGAGTACATGTGGAAGCAAATGCACGAGCAGGCCAGCATGACTCCACCGCTTATCGACTGCGCAACCTTCTCCGCCCCGGTCGAGGTCAGACCCTCACTGGGACGCGGAAACGGACTCTTCACGACCAAGGCTGTGAAGGCCGGAGATCTGTTATTATGCGAAAAGGCCTTTGCATACAGCTACGCCGACGAAGAAGACGCCGTCAGTCGACAGAAGATCAAGATCCTCATGAACCTAGGCACCAAGAGAATGACTGTGGGAGGCCAGGCCAACCTCATAGCCATGATCGTCCAGAAGCTGCATCAAAACCCCCAGATGGCTTCGCGCTTTACGAACCTGTATCGTGGAGACTACCCTTCAGCCGAGCCTTCCCGAGCAGAAGAGTTATCGACCGATTCGTGAGTAAACTGCCGATGTTGCTGCTTGCTTGATCCCGCGCTTACCCTTTCAGGTTCCTTGTTGAGAGGATCGTCAGTCTAAACTGCTTCGGCGCCCCGAGATCAAACCTCAAGATCATGGAAGAATACCCCGGACAGGAATTTAATGACAAGGAGCATACCACTTGCGGTGTTTGGATCATTGCGTCTCACATCAACCATTCCTGTGTCGGAAATTGTCGTCGCTCATTCATCGGCGACATGATGGTTGTGCGAGCCGCCCAAGACCTCGACGCCGGCACCGAGTTGCTGTTCTGCTATCAACAACCCAAGCCTGGAGACGACTACCAAACGACCCGTAAAGGCCTGGAGCCATGGGGCTTCACCTGCCAATGCGAACTGTGTGAGGACAAGAAGTCGACCTCGTCGCAGACACTGCATAGACGCCGGACTCTCGTCCGGGATCTGCATCGGGTGATGAAGAGCTGCAAGACGGCAGCCCAACAGTCCAAGGCTGAGAAGCTCTTGGCAGAGCTTGAGACGTGTTATACAGAGGGAAAAGGAGCCCTGCGTTTGGAGCTCTGGGACTCGTACCTTGGCCTGGCACAGAAGCGTTTGGAAAGAGGTAAGGCTGCAGAGACTTTGGAGCTGACGGCGAAGAGCCTCGAAGCTCTAGGTTATGTTCTCGTGGCTTCCCCTCCCAGAAAGGTACGCGGCAAGCCACAGCTCGAGATCAAGAAATGGGGCCAAGTCTACGACCACGTACCTACTGCTTTTCTTGGAATGGCCCATGCTTACAAGGTCCTCGCGCCAGAGCTCTGCGAGGTGGCAAAGAGTTATGCGCGGACTGCTTATGCTGTCTGTATTGGGGAGAAGGAGACGGCGGTTAATCTGTACGAGGATTTACAGTGAGCTGGAAATGGTATCTTTGTGAGAGTTCAGCCGACTTTTGAGGAACCTGCCCGTAGAGGGCCTCGGTTCACCTAGTTGATGATTCTTGGAGATCTTCTCCGCGTCTGATGGATGCTTTGCGAAGAAACATTCTGCGAAGCATCAATGGTCAATTGAATGCTGGCTGCATCTTACTCTCGGTAATGTCGAGCCACTCATAAATGCAGTGATCCGCTGATGTCCTGAAGGAGGTTTGTCAATCTGCCAGTCTCGGGAGGCGAACATGGGTTCGATGTTGGCGGTGCGCCTGTCTGGAGTCAACATGACCTTTAGATTTCAAACTGGTGCGAATGCAGCCTTGAGTTGGAAGTCAAGTCGTCTCCGCCAACTTACCTTTCGCACTTTTTGTCGTCCCAAAGTCCCTACGATGGCCGTCATAGCCGGTTAGGCCCCCCAAACGACCGACACGGCGATCGGACTTTTGCGATATTCTCCGTACGCACCAACTTCTTCAAAGCATCGCGTGTGCAATTGCTCGCAAAAGGCAAATATGAGCGCTGTTGTTAGTTTCATTCAGATCGGTCTGAACAGCTGGACCAAAATGTGAACCATGTCCAGCCATGCCGCGTATCGTGGTGGCTGTCGAGGAGAGTTTGATGGGTGGAATTCAGGCACATGTTCGCTAAATGTAATGCTCCCTAGCGCTGAAGTGCTGAAGGCCCACCTGCGATCGTGGGCTTTCCCCATTACATGCTTCATCGAAGCAACCGAGTGATTGCTACCATGCCATTGCCAACCTCTCAATCCTCTTCTAGAAGATCGGATCCTCCTTTGAAATGGGGCACAGCATGCGCGCAATGCAAAGCATCCAAAGCACGATGCGTGCGACCCGCCACGCCGGGATTCAAGTGCGAGAGGTGTCAACGGCTGCGAAAAGAATGTACCGAGAGGGCTGATAAACCGAGGAAGAGGAGAGAAAACAAGCCATCGTGAGTCTATCGCGCTGCTTCAAACGACATGGATTTTGAGTAGTGCCACCCTAGTCGACGAATTGCCCTAGTCTTTAACTCGCAGCTGTTCCTCTTCAACTGACTTCACCCCAGGCGAACAGCTCTGCTCGAACAGCGTCTGGAACTTCTCATCAAATCCCTTAGTGACCCTCACACGACTTCGCCGATTTCCGGAGAGGTGAACGCTCTTCGTGGACGGGTTGATGTTGCCTCTCCAGGCAAGCCATCTTTAGCATTTCCGGACAGCATTTGCCGCCAAACAGTGTCCCCCGAAGAGGCTTGTGTAGTTCCTCTGGACAGACATCACATCTCCATTCCAGCCTCTTACAACTCATCTGGGCCGCCATCGTGTATATGCCGACCACCTCCTGGACAAGTACCAACTCAAGTTGAATCTGACGACGCCCTGCTGAACGTGTACCGCGAGGAGCTGACTTCGGCACATCCCTTCGTAGTCATACGAGACGACGTGTCGGCGGATGTTTTGGGTACCGCCAGGCCGTTTCTCATGTCCTGCATCCGCATGGTTGCTTCTTTCCGCAGTCTGCGATCCATGCAGGGACAGATGTACGAGCTCAAGCAGCAAATTTCCGACAGGGTCCTCCTGCGCTCGGAGCGGTCGCTGGACCTCCTTTCCGGACTCGTCGTGATGCTCGGTTGGTACCAGCACCACTGCCTCGTCCATACCCAGCTGAACAACTTCGTTGCCCTCGCGACCACCATGGTGGCGGATATGAGGCTGAATCGGAAACCGGGGTGGCTGGAGCGAACGAAGCTCATGGTGAACGACCTCGACAACGTCGAGGAGAGAACGAACGAGCAGAAGCGGCTTCTGCTGGGCGCCTGGTACTTGAGTTCATGGTGAGCTTGGGATCTCTCCAACGCGTACGCGCGACTGACGATGGCGGTAGTGTGTCTACGGGACTTGACGCGACAGAGTGTACGCCCTTGACGGCATATATGCGGCAATGTTTAAAGGAAGTGGAGGCGGATGCCGAGTGCGAGTCGGACATCCTGCTGGTGTACCTGGTGAAGTTGCAGGACGTCTTGGATAGGACGGCGAGGTTGTCTCGGCAGATTAACGACGAAGATGAGGACGAGACTCCGAAGGGACCTGTCAGAGCCCCCTTCTCGGCGTATGTTACCGCACTCACGGCGGAATTCGACGCTCTGTTGAATAAGATGCCCTCCTGCGTGAAGAATGATGGTAAGCTGGCCCTTGACATTGGTATCGTAGAAGCAAGCTTACGAAACAAGATAACATGCGAATACGCATCAACAGCGTCCGCATACGCCTCCACGAACCACCTAAGCTGAACGCAGACGTTTTGCTGTCCATGTCAAGGTACTTTGCAGAAACTCCCCCCGCTGGCCTACCGTCGCCCCTGGATAGTCTGTATCGATCCCACTCGGCTCTCCAGACTTGGTACAACGACTGGCTGAGCATGCCCGCCGCCACGAACCGCACGACTCCGATGCCTGTCGTCTTGGATGCCATCACGGCCATCACCGCGCTCGGAAGATGGGCCAAGATGGCCGCGCCCGGAAGCATTCCGCGGACCCCAGTGACGGACGCGCTTCCGCTGGATCCCTCGGGCAACTGGAACAACCGCAGCTCGACGACGCCCGCCAGCTCGGCATCGGCTGGAGGCTACTCGGTCCCGTCGCCATTCGATCCCGAGAGCGACCTCGTGCAAGCGATAGCTACTTTCAAAACATGTCTCGCCACACAGCCCGATCTGTGCCTCGACGTCACGGAGATCCTGGGCCAGCTGGGTCAGGCCATGGAACAGGCGAGCGCGGCTCTGGCGGCGGACAGCGAGGATCCGCCGGGGACGGGACACGATTGGTGGTCCTTGAGCGCCATCAAGATCCGGATCGCACAGGTGAAGTTGGAGCACTGGACGGCGATGATTGAGGACCAAGAGTCGGAGACGTGCGACGAAGATGGGTACGACGTTGACGGGGGAGTTGTGGATCGAGTGACGACGCTTGACCAAGCCGACAAACCCTCGGACGACCTTGAGTTGCTAGGCGACATGTCCACACAAGAAGCTGGATGGGCTTCCACGGCATCGACGGGCGTGTTTGACAGCCTGGGATGGATGGAGGGACTCGGCGACTGGGGTGCGTTCATGACGCATCTGCGGTGAAGGTGGTTCTATCTGTAATACGTTTCTCTATAAACCCAACATCTACGACTGAACTCCTAGCGAATCTACCAACAGGCTACGAACCAGTCGACTTCTTGAACGGACGAACCCTCCGTCCCTCGGCAACACCGACGCCAACACCCTTCGTCGCCGATGCCGCCTGCTGCGACGGCAACGTCCTCGGTTCGATGATGTACTTCTCCTCGACGCCACGATCATCCCGCACCACAATCTCGCTGCGTCCTCTACTCTTCTCGACGTCGGTGACGCGCACCTTGCGCCGCCCCGAAGCCAACCCAGCCCTGGGCGCGCTCCTCTCGTGGACCATGTCCAACATGACCGGATCCCCCGCCTCCTCCTCGTCGCCGCAGATATCCCGCCACAGATCTCTCGGGTGTCCCGGGTCGCACATCCTCGCGCCCGGCGCCCAGCGCATCTGCCCGGGCATCCTGTGCGCGCCCAACACGTCGCGGCGGTCCTCCCCGAGCCACATGGTCCTCAGCCCGGGCGTCGACTGCACGTAGCACACCTTGAACGGCAGCAACCCCGACAGCCGCCCGTAGTCCCTCCCCTCGGCCTCGTCCACGACCGTCGTGGCCGTTTTCAAAAGTTCCGTGCTGCCGAACCGCGTCACCGCACAGGGGCCCGTGACCCCGCCGGGCGCCGCAAACGACTTGGTCTTCGGTTTCTGCGTCTTGGGCACCTTTGGCTCGGGTTTGGCGGCCGGCTTGACCATGACGGGCATGACGCCGCCCAGCACGCGCTCCTCGGCGGGCCACACGGGCGACGAGGCGGAGACGAGCGACGCGCAGGATTTTGTGTCGACGACGGCGACCTGCATCTCGTACAGCCACATGGCCACGCGCGAGGCGTCGGCCTGCTCGACGGTGATGCGCGAGACGGCGGCGTAGGAGGCGCGGTCGATGCCCAGGGCTGCCACGTCCTTGTCGTAGAGCATGGGCAGCGTGGCGCCGCTGTCGAGGAGCATGCGGAAGTGCAGCGTCGGCGCGGACGCGTCGGGCGTCATGTGCGGGTGGCGCGTGTTCCGCGAGCGGCGCGGTTTGGTGGGCGGGTTCGAGAAGCGGCGGGAAGGGTCGGACGAAGACGAGGACGACGGTTGTTCGTGTTCCGGGGACGAGGGGAGAGGCCAGCAGCCGACGCCGGGTTCGTCCTCGTCGACGAGGGAGCGTCGACGTTTCCGCGTGCGGGTGACGAGGTTGGACATTCTGCGAAAGGACATGGTGATGGTGTAGTGGCCCATGTCGTACGACGTGTCGGTTTCCGGGAGCCAGGTGCCGCGGGAGGCGAGGAAGGGCGAGGTGTCGCCGGTGCGGGCGAGGGGGGGCTCGAACCAGAACCAGCCCGGGCCGTACATGCGCGAGTAGCGGTCGAGGCGCTGCTGGCGGTCCTGGGTGAAGGAGGCGTAGGACGGGGCAAAGTCGACGAGGTTCCCGGCGTAGACGAGGGCCCAGTTGGACGAGTAGGGGATGCGGGCGGAGCGGTAGAGGGAGATTGCGGCGGCCATGTTGGACTTTTCGGGGGCAAAGGAGGATTCGTGGAGGGAGGACTCGAGGAGCTCGATGCGGGAGAGGATGGAGGCCTGCTTGTGCGCGTCGAGGGAGTTCAGGGGTAGGGAGAGTTCGTCCGAGGACAAGGTGACGGGGTCGTCCTGGGAGGCTTGGAGCATGGAGAGACGAGCGCGGGCGTCGTCGAGGGCTTCCAAGATGGGACGGCTGTCTTCAGAGGTTTCTGAGAGGCTCCTCTGGTGGATTTCCTCCCATTGGGAAACGAGAAGGGAGGCGGCTTCGATGGCGGTGAGGTTCTTCCCCAGGGGCGCGCCGATGACGATGGGCGGTGGTTGAGAGGTTGCTGGGGTTTCCGAAGCGAGACGACGTCGCCAGGCAGCTTCGCGGTCCTGAGTCTCTTGTTCCAGTCGCGCATGTTCCAGGAGTTGTCGCTCGTTCTCTTTGGCTTCCTCCAGTTGCGCCGGTGACGGTTCCTCACTGTCGCAAATTGTAAAGTTGTCTCGACGCGATGGATCATCTTCTGCGGTGCTTCCGCAACCAGGTAGTCCTTCGCTCATCTGAGACGAAGTCTCTTGGGAAGACGACCTCTCGTCGTCGCGTGGACTTGACTCTCTGCAATCGTTGGCCGACATGGTTGCGATGGGATGCCGAGGACAAGCAACTCCTTTGCGACAACTGTAGAGAATCTGCGAGAATTCTCGTCCTCTTTCTACACTTCAAGACACGTCTCCAGAAAGACTGCATCTTCTCGTCAAGACCATGCGACGCTTATGTGGCTTTACGTCCATGTCGCGGGCCGACAGAAACAACCCTCGGCCAGGACACACCGGCCACTTCGCGACATCAATGGCGACAACTGCAACAAGCAATGTCTGGACGAAGCGCCGTTGCGGTCAATGGGAAAACCGCCCTTGACAAAGAAAAACCACTTGGGCCGGTGCCGGAATTAGAACGAAGCTCGCCAAAGCGCACCCGAAAGCGGTATCCAGCTTGCTGTCCAAATCGCATTGTCTGCATTGGCCGTCCATCCCTTTGAAGGCGCATCTTTGTAGACGACCCCTGTTGATGCCCTCATTATGCTGTCGTCTTTGACGTGGGTTAAGATGGGCCATATGGAATGTGACACCTCACCCTCTTGCGTCTTTGAAGGCCATTTGTAGGTCGTCTTGCTTTCAAAACGGACATGTTTCGCAACTCCTGGAAGACAAGACAGCCTTCCCGACTTTCCATCAGCTCTCCCGCGTCTTTCAGACCTTCTCTGGTCTCTTTTGTAACCTGTTGTCAATGACTGCTCTCTAAAGGACATGATCTTTCTTCTCAATAGCTTGGTATCCTTTCTTATCTTACTTGTTGTTTACGTAGCGGCCTGAGCTCCCATATTAGTCCTGCGCCCATAGCCGGGGAGCTGCAATCCGTCGGATCATCTGTCCTCCCCTCCGGACACTCCCAACTTGCCACGGCTTTGCGACGATAGCCCAACCGCAAAGATGGCGCAAGACAAGATGCGTAAGCCGTCGTCCCAGCCTTCCCCCTCAGAAGCCGAGGACAGCAACTGACATGGGAAACCCGCAGCCGCGCTGGCCGTCATGGTCCGCGACATCTACCTCGAGTTTCCCTCCGAGACGTGGGAGAAGACGCGCAAGGTCCTCGACACCTCAAAACCCTTCCTCATCTACACGCACGTGGAGTCTCTCATCCATACGCGCAAGTGCGACGCCGCCCTCAAGAAGCACGAAGACTTCCGGCTGCTCGCCTCGTCCATCTGGAGCTCGCGGTACCCCTGGCTGCGCGACGCGGACCTCGGCGCCGCGCAGTGGCGCGCGTACCAGGACTTCCGCGCGGCGGACCTCACGCGGCGCTCCATGGAGCTGCGGGCGGATCCCGAGAAGTTGGAAAAGAAGGCGAGGGAGATGATGCTGAACAAGATCCGCGAGGACGACCACGTCGACGAGTGGCGCAAGATCTTGGGCTTCGAGGGGGTGCAGTTCTCAAAGGCGGAGATCATGGCGGGCGAGGAACGGCCTGCGTATGGCGAGGGCGAGTTCAGAGAGAGTAACAGGGGCGGAGGGGTGGAGATTGGAGGTGTGCTGGACGGTCCGGACGGATCGTACGGGGAGATGCCGCACGTCGGCATCACCGGCGCCATCATGGCTGGCCGTGAAAAGGTGCCGGAACTCGCGCCGCGTGTGCCGCTGGCTCCCGGAGATGGCGGCGAGCCGTTGAAGAACCCCTTCACGACGGATTGGCGTCCGAGAGAGGCGCCTGATGGATGGGTTTATCCCGCCATCTTCGATCCATACTTTACCAGCAACCAGTTCATCACAAGGGCCAAACCTTACGAACTTCCGCCCATACCTGATGACGACAGTCCCGTCGACGAGGAGGGGGATACACGCCAAGACGATGGTTCTCGGTCGACTGCCATGGTGGGAGCTGCGCGGCCTAGTACGTCGACGACGAAGAACACAAATATGCCGTACGACAGCCGGAGTGACATTTCCTTGCCGCTGGCGGAGATGCAGCGGCGGAGGCAGATGGAGCTGGAGATGCAGATGCAGGCTGGGACGACGTCCAACAACTGGCCCAGCGCCAACGTCGGTCATGGGTTTGGCGTGGTTCCCGGGACGAGCGTCCCCATCGTCACCGTCACCGACACTTCGGCCACGAATCCGACATCGTCCGCCGCGTTCCAACCATCGTCAACCACAAGCCAAACGTTCCCATCAGCCTCGACAGCACCCTTCACGCATCCCCCATGGGCCACAACGAAGCCCTCGGAATCCACGGCACCTACTACGCATTCATCATGGCCCACGTCACTTCCACTATCGTCTACGACGAACCCAATACACCTCCCAGCTTCAACAGCACCCATCGCGAACCCCCAGTTCGGTCCGTCCACGCAGCAACCACCCACCCTGCAACTCCCCCTCCACTTCCCTCGCGTAGTCGAACTTCCAGACTCTCCCAAAGACCCGGACCAACCCATCTTCACCCCCCCGCGCGAACTCATCCCCCTTTCTCCGCCCCCGCCACCTACGCCTCCCACCCAGTCCCCCATCTCTGACGACATCACCATGTCCGACACCACCATCGAACGCGCGGACCCAGGCCGCACCGCCCCCGAGTCAGAGAAATCATGGCTCATCAAATTCCTCTTCAAAGACTTCTCCGTGCCCACCGCCGAACTCGCAATGACCCCTTACCGCGGCTGGCGCGTCCACTCCCCACAGGTCCAGCTCCTACGCATCAAGAACTTCCTCGCCGACGAAGACATCGACCGCACCCTCGGCTGGGAGCGCAAGTTCGCAGATATAGGCCTCTACCTCAAACACTGCGCCAAACTGCCCGACGCCCCCACTCGGTGCTGGTGGCCCGACCTCCGTGAGTGCACGAGCATGCTGCACACCCACTGGGTCTTCGAACAGTATCACTACGGCACGCGGCCGCTCGTCGTGTCGTTTGCAAGGGGTAAAACCGTCAGCACAAGGTTGCCGGCCATCGCCGGCGCCCGCAGCGTGGCACTGGCTGCTGCTCCCGCTGCTTCTGAGCGAGTACGCAGGGCGAGATATCTCCTCCACCGATGTCCGGAAAGTGTCCATGACGTGGACTACCAGATCCCGGGACCTCTTCTCCGCAAGACGTTTCTGACGTGGTTCCGCGATGACGGCAATGTTGTATGGCGGACGGATCCGGCAATCGAACGCGCACCTGGGTCCGGTTCACGCGGCGCCATTTTCGAGTACAAACCCGACTTCAACATGGTTACGACGGAAGAGCGGTGGTACGAAAAGTGCATGGCCGGCGGTCCGGCCGAAACTGCCAAACACCTCCGCGGCGAGGCCAATTTCTACCTTCTGCATGACGAGTTCATCGGCGGCGAGGTGTCGCAATTCACCGACGAAGACGGCAAAGTCCACAGCATGCAGAGGCGGTACCCCGAGGGCGAGGTTCTGCAACGCTTCGCGCGTTACAGAGGAGCCAAGAGAGCGGCGTTGCAGCAGTGCATTTCGCATTTTGACAGCATCGAGAACGTTGCGCTGCTGAGTCCGTTCCGCAAACTGGTGCTACCCCTGACGCAAAGGCAAAAGATGCAGGCCAAGATTGACGCGG
This sequence comes from Colletotrichum spinosum, assembly GCA_004366825.1. NCBI lineage: Eukaryota > Fungi > Ascomycota > Sordariomycetes > Glomerellales > Glomerellaceae > Colletotrichum > Colletotrichum spinosum. The sequence continues at coordinate 446,776 of QAPG01010712.1, forward strand.
GCCAGGGGATTGTGTATAAGCCTCAGGGACTGCGCAACCCGCCTCCTAATGTGAAACTCGATCCGCTGGGTTTAACGTCCTGGTTCTCGTTTCTCCGTGAGAGCCACTATCGTCGGGCCGCCGCGGCGCGGAATGACGTAGATGATTCTCATACGAAGATGATGGAGATGTTGCACGAAGACAAGGATCCAGTGCTCACGACGGCGAACTATCTCGGCCCCGTCACGCCGATGTCGTTCCTACGCGAGGGAGAACAGGACGACGTCCAACGCTTCAGGAGGCTGTGTACACTCCGCGACATGTTGAAGAGGGCGTACAACCGCAGCCCACGGCAGATGCTCGAGGGCATGATTCGCAACATTGATCTCGGGTTCGACAAGGCCGACAGCTGGGATATGCGCGATGAGTTGCGAGAGCACCGCGAGCAGCACGGAACCTACCTTCCCGTGACCGAACTGGATCTCAAATGGCTGGAGTTTGTGTGTAGCCCGTCGACGAACGTCAAGATGCAGCAGGAACCCTTGCCGAAAATCGGAAAAGAATTCGAGGTGTTTAGCGAGCGCGTGAGGTTGCTGCTGGACGACCCGAATCTGGGGTCGTTGTTGGCCGCGAGGGAGCGCAAGGCTTCGTTGGCGCAGGTGACGCACGCGGTGAACTGCGGATTGAGGAAGGGTGATTATGTGTTTGACGAGGAGAAGACGAGGAGATTTTGCAAGATCATGGCAGACTTTGGACGTCTCGGGTGAGTTTTTCTTTCTGCTAGTGTCGAGATGCCGTTTGGTGGTGGAGGTGTCCCTTCACCTGGTTGTGGTAACGGTCGATGTTGACAACAGAACAGATACCACACCACAGACACGGGCGAAGCGCGCATCAGCAGAGCGTACTGCGACTGGCATCCCGAAAACCTCGCCGACTGGCCCGAGAACGACGAACCGTGGGAACCCTTCACCAACATGTGGGACGCCGCCAACCTCCCGGACCCGGACCGCAACTGGACGTGGGAGGAGGCCTTCAGCAACATCAGTTTTGTGAACACCAACCGCATGCGCACGAAAATAATGCTTTGGTCGCGCTCGTACCGCGTCGGCGTCGAGATGGCCTCGCTCGTGCCGAAACTCAACGCTCTCGACAATACGCTCGCGACGCCGTCCGAGTGGGACTATCGCGCGTTGCAGTTGCAGGACGTTCTCGGCCAGTGGCGCCACCGCTTCGAAGAGCACGGCGACGGGCGAAATCCGTCCGTGACGTACAAGGCTGTCGTCAAGGGGGGCCATCGGAACAAGTGGACGGAGAAAATGACGGAGGAGGAGGCGTACGAAGTTGTGCGCAAGGGAGTGATTGATGAGCTGTCCGCTGGTGACGCCGCGCTGTGGCCGTCGAGGCCGAGATTCGGCCAGACTCGGATGACGGGCGAGACTGAGCTGACGTTTCACCGCGAGCGTATCTGGAGCTGGGCCGCGCCCGAGGTGGCTGGGCCGAAGAAGCAGTTCTTCTCGATTAATCGGTGGCCTTTGCATTTGCAGACACCGAAGCGGCAGGAGGAGATTCTAAGGAGCCTTGACGACGAGAGGTTGGCCAAGGAGAAGGAGATGGAAGAGGAAGAGATGGAGATGGAAAGGGTTGAAAAACTGAACCCGCCGAGCGAGGAGGAGGTCGGGCGCCGAGAGATTGAGGGCATGTTGAAGACAAAGTACCATGAGGGTGCGAGGGAAGAGTTCGTCCCCGAGACGGAGTTATGGGTTGGGGATACCAAGTTGAAGAGGAAAGCTCTCGAGAGACACGTGAGGAGGACGGTGGCTGGTGAGTTCCCATCTTTGACTGTGGCTGAATACTGTACTGACCGACCTGTGCCACAGCTGCTGCCCCGGACGATGGGAAGGCGCCTGTCAGGACCACCTGGTTCGGCCGGAGAGTGGACGCTCCCAGGGAGGTTCTGTCAGAAGACGAGGACGACATCAAATTGCCAGAGATCGCGTCGCCTGATGTTCCCAAGAGTATACCGGGTAGCGTCGTGGATGTCGCTTGGGAGAGACTGTCACGATCAAGACCGGGGCCGGAGTCGGCGCCCATTGTCAGGCGGCAGCCGAAGTTTGCGCCGCGTCCAGCGTCGTCGCCGGTGGAGGAGACTTTACCGGAGACTCCTCGGGGGGCGAGTCGTCCGCAGCAAACCGAGCCGCAGGCGAATCCGGGGCTTGTCAGTCGGCAACCCATACCTTTGACAAGCCGCACGCAGGATGGCTCTCTCACAACTGAGCAGGGCAGCTGGATTGCTCAATACCAGACCACTGGGCAACTGCAAAGCAGCCAGGGCACCAGCGGCCATACTGCTGCTTGGAATACTCGGGAGCAGTCTGCCTCCACTGCTCAACAACATAGCACTGCCCAGCCGCAAGGCAATTCGGCTTCCACTGAGCAAAGCATTCCTCAGGGTACTGACGAGCAAGGTCTGGGCCAGGGTGTCTGGGATATTCTGAATCCAAGCACTTGGGATACCTCCAGGGAGGACAGTTGGGAAACTAGACCGCCGAACAGTTGGGAGACTGGACCGTCGAGCAGTAGGAATACCGGTACTAGCAAGCATGTTAGATTCGAGGATGAGGTGTAGTTGGGTTTGGGATAGATCGGCAGAGTGGAGTTGTTTGGTTTTCTTTTCGGTTGTATGCCATTCATGAAATATCCATCTCTTATCTCGGATCATCTCTCGGCACTGGAGGTCTTGCCATCCAACGCCATCTTGATGTTCGCGCGTAGTCCAACATCGTAGCAACTCAGCTGTCGTCTCATCGTGTGAGAGGCTGTCGTTGAATTGCATGCCGGAGACTGCATGCCATCGCCATCCACCGCACCGTTGGCATGGCCACGTCGTAAATTCGTCGAGTCGTTCGTCTGTAATCAGTCAATACCCAGCGTCCCGACCGTGTCACATCACATATCCAGAAGAGAAACCATGCCCATGTTATTAACGTGAGAAAATCAGACTCCACATCTGCAGTCGAAGTTGTTTGATCTTTTATTTTCAGATCCGGAAGCTAGCTTGCCCATAGCCTTGATGTCATGCCCTGGCCAACCCAACGATGCAGTGTGTAAAACTCCATTTTGACAGAAATACCCGGAAACCGCCAAAAAGTTCCTTTGTCGTCGTCGTAGTCATTCCACCCCACCAAAATCGTTCAACAAAACGCTTTTGGTTTCGTACTAAAAACGGCACACCCCGTGTATTTAGTACTTCTTGCCCTCGCGGAGGGTGTCCGCGAACTCCTCCAGCGGGCTCCTGATGAGCTTGGTCTCCTTCCACAGGTTGGGGGTAAGGAAGCCGTAGGTGTTGGAGACGGCGACGAAGGTGGCCTTGAGGGTGTTCTCGAGGGTCTTGGTGGAACCGGCGGAGGAGGTGTAGGCATCCTCGACACCAGCGAGCTGGAGGAGACGCTTGACGGCGGGGGAGGCGACGAGACCGGTGCCGCGGGGGGCGGGGATGAGCTGCGGACGCGTTGTCAGTCTGGGAAGGTTCGATATCGACGGTTCAATGAGTAACCTACGCGGACGGTGACGGAACCGCACTTGCCAGACTCCTTGGTGGGCAGGGAGTGGGGGAGACCGAGGTTGGTACCCCAGTAGCCGCGACGAACGGGAATGACGCTAAGCTTGGCGATAATGATGGCAGCGCGAATAGCAGTAGCGACTTCCTTGGAGGTCTTGATACCGAGACCGACATGGCCCTCGGAGTCACCGATGAGGACGATGGCCTTGAAGCGGGTGCGCTGACCGGCACGGGTCTGCTTCTGGACGGGCTTGATCTGCAATTGGGAAAAGAAAAACAAATTAGCCATTCAATTTCCCATCATGTCCGTCGTGTCAAAGACCCGAAACATCATCATCATCCGTATCGTCGAACGCGATTGTATCGTCGTAGTCGTCGTCTTCTGTGGTGTTCGGTCTCGATCTCGATCTCGGACGGTTTGGAGTTGGAGTGTTCGCGCACCTTCATGACCTCATCCTTGAGCTTGGGCAGGAAGAAGTCGACGATCTGGTACTCCTTGATGGGCAGGGAGTGAAGGTAAATCTCCTCCATGCTCTGGATCTTGCCGGCCTTCACGAGACGGCCGAGCTTGGTGACGGGCTGCCACTCCTTCTCCTCGCTCTTTCCGCCGCGACGGCCACGACCGCGACCACGTCCACGGCCACGGTCACCGCCGCGAGATCCGAAACCACCGCCACGAGGGGCGCTTGCACCACGGTCAGCCATATTGTCGTCGGGTTGTTGTGAGGAGGTAGCGCGCAAAGGGAGGTGCTGCTGCGGTTAGTCGAGGACAGGTGGTTTTGGGAGTGGAAGTTATTTCGAGATTCTAACACCACACACTTTTTTTGCGGGGGTCCATCCTCTCTGTGGCCGGGTCAGTCAGGGCCGGCTAATTTTTGCAGTGGGCGGGCGAGCGCAGCCAGTGGGCGTGGGCGTGACCATTGGACGGGGTTTGGCGAGCCCTAACGGAGCGTGGGGGCCTGACCAGTGAGGCATCATCTCGGTCAGGTGGGGTGGGATATCGGCGAGACAGAAACTGGGGCCAGCTTTTCGGGGCGTTTCACCGAGGCGTGGCGTCGCTCACTATCAAGAAGTGTTTATCCCCGTCTGCTCTCTGCCTTGGGTTAATGCTGCACGTATAGTTACTTCGAATCCCATTTTCCGATCAGTCCACAGTGCCCAAAAGCGCTGAGTGTACCCTCACATGAAGATTGAGGTCTCGCCTCCTCTATACTCCGCAGGGCAGCCAATCCCAGCTTACACTGACATGTCATACCCAATAGCTGTCTCTTCCGTTGAAGACGATGCACTTGGATGAACTGTTCAGTCTCAACCTCCAAACCCACACCTCCTACAAATCCTCGGTAATTGTATAGCTGCAGTGGTCCATCAGTCATGAATTATCGTAGCGCTTATGTACCTATTTACACCGTTTGGTCCCGTCCACTCCTCCACTGCCCATCCCCAAGGTACCCAAGGTAGGAAGGAAACGAATTGGTGCGAGCCTGCCCGATGCGCAATGCAAACTCCAAAAGTAGAGAGTCGGATATCGTACATGAAAACTAGCAAAACCAGAAGTGGGGTAAGTTCGGGAGGGTATCGCAACTACACTACTCTGTACGTACGCATCGCATGTGCGTAGAGGCAACCTGGCGCCGCGCTCTTGCTCTGCTATGCTCTATCCTGCTCAGCTTCCGCTCAGCTCTACTCGTCCTTCCTGATGAGCGACTCGGAGGGGGTGACCCGCTGCGCCCACTCGCTGTGACTTTGTTAGCTCATATCAAGCATCTGATTCCCTGACTACAAGACTCACGTCCAGCTTCCGTCGTACACTCTGCGTTTCTCGGGAGACCCGACTCCCGCTTCCTCGAGGGCCGTCTCAATGACACAGGCAGTCACGCCGGTGCCGCAGCTCGAGACGATTGGCTTCTCCGGGTTGACGCCCTTCTCCTGGAAAATCTGCCTCAGCTTCTCGGCCGGGTAGAAAGCCTTGGTCTCGGGGTCGAGAACGGCGTTGAAGGGGATGTTGATGGATCCGGGCATGTAACCCGACGACAGACCGGGTCTCGGCTCGGGGTCCTTTCCGGTGAAGCGGCCGGGCGAGCGCGCGTCGATGATTTGCACGCCCTCGGCTCCCTCCTTGTTATAGTCCAAAGCAATCTCGCGCACCTCCTCGAAATCGGCAACCTTGCCCTCATCCATCTTGGGAATGGGGTACGGGCAGCACTCGACGCTGTAAAGCTCGCCGGACTCGGTAGGCAGACCCTGCGCAACCCATTGCTTGAAGTTGTTCAGGATGTGGACATTGTTGTGGCCAAAGATCTTGAGAGTCCAGCCGACGCGCGGGGCGCTAAAGATGCCGAGCTCCTTGGAGTCGTAGACAACGACCGTGTCCTCCTTGCGGATACCCAGCTCGCTCATGGCAGCAGCAAAGTCCTTGGCGGAGGGCAGCATGTGAGGGTAGGGACTGCGGCGGTCAATGACCTTGTCGAGGTCGAAGAAGCGAGCCTTGGGGATGCGCTGCTGGCGGAACACCTCGATGCCGGTTCGACCGTCATTTGGAAGGAACCAAGACGCGCACAGAGGGATGACGCGAGGTTCCGGGCTAATCTTGGAAGGTGGGTTCTTCTTCAGTGCCTCGTCGAGCTCCTTTGGCGTGACTATGTACGAGGAAAGAGAACGGCGCATAGCGAAGACGGCGGCGCCGGCCTGGAAGGTGCGGGCCTTGGCGTGCCATTGCGGCATCGCGGAGGTGCGCATCGGCCGGAGAATAGCGATGGTGGCCATGTTGAACGGTCGTCTGAATTAGTTCGTACGCTCGGATGGGTAGTTTGTGGTGTCGGAGCGGTCGGAAGAGAGGGTCGACGAACGGACGTCAATCGATCGGTCGATATCGGCGAATGGAAACGGCAGAGGGCGTGGGAGCCCGAAACACAGGGCCCTTAGAAGGGTGGTAGGAAAGCAAAAAATTGACGAATATCAGAAGCGAAAAGGCATCGCAGGTGGTGTTGACTTTTTTGGTGTCGTGCGGGGTTTGCTTGGTGAGGGGGAGCTGCGACGAAATGAGGCAAGTTGTCAGTCACGCACGTCTTTTGGATGGTGGTTGGCGGTGATGAGGCGGACAAAAAGGTGGTGGTTGAGATGGCGCCGATAGGCGGGGATAGGCGGTGGTGATGGCCAAGTACACGGGTACCTTAGAGGTCAAGGCAGATATTGTTATTGCGCCATACAAACACCCATGTCTCTTACTTTACAGAATGAGTGCTACGTACCGGTTACGCCCACCTGAAGTCGCGGTTCAGCACTGCTTTCCTGGGGGCATTGAGGAGAGCCACAATGGCGGCCATGGTCCAACCAACTTCTTCTATTAGCAAAGATAAGCGGAATCAAGTCGGGGTCCGTTGATTCCATGACTCCTCCCTAAAAATGCCCAAGAGCGAGAATAGTGGACCTCACAAACACGAACAACGACAAGGATTGCGAGATGGGGCACGTACCGCATGTCATCTCAGTCATCGTCTCCTTTCAATTGGCGCCTCATTTTCCATGCGGGGAGCTTGGGCCATATCGCCATCTTGTTTGGAGGTGATTTGACTGGCTGTTTCTATTAGATGCCCCCGCACTGCTAGAGACGTGTTTACCCAACTGCTTGCCTCCATGTACGGATACCTGCCGTGGTACCTGTTGTTGTGGTGCTTGTCGCGACTGCACTATACTAGCATTGCAGTTCAACAAGCTAACAATCTGCTGTCCGTCGGCGCATTGAAAACGTTTGATTACGGCCTGAAAGAGGGTCTGGTCGCATCGCAAAACCCTCCCATCAATTCGCATTAGCTCGAACTTTTGCGAACCTCAGCCCTCACTGACACCCTGCGCGTGCGAACGGTACCTTGCACCATGAAGGTCAAGATCACCCGCTGGAACACCGTCGCGACCTGGCGGTGGGATATTCCCGAAGACGACGTCTGCGGTATCTGTCAAGTCCACTTTGACGGCACATGCCCAACTTGCAAATACCCCGGTGACGACTGCAGTCTTGGTCGGTTAGACCATGGTTCATGGTTTCTTCATGTAACTGACCGCAAGTAGTGTCGGGAAAATGCGGCCACAACTTCCACATGGTGAGCCTTCATGCCAGCAGCCACGATAATCTGTCGTCCGCGTCTAACACGCAACCCTCAAAGCATTGCATCATGGAGTGGATTAAACAGGAATCAGCCAAGGGACAGTGTCCAATGTGTCGCCAGAGTAAGTTTCCCTCTGTCTCTATCTTTTGCCATCTCTGTCGCGCAAGAACCCTGACGCTCACAAAACTCAGAATTTGAATGGAACGACCAGGCAAACGACACTGCTGGACTTGAAGTTTAGGATCGATATTGACCTTCAGTTGGCGTTTGGCGCAAGGTATTGCTGCACATGGAGATACCCGAAGGAAAAAGAGTCTTCCCATGCGACGGGAAGGCATCGGCCTGAGGCAGTCTTTATGAGTGCCATTGTGGTGGAGCATCCTTTGGTGGCCGTGATGCTCACCTGTTGCAGACAAGCATTATTCAGAACGCTGAAGTTGCTATCCAGAGAAAGGTTCCTTGTTAATATTGGCACGCCGTGACGGCTTGCAAGGTATGAAGGATTGAAAGTGTCCACGAACAAATGTTTATAGCAATGAGAGCCCCGTCACCAAAACCTCGATATACAGCATATACACTTGCTGGACTTTTTCGTCCCGCGAGCACATTCTCGAGTTATTCTGGCTCCAGAATTCGAACTAGAGCAACAGTCGTCTGGCTTGCAATACCACATGCGATATCCTACACCCTGCTGGGTACCTACCCTCCCTGGGATAAACCACCATGTCATCACGTGCCCGGATTCCTTATCGATACAGATAACGATGGCGATAAGATACCCCAGATGTTCCGTCCCCACCATGCCGCGCTTGCACTCGCGGCACCCTGGTATTAGCTCCAACTTCACTCCATCCCTCGAGTCCATACCCGAGTCTCCCTCCCAGGCCGGAAACAATGCCAATCACCACAGCGCCATAGCAGACGTCCAAACTCCAATCATCTTTCGTCGCGCGAGGAGCCACACACCCTACATAAAGCCGGGACCGACGTCATCAGACCTCTATCGCATCATAATGGACACGATGCAGGTCCTCGAGGAAGTCGACCAGCTGCAAGAACAGCTGCAGCAGGCCCCTGGCCCAGCCACCTCGCTTTCTTCCTCGCAGAACCAAAAGCCGGCGACACCGGCCGAACCGAAACAGACTGCTGAGCAAGCGGAAACGACGGATCCCGTGCCAGAACCCGCACAAGCACCCGAGCCAGCTGAACCGAAACTCGATCCACCAGGTTTCTTTACACTGGTGTCCAATAACTCGAAAAACACCGTCCATCATCCGACGGTGAAATACATCTTTCTCGACGATGATCCAGATATCCTGACTTCTGCTCTCGCCGACAGCCATGCCGCGAACCAGATGCCCGCTTCCTACTCAAAGTCCAACAAGCTGCGACCCCCGAACCGCGCCGTGTTGTTGGACGTTGTGCCCGGCGAGAGCGGCCAGTGGGAAGTTTCTTCGGCTGCGAGTCTTAGCGCGGACTTTGCTGTTACGGAGGCGAGCATCGCGAGGCAGGAGGGAGAGCGCGAGGGTGGTCTATTGCTGAAAATCGAAGGCGTCGATGGGGTGACCCCTGGAGATAAAGACAAGGATAGAGCAGAGAGCATGCCCAGCTCGAGTAGTGCCGTGGCCAGGTCCGGCGGAGAGGAATATGGACCATTGCTGGAGGATTTTGAGAAGAAGATGAGCGTGCTGAGGAGGGTTGTCAAGGCTGGGGAAGCGAGGGCGGAGAGGGCGCGCGAGGGCATGTTTAAGGAGGCCAAAGGTGAGGGGAAGGGTGATGGACAGGGGTGAGATCTGGATTTCAATGGTTCAAGTCCGGGCATGCCTAAACTGAAGTGTGAGCCGAACGCTGGGGCCTACATAAGGCGCGAAGATGTAAGTTCTACCGAGACACTGTCGTCCAAGTTTCTACTGACGGACAGTCCTCGTTCGTGGATGTCTCGTTCTTTGCCGCATGGTGTCGGAGGTGACACTTGAGTATGATTAATGATAATGAATCAGATGAGACTGGCGTTATATAGGTCTATATTCATACGGCTGTGGGACGATTGGCGGCCTTTGCAGGCTGCTCCAAAACAGGGTCCAACAGCACAATGCCGTACTCTGTTCCGAACACGATTAAAAGGAGAGGTTCCAATATCACTGCTTCAATCTGTAGAAATCACGCTTTACCATATTGATGTCTGGTATTAAACAAGAGATGCAACAGAGTCGTCTACGAGTATTGGGTGTACAGATGTGACTGGCCTTGGAGTATTTCTATTTCAATATTAAATAATATTAAATCATCAAAAAGAATCCAAGGACAGAATGAACATATTTTAGGAAATTACTATATGAACCTAAATTTAGTATTTTTTCCCTTAAAGTAAACTTGAAATAAAAGAATAATACTGAGTATAGACTATAGTTTTAGCTTATATGTATTATATATATATATATATATATATATATATTATTGATTATATTAAAATCAAAATATTCAAATTATTTCTTCTTTATGATCAAGTTAGTTACATAGCAGTAGAAAAAGAAATAAGTAGGAGCTTCTCAGTAGCTTAGTATATACTTAGGTAGATAGGATATTTCTTAATAAGACATTTATATTCACAGGCGTTTGCAACTTACAACTAGGAAGCCGCATATGCAACATGCGTAGCATAGCCCCTTCCCAATATCTTCACAATTCAAACTCGCTGTCATCCTCAATACCGCCTGGTACAAACAACCCTTGCGGACTTTCTTCAGCTAAACAACCATCATGTTCTTTTACGACGACGACATCGATTTTCAAGGCACAGATACAACTATGGCAACCACCGCAGACCAAGATGTTGATGATCGAGCGTCAAGATGGCACAATGAAGTTCGTGTCTCTCTCAGAGAAGGTCTGGACTTCAGGTTACCCTTGGAAATCTGGTACATGATCATAGACCACACGAGGGAGTAGGAGTTACCACGTTTCACTCTATCGTTGACTTGCAAGACCTTCTTTCTCTACCTCCACCCCAAGGCGGTATTGCCAAAAGCAAGTAGTGGTACAATCCGCGCCAGCCTACTCGAACTACTCGAGAAAGATTCTCGATACTACTTCGCTTGCGGTGGATGCGCTAAGCTTCAACCTTTCGACCCCGAGCAATTAGATTGGAGAAGACAACCGCACGCCATCTGCCAACGGTTCCTAGACGAATACTTTGGTTCCAATGGGGTGAGTCAATACTCTCCGGGGTGGCCCGAACATAGTCGCATCGCAAATTTCTGGACAGCATCTCTTCACGAGAGCGAGAATTTCTGGCCCCAAATCACCTCCGCTCAGGCGCGCCTCGTCATGAAGCGCCACCATCGGGGAGAGTTATACGGTTATCCCATCCAATCGCTAGAAAAGCACATCGAAATCGTAAGACCCATATCGGCGACTTTCTCACAGCTGGTGCAACATGGCCCGAGTGCATTCGATGAGTGCTGGCTGGAGCTCAAAACAGATAGAATCGCCCAGCCTGACGCTCTACCGTTGAAGTTCGTGTGTGACTTCTCGGCCAAGGTTATCAACAACTCGCTCTTCATCCGCCGTTGCCACAAAGTAACAGGCCCGCTGTGTCTGCTGGGAAAACTCGCTAAAACCATCGATGAGCTCGAACTCCCCGTCTGCGCTCACGTCAACACTTCCGTGGGCGAGGGTGACAAGGGCCATCCTCCGCGCGATGTATACTTCATCTAGGAGTTGGTTTGCATGTGGAAAGAGGCGCGCGAGACTCCAGACAAGTTGTTCTATTCAGTTCGGGGAAGTGGCTGCTGCAACACCTGCGACACAGACTATGCGATACAAGTGCACACGAACTCCCACAGTGCGGATGAGTACTGGGAGCTGGAACTGATCACCTACCACAACCTCGGGAAATGTCAGGCGCTAGACAACTTGTCATGGCGAAGGCTGGTGGGCCAGGTGACGTGTGAACGGATTCATTACGACAGTTATTACTGGAAAGATTTAGCTGCCAGTTGGCACGCGGGCCAGACCAAGCTTGTGTGGCGTGGAGACCAGAACCAGGCAACCCAGACGAATGATCGAGGATGGGTTCAAAAGTGGGATGCAAAGTCTTTCTGTAGTTAAAACTATCCCTTGCACGAACGGAAGCGATGAGGCTATAGTATGCATATCTCATAATAAGCAGCAAGATACATGGCTAGCTCACGGCGAAACTAAGTAGTTTGCTATTAATCATCTCACACAATGCGTTAGTTGAAAAGAGAAGCTTTTGATCAAGGTAGTCAGTCGAAGTATAGCCTAAAATAAGGTAATATATCTCCTACTAATTATAACCAAGCTAAAGCTATCTATTAAGACTAAATAACATATAGTTAATTACTTAAATATAAAGTGCTATTTTTAATATCGTAAATAGTATATAGAAAGATAACTATACTTTAATTCTAAAGAATATATAAGTTTGTATATATATATATTTAACTCATCTATAGCTATAGCTAGTAGATTTAGAACTAGATAGAGAAATATAGTAGCCTAGCAAAAAAAGAAAGCATCTCTATTTTATATACAACCAATCCCCTTATGCCTTTGATAGAACCTCTAAGCTGCTACTTCCTTACCTGTTACATATACAGAGTCACTCACCACATCAGGTTGACTTGATGGACGACAGTGCAATCACCACTGACATTGGAATATAAAGATAGTCAAAACTTGTGAATCAAGAATACTCCCGGAGTCAACTGATCAAGCACAAATGAACCACTAGTGTCAAGGTGTCAATATATTCCAAGAGTTGAAATGTGAATACGGAGGCACCAGTGGTGTTGATGGATGACGCAGATACAAACTGTATTGACATCATGGATAGCTAGGAAACAGCTGCCCACTATCCAGACACCCTTGGTTTCGTCGCTTTTGTGTCCACCTGGCAACCCGTATTGTGCAGAGCGCTGGGATCATAGTAGTCCTCTACAACCAAGTTACCAGACTTATGCTATTGACCCAGGTCACTAAGCTGCAGGTGGGTTTATACTGTTGCACCTCACACTAGCAGATATATTACTAGCCAGAAGGCTAGAGTACTAGATATATCATAAGTTATATAGTATAGATTACCTCTCTCTTACTATTATCTCCTATTTTAGAAATTTCTACTAGAATCTATTACTTGAAATATAATGAGAGTAACTAAAGTTGGAGAATACTAATACGATAAAATAAGGGTATCAAATACTTACTGTAGTTACAAACCATAAAGCTAGCTATTTATACAGACCAAATTACCAGACTATTGCTCAGGAATCTATCTACACTACCAACCTTGGTCTACCAGAAGACAAAGAAGCCGTCATAGCCACCAGATGCTGCATATACATCACCTGCAACAAGTAACTTTCCCTCTACCTTGTATCAGTTTCAATGGTACCTAGTAGACCTAAGTCATTCCTATGCTGTCACCCGATGGACTGTAAAGCAAATAAACCCTGTCACCCAAGGCCATCATAGAAGTCAATTAATCGACCTGAGATCAGCCTGCCACATACGCATTCAGCATTGCCGCGTCACACGTTGGTATTTTAGTATCAACTTGTGGCAGACAATTGGAAGAAGCCTACGCGTTACAAGGCAGTCGCGTCACGGCCATTGGCATTGTGACACTGCAACAACTCTCTAGTCACTCACTGAAAGCCACCAAGACGTCAACAAGGTCAAGTTAAACTGACTATATTGAAAGACACTCATGCTAACGCCCCTGATGCAGTATAAAAGACATACGTCCGGTTACGAGTCGCAAAACGCCCGCATGGTTTGGCAATATTTCCTCCTCAGAAGGCCTTGGGCAGAAGAGATACACGCACGCAGAAGAAAAGGAAGACAGTTTGTAACAGTAAAGAAAGTCTGGTTACGGGTATAGCACAACACCCTAACGAATAAAAAAAAGTCCCTGGTCCCCAGACTTGTTCCGTCGTGGACGTCACTTATTTCTTGCCTTTTGTTTTCTCCACAAGAAAAGAGATAGATGCCTTCCTGCTTTCCGTCCGTCTATAAAAAGGCGAGAAACTCTTATATGATAAACGGTAGTGAGAATCGATCCGGACGTCAAGTCGGTGGACGAAAGCCGGGGGCAGTGCTTCGATGGATGACGGAGGCAAGGTCGAATGTGGAATGGGTATTTGTACAGAGTCGGAGGTAGGTGGCGTCTAGTTACGCAGCGAAGGGACTTCCCACTTGCCGCCGACGCGTGCAACGGCGGCCGAGTCCTGTGCAGCGTTTGGCTCCCAGATGGCCCCTGGTTGCACGAATCGGCGCATGATGCGGCTGGTCTTGTGGAACTGGGCACCAACCTCGAAAGGTACGCTGTTGTGGATCTGGAGGCCTTCGAGGCTGAGACTGCGCTTGCCAGTTGCGGGCGCAGCTTGTTGCTGGCCAGGCTTGATGACGGCAAAGTAGATGGCGACGACGGCGGCGATGATTGCGATGATAAGCACTGGGCTGAGTTAGTTGCGCGTCCCACCAGCACAGCCACGACCAAAACTTACCGCAGATACCTAGGCACCACCACTTCTTCTTGCGCGTCTTGCGGGCGGTGTCGACGGCTGTGTTGATCTCTTGGTTGCCCTTGTCCAGGTTCTCCACGACCTCCTCGCCCTTCTGCTCTATCTGAGTGACGGCGGCCTCTTGTTGGACAACCAACACATCCATGTCCTGGAACAGCTGGGCCAATTCCACCATTTGCTGCTCAATCTTCTGAAGAGCGGCTTGGCGGTCCTGAACGGCGCTAAGCACAGCGTTGGCCTGGGCTTGGCGGCCGCTCTGCATCACAGCCTGCTGGAAGATCTGGGCACCGGCACCGGCGTCCTCAACGGCGGCGCGGACTTCGCATTCGTCGGCATCGGGGCGGACAATACGGTACTGGCGAGCCATCTGGTCTTGGGTGCGCTTGCGGAACTGCGACTCGACTTGCTGGTACTGCTGGATTGCGCCCTTGAGGCGGCGGTCGACACGACCGACCTGCGGCGCGTTCCTGGGCGATTGTCCATCGGGAGTAGACTTAACCTGGCGCACGCGGTCGGTGAGTCCGCGGTACAGGGTCATGGTCTCGGAGGAAAGGGCATCGAGCTGGCGGGCGGTCGCGGAGTTCGCAGAGGTATCGGCGTCGGTGAGGGTTCGCTCCTGCAGCATGCGCAGCTGGTTCAGGTTGGCTTCGACTTGATCGATGCCCTGGTCGATGGATCGGCACTCGTTGAGGATCGCGTTAGGGTCGGACGATTGGCCGAAGCCGCCGGCGTTCTGAGCGAGAGACTCCATCTCGACGTTGGCTCCTAATTGACAAAGACGTGTCAGAATGGCCATCGCGGACGACCTTTGCGGCCAGGATCATACCGTATTGGTCCCTACCCATTGTTGGTCCATTGTTATATCTGCTGCCGCCGTAAGGCTGCTGGCCACCGTATCCTCCAGCAGGGGAATCGTCCCGCTGGTCGAAGGGGTTCTGACGACCGCCGTATCTGTCATTGGTCGATTCTGTTAGTCTACCGCGGGAGAGGTCGTATTCGTCGTCGCGAGCGCCGTCGGCTCCCGAGGACAAAGAAACATACCCGTACTGTGCCATGTTGTTAGTTTCGGAGAAAATCGGTGATGGAATCAATTAAGAGGTACGGAGGGAGTCGACAGCAAGACGAGGTGAAAAGCAACAACCAAGCACCACCAAGCAGTATGCAACGCAACCAGGCTGAAGCAAATGTATGATGTGCAAAGAAGGTTGTGGTGATGAGGATGGATCAAAGTTTGCGGCTTGCGAGAGGGAAGGGGTGGATGGCGGATGGCGGACGGATCTCGACGAGGAGAAGGGGGAACGGCAAAGCATGTGGCGGTAAGATCGACCAGCATACAGCCAAAGACGGTGCAGAGGGCAGAAAAAGGCACGACGACGCAATGCAACGTCAATAGGGCAGGACAGCACGAGGTAAAGCGTAAAGCATGGTAGCGTGCAGGACAGGCGAGTGACGGGAGCAGTAACAGGACAGGGCGACAGGCCGAAACACTGGGAGTGGGAGGGTTGGGGTGAAACACTGACACTCATGGCTGCTTCGTGGAAGCGCGTAGGCTTCTTCCCTGCGCAACGACGGGTTCAAGCGGCCTCTGTGAGAGGTATCTTGGGATTGCTATGTTCGTCGGTCGCGTTTCGGAGCGCAGAGGGAGAGAAGCCGATGGCCTTGTTTTTCGTAGATGGTTTTTTTTTTTTTTTTTTTTGAAAAAGTGTAGGCAGGAAGCAATTGAGTACGGGTAAAATGGGGGTTATCTGGTCTGGTAGTAGACCGAAAAAGGAGATGAGACGGTGGTGGTGGTATGTTGCGTGGTTCGAAAACGAAAGCCAAGTATTATCTGGTTGTCTGCCCTTGGGTAGTCTGTCTAGTCTGGTCTGGTCTTGAGTAGACGAGAGGCAGAAAAGACAAGGTTGCTGTTGTAAGGTAAGGGGGGCTGACCGGGTCTTAGGACCTTGGAGAGAGTGGGAGTGGATTTGGACTGGGGGCAAATTGATTGATTGATGGGGTGTTCTTCTTCAGGCTTAGGCTTCAGGCTTCTCTTTCAGGAGAGAAAAGAAGCGAAGCGAGACGAGTCGACGCGCTGTGGCTTGAGGCGCTGCTTTGTAGCAGAAATTCGAATTCGTCTGTGAGGATGCTCCTGGCTGTGTTTCTTGCTTGGCTCTGCGGAATGATCGCCCGTCAGGTCAGGTACCAAGATGGTTCCAATGTACCCTGCCTCCGGTAATGGTACCTTACTGTGTACGGAGTACAGAGTACGGATACTGTAGGCAAACAGGTAATTAGGTACTCAGCAGGTAAGCCTTGACCCTCCAGAGTGTGGTAGGCGAGAGATGATGGTGTGGGCTCGGGCTGATTGTGAAGTGCCTTTTTTTAATCTTTTTTTAGTCTGTTGTTTTCCCTTGATGCTGGAACTTGGTTTTGCTCTGCAGCGCTGAACAAGCTCAACTGCGAAGAATGCGTAACGAGTTGCGCGCGACTGGCGGTGGATCTGACTAAGACGACGACAGTATCCTGAGTAAAGGAGGTAGATGGCGATACTTGGCAATACTCGCAGATACGTGTGTCCTTGGCTGCACTGAATATCGGATCCCAAAATTAGAACGAATCTCCAGGCAGGTACACTACTGTGTGCTGCTGCTGCTGCTGCTGCTGCTGCTGCTGTGCTGTGCAAAAACTCCCGAGTGCTGGGCTGGCTACCTAGGCTGAGCGGGTGCGGTGCAAAAAAGTACAGGTGCAGGCCTCGATCCGGCTCGATTGATTGCACACGTGATCTGATTGGATGAAATGGGGGCGAATGATTGGACCCTGAAGCGAGCCGAGAAAGCTTGGACACCCCTTCTTTCGTCGGGGGCGGGAAGGTGCGACCAAGCGACGGGACGATGGAGGTGAATAAACTCGACTCCAGATCAATGCGCTTGGGACAGGTGACGCTGTTTTGTCGTCGTCTGTCGTTGCGATGTGTAGTGTCACGTCGATGGGTGTAGCTCTGAGAGAAGTTGTCCAAGGTGTTGTTGAATGCCAAGACGTGGAATTTTGACTTGTTCCAGACCGATCGACCGTGACCGTGGCTTGTTTGGTTGCTGACTGAATAACCTCTTTATGCAGCCTGGACGACGACCGTTTACTATGTACGCGCTCTTGTGCTTCGTTATGCTTCCTCTCGTCGTTGCTGACTGCTGTTCGTGCCAGAACTCCAAAGGCTAACCTTGTGCTCAGTCTGTTGATGCGCTGCACTGCAAAGGCTGCTGATGTCGACCTGGTTCTTGGTCTTGTTATGCTCCGCCGGGGGCTTATGACGAGACTGTGTGGACGCTGTGGCAGTGTGGCCTGTGAGCCTGGCAGGGGTGGTGCGTGGTGTCGTCTCGACAGCAGAGGTCGTGAGCGAATCGAATGGATCGAAATGAAATTCCGCTGGAGTTTTCCTTCCCGCGATTCCACGACGGCCGAAATTGCGACTTTTCGTTGGCCGGTTAAAAAAGACACCGCGACGGAAGAGAAGCTTGTGGCCGAAAGAAGTTTCCGACTGCCAAATGAAGATCTCTCCACCCCTCTTTCCTCCCAAGTTTGGAGCTTCTCTGCGTGTTCGTATTAAGCCTGTCCGCTTCTTTGCTGCTTTGCTTGCGACACCTCGTGGGATGAGTGGGTGTCCACAAAGACGATCAATTCCACCGTGGTCGCCGTGGACGTGTCAATTGTCTCGAATCCGACGCTTTGCTGAGGAATGACTTTGTCGACAGAAATGGTCTCCTAGGAATGACGACACTCTGTCTCTCTGTGGTTACAGCTATGTTGCGGAGGGCCCAGAAAACAAGCAACACCAAGCAATCGACTGAAGAATGCCAGAAGCAGGAGCAAAGATTGAATAGGCAGAGACACACGAGAACGCGACACTGGGAATGGCGCCTCTTAAATCTCGCACAATTTCCATGCCATCATCCTCTTGGAACCAGGCTGGGCCCGAATCAAATCAAGTCAGAATCCTTCTGGCCACTCACCCCGCTTTCTTGCTTCTCAGCTTACCTTGCCTTGTACGGAGTACAGCTAGCAACAGATACACCGTCTCTCTTTCTTCCTTTCTATCGTATTCCGTACAGTAATTACTCTGTTTATCCAGCTTGCCTGCTCCGGCTTCGTGTCCGCCGCTGGGCTGAGCTGACGTTAGTTCAGCTTAGCTCGCCAGCCGCCGCTTGTTGCTCCCGATTCCACCTCTATTCAGCTCAGCTCCAGCTCCAACTGTTTCGTCATTCCAGTTCAATGTTTGCAGCCGGCGAAGCAGCGCGGAACCATACCCCAGACGAAAGCCCTTCCTTCCACCGCCACATTTAGACTCGGTTCCATGCAGCCCGTAAGCCCATCAGCAGGCTGCTGTTTGTCCTGCCCTTGAATGGCAACTTCGCGCAGAATTATTTGGACACACCCCGGCATTGTCACCGCCTCTCGGACCCAAATGCTCGCATTACTATGTACAGTATCGCCGACCCAGGATCTCAGAATATCGGTGCCTGGGACCCAAGTTCGACAAACGCCCACAGCATCGTCCCCAACCTCTTGGCGGCGGGGAAGTCGACAAGCTCCTCCAGCTCTTCAAGCAGATCATCCACACTGGATGGACAACCAGGACGGACGACTCAGCATTTGCGTTTAGTCTTTCGGCCCAAAACCGACACAGCCTTCCGCCATCCGGTTCATCGCCATCTCCCCACTCCACCATCACGACCGCCCGCTCCAATCCGCGCCGCCTGGCCCAGGATGCTCTTCTTCCCATTTCCCAGGGCCACCCGCGCCGACTCGACACCATCTCTCACGTCGAGATCGATGGCCCGAAAACTCTCCCCTTCCTTCCTAGGTCCATCCTGTTATCCCCCTCTACCTAGGCCAAAAAGACAATGCTCATCCAATCTATGAAAGCACACAATGCCATGGCGCGCGGGGTACACAATATTCCAAGGACCATTTGGCTGCCAAAGCCATACTAGAGCCTCTCTGCATCCTTCCAAGAAGCTTCATCTCATAGGACGACATGGCCACGACACCACGCACGCCTATTGCAAGTACATATGATAGTAGGCTGCAGTACTCTCTCCGCGAAGCGCGGAGCTGGCATGTCCTCTCCCTTTCCAGGCATTGCTTACTTGCGCTGACCATTGGCGCCAGTGAGCCCTCAGTCTAGTCAGCGTGCTGCGTAGGGCTGTGCTCCTCGCATTCCAGGATCCTCCCATCATCCAAGATACCCGAGTTGTTCGTCGTCCCGAGCGGCTCACCCGACGGTCTTTTTCTCCCCCTGCTCCAATAGCCCTTCCCATGCAACAACAATGCCGCCTTTAACGCCTCAGCTCCGGCTTAACGACGGCATCACATCCGAGGATTCATGCATACCCGCCATGTTTTACCCGTTCAACGTTTACCTGCACCTATGGCAGCTATCCTTGGCCTCGTAATTGGGACGAGACTCGCATAATTCGTGCTGCTGCTGCTGCTGTGTCTAGAAGCCAGACAAGCTTCTTCGCCAATGCCCATGTTTCCTCTGACACCGCACCTATCATGCTCAAATCGATGTACGCCTATGACAGTTAATGAGAGATGTCAACAACGATAAAGAAGGAAACCTGACGATGGACGACGTTATGTATAATAGCAATTATCGAGGCCAACAGACGACAATGACAACGGTAGAGAACAACTAAACGGGTGCCCGGGCTTGTGCACATGAAACCCACGTCTAAGCCCATCGCCAAAACTCCTTCATGCTTAACTAATAAACCGCCACGGTGACAGTACCAAAACTCCCACCCCGCCCTGGCAAAACCGTCTCTCCATCCCTCGCATTACTCATCATGCCCTTCTACCTTTTTACCCCTCTCATACCACAGCATACGCCGAAACGTAACTCACGCTCGACTCCCGCGGGGACGTCACCAGCTGGCTGCGCTGGTACTGCACAAACTCAAACAACGCGTGCCCGTCGCCCAATTCCTCCAACGCCGCCATCGTGACCCCGATCGGGTGCCGTCCGCACACCGTGTTCTTGGTCCGCTTGAGGTTATCGCAAAAGTTGTCGTGGCGCCCCGTTTTGATGGCGTCAATGGCCATGTCGTCGATCAACTTGATCGTCTCGTGAATAGGCGCTCCCTTAGGCGCCTGTCCGTACTCGGACAATCTTTGCAGCTTTCCGGCGTCGCCGTCGGGTGCGTAGACGGTGTACCGAAAGTGCCCGCCCCAATGGCAAAAGTCCGAGCTCACGATGAATGCATTCTCCGGGTCGCGCAGGTAGGGCGCGAGCCACTTGCCGATGCCCTTCTCCTCTGCGCTGGTGTTGTCGCCGATGAGCAGCGGAACCAGTGTCGGGTACTCGGACGCGGAGGAGAAGGTTTGCTGGAGGCGTTTGTGAATGTAGGGGATGTGTAGTTCGAGCGAGTGCTCGTCGTTCTCGTTACGGACGGGGATGCGCTCGACGCCCTTCTGGGAGAGGATGTCGGCCGTGACGGCGGCGTCGACGGTGAGGGAGCCCCAGGGCGTCTGGTAGGAGGAGTAGTTGCTCACGGCGGCGCCGTGGAGGTAGTACGTGTGCGAGGGCCCGAGGAGGAAGATGCGTTTTGCTTTGGAGAGGTCGAGGGCTTTGTAAGCCCAGGCGGCGGTTGGGCCGGAGTAGGTGTAGCCTGCATGCCTGTTGGTTGTTAGATGTATTTGTGTAAAGGGAAGGGGTGTACAAGTGGGCTTACGGTGCGATGATGACTCTTGCTCCTGAAATAGGCAGATCTTTTCCGTTGAGCTGGGAGGGCACGGCGGCGAGGTATTCGTCGAGTTCTGTCGAGAGGTTGTCCGCGTCGCCTTCGTACCAAGAGCCTTGCTTGCCCAGCCGGCGGACGTTTTGAGGGGCCATGGCTGTGATGCTTGCGTAATCGAGCCTATGGTCTGGGAACCAGGCGATAAAAGGGACTGCAGTTTATGTCGAGGGTGAAGCTTTGGGAATGTTGTTGGTGAGGTTGACGTGAGGTAATGCCCCGCACCTTCCTGGGGGCACGGCAGCTTGACTGGGAGCGATGACGAAGGCGCGGGGGAGCTCCTGCATAATGGTGGGGGAAGTGGGACTGGGCCGCCGGAGTCCGGAGTTACTGCCGACAGTGGCTTCTTGTAAGGAAGCCTTCCAGCTGTTGCAGGCCCTTGAAGAAAGCTGCTCTAACTTCAACAATTATCACGGGAATACAACGCTTCGTGGGGCCTGCCTCGATCAATTAGACTGAGCGTCCAATGATTAACAATCATGGGCAGTGCAACGACTCAACTTCTCAAACGACATGGGTCCCGACGTTTCCTGTGCGTATTCATCTACTCATCTGTTTACATCCCACGAGACCAATTCAATAACACCAGACGCAAATATTCCTTCGCTTCCCTCCATCATGCAGGAGGCCTGCTCCTGCGATACTCGGACCAAATCAGCGGTGACTCCGCCTCCCACTGGTTCAGCATCTTAGACTCATCATACTTCGCGCCACAATCTGATGACTCGTCGACCCAGCTCCCAGGCATATGGTGAAAATCTTCCACCATCTTCCAGAAGTCTCCAGCGTAGCCTAACTCCCCTGGCAACCACCATATTTTCCAGCGCTCGGGCAAAGAGCCGTACGTGATGCCCAATATTGAGGCCTGGAGACACCTTGTTTGCTGCTTTACGGATCCATTCCGCCTGTGAAGGTGGTCTGGGGCTACAAAGTGTTGCTGGAACCGGGAACCATCTTCATAATTCCCTTTTTCTAAGCGTCCGTATTCCAGAAGATCAATACCTCTGCTATAGAGGAATTTCGTCCAGGAAGAAATTGCAGATTGAAGCAACACATCCAAAGCAGATGCAGAGCAAGTTGAAAATTGCAGTTGCATGGCTGATATCATGAAGCTCAGCGGGGTTTCTCCCTTATCTGAGAGGCTGCTTATGAGCCTAAGTAGGTCCGTCTGAGGAATTCGTTTCAAATGGGTCAAGTAATCGTTGACTTCTTGTTTTGGAGTGTGTATATCGGATGCATTTTCTGCGCCCATTGTTGCTGCCAGTAGGTGTGCTAAATTGTAACCCTGGGGCGCTGTTTCCAGAAGAACTGTGTTGTTGAGTGACTGAATTTCTGGCAAAATAAGATGGACCTCTTTCCAGCACCAGCCAGAGCAACCCGCACAGTAGCAGGCAAGGAGAAATCTTGTCCAAATTGGTGTGGCGTAAAATCCAGGGAATACAGTCTGTATAAAGTCTTGCAAAATATCCAAGCCAAAACCGATAAAGACATACCATGGTAAGTCACTACCATCATCAGGTGTGTAAGGTATGATGAGCTTCAACAAAGAGGAAATTGAATCTTGGCCTCTGAAATTTTGGCCTTGCATAAACCAGTAATGGTTGAAAATAATAGAAAATAAAGGAGATCTTTATAGTTAGAGACCTTAAGTTTAAATAGAAGATATATAGTAATAACTTACAGTGGTTTGTCGCTGTTTAGGACTATTTGACATTCAGCAAATGAGCCTGGGTAGAGACCAAAATCCAAAAGCCACCTTGTGATGTTAACAGCACCAATTCTGATAGAGAGCTTAACCGGATGACTATGCATGAGTAAATGCTAATTTAATATAAAGGATGCTGTTTAGCAACTTACCCGTAGTAGACTCCAGTCATCTTCATCACGAACAAATGGCGTCAACGCTTTATTGCGGAGGAACTTTTCCAGACGATGAACATCATCAAGTGCCACTACTTCTTCGAAGTTGAATATATTTTCGACGATTGGATATGTCGCGAGACTGAACTGCCAACCCCAAGTGCTTTGAAGGGCTAAAACCGCATAAATGGTTCCAGTCAGCCAGCTGGGTGTTCTTACTGAGAACTGGAGCGAGTTTGTACCGAAATTGAAATTGAGCCCTCCCAACACAGCCAAACCCCCAGACGCACGGTAGGTATCCAATGAAGCCGGAAAGGGAGAGTCAATGTTGGATTTTGGCCTGTATTGGGTCCCAATGTCATGGACGAGCTCATTGAATTCTGCATCGACGGTATCGGCAGAATTTTGTTGAATTACAGCTGAAGCGCATAGTGTTGCCACCTTGCTGTGAACACATTGTCAGCTGCTTGGTCAAAGTATGTTAGATTGAGTGGAGTTGTCTTACGCGCAGTAGAGTTGCTGGGCCAAGTTAAACAGTCTCAGAGCACGGTCGAGCTTCCTTTCCATGGCCTCCATGTTGCCCTTCTGGAATACAACTCGAGTGGCGCCAAGTTTCCTTTTGTACCTATTGGAGCTGTTAATTCGAGCGGAGAGGTTGTCGATCGTTGTGTGCAGGTCTCCCATCGCAGCGCGAGCCCTGCCGATGGCTCTTTGCACCATGACATCTCTCGAGAGCACATCCAGCGTAGGGCCGGCTGAGACTTGGGTTTCTGCTTCGTGGAAGTATTCGTCCAAGAACTGCAGCTCTTCAACCTTCTCGAGGAGGGTATCAGGAGCATTGTTGAGCTCGTCGTAGAGGGATTTGAGCTTGATGGAGAGGGAAACGGCCTTGCTCGCGGCTCCGACGACGGCAATGACGCCTGACGCGATGCCCAGAGCCTCCGCCATAGCGGGCCTTGATCAGTAAGAAGACTGAGGCAATGAGAAACACAGAAACACTTTTTGGTGAAGAAGAAATACTAAAAGGGACGAGATTATGTCTGAGGAAGAGGTGGGGTTGACTTGCCCAGCCTGATCTGGGCCGCAACGCAGTTCGCCTCGCCAAGAATGCATGTAAGCAATGCTGAGCTAGTTGGCGGGCGGTGCTTTCCCGCGCCTGCAGGCAGAGCTGCGCCATGCAGACATTTCCACTTGAGTGGGTGGCTGCAATGAAGAGGGAGGGCGAGAATGACTGGATGACAGCGGAGGCATGATTTGCCTGCATTGTGCCGCAGCTTGATAGAGCAGGCTGCGGTACATTGCCCCCTTCTCGCTGCCTCTGAAATCGTAGAAGCGACTGCTTTGCATCACGGTCAACATTGGTGAACAACTGCGGTTTAGAATCGTGCAAAGCGGACACAGCCGTGACCGGACAAGGCTATCAGTGCCGCCATCGTACCCTGTAGAAGATTTAGAGCTTGACAGTCTTTGCAATGTTCGTTGACGCAAAGTTTCAAATATTCGGGAGTCTAGAGGTTCGCGGTGCGCGAAAGGCTTAGCAAAATCAAATACGATTCTTGGTATCTCTTGTTGTATATAGACATCCCAACGCCTGGCAACTCCCTTCGCAGTGCAGTCGAGCAACGGCTTCGAAACGTCGCAGAAACCAATGCGCTCCCATAGTATTTCGCTGGAATAACAAACCCAAAAGATGCGAAGTCGGCTCCTCAGAACGAACCAAATGAAGGTGTAGCCCAAGCAGGCACCTTGCCCGCTGCTCGCGGTCGCCTATCAGCACATCGCAGACAACGCCTCTGCTCGCCGAGATTCGTGACGGAGCAGCACGAGCAGACGTGCTTGCCACATGCGCCGCATGAGAAGTCCGCCAGCGAGCTACCCATGTATCCGTCAATGTCCATACCGTCTGTCGCATGGTCAGACGGACCCAGGCCCACGCCGCAGTCTTGGCAGCTGACGGAGTCCATCATCATCTGGTCGACTGGAGGACTGGATGTTCGGGAGGGTGTAGGCGCAGCGGACTTAATGTCCCAGAAGCTGTGGAGCGACTTTTGCGTGCTGCGCGCGGTGGGAGCTGGCGCTGGCGACGGGCTGGAATCGTGTGCGAGGGTCTGGTGATGGTGTTGGGCTGAGTAGAGCATCTTGAGCGTTCGTTCTGTTGCAATCGCTTGTCAGCACATGTTCGTGACTTTGTGGGAAGTCGCGTCGTGGATTGGACTCACGATGGATTTCATCCTCGGACGGTCTGTTGTCGCGAAAGCGCTTCATCGTACGGCAGGGAAGGTGCGCCGGTGTCGCAAAGGCACGAGGGAAGGCAAGACTCGGAGAGATTGGGACGTCAAAGGACTCGACGCTCGAGTCGGAGCGGGCGGGAGAGGTGAAAACTGGGAGGAGTTCCGAGTCGGAGCGCTTGCGCTTGAGGACCATTTTGGTGGCGATGATGAAGGACGGAGATGTTGGTTTCAGATAGCTCGATACTCGGAAGGAGTCAATTACGGTACAATTCTGTTGAATTGACAATATTCTGTGGGATAGTTCTGCGAGCTTGGACTGATGAACAAGACGGAGGATGGGGATTGAATTTTTGATGGATGAGCTTGTCGGCGCTAAGAAACGGAATGCGTCGTGGATTACTGTCAGCTGCAGGGGAGTCCGTCACGCTGAGGCGCGTCCAGGCGGTTGCAGCGCGTCTAGTTCGCGACAGCTCCACTAAAGTTTAAGAGGTCTCGCCTGGTGAGAATTCCCACTTTCCTCAATGCAACAACATTTGCGGATACTTGTTAATTCAAGACCAAACTCTGGCGAACATCAGTCTGAAGCGATTCGTCCGAAGATACACTTCAACTGCGGTACTGCGGTGCTGAATATCACATGCTTTGACCGTGAAGCTGGCTTCGATTCCATAGGCGATGCCATGCGATTCTCGCGTCATCAACGGTGGCTGTGGATGGCGCAACGCTTCGCAGCGAGTCTGCAACCGTTCAACACATCCATCCCTGGTAGTGCTTCGGGATGTCTCTTTCTTGCGTGGATTCGTGGCATGACGCGTTGGCCGAGATGGCGAGCTGAGATCAAGACCCAACAACCAGTGATGCTCCGGAGCTAGTCTTATTGTCGATGTACCCGGTATTCTGAAGTTTGATCAAGTGACGAATGAATGAAGGCGCTCGGGAAGACTGCAGATCCTGCGAATACTTGAGCAGCTACCTTGACTGTATTTCTTCATGGTGGTCGTTGCCTCCAGTACCGGTCTCGGAAATGGTTTGCTTTCTGGACAGTTTTGCGGCTGACATATTCGCCCCTTTGCCCATGCTTCATGAGTTCGCACCGTCTCTGAGATTATCCTTGACTAGCTCCTCACCAAGCATCGGCAGTAGACTTCTCTCTGAGGCTGGCTCCTAGTGGTATCCGGCATACAACTATGCGAATCTCGCGTTTCTGGGGCATCGTTTCGGTCTCTCTTTGTCGAGTGACAAAGGTTTTGATCAAGAACTATGACATTGACATGCGGGAATAATACAAGCATGCATCGATGCGCTATCAATCAGTGTGCTGTGGTAGTAAGTCTATTTGCCCTTTACTCTCACGACGAGTCTCCCGATGCCACCCTTCAACGCATCCACCTTCTCACACTCCTTCCGAACTGCGTCAATGTCAGACAGGTCCACGGTGCGAAAGACTGCCTTGACCTTCCCAGTGGCAATCGTCTCCCCCGCCTTCTCGA
The DNA here is from genome assembly GCA_004366825.1 of Colletotrichum spinosum. NCBI lineage: Eukaryota > Fungi > Ascomycota > Sordariomycetes > Glomerellales > Glomerellaceae > Colletotrichum > Colletotrichum spinosum. The sequence continues at coordinate 473,322 of QAPG01010712.1, forward strand.
GGTCTTCCCGGATTTCCGGGTTGCCAGACACCATTTCGTACTTGATGTTGGTGCCGCGCAGCCGGAATGCATACCACAGTTGAAACAGGTCCAACAACCAGCCCAACCAGAAGGGAACCGCATCCGACCCCATGATGTCCCTCAGAAGCGAAGACCGCGGGATGGACACCAGAGACATGAGGACTCCCGTCCGCGGCTTGAGCAGTGGGATACCAGGACCCATCGTGCCCGGCTGCGTAGTAATCATAAAGTCCACGCTGCCTCTGGGCACCACGTCCGCGATCCTCGTCGTCGTGTAGTCGACGAGCTGGTCCACGACGCCAGGTAGGTACTCCTCCACGAGACCCATCTTCGGCGTCGACACCGTGGAGATGATCCTGGCCGCGCCGAAGACGTTCTTGGCTACTTGGATGGCACTGAATCCGTTGCCGCTGAGCGCAGCGGGAATGTACACCGTCTTGCCCTCGAGGCTTTCCTCGCCCATGAGCTCGAGGCCGCGCTTGATGACCTGGTACGCGCTGACGGTGTACCCGGGGAGTGCGGCGGCCTCTTCGAAGCTCAGCTGCGGCGGTTTCGCGAGGAGAAGCCTCTCCTGGAGGACGGCGTACTCGGAGCAGAAACCGGGGTCTGGGTTGCGGAAGGCCGGGCGGGTGAAACCTTGGCCGTACACTGCGTCGCCGACTTTGAAGTTTCTGACGCCGGGGCCGACGGCGGCTACTACTCCGGCGCCTTCGACGCCGAATTTGAGGGGAAACCTGGTTTCGATGTTAGTTGGGGTACGGTTGAGCTGACCGGAGAGGGCTTGTGAGAGGTACGTTGCGTTGCGAGGTGTGATGATGGGCGTGCCCGCAGCTCTGATGCAGTCGCCCTTCATGATAGCCCCGGCATGAACGCGGACGATCACGTCCGTTGGGTTGGTGATCGTTGGAAGTGGCATTTCGACAACTTCAAAGCCGGATGGCTTGCAGTACTTCGGCGCCACGAGGGAGCGCATTGTTAAAGGGAGGTCGACCATTGTTGTTGTGAGTGTGATGTACACTTTGAGCGAGTCAAAATTGGCTTTCGAACGGAAATTGAACAGGCTTTTAAAGAGTCAGGCGTATGCTGGTAGACGCGCAGGGCCGGAAGCCTGCGGTCGGCGGTTGGGTGGGGCATTCGGCGGTGGACCCACCGAAACCGCCGAAACTTCGGCCGGCGCTTTTCGGCTGGAAGCCGATGAAGCTAAACAGGCAGCAATTGAACCCAACGCCTTTTCATTCGAGAAGTGATCGCGGGATAGACACCTCAGGCAGTCATTTGCGCCGCTGAGAAGAGTTGTACGCGTCGCCAGGGCCAAAGACCAGCCTCCCGACGCGATATCTGCCCTTGTGTCGCGTTCTGGTGGCGGGGTGAGACGGTGAGTCAAGGGGCCCGAGCCGCCCTGCGCAAGGAAGGGCACGCAAAAGGCATAGTTCCACTGACAGCAGCACCGTCGTGAGCTCCGGAATTTGGGGGGGAAATAGTGCCTGCTCATCGAGGGAGGAATATTCTGCAGCATTTCTTTTCGCGGGGTGCGTCGCCCATGAGAGGACCGCAGGAGGAGCCATGGTCGTGATGGAGGGGCCGTCTACCCACTTGGCGATTACGGTCTCAGACCTCATGGAGGACAGAGCAGGTTTTGAGTGTGGCTGCGTCTTGCACATCAACGATGGACTACTTAGGGAAGAAGAGTCCGCTCCAGGTGGAGAGTAGATGATGGAACAACGTCGCTCCTCTAGTCTTTGATTATCGTCTGCTTCGCTGCTGTCATTGAGGCTGCTTCATCTTATTTATTTGATTTCTCGACAGCTGGCGAAAGATTGAAGCCGACTGGTCGGTTTCGTAGTCTGCCATTGTCTCATTTGCTGTCGATGCTCGGGCAGACCACTGGACCGCATTTCATGATGCGTCTGTTCGTCGTTCTCGCCCTGTTGGGCGTTGCGGTTTCCCGATGCTCTGGTTTCGATCCAACATCGAAGAACAACGTCGTAGTGTACTATGTACGTCTCCGGATATCAGTCACGTTGGATGACGCAGGTAGCTGACTATGAGCAGGGCCAAGGACCGAACCAAGGCGACTTGATCAACCAATGTCAACAACCAGAAATCGATGTCATCGTTCTATCCTTCGTCCACCTCTTCCCGGCGCAAGCAAACGGCTTCCCGGGGACCAACTTCGGCAATAGGTGCGGCGGACAGGTCTACCCCGGCCCAGGCTTCAATGGCGTGAACGACCCCTCAAGGGACCAGCTCCAGTCAAATTGCCCAAGTCTCAATGCTCAGATTCCCGTGTGCCAGCAGCAATACGGCAAGAAAATCTTGCTCTCCCTCGGAGGCGGCGTCACTACGTATCAGCTTACGGGGCGAAACGAGGGTGAACTGCTTGCCACGTATCTCTGGCACATGTTTGGCCCGAAGAGTCCTGACTGGACTGGCCCCCGTCCTTTCGACAATGGTGAACAAATTGTTGAGGTGGATGGTTTCGACATGGATATTGAGCATCCGTCGACTGGCAAGTGAACTACTGTCTTTGGTAACTGAACCTCAGCTAAGTGGCGTACAGACAACTCGGAAGGCTACATCGCGCTCGTCCGACTTTTGCGCAGTCTGTTCCAGTCGGCGTCAAAGCCATACTACCTCACCGGAGCACCCCAGTGCATTGTTCCCGATGCCAACATGGCCGCCATGATCAGCGCTACCCAGTTCGACATGATCTTCGTCCAGTTCTACAACACGCCATCGTGCTCGGCAGCTACCTGGGCCGCCGCCAACCCGTCCTACGCAGCGGGACAGCCATACCAGGAAGCAGGCTTCACCTACGATGCCTGGGCGCAGTGGCTATCCAACACTCCCAGCAGAGATGCCAAGATCTACATCACCCTGCCTGCATCGCCCGACGCCGCGAGCGATGGAAACTACATCACCCCCGAGCAGACGAAGAGTCTCGTCGGCGCTTTCTACTGCCGGCCGTCTTTTGGAGGCATTGCCGTGTGGGAAGCAACGCGGGGTGACAACAATCCCTACAATGGCAAATCTTTCCAGGCCGTCATGAAGGACTTGCTGGTGGCCGCTGCAGCGACCGGGTGCGAGGTAGGTATGTTTGGGCCCGCTGTTGATGAGCATCCGCTGACGTAGGCAGAATTCCGGGCCGAGTCCCGATCCTTCTACGAATCCAGGATCGAACCCTAATCCTCCGACCAACCCTGGCCAGTCGGGAGCCTGCGGCCAAGGTGTTGGGTCCTGTGGGAGCGGTTACTGCTGTAGCAAGTACGGATACTGCGGTACGGGGACCGATTACTGCGGAGACGAATGCCAGCCAGCCTTTGGCACGTGCGGCACCAGCAGTCCACCTCCAGAGCCGGCACCTTCACCAGAGCCGGTGCCGGTGCCACCGACCAACCCCGGTCCGGGTCCCGACCAAGACGGCAGGTGTGGGGCCGGAATCGGATCTTGTGGGGCCGATCACTGCTGCAGCTCGTCTGGCTACTGCGGGACGAGTGATGCTTACTGCGGCTCACAGTGTCAACCCGGCTTCGGTACATGCGACAACGTAGGAGGAGGAGGAGGAGGAGGAGGAGGAGCAGAAAGCGGCGGCGGTGGTAGTGACGGAGGTAGTGGCAATGGTGGTGGTGGTGGTGATACAGGACTACACGTATCAAGGGACGGTTCTTGCGGCGCCGGCGTGGCGACGTGCAGAGGCAACGGTGACTACCAGTGCTGCAGTGAATGGGGATTCTGCGGCGCTACTGCTGGACATTGCGGCACTGGCTGTCAAGCTGACTTTGGCGTCTGCGGCTGATGGGACTGCGCAGGCTGGGCTCCAGTTCGTACATAGCAGATGTTGTATTTCAGTACATAAAATTAATGGTTGAATCACGTCAGAGGAAGAATAAGAAGCAGAAGTAATCAGGCGTAAAGCAAATTGCGATCATCGTGTGCACACAACGGCTCGCCGAGACAGTGATGGCTTAATTCAGGGAAAACAACTGAACAATGTGAACGTTGAGTCCAACAAAGAATCACGTGGCCATCCCTTGTTCTTGCCTCCTCCGTGTCCTCCAGCCGTTCGGACGCACCATCTTCCCCTTTTCAGGCTTGTTTCCTCTCCACAAGTTCGTTGCTTCACAAAACGCTCCAGTCCGCCGTTGCCCGACGCCACATTACGTCTAGGCATGATCGTTCCCTCCACCACGCTGGATCCCCGATCCAGATGCGACTCGCATGCCTGTCTAACAACCTGTTCTGTTTCTCTCGGCGGAACCTAGACCACGCGGCCCGACAGTCGGCAAGCGGCCTGTTCGTCGCTACTCATACTCCATCATCTAAGGAATTTTGCTCTTGAAGGATCCCTTCTAAAACTCGCGTAGACGCCTCCGAGACGCCTCTCATTGGCTCATAGGGCATCAACTGAGACCAGTTACGGGCGCGGAGGGTCTCTTGTCGGTCCGCCCGTCTGATCTCGACCGCTCGGCCCATGGCGTCCTGGCGAGTCGGGCGTAATCTGACTCGTCAGGCAACAGTCAGTCGGCAAAACATCTGGAGCGCATGCTCCGAGATGCCAACCGAAGTTTACCGCGGTTCGGAGAGTTTGCGAGGTTTGCAAAACAGACTAATGGTTGACGGCCTATGTGTCGAAAAAAAGCCAAGCTCTGTCAGTGCTCGAACGCCCACCAGGGATTTCCGCCCAGGGGTGACTTCTGAGTTGATTGGAGCGATGTGCGTCTTCTCCACCGCGAAGGTTGATCGGAAGAGGGCATCGTGGACGTGTCGACGGGCCGTGGAGGGGCGGCTATTGGTTCGAACCAAGGCCTCAGAGTTTCTGCTCGCTCTGTTGAGCATCTGCAGCCGGACGGCATCGCCGCCACCATCAACGCCACCCGCCGGGTCAAGGGGCCGTCGACAGATCCAGATCTCGAGATTGTCGGATCCAGCAAGAAGAAAAAGCAGTACGTGCGTGATCACGACATACCGCGAGAGGAGAGTGCCTAGATCTTTGACGAGAGTTGCGGGCCGCTCGTATTCAAGGGGGCAGAAGGGTGCTTGCCTGCCAGCAAACGCGAATGTGAGTTTATGGCCTTTCAAGGTCTTTCAGGGTCCTCGATTCCGAACCACTCGCCCGGCATTCAATTTCCGTCTCGATCAAAGACGCCGTCTGCATGTTCGACTGAACTCTGGAACACATCGGCCGCAGCATGTTGATCTGAGAAGACAGCTGCGGCCTACACGAAGGTTCTTGGGGATGTCGGTTGAGTGCTGCTGAGAATAGTCTCATGCTGGTGTTCAGGCCTGCGTCGACGGCACATTGGATGCCGACTTAAACCCGGGCACCGTCTACCAATCATGCATCGAGTCCGTCGTTCCTCGTCCTACGATGATGGAACAGTTCCAGAACGAATTGACAACCGGCTGCCGACATCTACGAGCAGTCACTACGACTCGGATAATGTGCCGAGGCGGGACTCACTTGATTACTATTCGAGAGTACAGCAGCCGCCCAAGCGCTTGGCGAAAGATTCCCAAACGACTCGGAAATGGCAAAAAAGAGTAAAAATACTCAGCATTGCACGGCCCCGACGTCTGAACGACTAGTCGCGATGCGACAGTAGTCTCTTGCACCTCAGAGATTCGCTCGGGCAGCCCATCAGCCCACATCGAGGCGCACAGATGAAGGGCCTGGATTGCTGCTACACGGGAACGCGTGTGTACAATCTGTGCATGACGGCGGATCCTGATTTGGCAATAACGTTGCAGAGGCAGCCTGGGATTCATCGGCTTGGGAATGAGGCAGATGGCAAGACGGCCCAACCGACGCGAGCATCGCTGCTCCATCGCTGCAAGACGACATCTTCTTTGCTGCTCCCAGTGTTTTTCCGAGGCTCGCAAAGCTTCAATTCCTGAATACGATGCGGTCTGGAGGTCAATCTCGCCAAGGTTTCGCGCAGAGTTTGGCCAAGTGTTTGCTGGCGGTATTCCCGACTTGTATGCGATGTCTGGTTCCCATCTACGGCCGATGAAAGCAAAGCCAAGCAGGGTAAAGCAATATGCAGCAGCGGCTTCACATTCTCGAGGTCGCAGGCGCCACGTGCTCCCGAGAGTTTGCAGACCACGGCTCTCCGGAGTTTGTGCCGGGAGGGGCCAGCTTTGGCGATGCTGGAGAGACGAGACTGGGAACTGCGCATATCGCGAGTCCGATTCGTCACGTACACTGCCTCCATCTTGCAAGTTCGCAACTCGTATCTCGAATCTTGCACCTCGATCATCGGACTTAAGGCAGCCCGATACCTGAGCGTACGCTTCTGGCTCAGGTCAGATGCCAAGAGGTTCTGTTCACAATCATCTCCTCGGAGAAGAATCTCCTCGGAGCCCTAGTCCATCATGACCATAGCCGACAAGCTTAAGCGGGCATGGACTCGGCCGTCCGCTGCCTCATACCCAAGTCTCGGTCAACATTGACGCTGACATGTCGACCTGTCGCTCTCTTGTCTTGTCTCTGTCATCCTGGTCGATCTCCCCCTCCCCTCCCTCCCGCGGCCGCGGTCCACTCACCGCTTCCCCACGCGCACCTTATCCGGTGGGATTTTCTCCCATCACATCGTTTATTGTTGCTTGGCTTCCCAGCGGAAGCATCGGCAGAGTTCTGTTCACCCACGTTGTGCCCAGCAGGGACCATCATCTCTCAAAGGGAGGCCCCTGGAGCCGTTCATGTCTTGTTCACTCACATGCTTCGCGTTTCCGGCTAATGCACCTGTTCCTAGTGGGATGGTTTGGCGCACTGAGGCTCAACGGCCAGAGCTTCTTCTCCGTTTCCTCGTCCTCATCTCCTGTCGGACCAGCCGGCGCTAGATGGGCTTCGACCGTGTGTCCAGCGCCTGTCTCAACGTGGCATCGCTGCAGAAGGATGAAGCCGCCGTGTTCTTCCAGTCTGTATGGGCATGCGGTAGAAGGCTGAAATTTCTTCTCGACAGTAGTTCCAGACTAGCGTCTCGACCGGGCTTTGGTTACGAGGCGACGCCATCCCGCACCGTTGTCTTCGTGTGTGTGATACACACACACAGAGAGAGTGTGTGTGTGTCACTGCGAGCCATGACTCGCTGCTGAAACGCGACATCGAGCAGGTCCAACCGCAACGCTAAAGCTGAGCTAGTGGAAGCAAGTCTGCCTCACGAGTTCTTCCTTGAGTCTTGGTCTGCTGTTTTGCTCTCCATCTAATTCACCCTATTCGCCCCTTTTCGAGTGTGCTCGTCCGCTCTCTGTCCGCTAGCTTTCAAATCTACCATGTATTACTGAAAAGAATCGAGCCCCAAGAATCCCCTTTTCCCTTCATAGCCTGATCGGGCGACCCGAGGCTCTTTCGAACTTGGACGATTTGCGCATGACGTCGTGGACCACACCCTTTTTCGACCATGCCCATTGTAAGTGAAATGCCATCTGGTCCCCCTTCTGTTTCCCTCACTGTTCGTCACAACTTCACGGCAGTCTGTATACTTGGGCTGACATGGAATGGAAGCACTTTCGGAGATAACTGGTTGGACGTTTCAGCTCCAGCTGCTATCATGTCCCGGGAGGTTCCATCATGACCAACCTCCTGTCACCGCACTTCAAGCTCGAAGATGTCACCGAAGATGACATGGTCATCGCCTCGCTGGCCTGGGGCTTCACCCTCGGCTTCGGCTGGCTCACGACGTGGACGGCCATGAAGCAGACCGCCGCCATGTACAGGCGCCAACGCGACCGTATCTGGCGGAACCCGTACATCTGGATGATATGGCTGGAGATTCTCGTTTGCGCCATCTTTGCCATTATTTGCTGGCTTCACTTGAAGGGCGTTATACCGCCAAGGTAAGCCTCTGTTGGTGTCGAATTCGGAGGGCCAAGACTGACTTTATTCCGCTTCAAGCTTTGCATTCTACTTTACCATCTGTAAGTTTTCTCATGCTCTCCTCCACGTCAACACGCGCTAACATTCACAGTGACGACGTGGGCGCTCCAGGTATGCTTTGGCTGGGGACATGATTATATGACCGTTTACTGATACCACAAAAGGTCCAATTCCTGCTTCAAATCATCATCAACCGCTGCGCAATTCTCCTCACCAACCGCAAAGTCGCCTGGCGACTCAAGGTCGGCGTTGCCGTGCTAATAACCGCTATCAACATCTCCGTCTACAACATTTGGATCCCGGCCCGTCTGCAGATATCGGAGCACTACATCGAGGTTAACGACTGGTGGGATCGCTGCGAGAAGGTCATCTATCTCATCGTCGACGGCGCGCTCAACGTTTACTTTGTCCGCATTGTCCAAAAGAACCTTGTCATGCACGGCTTGACAAAGTACAAACGTCTGGTGCGGTTCAACATGTTCATCATCGCCTTCTCGTTGAGCATGGACGTTCTCATCATTGCCATGATGAGCCTCAACAACACATTCGTGTAAGTTGAAGCTCGACCTCCTTCTCTGCGGTAGCTAATTGGCTGCAGGTACATGCAGTTCCACCCGCTTGCCTACATGGTAAAGCTCAAGATCGAAATGTCCATGGCCGAGCTCATTGGAAAGGTGGCCCGCAAGCGCGACATGGGCATGTTATCGGCGAGGGACTTCAACCCAGACCGCCACTCGTACCACCCTTCGGAGTACAGCGTCCAGCTTCCCGAATACTCCCGCGGTCGTCCCGTCGGAGGTGTGGAAGGTGGTTACGGCCAACCCGCGAATCCCATCCAACTCAGCAACGTCTCGAACCCAGTACGAGGTGTCAACTTAGCAGCTGTCACGTCGGGGCCAGGCAGCCGGCGGGAGTCCATCAGCGCCGCGACCGAAAGCGACGGACAGCCCAGGATGGCAATCTACAGAACGCGCGAGGTCGTGGTGGAAATCGAGACGGTCAACCAGCCGGCAGAGGGAACTGCCAAGCCCCAGAGCAGCAGCAGCCAGCCAGCTACGGTGGAGGAGACGTTCAACTGCGAGGTCGTCATCGACGACGACGCGTCGATACACGGGTTTCCGAAGAGCCTCGCGCTGCCCGACATCCAGGCGCCGTGGGCGGGCGGCTTCAGCACGCGGATATGGGACGGGACGAATTGCGAGCAGGATCCGAGCCTCCCCGCCTCGGTTGCGAAGATCGGCTCAGCGTGGCAGGACGACGGGTCGAAGTTCTGCTGATACCGAGAAGGCCGATGCTCCGATCATGACTCTCCGAACTATTGGTTTCGAGGGGACCCCTTGGCATGTTGCGACGGGGGACGGTCAGACTTGTTCCGAGCGTGGGGGCTCAGACGCGGCGACGACGATGACGACTGTGCGGCAGAACGCCACCGCACGCCGAAGGCTTCCGAAGGGGGTGTTTGAGAGCGCGAAGTTGGCAAAAGGCTGAGATTATCGGCGAAGCATCGACGGCGCTACGGGGTGATGAGATGCGGCTGACAGTGGCGTTGGCATCGCCGTTGCGGATATAGCCCTCATCACAGCCACGCGGATATCGATACATTTGACGCCTCAACGACAATTGGTGGTCACTGCAACTCACCAAAATGAAGGGACAGGGTATGGCCATCGGGCCGGGCTTTTCGTCGTCGTATCAGATACTCCTTCAGCACTTCCCCCGGTCATAACGGAGGGTCCCTACCCTTACTACCCATCAAAAGTTTTGTCGATTTTGTTACTAGAGAAGATATACCGAGATTGCGTAAGGGGAGGAAAGGCAGGACATACCGCACACGCAGCATATCAATGTTTGTCCGCCTTGAGGTATGCATTGGCATATACCCATAAGAAGACGTGAAAGGAGTTTTGGAATGGTATACATGTGTTCCCCGAGCAGCGCGATTTCAGGCCGGGGTTTCATCATGGAATGGGTCATCTGGACTGGGGGTGGGAATGCTGCGCTCATAATGATGTTCGAATACCCCGAGTTAGCAGCTTAGACTTTGAAGAGAGAGGCCATTGAGCCATGATGTTGTCTCACGTTTACTTGGGCAATCTACGAAAGCTGACAGGATCTCGTTTGCCACACGTCTGCGAATTTTCGTGAAAGGTGTCCCGGGGGAATCGAGGTTAGCCATGATGCGGATATGGCGTGACAGTTGATCAACCGCGTCACAATGAACAGAAATAGATCAGAAATAGTGCGCCAATCCGTTTGACGGTAAAGGGCGCCCAGTGCCAGGGAAGCTCAAAGGAGGCTCGTCTGGCGTCCCGTCGCACCAGCGCCGCACCTCCGTCTCTTCACAGTACGCCGATGAGGACTGAGGTCACTGAGAGATGTACTTGTGGTTACTTGGGCCCCATATGAAACGACCATGAGCATTCTAAGCCGTATTCGATGTCGAAGTTGGTGTCGAACGGAGTTTGAAGAAACATGCAGAAAGAGAAGCGAAAATGGAGGTTGATGAATTGCATCAAAGTCTTGTGTATCCGTACAGCATGCCCGTGTCATGTTTAAAAACCCGAATCCCGTGCTTTTGTGATTTGACTTGATCAGGCTGGTATACTGATATGCGGAGCGGCAGTCGAGGAAGATTCGAGTCATGGGTGACTTTCACCAGGGCTCTCAGCTATATTTCGTCGGCCAGTGTTTGAAGATGCCAAACTCAGAAAGACGGGCTTGGTCCGCTATTACGAGGTCGCGTACTACTGCAAAGTCGAAGAATAAGAATGACCTATAATGTGGTTATCATTGAGTAGGCCAAGCACATGTCGTCGATACTTGCCAAAATAACTGAAAAGAAAGAATGAAAAAGATAAAAATCCCAAGTGCTTCACAGGACATTATGAGAAATAGGTCTCTGACCAAGTCAGAACAAGTAGATGGAGAGGTATAGGTGAGCTGACTGGTATGGGTGAGGGGATGATGTTAGCGACAATCCCATTCCAAAAGAGCATCCAACTCATCAGAGAACCTTGGACTTGTTGCAACCAAATCGAATCGCCTAAGTCAAGACTGTGAATGAAAGTTACTGAGGGGGGTATTGAAATTGGGGCAAGCATTGCCGTTCGAGCAACTCAAGCTATTGTGTAAGCCTGCCTGGCAAGTGTCTTGTCTCGTCATTCTCCTACGAGATCACTCGAATCGTATTTCCAGACGTGGAAATACCTTTGGAGTGCTCAGAGCTTACATCGGTCATGTATGTTCTTCGTTAATAAAGAGTTGAGTCGTCAGGTGGGAGTACATTATACAGCCATGGACAGTATGAAAGCAGCCCCCGAGGTCACGCGTCAAACTCCCCTCGTGACCGTAGCCCCTCGAGCGGCTTCATTCTCATGTAACAGATTTCCTCACATGATGCTTCTGATTCAAGACAATGGAATGGACCACAGAATTCCAAGTATAGATGGTCAGATCCACGTTGTGCGAAAAGATGGTGTCTGACAGCTGCAAGTCTGTAGAGGTTCTCGTGCAAACATGATCACTGTCGTTTCTCGATTCGTTTTCATGTGCAGAAGGATCGCTGGCTAGTAACGACTCTGACTGACTGAAGGACCGCGTCAGCAGCCACTTCAACTCTAGCGAGAAATTTCAGAGCAAAATAGCATGATGGGGATCTTTGCGGAGGTCGATGCTCCGTAGAGGCTGAGTCTTGGCTACAGTCCCATGCACATGATCAATATTGTTGCCCGACAATGGAGCGAGTGTACTTTGATTTGCTTCTTTCATCGAGAATGGGAGAAATCTAGCGGCCGCCAGGAGGGAAGCGTGATACAAACATCGACCTTGAACTATACGTTGAACTCTTGACAGCACAAGAGGTTGCCTCTCACTCTAGTCTCTACATAAGACCTTAACCATCGCATATCCCACCTCCCATCCGCCTCAGCAAGTCGATAATCCCTCAAGCTCAACATCAGAACAAACAACATGCGCCTCCTCATCGCCACCTTTCTCGGCGCCCTCGCCACGGCGCAAAAAGTCGGCCACTTCGTCCCCGAAGTCCACCCCGCCCTCTCCTGGTCCCGGTGCACATCCCCCGGGTCCTGCGACCCCGTCAACGGCGCCGTGACGATCGACGCCGCGTTCCGCTTCACGCACCTCGCCAACAGCGCGGCGTCGTGCTTCGTCAACAACCAGTGGTCGTGCGGCTCCGCCGAGGCGTGCAGCGAGCAGTGCGTGCTCGAGGGCGAGGACTACGGGAACACGCTCGGCGTCACGGCGCGGGGGGCGAGTCTCTCGCAGCGGTACAAGACGGCGCACCAGTTTGGCCGGACCGTCAACTCGCGCCTGTTCCTGCTGGACGAGGCGCGGGTCGAGTATCAGACGTTCACGCTGCTGGGGAACGAGCTGGCGTTTGACGTGGACCTGTCGCTCGTGCCGTGCGGGCTGAACAGCGCGATTCACTTTTTGGATATGGACGCGGACGGAGGCATGGCGAAGAGTCCTGGGAACGAGGCTGGGGCGAGATACGGGACTGGGTATTGCAATGCCGAGTGTACGAGGTCGAACTTGTTCGTCCAGGGACGGGTGAGTGGCAAGAAGGGAGGTTGTAGTAGATGCGAGTGTGTTTGCTGACGCGTAACAGGCCAACTCTGAAGGATGGCAGCCCCATGAGAGCGGCGGCGAGGGGAAGCTCGGAGCGTGTTGTTCCACGTTTGATGTGTGGTGAGACGGTCTGCTCTGGCTGTGATGCTTCACGATGGCTGACAGCGGTTCGTGTCAGGAACTCCAACTCCCAGTCTTTCCAGACGCAGTCGAGACCGTGTAGCCAGAACGCAATACACGGCTGCACATGGGACGAGTGCGACCAGATCCGCATCTCAAAGTGCGCGCGCGAGGGTTGCGAATACAACCCGTACCGGCTCGGAGCCACGGGCTTCTACGGCCAGGGGAAGACTGTCGACACGAAGAAGAAGTTCACGTGAGTAATGATCATCTTGAAAGACTGTACGCGATGGTACTGAAAACGGCAGCGTCGTCACGCGTTTCGCCGAGGACAGGGTCACCAAGTTCTTCATCCAGGACGGCGTCAAGATCGAAGCGCCCGTCCCGACGAAGCCCAACTTTCCCGGCACGGCCGGCCTGGACGAGGACTTTTGCGACGTGCTGCCGCGCAACTTTGACGAGCTGGACAAGTTCAACCAGCACGGCGGCTGGGCGCGTCACAACGACGTGCTTCGCCGGCCGCTGGTGATGGCGCTGTCAATCCAAGACGACGTGAGTTTTGCTATTGACACCATGGGACCCTTGAGCGTCCGGGTGTTCTGATTTCTTCTTCTTTCTTCTCTAACCGTAAGACTGTACAGTTCTATGCGAACAACCTGTGGCTCGACAGCTATTATCCGCGAGACTCGTGGAGCCCCGGTGCTGCGCGAGGGCCCTGCCCAAACGACTCGGGGCATGCAACTCTCCCCTGGGTAGATCCTGCCAAGGAAAACGTGTGAGTCCGGTTCTCGTGAGGAAACTCTGGAGATGGCTGACGGTGATAGCTCGGTGACGTGGTCCAACATCCGCTTCGGTCCCATAGGTTCCACCGTGAATGTGTGAAAGGCAACCAAGACTCTCGGCGTCGCTGTGCGAAGCAGAAATAAGATCACATGCGTGGGAAGATCTGACAAGTGGACTTTGATTCATGGTGGTGTTGATACGGGTTGAATTACCTTACCTTAGGTAGCCAACTAGACAAGCGTCACTGCAACTCCTTCGCATCAACCCAGTTCCCGTGCAAGCCCGCCCTCAACCTCATCGGCACCTTGACGATCGCCGCCGCCTCGGTGAACCTCGTCGTGTCCAGCACGTGAAGCTCGCTCGACATGGACTTGTAGTTGTTCACCAGCACCACCAAGAACCCGTCCCCCTCCTCGGCGTCCTCGCCGCGCGGCACAAACACCGGTTCCTGGACCATGTGCGTGGGCCCGGGGAAGTACACCTCCAGCTGCCCCGTGACGTGGTCCAGATGGCCCAGCGCGTTGTACAAGGGGTGTCCGCCGCCGAGCACCGGCATGATGGCCTCGAAATCCGTGCCGAGCGCCGCGTCCATCATGTCGAACCAGCTGTGTCGGTGGGGTCTCATGGCGAACCGGTCGTCGATGCGCGGGAACTCCATGTCGCGCTTCAGGATGACCGTGGGCGGCGGCAGGTCGAGGGAGGAGGAGGTGGTGGTGGCGGTGGCGGACGACGGGTCGAACTCGAAGCGCACGTAGTCGGCGCGGATGGTGCGCGGGTCCGGGGCGTTGCCGTCGGCGTCGGGCCACCAGAAGAAGACGTTCCTGTCGGTGAGCGGGAGGTCGAAGACGATGGTGCCCGAGGGTGTTTCGTAGGCGTTTGTGGTGTGTCCCGGGAACGCGTTGGGTGCGCGGAACCACTGCCGGTGTGTCAGTTGAACCTGCTGTGTGCCTGCTTCACGAGGGGTTGATGCGAGGATGGATGGTATATATACCTTGACGTCGTCTCCTGTTGCGCCTCGTCGTGGTAGCACGCCAATGTATATGGGAACGTTGGAGTCCCATTGCCAGTGCTCGCCGCCGGCTTTGAGCCTGTCAATGTCGCATATTTGCGGAATCATGGGGAACAACACCTGCAGACGTCGTCAGCCAGACCCTTCACGAAACCACGGGGCCCAAGTCACCCAGTTCTCCGTCACGGCAAAGTCGTGAATCATGCCGACAACGGGCGCCACGAGCCACACGGTCTGGTTGAAGGTCCCATCGGCGTCGATGCTAAAGTAGCACACGTCGGGCGTGCCGTCGCCCTTGGCCTCGTAGCCGAAGCACACGAGCTCGCCCGTGGACGGGTCGAGTTTCGGGTGGGCGGTGAAGGTCAGGCTCGGCAGCTGGCCGTTGAAGGTGCACAGGCCCTTGGTCTCGAGGGTGACGGGGTCCATGAGGTAGGGCGGGGCGTCCTCCTTGATGGCGAGGAGGGACTTGTTGAAGTAGTAGACGTTGGTGTTGGCGGTGGTGCGGACCTTGAACTCGACCGCGTCGGTGTACTTGTTGCGGTACTTTCCTGGGAGAGGAGAGGTGTGAGTTGTGAGGTGAGATGGGTGTCTGTTGACGAGAGGGACAAGGTCTATGTGTGTATGTGTGTGTATGTATGTGTGCAAGGGCTCATGTACCTGCGAGTGCGCGGTTGGCTTCGCGCTCCCTTGTGAACTTCTCTGTTCGCACGTACTTCTGCTGGAAGTTGACGTGGCCGTTGTGGAAGCGGAACGCCGATACGTTGCCGTCGCCGTTGAACCACTAACAAGCATGAATGAGTCTCCCACCAGATGCGATTCAGAGCCAGGAATCAGACACGTACAGGGTCATTGTCGATGAATGGCGGAAACTGCGGATCCGGCATGATGCGGTAAAACGTGCCATCGAGTTCGGGCGGCAACGTGCCGACGACTTCCAGGTTTCGGACCTCGCCTTCGAAGCGGCACGGCTTCATGAAGCCCGCGAACTGGGGCCGGTCCGGGAACGCTTGCGGAGGTGGGGCCGCAAGCGAGGCACGGAAGTGGCCGGCCATGACGGACGGACGCCAGAGTGTGTGTCTGCGTTGGCGGTGATCTCGTGGGCTTGCGGCGGTGGATGGGTTGCGTCCGAACACCAAATGTCATGCAGCAATCA
This sequence comes from Colletotrichum spinosum, assembly GCA_004366825.1. Classification (NCBI taxonomy): domain Eukaryota; kingdom Fungi; phylum Ascomycota; class Sordariomycetes; order Glomerellales; family Glomerellaceae; genus Colletotrichum; species Colletotrichum spinosum. The sequence goes on from QAPG01010712.1 coordinate 488,871, forward strand.
CCAAACAAGAACACGATGAGTGTCTGGCGCTGGGATGAGGGCAGGCAGGTCGCCGGCTCGTCTGTCGGCGCGGTGTTTTTCGGCCAATGCTGCTGTTTGAATTCGCCATCCAAGGTTTGGTGGACTGGGATGGGGTCGATATTTAAAGTATTTGCCCTTCCGTCATTGATCTCGTCGTCGGTCTTTAAATTCTTGTGTTGAGGCGAACAAACGTCAAACTCCTTGTCCCCGCTCTCGAGACTCGCGCTCCCCGCAAAACTCGTACCTATGGCACCCCTCGGAACAAGTCCTCGGAGCGAGCCTTTCCCCAGAGTCGTTTCTATATGCGACATGTAAATGGTCTCATCTGGGGTATGGGCGGGCAGCGACCGGTCAAAGCATGAGCCCCAACGTTGCCGTTGTCCCCCGAATCCCGAGTGAGGATCTTGCAACCCCGAGGTGCTTGGCCAATGCTGCCCCGTGCCATGTGCAGATCGTCCCATGGTGCGGCATCGACTACGACAGTATGCTTTTGATGAACGTCACACAGCAGATGGGAATTCTGGCATTTGAATGGAGCCTTTTTCCGTAAGAGTTCCATTGAAATGACCGTCGGCTTGGAGCTGATTGGTTCACGTCTTCAGCCGATACCTATCTCCCCGAAGCCGGTGGCCTAATTCCGCGAGGTGGATATTGGTTTGGCCCGGCGGACAGCGTGAGCTCCCGACGACGATGTCATTTTTTGCACGATATTGGTGTATATGGAGACCACGGGCACTCGTACTCGACGATAGCTGTTCATAAACGCCATCCTCCATCGTGTTAGACGTTGTCCAATTCGCCGCATTTCCAACCTAAGGTAAGCAGCCCACCACATCAATGACGGCCGGGGGAGACTTCATAAAGTCCGTGGAGAATTTACGGCATCACGATAGGTGCTGTTTGGTCAAACACCGGGGCTTCGAATGTTTGCTTCATTGAGTGGGATATTGGCTTCCTTTTGGCAGACGGCAAGGTCAAAGTTGTGTTCAAGAACGGGCTACTGCTCACACCCTCAGCCTCAGCGTACGATGGATGTCCGAGTACGATCGAACTCACGGAGTGCCACTTCACCTCTGCCACTCGCTGCTAGGAGCCGGCACGACCGCATAAAAGCTTTCGTGCGGCCGCTTCGAACATGAGACGAATGACGAGATGAGGTGCAAGTGTTAGGCACAGTCCATTTGGGGTAAACCCAACAGACGGTCCAGACACGTCGGTTGGAGTAATGAGGATGTTTTGTCGAAATTCCGAAAGAAGTAAGAAGATGAGCCTGGCGATCTCACACACCTCGACCGTTGGAGGCAGAAAGCCTCGAAAGGAATGCCAGATGTCATCGCGAGGAAACGTCTACACGTGTCATCGAGAACGTTGCTGTTGTTGTGGTAAACAAGCCACTAACGATTAACCCTACTTAAATGGTACGTGACTTCAACCTTACGCTGGCGGATAAATCTTTCGTATGACAACGAGCATGCGTGTACCAATGATCGCGATTCGAACTGTGTTGTGGGCATGTTGCTTGCAATAACCTAGAGATACGTTCGACCTACATGTTCGTGCAGACACCCACAAACTCTTTCGAGAAAGCTACTTCATCATGTATGCAAATCATGGTATAGATTAGCTAGGTATGATATATAAGCGGACTAGTTCAACCTACTTGTAAGACGGGCCATACATGCCATGTGATGGAGAGCAAAAGCCTGCATATTTCGACAGTATTCACTTGTAGTTAATCTAACATCTGATCTGTCTCAACATTCCCATAGCATAGTAAGCGGACTGGCACATGGTACACCAAGGATTATCTGATAGACGTTGGCTCTTATCTGTTTTACACGCGCCCACAAAGCAAAAAGGGGGAAACGGGAAGACGTATGTGATCATGCCAACCCTAACCCTTGCACCAGAAAAATCGTTCCGCAAAGCTTAACGCAGCGAAGCTTACGCCAACCGACCGACAGCCACTTCATTACCACGCCACGCCTTCATCTCCCACCAGCCTAAATACGAGCCACAAAATACCACCCCACGACGCACGCTATCGACTGCCACCTTCGGATTGCCCCCGTCTTCCACGTCTGCCTACATTAGCAGCCAGAGGGAAACTACCGCCAAGCCCACATGCCGCCGCTCCCCCCTTCTTCATTTCCGTCGTCTTGCGTCGTCGCCTGCTGACCAACTTCACCGTAACCACTGCCCTGAACGAGGAACTAGCAACGCCCAGAGTATAAGGACACGCGAGACTCTCATTGGACTCTACCCGGGAGGCCAGGCAAGCGATGGACAAAAAACAAAAAGCGATATATGGTACCACTACTAACACTGCGTGTATCACCTTTTCTGTCAACCGCTTGCCAGGAGAGATCTGTGAATGGGAATAAAATCTCACTCATTGGTTAGGTCCTGGCTTTACTACCCAGGGACTGGGCGGCGGGAAGAGATGCTCCACACCCCACATTCCGACCCAGCAGAACACGTTTTTGTGTGATGCTTACGCACTTTTGGCCATGCCTTGCCGTTTGTCCCATTCGAATTCGGTGACGATACGTACTGCTCACTCTACCTTGAAGACGTATGGACCATACGCCATTCTCTCCACCGTGGGTCGAGATCGGACAAGTTCAAGAGTCCGAAACGACTCCAATCTTTCTCATTCTCCTTGCTGCGGAGTACTGCTCTTCCAAACAGCCCACGTGATATCCTCCGGCGTCTGGTTTCCGAAAGAAGCATCCTTCATTGACTTTGCCCAAGGGATCTTCAAACCGCATGGCAAGCCCTGTTCGCTGCCCTCGCATCCAGCACACCAAGCTGTCCCTGATGAATAGATGCTCTACAAGTATTGGGCAGATACAACAGCAGTAAGCACTTCCGATCCATCAACACAAAGATTCAATGGCTTTTTTACTTGGCACCAGACATTCTGCCTCCCCCACCGTCGTGCAGCTTGCACTGCCGGAATGCCAAGCCGCCAAACTGGCCGATTTTCCATCAATCTTGATCCCGTTCACACTCACTCACTCACTCACCTTCCTCATCTCACTCACCAGAATACGCAACAGCAGCATCCCCCCCCGTCGCGACTCCCAGATGCGATACAACGTTTCCAGCCTCCATATGCACACACTACCCTACATATTACGTACCAGCACACACAGTAAATAAGCCAGCTGCTTCTCACCTGGCCCAGACCCAGTGGAAAATGGAATAGTACACACATCCTATACAAAATGCAGCTGCGTCACGGCCAAGAATCCTAACCCACCCGGCCAAGACCGCCTTCACCTGCCACCTTTTTCCTGCGTAAAACTCCTAGAAAACATACAAGCGAGCCAACGGCGTTTCAAGCATCTACAAAGCCATCTGCGAGCGGGGAGCCAAGACGTAGGAAACGGCACGGGCGGCGGGCCTCGAACCCATGCCATGTGTTCCAACATTGGACGAATTAACTGGGACCTCTCGCTTCTCGCTGCCGCCTTGGCTCTTGATATTTGCAAGCTGGCGCGGAAGAGGGCCGTGAGTGTCCGTACAGCTGAACAACAAGCAGCTGTCGAGGGCGGAGATGAGAGGCGTGGCCGCGTGGCTCACCGACATACCGACTTTCATGGCGACGAAGACGGATACACTGTGGCATTTAAAAATCTTTCATTGATTTTTTTGTGGTACTGCGGTGGCAGCCCATTAACATGGCTCCCCTCTCTCATGAGAGACGTGGAAGCAGATGATATCTGCAAAACTACTCGTCGGCCAGATACATGTCCATCTGGTGCCCATCATCGCTCATGCAAGAAACTCGAAGATGCGAGACAACCCCGCACGTGTAACTCCCAACGCCCTCTCCAGAGAAGCCCAACACATCGGTCTGGCCTAGAATCTTTTCCGGCTCCAAACTCGATTGTCGGCTCTCTCTCTTCCACTCCGGCTCCGTGGAGCGCGTGTGGTCATGTATAGGATCGACGGGGCACTTCCTGCCCTTCCGTAGTGCGCCGTCGCCGGCTTTCCGGCGAGTACTCAAGTGGACTTTTGAACAAATGAAAGAGAAGAACAGGCAGATAGTTTTGATAGATACAGTCCGCAACTCCAGACCCGAGTGACCCAGAGGGTATCATGGGGTGAAGATAACAGTACACGTTTGCCAGGAGGATGGTCGGATGGTATGTAGGAAGGGCGCCGGTCTATGATGCGTTTCGTTGTTCGTTGTATCGAGTATAGGTTGATTAGACATAGAAAATATTATCATTGTCTGATTTGACACTGCACACACGGGTGTGCGGAAAAGCCGTCCACTTGGTTGGCCGTGGACTAGGCCGTGGACGACGACGACCATGAAGCCCAGAGACTGAAAACCGGCATCCGCTGGGTATCTTGAAAAAAGTAGCGGATGTTGCCAGGTCGCAGAAGAAGTGGCTCAGGTCGGCGGCAGGTGCGGACGAGCCGCTGTAGTTGTCAAGGTGGCAAGTCATCACACTCGCGCTTCAAGGCAGGTCGCGGCGGTGACTAGGGTCGTGTGGCTGGTATTGACGATTCCTGGCATTGGCCTGGGCGGCCAAGTACTCGGAGGATCCCGTCTGGCGGCCAGGTTGCTCAGCGGGCAGCTTGGTATCATCGCGCCTGGGGGGCGGAGCTTGGTTGACGACCGGTGTGCTAGCGGACGGACTCGGCATACCGGGGACGAGCGCGGTGACGGCCTGGGCGATGGACCGAATGACGTACCCGCGGAGCTCGCGGTCTTCCCTGCTGTCCTCCTTCTCGAGCCTGAATCGTTCGTCCTTGCCCATATTGGCGCGGCGAAGATTCCTCACTTCTTGAAGGATGTAGAGCAAAACCTCCTCGGGGCAGCGGTTCCTTTCAGAAGCGTGCTCACTCTTGCGAACATAGCGCCTCGTGACATCGTTGGCGCCATCAATAGAGAATGCTATGCAGTACGACATCTTCTTACCCCAGCCCTCGGTGTAGAGTCTCGGGTTGTCCCATGCCTCCTCGCAAGCGTCTACGTGAACCCAGCGCTTCTGGTGCTCCGAGTAGACCTCGGTCCAGACATGATCCTCGGCGTTCCATACCCAGCGAACTCTGCCACCGACAGCGCGGCAGAGCATGCTGAAGCAGTTGGCCCACTCGCCAACACGTCCTCGTCGGGTATGCAATAGCCGCCACACATCGCCGTATCTGGGGAAACGTTCGTAGGCACCGCAGTCGCCGGAGGAGCAGCGATAGAGTTCAACTCGTAGTGCGCCGCAAGCACTCTCGTCGGGTGTCGGGGCAGTCATGCCTTGCGCGATGGTAGGCGACAGGCATACAGGGCAGGGAGGGTTGTTGACCCAGGTGAAAAAGGATCGCTTGAACCATCTGCGTGGTGTTAAAACTGTCCGATGACGGTCGCAAGACATCAACTTACCTCAGCAATGCGCGGATGACACAGTCTTGGTAGCCCCAAGTGGCTTTGCGCCCGTCACCCATGCTCTCTGCCTCGGCCTGCATCACCTGGCATTCCTCCTCGGCTTCGCCATAGATGCGATCGAGAGGTATGCACTGCAATGCCTCGTCTAACAGCCCGGGGTTCTCGTACTTGGTGGGGGTCAAGGAAAGACTGATGAGGAGATTGCGAAATTTCTGAGACTCTCGATCGGCGGCGGCAGGCGGAGTGGGAATGATGGGGAGATGACGAACAGAAGAGTATGACGGAGGTGTTGGTGGTGCGGGTGTCGAGCTACCGTGTGAGGTGCCTGGGCGGGAGCTGGGAGATGCGAGTCCGCGAAGGTTGGGGTTGCTTGTCCGTTCCCCAGGTTGAGGAGTGCCGTGTCGTGAGGATGATCGCAGGTCGTTCATTCGCTTGTCGCGGAGGAGAGACTCGAACTTTACTCTCAGGTCGCGAGCCCATTCTTCGCCATAGTCATCGCCCTCTTGGGGTGGGCCGGCGGGAGGGTATCCGCGGCCAGCCATTTTGGGATCGTGGGTCTTGTGATGAGAGCTAACGTCGAGAGCGCCGAATAACGACTTAGGTGGAAATGAGTCTTCGACAGGACTCTCCGAATAGTCGTCGAGAAAATAAGTCGTCGAGAAGGTGAGTCGTCGTGTCGAAGGGAGCGGCGATGCTGTGTTGGTGCAGGGAGTGGAGGGTAGTCGAAGTGGCCGTCGGGGATAACCACAGTCGTCGTCAGCTTCGATCGAAGTCGTGTACACGAGTCGCCGATGTCAATGTCGTTGTCGGTTGGTTGCCACAGTTAACCAAATGAGTGCGGCTGCCCTTCTCTCCTGTCCTTGGGTGTCTTTTTCTCCTTTTTCAGTGCCTCAAGTCCGGGTGGTACTAGTTTGTTGCGTCCCGGCTCGGCGTTGTCCAGGTCCCAGTCCAAGCCCAAGAATTCCCGACTTGAACAGTCGATCGTGGCTCCCCCTTGTGTTGTCCAGCTAAGGAGTCGATTCCGAAGCGAAGCAATCGTGACGATTCTGATGTGCTCGACGAGAAAGGGACTCGAAGGGGCAACTGTTCAGGGACTGGTTTGTCGGTTGGTAAAAATCGAATCGAAGTCGTAGGGCAGGACGAAGTGCGGTGTCGAGAGGAAGGGATGGGATGGGGGGATGGGGGTGTTGAAAGGGTTGGTAGCGGGCGGAGAGGAGGGTGCGATTGGGGGGAGTGAAAATGGAAGTGGAGGCGTAAGGTAAGCCAGGGGGGGGAAGGAGGAGGAGGAGGAGAGGTGAGGACGTGGAAGCGAATGTGAGGAAGGAAAGCCTAGGATAAAGAAGCTACTTCATTTTCAGAGGCTGCGTATGCGTACGCAACGCAACGCAACCCCATTGAAAGAAGTACCTGTTACCACAAGTGCCTCCGGCCTCGCAAGTCATCTACCTACAGCAGGGAGTACGCAGGCGAATGACCTTTTTCCCGCTGGGGAAGACGTAAGCAAATGTACGTACTGGGTACTCGTTTTCTTACTTGTACCTCACGCTCTGGGTGTCTGTCTGCTGCCACAAGTAAGGTAAGGAAGGAGATTGGTAGGTGAGGTGTCATAGGTACCTGGGGCATGTGCCACTAGGTAGTCCACTGAGCTGCGTACTGCGAGTAAGTGTTGGCTGGCTGGCCTTGGGGACAGGTGCACTACGTGCCAAGAGTGGTACTGGTAGAGGAGACGCCTACGACTGCGCGTGTACTCCGTACCCCGTCTTTAATTGACCTGACTGCTGAGGCACCCTACGGCGTACGCACCCAGTGGAAACAGGCAAGCGGAGAGGCGCTGCAGAGTGAAGCGTGCGCTGTACGAGAGTCAAGGCCGAGGTAGGTAGGTACTGTAGAGACATGAAGTACGATGGGTGTGCACTAAGTGAGATGGGGGTGCAAAGCGTAAAAAGGCCCAGGTCGCATACGCACGCACGCCTACCGTCTACGGCTCTGGCTGGCTCCTCATGGTCGACTTACGCGTAAGCTGTGTGATACAGACCAATAGAAGATGCCATCTGCGGATGGGGAGTGGGTCCCGCTCAATCCGCCCCGGCACCAACCACGACCCGAGAGTCTTTGCGCCCCTGTCGCTACATTCGTACCGCTACTTGCAGTATTTGCCTGTCTTGTCCTTCTCCTACAGCGTGTGGTCGCGATGAAGCTGCTCTGCTTGCTCGCTGAAATATCGATACTGACGAAGCCTTGCTTGCGCCCGTGATGCTTACCGCTTACCATCGTATGGAACCCCATCGACTTTGATAAATCCATCCCGTCGCCTCCCACTTACCAGACTGCGCCAAGCCGAGAAGAGATCATCAGAGGGGCTCATCTAATTACCAGCGTCCTCTTTTCGCGTCGTATTCGTGGCAGCCATCGTCGGAATGGCCACCGAGCGACGCAAGCTTGGCAAAAGCCAGACAACGGCAACGCAATCATACCAGCATTTTGAGTCTCGTTCTGACTCTGACTCTAAAGGAGCTGAAGTTGGGAAATTGACTTGAGTTCACTCCGAGGCGGGGAGACCACTGTGTGACGAGTCGAATCAGCATCACGGCTGGCTGATTCGTCAGCTTTGACTACCTACTCGACTCGTTCTGGACTTCCACTTGTTGAGTGAGGCTGAACATTGCGACGGCGACGACGACGACAACCACGACGACGATTTTGTTTCTCTTGGCACAGTCTCTTGCTCGCGAAGCATCTTTCACCCACTCCTGCAGGAAACAACACCGACACCTACATGGTGAAGACGTCGCCATCGAGAGAGCGACGCAAGGCAAGCAAAACCAGAAGGCAGCACTACTCGCAAGGTAGCTCACGGACCCATGTACCGGTACCTGCATCGTGTACTTGATGAAAGCTTCTGTCGCTGGCCACTCTCCTACACTCTCTACTATGTAATTAGCACGCGTCCGCAGCATACGCAGTAGGTGTGCCTGACAGAGTACTCAATTTGTGGACTCGGGCCAATGCATCTGTCCCGCTGGAGTCTCCGACAATCTACAGTGTTTACGTGCGGCGTGTCAAGGAAAACAGGGCGATGACGAGGCGTGGCTGAGGTTTCCAAGCTGTCCCGAGTCCCGCGTAGCGTCTATTTCCAGGCCTCTCAGGCCGTTTTAGCCTACCAGGATTGGCTCCATCTGTCCCAGATCTGTGGCTCAGCTGCCCGACGCCTCACTCTCAGCCCACACAGCCTGGCCTCGTTGGCACTCTGTCTATGTATTGCACCCCAGACCATTGTCGGTACAAGACAAGAGGTGACGAGAAACACACCAAAAAGAAGAAGAAGCAAAAGAGGGAACAAAGCGTCGCAGCGATAGACTCTGTAACTGGTCGAGAACCTTGGGGAGGGAAGAGGCCTACGGATGCGCCCAGCTCCGGACTGCTTACGACTGCCCGCCAGTGTCCACACAACCTTGCCTGCCTGTGTATACAGTGCTGTACCGACCCATGCTTAGGTAAGGCAGTCTACCTGCCTCTCACATACCACAGGGGGAAAAAGAGAGGGAGAGAGTATCCGTATCCGCAGTACATAATCAATTACGCGCCTCGCCAACCCAACTGGAAGTACCTCCGTACCCATCATTTCTCCACTTTCCAATCCGAGCAAGCTCCCCAGCATCACATCACGACACCATCGCCGCTGCACATCATTACCAGACGTGCTCGCCCACACAGACGTTGCCATCGCTCATTCCTTAGCATCTCGAGAAAAGGCACCTTTGTTTGACGGAGAGACACCGACAAGCCATCTAATCCCCACGGCCACTTCACAGGGTAGTGTTCATGCCTGGAACGGCGTCTACTCTTGCGATTAGTGTGCTAAACGTCCACGAGCATCGCCATGTGAGACTCCCAATCATCAAACCAACGCAAGGGCTGCTGCTCCCTCCACTACGCCCAAGAAAAAACAGTGCAGAGCACCCGGTGATAAGGCCTGTCTGCTCGGCTCGCCCCTGTCACCAAGGATTCACCATCCCAGTACTGGCTAAACCACTGACTTTGACAGCGCAGTTCACAGCTCTCTCTCCCTCATGCTTGATCTTTTCCCGGCTCGACCATTAGTCCATCTTCAGACGTCGGCCACACCATCTCGCCCTTTGGTCGCGACTTTGCGTCTTGTTCAATGGCGTCTCTGGACCCCTCGACGCTATCTGGATGCACTTCAGGCCTCGTCCTCTTGAAGTCTCGCGTGCCCACCGATATTTGGAGCTTGTAGGCCGCCTCATGGTATGAACCGCCGCGCAATTCACTCTACGCTTTGCGCAATGCTCGCCGCGAACGGATGACAGCAAGGAGAGACTACGACTCAAGCACATCGAGCTCGAACCAGGAGACGCAAGCAAATTAAAGCTTACAACGTGGTGCGATAACCTCTATTTCACACTCTCTTTTTCAGACGCTCTCTCCCATTGGCCCCGTCTTTCCGTCGGCAGAGACGTTGCAGGGGCTCGCCGTCCATCCGCACTCAACTTCAGTCAGGCACACGTTCGCACAAGTCGGCTCTTCCTTGCCATCGAAACCCCCAGACTCCAGCTTCTTCTGCCTTGCCATACATACACTACACTCGACCCAGTATTCTACTTGCATAGCACTGAGTATTCGGTATTCGCCTCCCGCTCAGCCTCGTTCCTCGTGCTGTCCCGGTCCTGGTCTCACCGCCGAATCAGACCCAGAGCACGCACGTACACTTACTTTCTCTTCATCCACGTAATGACCCGCGACTATGTTGCGTTGCGTTATGCTGTCTATGCCCGTCAGCGTTTGTCGTGACGTCTGTCGCCTGGCTTTACAGCACGCGGCTGTCGACCTCCAAGCGTCGTTATTCAGGCCGGCTGGCAGGTCAGCAACTCCTACAGCCCAAGCTCCGTCATCCCGGCTCGCCATTGGGATAAAGACCGTGGCCGTCACCTTCACACGCACACGCTGATGAGTTTGTCTGAAGCTTCTTTGGCGGGCCAGGTCGACCCGGAGTCTGCTAGCGCCAGCCCTGAACCATGAACAATAGCCTCTCCCATCGTGAGGTTGGCGGCCGATTCACGCCTGATCCCGTCCCACAATCCTCTTCTTCCTTACGCGTGCTTGCGTCAACGTTTGACTTGTCCATCGTTTTCGCAAAGTCAAATGTCCGCGTTGCACGTCAACCTCTTTCGACTTGATGTCAACCTCAGGTTCAGCACTTCCGGGAGTGATTGACCTTAATGAGACGAACCAAGCAGTTGCTTTCCCTCAAACGCACTTTAATAGCGGCAGTCAACATCCGGCGGGTTGATGACGAGTCAGGAAGCGCCGCATCCCAGCACCAGCACCAGTACTCCGCGTACGCGTACGAAGTACTCCTGACAATGGGGCCGCATCGTGAGCTGGGCTGAGCTGAGGGCTCACGACGTCGCCAACAGCATGATGTGGACGCAATCGACCCTATCGACAACTATTGGCAAGCTGGAGGGAGAGGCCAGTACTGTACCCGAGTTAATATCGTCGCCAGCGGCAGGGATCCATGCTACGGACTATTTCCCGACGATTCAATACCTCGCTCAAATCGTCGTCTCTGGGGCCCTTCTCCAGGGACGACCACCGCTAATCAATACGTTCCCCCCAGAGTCTGGAACGCAGGCCCTGATCGGCGTACACGATAGACGGTTGGCAACCGTCCGCGGGTGCGCGCTATCTAGATGGACCCCCGGGCGTGGCCTATCGCCGCTCAGTGACGCGTCATCCACCTTGTCTCACGTCGGCTCTCCAATGGTGGCTTGCGTGTTGTTCCAAACCCGTTGCCACCCCACATCAGACTGCATCCCTTCTCGTCTCGAACTGCCACATTCTCGCTGCAGTCGACTGTCGATTCCCCATTCTTTGCCTTACTCAAAGATTAGAGGGCAGCATATGCCGCAAGGGGCAGAAGTGCCCAAGCTCCTGGGGCTCACAAACTGCTCAATTCCATCAGTCCACGTCGGCTTTCGGCAGACTTGCCAAGGGGGCCTGCATCGCCGCGGTCATTGTCCTCCGCCCACCTCCCGTTCGTTCAGAGAGGAGAAGGCATTTTCGACATTTGTTGCGCGAGTGCGCTTCTGCTGTGGGTACTGGCTCAAGTGTACGAGAATGTGTCGGGGATTCAATGGCATGGGAAACGAAACTGAGCTGCATGGAAGCCATCCCCAGAGCAGCTCCTTCTGGGTGACTCTCCAAAGCAACACACCATGAGACGAACGACTCATAGCCTGCTCAACGCTCATATGAGAATCCCGACGACAAGAAGTTGCAGGCATTGCACGGAGACTACTACTACCACCAGGTACTGCCGGGACCCGACGAGCGCAAAGTCCTCCTACTTTCTTCGTTGACTGAGGACGACAACTACAACGTCTCACCGTCTTGTCGCAAGTGCCAAGACGTGGATGGACTTACGTTACCAACGCTGTACCGTCTGCTCGGGGCTCTCAGAGGTTGCCAATCATGATAGGCTCCGACACCGGTTGCGTATTTCAACGTCTTCTTGGCCCCCGTTTCGCCCCTTCCTCCCATCTATGAAACCGGGAGGTCATGATTCCCAGCGTCGAGATGACGAGCCTCATCCCAAAATCTTCAGCCTTACCCGTTCTCTGTTTCCATCAATCATCTTCACTGTCCTTACCGCTGCCCACAAACGGAAACCCCGCCCCCGAGTTCCCGGTCTTTGTTATGACTGGTACGGAAGCCGTGCCTCGCAAGCTCCGACTTCTCCAGGCACCTACTACGGACCTGGAATCGTTCGCCGAGAGATGCTAGAAGCCCGTGCAGTTGACAGATTACGGATTACCACGCGGCAGCATCGTACACGTACAGCGCCGGCCAGAGTTTGCGCCGCGTCAATCTCTGGCTTGTCTTCCCGGCCTTTCCACCCAAGCTACCGGCGCTGGGCTTGCGTGGGCTGACCCGGACGGTTCGTCGTTGGGGGGAGACCTCAAGGACGCGCGTACACTAGGCCATCCTCCTCTGGCTTTACACCCTCCACCCTTGCTTGTGCCAGATCAGACAAGTAAAGGCACATACCTGGTACTACCACAGTAGAGAAATACAGAGATTTGCCGTGGTAGGCGACTATTCTCCTTAGCTAGTGTACACGATAGCCGCACCCTGTCTCACTGGTCATCCTGTCTCTCGCTTCGCCCGTTGGCGAGAAGCTTGGACGTGGTTGGGAGATTTCAAAAACTCCATTCTGAAGTGGTACCCCGGCAAGCGGTTGACAGAAAAAGTGATACACTCAGTGTTAGCGTCCACATACATTGGTATTGGTATTGTGTATCACTTTTTTTTGTCAACCGCTTGTCCCGGACCCTGACCCGGTCACTCTTCCTTTTCGTCTGGCTTTCTGGAGAAATTTTTATATCAATTGCCTAAGCTGTTTTCCCTGCTGTGCGGTGGGATGTATAAGCGCTGCTGCCGGCGACTCAAAGAGAGGCATGGGAACATCGCCCAACTCTCCACACAAGTTAGGACGCCAAGCGGACGTCATGGCCACTGGTACACGCGCCACGTCTACGCGGCTGCGGTCGATCCTCGTGAGGATGGTGTCAAGTGAACCTCGTCCGGCGAAATACCTGACTCCTGCCAGTCGTACACTACTCAGGGGAACATGGATTTGAGCGGGATGACGCCACGGCCGGGATGGTGGAGTTTTCTTTTGCGTTGGCAGCCCGGGGTCAAAGCCGACAGAACCACACTTCTGGAGCCATCTGCGTATGCAGAGCTTCGTGACGACGAAGCAGACCTGGGAGCGTCGGATAGGAAAGAGACGGGCAAGCTTACATGGGACCAGGGAGACGCGTCTGCTTCCCGGACGTGGGGCTGAAGCTTATCATCGCGAGCTGGCGTGGCTCGGGATACGTATAGGAGGCGGCCGTAAGGGTTTGGTCCGTTGTTGGCTCGGAGGGAGAGCCGACTGGCGTTTTGTGCCGGATTAGCCCGAAAGTCTGCGGGACAGATTATGGTAAGTGAACGGGATTGGGTTTGAATACACCGAGAACGACATCGAATCGGCGCAGTATCGAGGTGCTTTTACTACGTGGACACATGGCGGGCCGGGATGAGATTTGCGGGTATCCAAGAGCGAGGGTGATGGTGTACGCGGCCTGAAGAGGTTTGCAGCAGGCCGCGAATGGATCCTGGGATGTCTTTGAGGCGGTAGATCGAACTCTGCCCGCTAGCCTGGCCGGTCTGCCCGGCTGATGTTGGTTCGGTGCTTGCGGTGACGGGACGTCCCTGTCGGGAGACGACGTGGATGACGTGGTGTTTGTACTGGAACAAGTTAACCTCGTTGCCAGACGCCGATGGGCTGCACGGAGTTTGGATGACTTAAAGACTTTGGCTTCGCACTATGAAGCCTGAGATCTGCGTGTCATTGTGTAAATTGCGCAGCGCATGAGCCGGCAGGATGGAGGTGTGTGTATATGCCTGGGGTGTGTCGAGGTTCTACGTGGTTGGATTGGATATTTGAGGACCAATGTCCTGGTCGTTCACGAAAGTTGGACGAGATGCATTAGGAAGCGACTAACATGACAGGATCTCTACCGCTACGACTCGCATTCCGAGTCTCCCGAGCTCATGTTGTCGGTGATAGGGAAAGCAATGTCGTGCTTGTGATTCTCTCACCGCATACTAGTCCCCCTCCACCAGCCATGCAAGTTCGACAAGGTACTGGAACTTGACACAACACGTTTGCTATCCCATTGAGGGAAACAAGCGGTTCGTGAGATGACCCGATTCACCTCGTACCCACAACACCTTACCTAGGGACGAGGATACAGGTCTCGATTCATGCTTGTTCTGCACAGTCCCGACGGGAAATTGAGCTTATACACGCCAAAGGGGTGGAGGAAGGGGCAGAACACGCGGCCTCGGGGGAATCGAAGCGCGATCTTACTCGTGTGCGTGTGTGCATGTCTGTCCTGATCGAAGGTTGTGTGAAATCTTGTTGGATGACTAAAGGTTAACGATGGGGCTTTGCGGCTTGTGGCTGGGAGGGAGGTGGCGAGGCAGGAGATTGGGCATTGGATTAAGAGAGACGGAGCGTTGGATAAAGTTTGTGGTTGATGGTGTGCTTGTGGACTGGGAGGAAGAAATTGGGTTGGTGATGGGAAATGGAGAGCATGAGGATGGTGCTGGCGGTGAGTATCGCATCTGGGGAAAAGGGGAGCGTATAGAGCTGGGCTTGTGATCTTTCGCCAGTCTCAATGTCACTATTGGCATTTGAACGCATTTTTAATAGTATGTCTACTACAAGATATTCTCGAGAAATATCCGAGAGCTTCCTCCTGTTGATGGAAACTGTGTAACTGTCGTGATATGAGTCAAGAATGAATCAAAAATCTTCAGAAAGAACACAGGCACGGTGATTTTCCCGTTAATATTTCCGATATGATTTCTCTGGAGAGGACACTGCAATAATACAGGTCCCTAGTGTTTTTTAGCTGTTTGTTTTGTAGTTTTGCTCTAACAGTCAGATTCTTCTTTCACAATCTTTCGACTTGAATACTTTTGGAATATGATTTACTGAAGTTGGTTCTAAACAAGTCTTTAAATGAGTTATTACGTAGCTCGAAACTACGTATAAAACGCGGGAGAGACGATTACATCATTTCAGAAACCTATTAAATTGTTCAAAAGCAGACGAAGCACTGATGAACGTACGTGTGCAATTTGAACGGTGATACCACCCTTCTATTCCTTTTCCGATGCCAACTTGATCCCAAACCACTGTTTGGAATATGAAAACTTCCTTCAGATCAACTTTTAAACATCCACCTACATCTATCTACCTTCCACAATATGTAAAAAGCCCCTCACGATCAGTCACTTGAACGTATACATCCCCCCCTTACCTCTCCCACTCGCCGTCACCAAAATACCGCTCGGGGAGGTCCACCTCCCATGTGGGCCGCTCGACCAGAACAGCCTCCAGCGCAGCAGCAGCAGCAGCAGCAGCATCGTCGCCACCGTCGCTCGCCGCGTCGAGGGGCGCTATGCCGAGGATCGGGCGGTACTTGTACGTGAACCACCACCTCGCGCGCCCGTCGTCGCCCTCTTCGGTCTGCGTGTCCTGGTTTCCGCTGCCGCGCAGCGCGAGCTCCCCGTCCTCGTCGTCAGAGTCCGAGCCGGACGCGTCGAGGTCCATGGCGTCGGCGCCGGTGTGCTCAATGTCCTGCTGGAACTCCTTTGCGCCCTTTGTCTGGGCGAAGCGGTCGACGCGGTCGGGGGCGATGGAGCCGATTTGCATGCGCGCGCCGGCGCCGGACTCGGCGGCCCTGCGCTTGCGTTTCGTGCCGTGGGCGGCGGCGGCGGCGGCGGTGGTGGTGGTGGTGGTGGTGGTGGTGGAGTCGACCGCAGAAGGGGTTGAAGTGACGGCGGTGACGGCGGAGGGGCTGGTGAGGTTCTGGGAGAGATCGAGCATGAAGAGGAAGCTGACGCCGTAGATCCAGACGCGGGGGCCTTGCCAGAGGAGGCCCTTTGCGAGGTCGCGCGTGTCGCGGATGGTGGCGGGCAGGCGGGAGATGGGGTTGCGGCGGGACCAGGGGGTGAGGGCGCCGGCGGCGGGGTGGAAGGCGAGGATGTGCCAGGAGGTGGTGACGGCGACGAGGGTGTAGTCGGAGGATTCGGGGACCGGGTCGGGAGAGAAGGAGAGGACGGCGGGGGTGGCGGGGAGTTTGGGGAGGAGGGCGGCGTTGGGGTTGCGCTGCCAGCGAGGTTCGGCGGGAGAAGAGGAGGAGGAATCGTCTTCGGAGGAGGAGGCGGCGTCGCTCTCAGAGTCCGACTCGGCGGAGGGCTGAGCGGCGATTTCTTGGGGGCCGCGCAGGACCCAGGTGTCGATGTAGCCGGCCAGGTCGGCGGAGGCGAGCATTTGGCTGTCGTGGGAGAAGGCGATGTGGGTGACGGACCTCTCGTAGTTGCCGAGGCCGCCGAGGGTCTGGTGCTTGGGGATGTTGCGGCGGAGGCGGCTGACGGCGCGCGGCTTGTGGATGGTGATGGTGTTGTCGTCGCGGGTGACGCGGGCGACGAGGATCTTGGAGCCGTCCTGGACGAGGGCGGCGTGGCTGGCGTCCGGGGAGAGGACGACCTTGCTCGCGCCGTTGGAAAAGGTCTTGGGCACGGCGACCTGGGCCAGCTTCACGTCGGAGGGTTTGGTGGGGTTCTCGTGCTGCAGGTGGAAGGCCTTGACGTCGGTGGAGGTGGCGACGATGAGCAGGGAGCCGTCGTCGGTGATGGTGGCGGACGTGATGTTGGACTCGCCCTTGACGAGGATGGTCTTGAGGAGCTTGCGGTTCTTGTCGAGGTCCTTGCTCTCCTCGCTGCCGTCGCCGTAGAGGCCGTCAAAGGCCTTTTGGAGCTTCCAAATGTGGATTTCCCTGTCCCACCAGCTGACGAGAAGTCTCGCCTTGGAAGCGCTCGCGATGGGAGGGGTGTGCGGCAGACCGGGCAGTTTTCGGTGGTTTTCGCGACCGAGCTCCTTCAGAGGGAGGACGACGGGAGAGGCGTCGGGGCCTAAATTGTCAGCTGAATGTTCCTCACCCGATGAAAACGTCAAGAGTCTTACCTCCCGAAACGACAACGCTCATCTTGGCCGTCTCGAAGGAAGCCAGGGCCTTGACGTCGTGGTCGTGGTATTTCCTGCTCAAGACCTTGCCCCATCTCGCGCTGGAGCCGGACGTCTTCTTGTAGAGAACGGTGCGACGGTCCATGCCGCCGCTCATGATGGCTGTGCCGTCGGTGCTCACGGCGAGACTGAGAACGTCCTGCTTGTGGCTCTGGATGCGCTGCATCTGGGTGTAGGTCTTGCCGTCCCAGATGCACACCTGGCCTGTGGAATCGGCCGAGACGATGTCGCCCGACGGGAGAACTTTGACGCTCCACACGATGATATCCTTGGATCCTCCAGCCAGGTCGGAACCCAGGGCCATCTTTCGGGTCATGGAACCGTTGCGCACGTCGTAGGCGCGGAGGGTCGAGTCGGAGCAGCCCACGACGACAGTGTGACGCGACTGGAAGGCGATGCTGACCATCTGGGCCTTCTTGGTAGGCGACTTGACGAGAAGACGCTGGAAGCGCAGCTCACCGTCCTTGATGGAGTAGAGGGCAAGGACGCCGTCAATGGTGCCGGCGACGAGACGAGTGACGGGCTCAGAAGGAGAGGCTGGAGGCTGGGCGGCGAGGCACCAGATGTCGCCGTGCTGGCCGCTCGCGTGGCGCAGAGGACGGCCGGTCTCAAGATTCCACTCCGTCACAGCCGACGTGTATCCAATGCTGAAGAGACGGGCGCGGCCGGGGATGACGGTGTTGGGAACAGAAGTGTCGTCGTCGGGCTCGGTAACCCAGACGAGGCCGTCGACAGAGCGGTCTGCGCCGGAGCGAAGGACGGTCTCCTGATGCCACGCACCGCCGAGAGGGTTCCAGATCTCGATATCACCATTGGCGCGACCCACAGCAAGACGCGCCAAGGCAGCTTGTTGCTTTGTGCGGGAAAAGGACTGAGAGAAAGCGAGGGCGTTGATGGCGGACGGAGGGTAGGGGACGAAGCGGCAGCGATGGAGGTCCATGGCGACTGTTGGCCTCCAGGCCGGGGTTGTTCGAGACTAATCGGGATTCAATCGAGATATAAAGAGGTGTATGCTCCCGTCAAGAGTCTGTCGGTGCTGTCTGGAGGCGTCGGTGGCTGGCTATGCGGCTGGCAATGCAATGGTGAACTTTTGCAGCTTCGTCGGCTCTGCCTTTTTGCGCTGCCAGAAAAAATGCCAAAAAGTTTTGTCGGCGTTCGGAGGATGAAAAATTTAAGGTGTGGTCTGTGCGGAAGATGCCCCTCCACCCCGCCGAATCCTTCTGAGGAAGGCGTACCTAAGACCGGCAGGCACTTTCCTATCGTTGGTGTTTGTTTTGGTTTTTCGATAGACTGCTTTTCAGTGTGTGATTGTCGAGATAATCTGCATGATGTCATTTAATGATGCTCACTTAGACTCAACGGAAGATACTGCCCTTCGACGGGGGAACCTCGGCACTGGAGGCAGAGTCGACCAATCACACCTTTTGATGGTAGTGCAGCGTCATCGGGTAGAATTAGAGGCTGCTGGACCCCGACCGCAAGTGCCTTACTACACAGTAGAGCGAACTATGGCGCTGGAGGGACGAAATACAGAGCCTCAGTCAACTGAAGACTGATGGAATCCAGGTGCTTTCTGCAAAGAAGGCCTCAACCTTCCAGATATACGTAGATGCCCTTGCCTTAGGTAATCCATCTGCCAAGTGCAATCTGCAGAATCTCCAGGTGCCAGCATTCGAATCCCTCCATTTGTTAGCTGAGATCCGATGCATGATTGATGCTGTATTTATCATAATCTGCATCCGTTCGTGTGTAGATTGTATTGCCGTGGAGCTGCTGGTCACTGTCACGAGTGACGCGAGCCTCTTTCCGAAGTCACATCTGCTGCTCAAAAGCAACACACGTCATTCTTCGTCTTCGTCGCCATCCCAGATGCTCACCTCCGGCGTGTCCGAACACAGACGTATAGACCATCCACCGCTGATTCGAAGACTCTGCTGATCCATCCAACCTGTCTACCAAGGTTCTTAGATTCTGGCTGCTCCGTCTCCTTCTCCAATTATTGACATGATGCGTTTCAGTCGACAAAGCATGCCGACCCCTTCTCGACAGAATCCACCACCACAAGACAGCTCCTCACTCATTCCACCACGCTGAATCTCAACTGCGACAGCTAAAAGTCGCGTCCATCCTTGCCGGCCGACCCCTGCCGTTCCATCTCCCTCTCCTCGCCGTGTGCTCTGTCTGGCTGTCTGTCTTATCAATCAAATCAGTCAGCTCACTTGACTTCTGTCGGAACTCTGCTTCTCACAGTCAGCTTTATCTGCTCGACCATTGCCGGGATCCCCGATTCGTCATCTTTTTCTCTCGTTGTCGCAGCACACCCTCGACAGATAGCTGTTTTGTTTCTTTACCCCTCCCCCTCCTCCACCACCGTCGCCGAGGCTTTGTCACGATCGTGCCGTCGTGACAACCGCGACCACGACTGCAGAATCTGCTCCGATCGCGCACCGTTGGCATAAAGCCTGTTTGATTGCTCAAAGTACGAAACGTTCAAAGTCGTTTCTGGGGCCAAAGTGCAACACAATCATTTCGTCCAACAGTCCAGAATCAGACAGCTACGATGGATTTCAACAGCTCCTCGCCTTTCCCTGAAGGCGTCATTTCCTTCCTGGACACCGATCTCTACAAGCTGACGATGCAATGCGCCGTCTTCAAGTATTTCAAAGATGTGCCAGTCACGTACGCTTTCACAAACCGCACCCCCGAGAAGAAGCTGTCGAGAGCTGGCTTCAAGTGGCTGCAGGACCAGATCCAAAGTGCGCCCCTCAATTGATTTTGACCCCTCCAACCCCGCGATGCCGTCGCAGTCGCCCGAGCTCGACCACCGCTGATCACGCGCACTCGCAGAACTCGGCAACATCTCCCTCTCCGACGAAGAATACCGCTTCCTCAAGTCCCATTGCACCTACTTGACCGATGACTACGTCCACTTCCTCAAGGAGTTCCGCCTGCACCCCCGCGAGCAGGCCGTCGCGACCTTCCACCCCATCGACGCCGACAACGACACGGGCGCAGAGTCCGACATTGGCGACCTGCACGTCGAGATCAAGGGCAAATGGCTCGATACGATCCTCTACGAGATTCCCTTGCTCGCCCTGACCTCCGAGGCCTATTTCCGCTTCATGGACACGGACTGGAGCTACGAGGGCCAAGAGGAGCTCGCATTCGACAAGGGCCTGCGCCTGCTCGAGGCCGGCTGCACATTCTCCGAGTTTGGCACCCGCCGACGCCGCGACTACCATACACAAGCGCTCGTCTTCCGCGGTCTCGTCAAGGCGAGCAAGGAGGCCGAGAAGAAGGGCCTGCCGGGCAAGCTCACGGGCACGAGCAACGTCCACCTGGCCATGCGCTTCGGCATCCCGCCCGTGGGAACCGTCGCCCACGAGTGGTTCATGGGCATCGCCGCGATCCACGACGACTACAAGGCCGCCACGGAACTGGCGCTGCGCTACTGGGTCGGCTGCTTCGGCGGTAAGCTCGGCATTGCGCTTACGGACACGTTTGGCACGCACGAGTTTTTGCGGGCCTTCAGCTCGCCGGTGTGCCCCATCGACGGGGACGAGAGCCAGTTCAAAAAGGCCGACGGCACGCTGCAGACGTACGCCGAGCTGTTCCAGGGCGTCAGGCAGGACTCGGGCGACCCGGCCGACTACGTCAAGATGCTGCGCGACTACTACGACAGCCAGGACATCAACGAGGCCAAGACGATGGTCTTTTCCGACTCGCTCAACATTGAAAAGTGTCTCGAGTACAAGGCCATTTCCGAGAAGGCCGGATTCACGCCGACGTTTGGCGTGGGTACTTTCCTGACCAACGACTTTACGCACCTCAAGACGGGCAAGAAGTCGGTGCCGTTGAACATTGTCATCAAGCTGAGCTCGGCCAACGGAAGGCCAGCCATCAAGATCAGGTACCTTCTTGCGGATGGCAGCATTTGAGCGACGAAGCTAACAGCAGCAGCGACAACATTGGCAAGAACACGGGCGACAAGGAGACCGTCAACAAGGTCAAGACTCAACTGGGTTACGTCGAGAAGGAATGGAAGGGTGGCGACGAGACTCAGAGATGGGGCAAGGAAGAGGACGGCAAGGCGTAGACGGATACGAGTGCTTTTCTTTTCTCCGAGTAGATGCGTCTGGCGACAGAACCGGCGACGCCCCGGACGAAAGAGACACCATGGATTGGCATCGGACGAAGGCGAACGTGTTGTTTTAAGGAAGGCATTTGCGAGGCTGGTGCTAGACGTGGAATAGAACTTGAGCTCTGAACGATGGCAGCAACGAATCACACCAAGTGTATACTGCATGGGTAAGGAGATTATTGACAAGTCATTGACGCTAGGACCTGGGTGACGACGTCCTTCCCACATGCCATTTGAATACGATTGCAACCTTCGACGCGAGCCTGGCGACTACCATGAACCGATGGATGGCAGATCCCACCGATGAGCAAACCATGATGGAGACGACGACGCAGACGGTGATCGAGGCGATGGCATAGACCATCCGAGTCGCTGGGAGGGTGGGAATGCAACTGCTCTGCTGGGACAATACGCGCTGCAGCTGAGTTGGGTGGCCATGACTGCTGCCTCCCATGTGACGAGACTCGGATTCCGTCCAAGACCTTCACAGCATAATTCGGGATTACCTTACTGCCTACACAGAGAACGCAAAATAGATATACGAAGCAAGGATTACACAGCTCTGGTCCGTGAGACCATTCGATGGCAAGTCCATCTCAGCATGTCTCCTTCGCGAGGCTGTTGCCCCTGCCTGCTCTATCAGCTGAGAGACTGACTTCCTCCTGCTTGTTGAGTACTTGCCGAAGACAATTCGAGCTTGCCGTCATATGCTCCTAGAAGGAGAGGAGGAGGAGGTGTCCATTACTGCGTCGAGTAAAGTGCTGGTAGGTATATCTTCTTCCACTTCCGGACGTCTTTCATCCATCCAACTTCATCCCGTCAAACACATCACCACGACCTTCTTCGACCAACACTCGCTTCAGTTTTGGCTCTTATTCTTGGAACTCGATTTTGGAACCCTCATTCCCACTCGAACGTAGGCCTCTTCAAATCAACATCTTGTCATTCCATCCATCCATTCGCTTCAATCACAATCCTCCTACTCAATATGCGACCCGTCACTCCTTCCGGTCGTCTCAGCCCCTTGGGTTCATCTCTTCTTCAACATCCCATGGCGGCTCTCGCAAGCCTCTTTGCTTTGGCTCTTCTCACTTTTCTTTCTGTTATCTGGTCTATCCCTTCCATTCAGAATGATGGCAGATCAAGTCTTCTATCCAAACGAAGCTTCAATCTCGAATCTCGGCAGGTCTTTGGCCTGCCTGTTTTGGCCAACCTCTTCAGCTCCAAGAATGCGGCAGCTGGCAGCTCTGAGTCTTCCATCATCGTTGCCACCGATGCATTGACGGCCACTCCTGCAACCCAGACTATTCTGCCTCTCACCATCCCCGAGGTCAGTTCTGCCTGGAACAACCCTCCTGCGGATTCTCTTGCAGCGGCTGGCCTTCGTCAACTCAACGCGCCTCAGATGCCACACGACGCGGACTCCAATTCGGGCTCTGGAGCAAACACTCAAATTTCAGCACCGCTCATACCCATCACCGACTGTCCTGTAGTCCAATGCCCAGTTTGCCCGCCCTTCCCGCCCAACGACCTGGGCGATCCTCTGGTTGTCGTCGTCAAGACCGTCACCGCTGTAGTCGCCCAACCGACTGGTAATGCGGGCACCGGTAACGGCGCTGGCAGTGGTCCTGGAAACAACCCTGGCAGCGGCCCCGGCAACGGAAACAATGGCAATGGCGCTGACACCGGTTCTGGAAACGGCAACGCCAACGGCCCTGCCTCTGGCTCCGACGCCAACGGCAACCCCAATGCCGGACCTGGCAACGGTCCTTCTACCCCTTGTTCGACGGCGAACGGCGGACAGACAACAGGCACAGGAAGCGGCACGGGTTCCGGCAGCCTCTCAGGTGTTGATCCGAACAACGGCTCTGGACAAGGCTCTGACAACAACGGAGGAGCACAAGGGAATGGTGCTCCCAGCAATGGCAACTCTCAAGGAGCTGGCTCGCCTGCAAACGGCAATTCGGACAACGCCGCTTCGACTCCTTGCTCCAGTTCGGCAGGCGGCCAGCCTACACACGGAGCCGGTTCAGGAAGTGGTCCTGGCAATGGCTCTCCTGGTGGTCTCAACAACGGCGCAGGCGCTGGAAGTGGCATCGGCGGTGGAAGCAACAATGGTGCTGGAAATGGACCAGTCTCTGGTGGCTCGCCTAGTTCTTCTGGTCAGTCCGGAGTTCCTGGTGCTTCCAATGATCCGAACTCTGGATCCGCCAGCACTCCTGGAAACGCTTCTCCCGGCAATGGATCCCCAAGCAGCGGATCGGCTGGCAGTGGCTCCAGCAATGGTCCCGGCAACGCTGGCACTGGCTCTGGAAGCAGCGCAGGGAATGGCCAAGGTAACATGGGTGCAGGCAATATCGTTCCTGGCTATGGCACTTCTTCGAACCCCAACGGTCCCAATAATGGTGCTGGCTCGGGGAGTGGCCAAGGTGCACCGGGTGTGAACGGCTCGCCAGGCAACACGGTCCCAACGCCATCTGGAGGACAAAACAACGGAGGCGCAGGCTCAGGAAACCCATCTACGACTGTTCCAAGCACGGGCTCTGGCAGCGGTCCAGGCAATGGCGGTGGCAATGGGTCCAATGGAAATGGTGCTGGCAACAGCAATGGCGCTGGAAACGGAGCTGGCAACGGCAACTCTCCTGCGGGTTCGTCGCCAAAGGCCGCCTCTCAAGTATCTGGCTGGGAGCTCCTCGGTTGCTTCAAAGATTCTGCTGTCCGGACACTCGACGGAGACCCAGCCACGTACTTCACCGGCAACATGCGCAACGAGAAGTGCATTCAGTACTGCGCCTTGAATGGCTTCAAGCTGGCTGGTACAGAGTATGGAAAGGAGTGCTGGTGTGGCAACGCCTTCCAGCTTGCCCAACGCCTTCCCGACGAGCGATGCAGCGCTGCATGTGACGGGCTCGCCTCCGATGCTTGCGGCGGTGATTGGGCTGTCACTGTCTACAGTTCCGATGGAGAAGCAGTCAGCGTCCCATCCGATGTCGACTCAGGGGCTGGGGCGGGAAGCGGCGCCGGCGATCCAAGCTCGGGCAACTCAGGAGTCGGAAATCCACCATCTCAAGACAGTCCTCCCACCGGATCTCCCGGTGGCTCTCAAGGCCAACCCGGCTCTGGCTCTGCGGGCAACCCCGCCAATGAAGGCAAACCAACCGGCGACCTCTCGGCGGAGACCCTGGCTGATCTCTTGGCTCTTCTTCGCGGTATCGTCGACGCTATGCCCAAGGGAAGCCCCATTGATGGTTCAGGCAATGGTGCTGGCCCAGGAAGCTCTGGCAACATTCCGCCGTCTGCTCCTGGCACAGGCAATGGCTACGGAAACGGTGGTGCGAATAGTAACGGTCAAGGAAATGGCCAAAGCAGCGGTCAGGGCAACGGTCAAGGCACTGGTGGTCAAGGTGGTAACACTGGAGGCAACCCCACTGGCGGACCTGGACAAGGCAACCCTCCTGGAGGGCTGACGCAATACGGACCTGGCAAGAATGCTCTGGTCGGCCGAAGAACGAGACGGAGTAGGATCGTAGACCGTCGCCACTGAGACGATTCTTCGAACATGTGACAACTGTCGGCGGTTGAGCATGCATGTTATACCAGGGTTTTCTCTGTATGTATTGGTTAAAGGGAGCTTGACCCAACTTGGCAGAATGAGTGCTGCGGCATTTTAGTTAGCTCGAATAACCACTGCTGTTACGTTCATCAGTCTTCTTGCTCTGCCTGTGCGTGAATGATGACCTGCTGCTGCTTGAGGCGCGGTTGAGGAAGAAACTGCGTGGTTGACGCGGTCGGCGGCGTTTTGTTCCGTGGGACGAAGAGATGAACATCGATGGAGTCTACAGGAAGACCTCAGAGGCAGCGCGAGGTAGAAGTTGGAGTAGAAGGAGAGTCAGGCCTTCGTTTGGACATGGGAGCCAGAATCTGCAGCAGATGCAGTCTGGTTTACTACCTAACATGGAGATGCAGATGACAAGGTCCTGCGGACGCAACTGGGAAGCAACTCCATCTTGCAAGTACACAGGTAGCCTGTTTACACATATATAGTACCTGCTGAGCAGTGATCACCAGATGCTTGATGCTTGTGGAGATTTATTGGTGTGACTGTTCTGGGTTGTGTCTTGAATACGAAGTGAATGTGGTGAGGCTTGCAAGTGAAGCTCCTACACATGTCTTCCTTCCATTACCTCTGCAATCGGCTAGTTAGGTTGCCCATCTAAGGATGAGTGGGTATAGATTCCTACTTGTCTTTTCCCCGAGCCAAGTATTCAAACCCTTGGAAGTCTCTTCACTATTTCCATGCTCCTCCCCACAAAAGCTCCAGGCCCTTATGATTGTAGTTCAGTACGAATGGCGGTATGGACCACCCACATGTTGATACGAGTGGTATTACGAAAGAAAAAAAAGAAGACTGTTTATGCAATTATTATAGCTGGTTTGTAATTTATATGACATTATTGAAGATAGATATGGCCGTCATTGCACCTGGGATTATAGATCGCGAGAACGGCACCAACTTATATAGGAGCAGCTAGGCTGAAGTCTGGTGTCTGCTGGCTGTATAAGTACAGCCCGGGTAAATTACGCCTCCAATTAGATTGACACTCTTGAAGTAGTGGATGCGTACGTCAGCTACGGAGATAGACTCTGTGAGGAAACCTTGAGGAGTTGGTTCTGCAAGCGACGTGTTCACAAAATAAACTCAACGTGGTTGCTGAGAGGTAGAAGCTAACCACAAAGTTTTGGCTTCGTTTATGATAATTTTGATCTCGTGACGAAGTGAGTTAGTTTGACGCTATAGTCTTCCCGGCTGGAAAGAAGGTCCAAGAGGGCCGCGTGGAAAAATACCACCCTCGTCGTGTTTTGAGCCTTGCAAGCTTCGCTGCGGTGGAACCTTTCCGACATACCTCTCGGTTTAGACCCCCTCAATACTCGTTTAGCGTCGATCAGGAGAACGGTCCCATAGACTCGGTTGATTCATGATGGAAAGGAGGGAATATAGAAGTGTCACTCTAAATAGTAGGATTCGACGGTCTCAGGTGCGATAAGCTATTACGGAGTCCAGCCGGGTCGAAACGACCCGCAAGTAAGACAAAGCGGACGTGTTGGGACCTGGCTGGGTGCTGTGGGTTGGGTGATATTCAAGAGGTCATGGGTGACAGCAGCTGAGCGGTCGGAAGAGCCGAGCGCGCTGTCCGGGCCCAAGGTACAATGTCTTCTAGTAAGAGATGAAACATACCACGGAAGCTTGATACTGCAGACAGACACATGGCGTGATTGCTTCGCTCAACCTTGCGCGTCTCCTTTTGGCGAACTGCCATCTCATAGGTTTTGGCAATCTTGACAGAGCCACGGCTATTTCTTATAGCTTTTTTTTCTTTTTAATTCCCAGCGCATGTCCCGAAAGACATCTCTTCTCAACCCGCCTATCTGAGGGAAAAAAGCCTAATCACATGGCGGCTGGATGGTCGTCGATCTCCTGGAGCTGGATTATTACGGTTTTGATCAACCAAAGGCGTACCTTATATGGCTGGTCTTGTCTGTGTAGTTGACGAATCGCCGGGAAATGATCCAAAAATGCAGCAAATGGTGTCTCGAATCATCGTCGTCTGTGGCAAGGACTGGAGTTAATCTTGAAAGCATTGCGGCAGGTTGAGATGGCTGGGTTCCAAACGAAGAGAGCCTCGTGACTGAAAACCTATTGATTATAGTGAAGTCCTTAACGTCTTGTAGGCAAGCGCAGAATTCATCCATAGAGTTCGCAGCGGTTCAAACCCACCTCATGAGAGCTGCACTTTGTCGCAGCGGAGGCCACGCCAATGCGTTTCGGTGCGCCGGCCGGCAGAAGCTGATGGCACGGTCCAGTGACGGCACCCTGCGATGCCGGGAGAGGGAGCTCGTGGGCTTCAAGAAAAGAACTGACCGAATCCCTACTCCGTGCACTTTGTCAAATGTAGATAAACTCCATTGCGTTAGCCCGGACTGATTTCCCGAGAGTATATGTATTTCAAAGGCTATTCCGCCAACTTCGACTCGCAGACCGCGGCAACCATGGGTTTTCCAACACGTGCCCGGCCACGTCAGCTTCTCTACCCCGACCAACCAGATCGAAAACAAGCCTTGCTACGCGATGAGGGCCATGAAAGACAGCAGAGGCAGCAGCACGCCGAGGGGTCCGGACGGCGAAATGCTCACGGCGGCCGAAGAACCGCTGCCGCCCCTCCGCGTCTCGTTGCACGTCACGAAGCCGTTGCGCTGGTCAGCGCCGGTGTGGGTCATTGCGCCGACGTAGCTGCAGCGGCCCCGGTAGTCGGGGTCGAAGACGACGCGATCTGGTCCGGGAGCCCCTGGTGGAAGAGGTGGGCACGTCAGCAACCGAGTCAAGCATGGGTCGACCGCGTTTGGCGATGTGACACGCTGCGAAAACGCCAAGACCGGAGACTTTCCGAGGTGAAGAAGATGAAGAAAGCATGGAGAGGGAGGAGGTAGTGAAGAAAAGACGACGAGAGAGAGAGAGACGCGAGGAAGACTTACTGCCTGAATAGTTCCCGGACGGTATGATGGGAAACTCCTGGAAAGGGCCGGTGGAGGCAAAGATGAGGCCCTCGCGGTTGTTGAAGCGGTGCGGGTACTGGCTGGTGCCGACCTGCAGGCTGTTGACGTAGAGGCGGCAGCCCTCGGCCGTGGCCTCTTCGAGCTGTCTGCGGGAGTAGCGCTCGCCGCCGCAGTCGACGGGCTGGATGTTGTCGGAGGAGCCCTGGCGACGTTGGAGGGTCTGTTCGGACAGTGGCGACGCTGTCGCGAAGGCGCAGAGGGCCAGGAGGAGCGTCGATTTGAGGCTGATCATGGTGATGGGCAAGTTCGGAGGCGAGGAGGTTCAGATGGCGAGAATCAACTGGGCCGCGCAGTGTGACGAGCACAGGCGGAGAAACACAGAACGGGGCTTAAGAAGACGACGCTCAAGGCTGAAGCTTATGGAGAGGGGGAGGTTACGTGTATTGCTGTAACGGATTTGAGACGCCGAACAAAGTGGATTTATCTTGGAGAAAAGGGCCGGGCCGCAATCACTAATACCATGGTAGGTTTGGGACTGTGACAGCTGCGTCGTTCGACGTGGTTAGATATGGATGTCTCGTCAAGTTTACTCCGTAGACGCGGATGCAGAGACGCCCAACTGCGAGCGAAATTTGGCAGGGGAAATAAGAGGACGAGGTGGGACGTGGAAATGGGAGGGAGACAGGCCCAGAACTTGGCCCGGCGCTGTGGTCCCGTCCGCCAAGTGCGCGAGCGGCGATTCAACCGCCGGGAGCTTGTTCAGCTGAAGAAGCTCCGTCTACATGGACAGGAAGCATCGAGCACAACGGGCTGGACCCTGGACCTTTCGCCTGAAAAACCACGTATACACAGTTCAGGGGTTTCCAGCTGTCGGCCGAGGATGACTCAACCCATTCCACCTTGGGATAAGTCAAAAAGACTAACCAAAAAAAATCAACTAATGGGAGAAACAGCCGCGACGTCCAGAAGTCAAAGTCACGTGTAAGCGGGATAGCCGATAAGGATTTCTCAGGCCGGAAAAACATAAGCTTAATCTCAGGTTGTGGCAGAGGCCGCCCGGCCGACGGCGCTCCACTGCCTAATCCTCTTTAGGATGAGCCCCTCCTTTCTCGTCTTTTCTTTCTTTTTTCTTTGCCTTTTGCCTCTGGGCAAGCGCTCAGAAAAGGCCGATATCCGCGCAGCGAAAACACCAAGGCGGGCTGTCCACCAACAGAAAGCCAAATCTATCTTTGGTTTGCCAGGGTATTCGCACAACCTGCACGACAAGATCTAACTTACAGCTACCTACGTAGAGGCTTGCGCGTTCCCGTGCCACGACCGACTGCGCTGTCTTTCAAGCGCCTGCCCAACCTGGGCCAGGACGTACCCAGCGTATCTCACAAGTATCTGCCTCTGCCTAAGGTGCGGTACATACTGCGCAAACCTGATTATGTGAGACCCGCTGTGCGCTTTATCGCGGCACATGACTAAGCGCTGCCCCGAAATATGGATCTGTATCCGTTGTGAGCGGTACGTACCGCACAACAGAACTGTGCGACTGTGACGATGGCGACGTCAGTGAGGCCACAACCCCTCCACGTGGACTTACGCTGTCTGTCCAAGTACTTCTCAAGCTCAACATCTAGACTCGCCATCCGCGCTCGCTTCCCTACTCATCGTCGCTCCTTTACCATCATTTTCCCAGTTCAATCCTCACATACACCTCTCTACATGGATCCGAGCCCCGCCGTCGCGGCTCTGCCCGCATACAAAACCCTCGATGCCTTCATGTACCCGTATCAACGGGGGAGACCAGTCTCGCCCGAGAGCCTAGAGAAGGAGATCGATGCTGTGGTAAAGGCTTTTGTGGACCTCGCCAAAAAGGCCGAATCCGAGCTGGAGGACTTTCTCTGGGACACTTACAACGCCATCTTCACCGTCGCCAAGGGGACCCCATACTCCCGCCAGACGCCCCTCGTCCAGTTCGTGTACCGTCTGCGCGAGACCACCGCCACCGGCTCCGACGGCCAGGCTCTTCACATCAAGGAGAGCGTCGTGTGGAAAGACCTGCCAACGTTCGGCTGGGTGGCCCGCGATCTCTTCAACTTTGGCACGCCCACCTCCCCCACCTTTGTGCCTGCAGAACCTGCGCTGACTGTACTCCAGACCTCGTCAACGCAGGGGAAGACGAGAAAGCCCACAGTCTGCTCAACCTGAACCACTTCTTCGCCGAGCTCTACGGCCGCGCCGAGCTGGACGGCTCCACGCCTCACCCGTTTGACTTTTCCAACTTTGCCGTCTGGACCCTGCGCGACGTCTTCGAGGTCGAACATCCCGAGGGCACCGACCTGGGCCTCGCCGGGCTCGCCGCCTTCCACTGGCTGGAGCAGGGTCTGATGAACTTTGCAAAGCTCGCGCAGAACGACTTCAAGCTCGAGGGCAAGGTCGGCGCGCCCGGGAGCAAGTTTGCCGACCGCGACTGGAAGGGGTTCGAGGTCGACAGGGTCAACGTGTGGGCTGTCGGCCTCAAGGAAATGGCGTTTGAATCGGACGCTGCCATGGCCGCCGAGAAGGCGGCCGAGGCAGCAAAGGCGGTCAAGGACGCGACGGACTCGGAGACGAAGGAGGCAAAGTGAAGCTGAGATGTGATCAACTAATGACATGATGAAAAAAAACCTTTAATGAGCACGGCGGCGAGCACCACCTCTCTGTACGGACTGAATTAGGGTGAAAGCCAGCTAGAGCGATAATGACAAGAGTCCATTCGCGATGAGGGCTCAGTCACCGCAGAGGAACAGCTTCACATTGCCATGTAGCCAAGTATGGACGCTTGCTTCAACCACCCAGTTCGCTGTCAACACTCTCCTCCGAACCCTCTTGAAGCTTCCACAGCGACGCGAATACTCCGTCTTCCTCCAGCAACTCTCTCGGGTTCCAAAACTCGTCGGCAGCTCCGTTCTGCAGCGTGACCACCTTGTCAAAGTCGAGAATAGCCCGAAGCCGATGCGCCACGACGACGACAGTCCAATCTTTGAATTCGGTCCTGATGAGCTCCATGACAGCCTCTTCCGTCGCCTGGTCCAAACTAGACCATCGTCAGCAACACCTCACACTCAAGGTCCCCCTTTGCGACAGAAACTCACCTGCTCGTCGCCTCGTCAAGCAGCAGAATCTTGCCCTTTCTCAACATCGCCCTCGCCAGGCAGAACAGCTGCTTCTGCCCGGCGCTCAACCAGTCCGCGTCCAACTCCACCTCCAACCCGCCCTTGTCCTCTACCAAACCCTTCAAGCCAGTCTTACCCAGCGCCGTCCACAACTCCTCGTCGTCTCGAGCTTCCCACGGGTCCAAGTTGCGCCTGACAGTCCCCGAAAGGAACAGCGCATCCTGCGGCACCGCCACCACGGCCCTCCGCAACCTCTCGACCGGCACATCGTCCGCGTAAACCCCGTCAATCACGATCCCCCCCGCACAATCGTACAGCCTCGCGAGAAGCGCCAGGATCGTCGACTTGCCGCTGCCCGTGCGTCCGCAAATGGCATACTTCCGCCCGGGTTCAAACGTCACGCCAAACCGGTCGAGAACCCACTTCCTGCCGTCCTCGACGCCGCCCTCGTCGGTTTCGCCGCTCTCGTCGGGCTCGGGGGTGTAGGGTTCCTCGTCGTACGTTACGGAAACATCCCGAAACGAAATCCTGCCCTCCGCGGGCCACGACTCGGGCACCACCCGCTTCCCGGCCGCGCCGCCCCGCTCGGAGGGCGCGGTGCCCTCGAACTCGCGGATCCGCGCCACCGCGCCCAGGCTCGTTTCCAAGCTCGCCCAGTACGTCAGCAGCATGGCCAGCAGCTGCCCGGAACCCATGACGCTCACCAGCGCGACGCCGAGCAGGCCCGCGTCGATGGTGGTGCTGCGCGAGGTCACGGCGAGAGTCACGAGGAGGACGGCCAGGCCGGCGACGGTGAGGTTCAGGACGAGGAGGAGCCAGTTCTGGAGCGAGTTGAGGGTGTAGAAGGCGCGCTGGGAGCGGTCCAGGTGCGTGAGGTTTGCGGCGCGGGCGGCGGGTGTCCGGGAGAGGGCGCGGATGGTGACGAGGCCCGCGAAGGAGGCGATGAAGTGCGAAAAGATGGGGGACTTGGACTCGAGTTCGAGGAGGCGGATTTGGCGCGATGTTTGGAGGTAGATGTGCTGGATGATGTAGAGGGCGACGACGAGGAAGGGGATGGCGAGGGCGAGATAGCCGGTTGCGATGGCGGTGAGGACGAGTTCGGAGACGACGAGGGTCATGTCTGGCGGTGTTAGAGACGAAAAGGAGTGCGATTGGTGGACTTACAGTCAAAGGTGAGCATAAAGGCCAGCGGGAGGGGGAGGTCGACGAGGTTCATGTCTTGGCTGAAGCTGGGGAGGTGGTTAGCTGCCAAGTCGGAGCTGGGATGGCTGGCAAGGGCTTACCGGTTGATGATGACGCCCGTGTCTGTTTTGACAAAGAAGGACATGGGGGCTCTGAATCACTGCCTCAGCTCTGCATCGTGACTTGACGGGACGTGAAAGTGAGGCCTACGCGAGAGCGGCCTTGAGGACGCCGAAATGCAGACCCTTGGCAGAATGAGGAACCACGACAACGAGGAAATAGCTTCCAGCGGATATCAGCATCGGCGACGAGGCAGCCAAGCGGCGGGATACTCACAACGTTTCCTGAAAGACTGAGAGTTCCGTCAACACGCCCCAGAGAAGGTAGACGCCAACCCACATGCCCAGGTTGTCTCGTCCACCACTGCCGTCCGCCACCCAGAACTTGACCCAGAGGCCTATCGTGCCATCAGTTTTTGTTCTTGTGTGAAGATGGGGATTTTAATTACGTTGCATCGTCCTGCAGCCCATCTGGAACAAGACCATGGCCAGAAACAAGAAAAAGGAGGACACGCCCATCGACTTGATGTAATACAGCAAAGCGCTCGTGTTGGAACCGCCTCGACTCTTCGATGTTTCGCCTTTTGGCTTGGGCATATCATCTCGCTTCTTTGAGTCATGCTTGATGTCTTCAGGCGCAGATTCAGACGGATCGTCGTGTTGGCGCTGCTGCGTCACGCGGAGTTTGCTGACGTACCCTCCCGTCTTGCTGAGCTGCTCGTACGTCCCCGCCTCAGCAATCTTGCCGTCGTCGAGGGTGATGATCTGGTCTGCAAAGGGGAGCCATTGTGCTACAGCCTTCCGTCAGCACGTTCCTCATGAAATCCGGGTGACTGTTGAGGGTTACTTGCCGTTGTGGGTGGCGAAGAGTACCGACTTCTTTTCGTCACGCAGCAATCCGCGCGGCCCAAAGAGTGCGGCGAAGCATCTCGACGCCGTGTTCGAGTCCAGGCCTCTGAGGTTGTCGTCCATGATGATGAGTTGCTTGCCGCTGTACACGGCTCTGGCGAGGGCCTGTTTCAAGCTGGTGAGCAATCGGTCACCAGGCATGGAAGGGGTTCGAGACGTACGATGCGATGCTTTTGGCCTCCGCTCAGGGCACCGCCTGAACTTCCGACAACGGTCTCGTCTCCCCGTGGAAGAGATCTCAGGTCCTCTTCCAGCTGACAGGCTTTTATGACACTGCGATAGAGGTCTTGGTCAAACTCTGCGCCGCCGATAATGTTCTTCTTGACGCTCTGGTTGAGGATCCACGGGTCCTGATCGCAGTACGCCACGTCGGACGTCGAGTGCTCGACTGTTCCCGATATGCAGTATGTTTCGCCAACGAGAGACTTGAGAAGCGTGGACTTGCCCGAGCCCACGGGTCCGACGACGATGGTAAGTGTCGATGGTCTGAGTGCCAGGTCGAGGTTGTGTAGGATGGGCGTGTTGGGGTTCCAGCCGAATGAGCCCTGACAAACCCTGATCAAAGTCTCGGAATCTTTACGGTGTTGTCTGTAGTCGACTCTTTGCTCCTTTAGGAGAAACTCCTGAATCCGGTCGAGACATCCAACTGACGAACCGAGGTTGTTGGGTATCGTGACGAGTTCCGACACGGGCTGGATCAGGATGCTGAGCAGACCGAGCGAGGTGAAGGCCTGCACGACGTTGAGCGGTTCGCCGTCGGACAGCTTCTGCGCGATGGCGTAGACGGCCAGAGTGATGGAGGGGGTCATGATGGACGGAAATTGACCTGTATGCAGCGCGTCAGTTCCTCTCACCCCAAAGCTCCGGGAGGCTGCTCACCGACGAGGACGTTGCCGATCTGCACCCGTCTGAACCTCTTGGACTCGTCCAGCTCAGAGATCCTGAGACGTTGAATCTGGTCCTGCACGACGTCGCTGAGACCGCTCATCTTGACGCCCCTGATCGCCCCGATGATGTCGGTGGTGATGCCCACGCGCTTCTGGATGGCCTGCATCCACCTGCGCTGGCGCGGCGGGACCATATGGCCGACCTTGATGCTCACGAGGACGCTCGCTGTGCTCCGTCAGCTACAAGCTACGGGGCATGTGAAGCAGGTGTACTTACAGACTGCCACGATGATGGGAGCAATGGACACGGCACCGAGCTGACTGCTCAGAATCCACAGCGCAAACGCCGTCTGCAGTATGTTGGGCACGATGGCAACGCACCACTGCGCGGCAACCGTGATGCGCTCGACCTCGGTGCCCATTAGAGCCACGGCCGTCTGTGAGTTTCCCGTTTCGGCGCGGAGAGAAAGCATGGTGTCGTACACGATGGCGATGAGGGAACCCCGGATGAGTGTGAGGAGGCGGTTGACGAGCTGCGCCGACCAGAGACTGGATACCTTTTCCTTTCGTTAGTGAAGCTATGGCGTCTAGTATGAGGTTTTGCCTACCGCGTTGCCGACGTAGACGAGCGCGAATGCAACGATGAGGGCGTAGCCATTTGCAGGGGGTCTGGTGTAGCGGTTCTGGATGTAGGTGATTGTCGTCCGCACGAGCAGGGCCTGCGAGAGGCTGAAGCCCACCATTGCGAGTCTCGGGATGTGAATGATGAGGAGTTCCGGCCAAAAGGCTTTGAGAACGGCTACCGTAAGCGGGTGCTTCTCGGCTTGGTTAACTGATGTGTAGGTCAGCTTGAACATTCAAGGGCAAAAGGGATGGGCCGGAACGAACCGGTTCCCCAGGCTTCTTTGAGCCTCGCAAGTCCTCTTTCGCCGGAAATGCCGTCGTGTAAGGGCTCGAGGTCATCCAACGTGAGGTTCCTCCGGTATCCCAGGCGCAGAAGGGGGTTGATCCAGAGCATCAGACTCTTGCCAAAGATGCCCGACACCTCCTCTCGGGTTGCTTGACCGGCTGGGAGAGTGATGTAGCCAGACTTGGCCAGAGATTCGACGATGAGCAATACAAACTTCAAGCACAACTGTGTACCCAGGAGAACTACAGCTACATGATCTCGTCCTATCTGGAGCGTCACCAGCCACTCTGTCCTCGCGCGCACCGCGTCCGCGAGGACAGTCAGCAGAAGGAACGTCTGGAGCAGACCCGATGGTGCACGAGATCTGAGATGTTCGAGTCTGGAAACTAAGATGAACAGAACGCTCGTAGACGGCCTATGCTGTCGACCAATGGTCGTCCGTGGATGAGATGCCATACGAAAATGACAATGTGGACTCCGGCAAGAAGAGTCCAAAGTATCTACAGTCACATCAGCAAACAATCCACGAACATCAATGGCTCTGTACGCGAAAGACAACGGACGAGTTTGACGGCCAACAAGGTCGAACCTCTAGCCACGACGGGCCCATCCCACAGCTGCCACGCGCGTAGCAACCCAAAAACAAATGCGACTGCGCATGGCAGTAGCGAGAGGAAAACCTGCTCGAAGCTCAAACTGAAGTCGACGGGCCGAAAGCAGCCCGCGTGCGGAGCGAGGGCGATGCCGTTGAGGCTCTCGTCCGGACAGGCAGCAGCCCCGAAGGGCGTCTCTCCGATGCCGAATATGCCCATTTGCAATTTGCACCGTACGCGAATGGCGTGATACAGAAAGTTAAGTGGAATGTCGACCAGCACGTTCGTCTTCTGTTTTTAAGATAGCCCGACGGTTTAAGAATTGCCTCAGAACTGGGCAAGTTGCGTGAGAAGATGACGCAAGGGAACGTTCGCAACGCGAGCAGGCCAGCGCACGCCAACAAGAGTCTCCCCGATCTTACGAAGCTCCGAGGATCCCGCGCTCGGGTGCCTGTCAGACACAACCCCCGGCGAAAGAAACCGGCCGTTCATGGCTCGCCGTGTCGTATCATGGCCTGCTGACAGAGGGCGTAAGCAGCGCCTCGTCCACCTTGCCTG
Organism: Colletotrichum spinosum; assembly: GCA_004366825.1. Taxonomy (NCBI): domain Eukaryota; kingdom Fungi; phylum Ascomycota; class Sordariomycetes; order Glomerellales; family Glomerellaceae; genus Colletotrichum; species Colletotrichum spinosum. The sequence continues at coordinate 524,889 of QAPG01010712.1, forward strand.
AACAGGCTGACCGGGGACCGGGGTGGCCAGTTTGGGACGCCGGGCGAGGGAGGTTGTCGGGATGATACGGCGTCGGCGGCGATCGGGGCTGCGTGGGCTCTGGGCGTCGGGCTTTTATGGAAGCAAGTTACTGCGCTCACCTGACACCCGATGGACAAGCCAAGTCTTGCAAAGTGCGTGAGTCTTGTTGCTCTTCTGAACAGTCGACACATGCAAAAGAGTGTGTTCCCACGGGGACCCATATGGATTTCCGCGTCGGCACCCATGCTGTGCCGCAACGATGCATCGACTCCTCTGAGGAAGACTGAGCTCCATCAGGAGAAAATTTCCAGGAATCAGGCCTCGAGTATGACTCATCTGTCACGCATAAACACCAAGGACGAGCTGTTTTGCAGTAGGTCATCGAGCCATACTCCCATCTTCTGAACTGTTGAGCATACGAAATGAAGAGTTTGCCTCTCCAAGCTGCAAAACATGGCCCTTGGGATGATACTTCAGCTCGGGTAGTCAAATTTCGAGGACACCAACCCGTAACCTGCTGCTTTGTCATTGAGTGATATGGAAGACATGAAACCCCGCCCGAAGGTCCGAACATACTATTGCTTGGCCTAATGAAAGTGTTGTTCTAGGTTTAGTAGGTATGGTAAAACACGGGCAACACCACATCATCAAATATTCACAGTACACCCTGTTCTGAGATATCTCATTAGGTAGCTACAAGTGCTGCCTGATTTAGTAAACAGATCTGAACAGTTTACAGACCCAGCATCATGATATTTGCCATCACCATTGCAATGTTAGTTTCCAGACATTACAAGGTATAGTGAATAGTTTGACAACCCCGCAGGAGCACAGGAGGTCGGAATGACAGCAAGAGCCGAGTCTTTACTCCCACAGCTTAGACTTCAAAGATGCCGACTTCAACATCGTCCTCCAATAATGCCGATGACGTCCATTGAAAGGAAGTTGAAAGGTGAGGAGTCGGCACACTTCTCACGGTGGAAACAGTCATACGCATAGGTGTACGTCAGTTCTATACATTACTTATGTCAGCTACGCGCGCAGCTCCTCGTATCACAAGATTGGTTGTTTTGGGAGGGCAAAAGAATGTCCTCTCGCTCGTTGCAGCAAGTGTGAAACATGTCTATCGAAGAGTCAGGAATAAACAAGCGACCTGGTATCCAAAAGGTACAGTTTTCTTGTTTTGTATTAATGTTGACGACGATAGGTGCTTGCATCTCAGAAGTTGAGCTTTGTCTCACGGCGGCGCTCACCCTCGGGCGTGACGATTATCCTAGGGCAGAGTACGACACCTCACCCGCTCACGTGGCTCATAAAAAGGGGCGGAAACCCATGATGAGGAGCAATAAAATTGCAGACGTTGCTGAGAACGATGCAAGCTGAGATGTGGAGTTTCCCCTACTTCTCATCGACATCACAACCTGATTTGAACACTCCGAAATGGAACCACATCAGAATCCTCAGCCGCAGCCAACCAGACCTCCCATCGTAAGTCTTGAGGTACCTGTTAGGTACCGAAAGTCCAGCTGTTCCAGTTCTTGGGCAGCGAAGGTGTCATTGGGCGCCTGACCTGCTCTCTCAGCGCTCATCGCGAACGTGTTGTTCCTTGGATACGTGGTTACCACGAAATTTCAATTGGCTTTGCCACGGTCTTCACAGGCAAATCACAGCACCTCGTCCTCCTCGGTGACCGCTTCAGATGTAAATGACCCTTCCGGGCTTCTTCACGACGCCAAAAGGGACAACCATATTGCCTGACCTTCTCATCAGCATCCTTCCCACCCTCCTATCCTCACTCTAAAGCTCCAAGATCCATCACGCTGCTTGAGCTGAAACTTGGAGTCATGCAAGAGTTGGATTGAACTCCACTTCAAAACATGTATTTACTGGCACGTCAAAGTCTGGAGTTGAGCCACTGTCACAACGTCAGGCGCTGGTCAGCACTTTTCAGGCGCGGCGTTCAAAGCGCCGCGAGAGAGGAGCTATGGTGACAGCAAGAACATCTTCCAGGTAGGAATATTCTCAGATAAGTTGCGTTGCTGACTAGAATGAGAGAAAATTTACACGTGGGTATATAGAAGACTTGTTTCAGGTGTGTTGTCAAATGGCAAGTAAGGACGAGCTCAAGACCATGACCTCCACTACTAGTTCAGACCGGCGAAGGTCGACAGGGGGCAGGTCAAGCAGCTGCAGGGAGACAGCCAATTTGAGATTGGTTAATTCAATCCTCATAATTGAGACGTAGGCTGTGTTGAGTTTCCTGATTGGAAGGGACACCTTCGTTGACATGTACGAAAGGCTTGAGGATTTGGTAAAAGGCCATGGTGCAATCAAGGCGTCCCTAGCTTGATGAAGAAATCTAGTCTTCCACAGCATAGAATCATTTCAAAGCTTCAGCATCACTGTGTCTGTTTATCTGTCTCTCATCAGTGAAGCTATGCGCCTGCTGTTATCTAGTGCCGCCCGGGTTGCCCGATGATGTGCTCGAAGGCGACGGGGTTTCAGTCCGTCTCATCAACGACTTTTGCCAAGTCATACAATATACTATATTTACTTTCACACTTCATTTTCAAAGGAAATAACGTGACTGTGTGAGTGATTATGCATAGCTTGGAACTACCTTTGGTCGTCAACCTGAGATATCGCAATTCTATTTACGACTCAAATTGCGTTCGGTTCTTCATCGGCGGACAGCGTCGAGCATTTGCGCTTAAACCGATTAGAGTACGATCCCCTCGCAATGGCCCTCTCCTAATTTTACTCACTCGTTGCTGAGTCGTGATAAGAGGTGTCGCTGATCATGATAGACAAGTGGAACACTTCCCAAGGAGAAAGGCGGACAATATCTGCGCTCCCACGAGCCACTACGCAAGATTACGCGATTTCGATATTCCTCTAGGCAACCCAACAGCCGACATACTGCAAGCGACTGGCGTCTGATCGAAAGAAGCCGACGATGTCAGCTGTCAGATTTACACGTGAACTCTCACGCTGCTAGTCTCCGGGTGCATCCGAGCCATCTTCAGAATCTCATTGGCGCGCGTCGATGGCTTCTGCAACTATCCCTGACCCTTGACCAGGCCCATCCCCCATGCGAACCCCAGATCTGGACGGCATTGGATTTCGGACGCGGGGAGGGTAACATTACTCTCGGGCGAGCTTTCGACCGACTCAGCAGTCAATTTTCCCACGCGCTATGAGGTCACATTGTCATTTACGAGCAAGCATAACGGCGGACGATACCCCAGACGCGCCAATAATCACGATATAGTACCTGCACATGCCGCCAGCTAACCGAACATGGCCAGTCTACCGGCTTGGAGTGGATTCCCATCATCCATTTACGAGTCACGAAATTCAAGGAATCCTTGGTTCCGCGCGCCGTCATATGAAGTGGTGATGGTGGCAATGACCGATGATGCCTTGGCGCAAGTGACCCCTCTTGAAGCAGCTTCGCTCTCTCAACGATGGAGTACATAAGCTGACTGAAGTGACGGTGATATCGCCCCGTCAAGAAGTCTACAGCTCCCGCCTCTCTTGTTTATACCCCACTGGCTCACGATCTCGTCTACAGTCGGCCAGTATGAAGTTCCTCAGCGCTGCCGTCGCTGGTCTTGCCAGTCTCCTGTCCTGTCAGGTTGCCGCTAGCCCTGTCCCGACTCCGGTCGAGGCCCGTCAGGCCACCGGAACCATCTCGAACAAGGTCATCTTCTCTCCTCCCACCGACGCCGGATGGGTCGACCCCCGCGTTCTCTACGCCCGAACGATCCAGCTCACCTCAGGTGACCTGATCGCCACCTGGGAGAACTACTCGCCCGAACCCCCCCTCGTGTACTTTCCCATCTGGCGCTCGTCCGACGGCGGAAACACGTGGTCTGAGATCGGCCGTGTCGAGGATACCGTCAACGGCTGGGGTCTGCGATACCAGCCCTTCCTCTATGAGCTTCCCGAGGCCTTCGCCGGGTACCCTGCCGGCACCGTCCTGCTTGCTGGCAACAGCATTCCCACCGACCTCAGCAAGACCAAGATTGATGTGTACGCCAGCACCGACGGCGGCGTCACCTGGAAGTTCCTCAGCAGCGTCGCCAGCGGTGGCGAGGCGCGTCCCAACAACGGCCTGACCCCCGTGTGGGAACCTCACTTCCTGTAAGCCATCATCTCGTCCCTCCGCGGACCCTCGCGTTTTGCTGACATTCACTCCCACAGCCTCCACAACGGCGAGCTCATCATCTACTACGCCGACCAGCGCGACCCCAAGTACGGCCAGAAGCTCTCCCACCAGGTCACCACCGACCTCGCGTCCTGGTCCGACCCCGTCGACGACGTCAACGACCCCAACAACTACGAGGCCCGGCCCGGCATGCCCGCCATCGTGAAGCTGCCCAACGGCGCCTTCTTCTACGCCTACGAGGTCTGCGGCAACGAGGGCTGCCGCGTGCACTACCGCCGCACGACGGACCCCCTCAACATCCTCGCCGCGCCTGGGACCCCCTTGGTTACCCAGCAGGGCACTCGCCCCGTCAGCTCGCCCTTTGTTGTCTGGACGCCTCTCGGCGGCGAGAACGGCAGCATCATCCTCAGCGCCGGCAGCCAGTCCAACATCTTTGTCAACCGGAACCTCGGTGCTGCCGACGCCTGGGTCGAGTACGCCGTGCCCCAGCCCAACGCCTACTCGCGCTCTCTCGCGCTGATCGGAGACGGTAGCCAGCTGGCCATCATTGGAGGTGGCAGACTGCCTCCGAGCAGCACGAACCAAGTGAGCATCAGTGTTGTTGACCTCAAAGCTCTGCTTGGACTTTGAACCTAGTTATAGATAGATAGTAATGGTGTATTGTAATACGAATAAACGCTTCATGATAATCTTGGCCACAACTCTACGTGTGCTCACTTGCCTCCACCGATATGAATTACCTCGCCATGCCGCTCCACGACCGCGACTACATCAAGAAGCAACCATCATGCCCACAAAAGCAGCAAAAGTGCACGCGGTAGCCAGAACACCAACTCCTCCCCCGGAAGTCATCATCCTCCACCCAGAAGCCGAACTACCCGCCGTCTCTGAAGGAGGAGCAGCAGCACCGCTAGTCCCGTTCGTCGTCGCCTCCGCTGGTCTGTTCACCAGCAGGTACATGCCACCCTCAACGTACGCCGCCAGACTTTCCTCGCTTGGGGGGAAGTCAATGTCCGTGGTGGTTATCGTCAGCGGCGGAAAACTGGTCGCCGTCACCGTGAACACCTCCGTCGTGTACACCGTGTCGTTGTACGTAAAGGTCGCGTTGACCCAGGTGAAGGAGTCCTGGGATCTGGCCGGGACGACACCGCAGGCCGTGCTGATGTTGCCGTACGACGAGACGGGCACCTCGGAGAAACAGCCGAAACCGTGGTTCGCGGTGTAGTTTCTGCGCAGTGGGGTGTCAGCAACACAGAACGTGGAAGCGAGATGCAGGAAACGTACTCTTGACAGCACACGACCGCCCTCTCCCCCTCCTCGAGCGCCTCCATGAAGACGTTGGCCACCGGGTTCATGATCAAAATCGCCTCCTCGGGCCGTCTAGTCACGACAGGCGGCACAAACATGCCCGAGGAGCTGACCTTGCCGTCGGCGCCCTTGGAGGCGACGCCGGCGGTGGTGTGGCCGTCCGGACACTGGCTCGCCGGGGAAAAGTACCCCAGGTTACCCATTCCCGTGATCCCGCCCTTGGTCAGGTAGTCGGAGTACTGGGCGTCGAGGAGGCTCCCTGAGGCGTGGCAGTCCCCGAGAGGGATGTCGTCGCAGTTGTTGGACCACAGAAAGGAACCCCAGGCCTCGTCCCCCGAATCGTCCGCCTTGTAGCCCAGGCGGACCGGCGCGGTGGGTGTCGCGCATGCCGGCGGCGCCGTGAAGACGGTCGTCAGTGGGCCGATGTTGGAGAAGACGATCTGGGAGAGTTCAGATGTCGGCATGTTGGGCGGCGGTGGCTGAAGGACTGAAGATGCTGTTTTCCTGTGAATTGATCGAAGTGTACTGTTGGCAGAACTCCTAGGTGTGTGCAAGCCGAGATGGACAATGTCTCTTTTAACTACAATCTAAGCTTGGAAGCTATTGTGCGTCGTGTACAGTGAGGCGAAGCTGTCTGCATTCCCGCGTAGCGACTGGTCAGCTCACCAGATGACCCTGGTCTAGTCGGTCGAGTCTAGACTTGGCTCTCGAAATGTACGCACAAGTCGGGCAATGTGCCCATGTCATCTGGCGTGACGACGTTGCTTCTTTGGGCCGCCAACCGCTGTGCCGCACACCGCCGAGCGTTGTCGAGCTTGCTAATGCTGCATAGCCCGCGTGCCCCAGAGTCCGGAGAAGTTCAGTAGCGAACCGTACCCATGCGCAGTCTCGTCTCGGGCGATAGCTTCACAAAGGTCCGTTTGGCCAGGGCTGAAGCTGCGATGCTTACCACGTGCGACTGCGTGTATGTCACATGTCCATAGTCGTTTCATTGGCATTGTATTCATCACCCTGTGAATTGGACTACTATTCCGACTTCATCACATGCAGAAGTGTCTTCGATATGCCAACTGTAGCGACGCGGAGCCATACGAGACTGCCAGACAGGTGGAACTGCACGTGGAGGTGGCAATCTGTCGTGAAGGGACTGCGGACCGGCTTCCTCCAAGACTGGAGTTGAAAATCTCATTCTTTAATCAACAACAGAAAAGACTTGGTCGTCCCACAGTCTTCGTGAATCTGAGCATCCACAAATGTCATATCGTCAGATGGCGTTTCCCGGCCGTCTACAGTGAGCATTGCTCAGAAGTCATACTTCGATCATTTCGGGTCCTCCTCTGGTCTTCTGGCGTAGATAACCCATCTAGATATGCGTTAGCCTTCTCTTCATGACGGACAGACGATCGAGCACCGGAAAAAGAGTGTAACGGGCGAATGGTACCAGGGCCGCGGAGGAGTAACTTACATGGGGCAATAATGGTGTATGCTCCTGTCTTTCCACTCTTTTCTCACTTCAGCGATGAACAGTTGAACCTCGGCACTACTCCAGCCAAGAGCTCTGGTAAGTGCCGCCATAGTCCAGGCCTCCAGACCCTCTCCCGCATTCTCAAGAGCCCAAATTCCGAGCTCCTTGTAATGCGGGTCCTTTGGCCATGGTCCGATGGGCCATTTGAACGGGACAACCGTTACATCGACGAAGCCGACGGCCTTCAGCATAGGGATCAGGTCGGGCACGTTAAGAAAGGCTTGTCCGAGAACTTTGAAGGCTTCTTCCAGCTTGTCTACCCACTTCGAGATTGCATGGCTTGGAGTCAACGATCCATCGTCCGATTGAGTGCGCAGGTGGCCCTCGAACAGCTCCACATAACCACCGGGTGCGAGGCCGCTAATACCAGTCAGCTTGGTCTTTTCACCGCAGTTCCTGAGTCCGGGGCATGAACGTACTTGTACACCTGCTTCAGGAACTTGGTCCAGTCGGAGATGCTGGAAGTCATGCCGCGAATGTGGATATAGTCGAAAGGCTTGCTGTACGTCCAGGGTTGCTCGACATCGTCCACCTCGAAGGTGGCGTTAGGTGGAACGCTACGATCTGGTCAGTAGTACTAAAGAGACCGATGACGCAACGGGGCCGTACAATTTTGTCTGCACTGGAGTGAGATCGACACCGAGGACCTGTGACCTGCTCAGTTTGTGTGCTTTCACATCCCCATCTTGCAATGCGTAGGGAACAAACCTCAGCCTCCGGATGCTCCTCGGCAAAATCCATGGCCCAGATTCCAGTACCAGTTCCGATATCGAGTACTCGCTTAACTCCCGAATCTTTTTCAGTAGGAGGAGCAAGGCCCAGTTTGTAGTTCAAAGTCAGGAGGTAAAGGTTGTGCTGCAAATCTATACCTGGTCTTAGCCGTCACTTTTTTTCCAGTGGGTGATGAGATCAGAACGAACCCAGCCTCTCGTTTTCCCTCTCGTCGTTGGGGTAAAGATACTCTATACGCGTGAGCTTTGGATATCGCAGAAACCGGGCGTCAAAGAGACCATACTCCCGTCTTTGTATTTGTGGTAGGTCCGCCCATTCTCCAGACGATGTTGAAGAATGGAACTAGCCAGGCTCGTGCTCGAAGATGCCACGCTCTGCCAAACGTCAGAATGCCCTGTTGTCATAGACCGGCTAAATGCGTGTGCTTACTGTCGCTCTGTCGGACGAATCGTCGTCGGTTACCTGAAATAACGAATCAGCAGCCATCGTCCTCGCCAAAATTTATTCAAGGCACCTTACGGCTTCGTTGGCCGGCTCTGCCTCGAGCTCAGGGCCATGAGCTGCTGCGGTGTTGGCAGCTTCGGTCACCGCGCCGCCGTCATTTGCAGCATTGTTAGCCGCGGCGGAGGCCCTGCCAGGCTCAGAGCTTTCGGTGGCTCTCGGGGCAGTAGTACTGTTGTCAGTCATCGTGGGAGAAGTGAAGAGAGGACGCAGCAGAGCTGAACATGCCGTCACTCAAGAAAAGAGCAGCTGCGAACTATTTCTAACTGCACAGAGAATGGGTCGTTACCCCTCTTCTCGGCTGAAGAAGACAATGCAGGACGGTGGCATGGCAAAGTGTTTGCTCGGTGGTCGTCTTGCTTCCAACAGCAGCAGAAGCGGTTGTATCTGCAACGAGGTGGGTCAAAACTACATGGGACCGTTGGACCTTGAGCCGTGCGTCCAATCAATTTGCTATTCAGGCCGGCGAGATGTGCAATTGCAGAAACATTGGCGGCTGATATTGTGACAGATATCAGAAGTTCCGAGGGTACCATGAATGTCCTGCTGCAAGGTCGTCACCGATTCGTCCAGGGTGGCGCAATGCTCTGCGTGAAGCTGTAGGAGGAAAGAGAAAATAACCCCTGTTTCAGGCCTCGTCTACAAGATCTCACCACGCATAGGTGCTTCTTGATAGACCCATTTACTTATATGTGTACGGAAGACGCGAAGTGCGGCAACGCCCCAAAGGAAAACACAATACGAGCGTGCCACTCCAGTATCGAGAGTTGTGGTGACAATACACTCAAGATTCGGGGTGGTGATCGGCATCCCAGTGTGCTGTGCTCTTCCGCAGTTCGATGATTCCTGAGCATGGACTCAACGCGTACCCCCGCGGTCCGTTAAGTCCTTGCAACAACGTTGAGGGCCTCAGCAATTCGGACGTTCATGGTTTAGACGCGATGCGGTCTCATGTAGTTTGGAGTCGATGGCGTGCTCAATCGTGGACTATAGAGAGCAAGTAATGATGACTTAGTTTATACAAGTGTTGCAGAGGATTCAACATACTCCTGGCCCAACATCAGTGCATCGTTGGCTTTACGATTCGCCCAAGTCTGGCTCTTCTCCCAGGTTTAGCTTCAATCTAGCTTTGAGAGCAGGCACGTACACATGCACATAGGGCATCTTCTCTTTCATATATCACCCCCGTCGGTTTATCACCACGATGCTCTTGTTTACGGCGAAAGTTGTTTAGTAGTTTGACTCCGGTGATTGAAATTCATATAAGCCTTGTGAGAATATCTAAAATTGTGTCGCGCAGCTTCTACTCAGAAACCTCGAGAGCGCACATTCTCCTTGGATCATCAGCTCCTAGCACACTTTCCGATGTTGTCATTCCGAGAAGCTTCCTAGCGTCAGTACAGTACCGTACAAGCAAGGACCTGTTGTAGAAGACTTACAATCAGCCTTACAAATCATGCCGTCGTTGCAAGTGAAGTGATTGATTCCGTTGACACCACAGTCGTCTCCTACGACACCGCTACCTGAGCAGAGGGTATCCTTAATCACGTTGTTGTCTTTGTCCAGAGTCCAGACCGGATCTATACCCATGCTATTAGCAACTCGCAGACAGTATCCAGAACTGGGAAGAACACTTACAGCACACCCCGCTGTGACAGTCGTTTGGTACCTTGCAATGACCTGAAGTATGATACATGAGCTTTCATCCTCTGTTGACAGTCATATCGCGCTGGGTGACTGACTTCCATTGGGGAGTCCAACGGCCTGGGCTCCAGTGGCTGCAAAAGCCACGAGGCAGGCAGAAATACCGTGCGAAAAGCGCATGATGGAAGAAATTTGCTGCTTTGGTGAACGATAAGACTCTTGTGATGAAATCGTAGGAAAAGAGGTTGAATGCGGGTCGTTCTGCAAAAATGGGGATCTGGGGCGAAGGCGTTTATAAGCCCCTGACGAAGCTGCGACGACGATACATTTCCTCAGTCTGCATAGCACCAACCTACCCTCTCATTAACTCAAGACACTGTTTGAAGCAAGATGGAATTTTCAAGCAGTTCCACGAAGAGGCGCAAGGATTGGACTGTAAAAGATTATGCGTATCCTGTCTGCTCACATGTCCTTTTCAGCCCTAGTGCTGTTACAGCCCAGTGTGACAGTAGCTTGATGCCGGTTATAGTTCAGATGGCAACTCCGGTTCGAGGGAAACCTGTTCATATTATCACCGGTTGATTCAGCCTGAACTCTATGGGGTAAAATCTCTCCCGGCTGATGCGTACCGTGTCTGAGTCAAGATGCGTGGATGTGGCTGCCGTTGCGATGGCCTCACCTACGTGACACAGCCTCACGTCGTCGCGCCGCCCCACTGACGCCGGCCTAGCCATTATCCGCCGAGCAATAGCATACCCGACATACCGAAGACTCTCAGCCTAAAAGGGCTTCCATTTCGCCTCTAGATTTAGCCAGAATCTGCCGTCTTGAGAACGCACATCTCACGCAAACCGTTGTGGTTGCAATTGCAACAGCTGCGTATGCTGAGACTTTAGGAGGCATGTCTGTTCGCTGAGGTTGGCCTTGATTATACTAGATCGGATTATGTTTATTTACCTACCGGTTATTGGCAGTAATGGAGTATTTGCAACATCGTTCCCTCTTTCCTGGCTTTCCATTAGACTGCATGCGACTCGAGTCTGATAACATGACGAACTTTCAAGTAGAGCAACTCAAAGTTGACCGAGACTATGCGCTCTGAGAGCAACCTTGCTGCGCGGTTGCCTCTGATTTCCCTGAGGGAACTCGGCTTAAGCGAATCCGGCCGCAGTTATGTGAAAGGGGCCAGAGAGGACTCGAGTAAATGCTGGCCCCTTCAACAGTTTGACAGCTGTCCTCGCCTAAACTATACTTAGGACTTCGTCTGCAGAAAGAATGTAAATCACCAGAGCACCCTAATTCTGATCAGAAGGCCGGCTTAGAGTTACAAGACAACGTGACCTATAAGGTGGTCAAACCGCAGGTGATGAATATGAGTAGAATCTACTCTACGAGTCCAATAGTTTCTTCATTTCTCGATGGAAACGACGAATCTTTATCCCAACTTCCATCAGTCAACAAACGAGCAAAATATCCATCGAGCCCAACACAGCCGAGAAAACTCACCCCAGGCCCTATCACCTTAGTAACAGCCATCATATCCACAGAAGCGCCGTGTCCATTCTGGGGGACAGATATATCACCTCCCAAGTTATCATTGTTTGGCTTTAGCGGATGTCTATACAGTTTCCGGTCATCGACGTCTCACTGTTGTGCTGCAAGATCCTTCAGGTTCGAGTAGCGGTGAGCTTCATTTCCACAGGCTGCTGTCAGACACTGCCGCAAGATATGCTTACAGTCGAAGAGGGGTATCATGCAGGGCAGATAGATCAGTTCTCTTCAAACCAGTATGCTCTGTTATCAAATCGCTACATGCCTGACACTTCTGTCGCGAGTGAACCCCTACAAATGCTTTATTGACTGATATATTGGTAGGTCGAGTGTGCCCGCAAGCTTCTGACTGTCCCTAGCGTCGTGGTTATGGCTCTTCAGTGGCAAGGCTAGATCAGTCCCATCAAAAGTCGCCTTTGGAGATCAGTTTTGAAGATAGTGTCTGGAAATATTGGCTGGAGATGGTGTCCTAAGAACCAATAACTCAGAAAATGAATCAGCTCAGGAACCAATCCTCCTGACCTGACAACACATGAGATGCTAGTACCTACGAAAGGGCGTCCTCATTCTAGATTAGTGAATCACTTCTATTCATCTGAATTAGTTACACCGTGTCCTGCCAAGTGTTGGTACCTTGACTACGCCGATGAGATCTCAATACTTGAGAAGTTTCCTGCGTTGCCAAGGCCAGATGATGCCCCAACGACACGCAAAGTCTGACCTTCGGCATCCACCCACATTATACCCGAGTGTCCTCTTCGTAAATGCGTTCGGCGAAGGGAATGATGAATGACTGGGAAACAGGGCTATCAGCTGCATTTCTCTAGGGTTGCGATGAAGTAGGAAACCGACTTGGAGATATTCGAGAGATGGTTCCTTCATGCTTCGTATTTCATTAATCTAGACGCTCGCCGCAGTGCTAACGTCAGTCTTCGCCTCTTGCGAGACGCTACACATTACTTTTGATTTCCCAGTAATTCCCGTCCCATCGTGGAATACGCGCCAAGAGTCCCGACCGGTGCCGTCAAACCCGCGTCGCCATTCGTGGTGTTGGCCGATGCCTCCTCCGTACACACCCAAGCAATCCTCCACCGCATATTATACCCGCCCTCTCTCAAATCTGCAGCGCGCCAAACGTCACGGCCGAGAGGAGCAACGCACCGACCGTCAGTCCCAGCGTGCTGACACCCGCCGCCGGCACCCTGACACCCGCCGCCGCGTTCCCCGAGGCCGTCGAGCCGCCACCGCTCGCGGACCCCGTCGCCGAGCTCTCGCCGTCATTGTCATCGTCGCCGTCGCCCGAAATCACCGTCGCCGAGGCGCTCGCGTCGGGCGCCGAGTTGCCCGTGGCGGTCGCGCTGGCGTTTGCGTTTCCGTTGTCGCGGCAGAAGACGTCGGTCCAGCCGGCGCCCTCGTCGAAGAGGCAGTCCCTGAGGTCGGCGACGGACTGGCCGAGGGCGATGCAGTAGAGGCCGCAGTTGTCGTAGTAGGAGACGACGTCGGCGTCCCCGCAGCACTTCTTCATGATGTCGGTGTTGTTGCTGCGGTAGGGCATGGCGCAGTTGCGGTCCTGGTTGGGCTGGTTGTATAGGTTGGAGCAGATGGGCGTGGCGGTCGCCGAGGGGACGGTGGTGGCGGAGACGGCCGACATTGTTGCGGTGGATTAGGGATTAGAGGGATAAGGTGGTGGTTTTGTCGTGGTTTTGCTGGTAGAGAGAGGATTACTGGCGATGGTGATGGTAGACGCGGGTGTGGAATTGCTGGAGTGGAGAGAAGAGCAGAACGCGACGGGCAGCAATGCGGATGAATGGCGGTTTTGATTCTTTTCCTTTCCCTTGGCAGCAAGCACATCCTATTCATCGCTCCATTATTTTGATCAACACGAGCAGTCCAGAAAGGTAGCTCCTCCAAGATCCTGATGGCTCCAGTCTGACGTGTGAAAGATACGCCCCGGGTGGCTTGCGAGGAGCCGATCCTATTAACATCGACGACGATGATTGGAAGATTCGGCTTCTGGCGTCGTAGTCGATCCCCCGTAATGGCGTGAACCAAGGCCCTTGGCTGGTGGGGACCAACGGATTTTGCGGCTCGTCGCTCCTCGTCCTTTGACGGCAAGGGAGAAAAGAGGCACAGCCACGGCTGCTGGGCAACCGGGGCGTACGACAGGCCGTCGCTGTGCCACTGTCGTGTCGGCAGAGATTTCAGAGGTCGAGGTTCATCCCACCGCGTCCCGAGTGGCTCGCTGGTCCGTCTGGGCTGGATCGTCAGCCATTCGCATCCCGTGGCCTGCGTTGGCTCGTGTCGAGTAGACTGCCCAGCGAACGCCCATCCAATGGCAGTCATGTTTGCCACGTAGAAAAAGCATGAAAGGGCCGTCGACTGAGACTTGGGATATAGCTCGGTGGCGCGCCATGGTGTCTCCGTGATGGCAGTGCATGGAGCCTCGCACGAGTTGGTGCCAGACTGACGCCGGTGGGATGCGCAGAGGCATACGGATACTCTCCCTGCGACGATTATTCGGTTGATCGGGCAACACCGAGGAGAAAACTTGCTTTTGCCGACGCGCATGACCATCCAACCCTGGTTTCGCGTCCTCGTTTGTTCGACCCCGGTCGCAAAAGTCTTGGGGCATCTGGTGGAGTCCTCAGTCGCCAACCCCGAGCTCGGCGTGGTTGCCATTCATCGACCGGTCCGTGGCTCCGTGTGCTCCGAAGGACGGACCGAGTCGGACCTTCCGGGATGATGTGGGTATCGGAAAGACTCGGCGCCGCGGTGGGTCACAGCGGCGAGTGTCCGGGCCGTAGTCGCCGGTAATCGGCCGGCATCTCTAGGCAGCGGTTGACGGTACTGACCTGGCACATGATAAGCGGTCTCCACCAGCTTTCCATCTTGAATAATATCCAACTTCCAAGCTATGGTGATGTACGAGCTGCTGAATTGATCCGTCACCGAATGTTCTTCGATCGATGCAACATTTCATTTCCCTACGCTGACATCAATCAACACCCTTCTCAGTGGGCAGTGCATGATTTCACATGTCAAGAGCTTCTTCAGGTCCACCAATCCCCATGTTCACTCCTCGCAATCCACCCCCAGAGCTTCGTACCCCTTCCTCACAGGCCAGGCGTGCTGGTTCTTCCACTCCTCCAGCACACCCAGCAAGGCAGCCCGTTCCCACGGATCGTTAAAGTAGTCGCCGTACAGCATGATGCCCATGCCCGCCGTCGTCAGATTCGGCGCCGCCCTCAGGTGATGCAACGCCAGCCCACACAGTTCCAGAATCATGGCCCTGACGTGGTGCTCTGCGTCTCGCTGCGCGCGTCTGCTGGTTCCCTGTCCGCTGCGTGGGGTCAGCCATCCCTTTCTACACCCACGTGAGAGAAACAGCTACAAAGACACGTACTGCAAACTCGGGTTCTCCGCCACGAGAATCATCTTGGCCAGGAGAAAGTGCTGAAGGGCCGTCACGTCAATGTCGGACGCATACCACGCCAGGGGGAATATCTCGCCACGGGACCTATCCGCAGGGCGCTGGATGATGGGCGTGAACTGCCTCGTGCTCTCCCGCGCCAGCATTTCCTCCTCGCCTTTCAACCGCTCTGCACACCGAGTCAGCAAGCTCCCCAGAAAACCCCAGACACCATGCCCAAAGGCTCGAGGCAAACCCACCCCATTCCTGCGGCGCCCGGTCGCATATCTTCCACTTGGCCACCTCGGACATGAACCAGATCAGCCGGTTCGCGAAGCAGGCCTCCCTCTCGAGGTCCGGCGGCTGCGCCGTGATCTGCGGCGACCGGTCCAGCGTCAGCGCAAAATAGATCTCCTGCCGCACCGCGACCCAGTACACGGCGCTCAGCAACCCGGACCACCGCCGCTCCGGCGCCGCGCGGAGGATGGCCTTTGTGATGTCCAGGAAGTTGACGTTGCCGCCGCCGCCGCCGACACCTGCGGTACCAAACTCGGACCCCGAGGCGCTGGCCGCCGCCGCCGCCGCCGCCGCCTCCTCGGGGTCCATCTCCTCAAACTGGCGGAGGATGAGGGCGGCGGCGGCGAGGTTCTCGCGGTACTCTGCGTCCTGGGTGCGCGAGATCTCGTGCAGCGCGGGGATGCAGCGCAGCATGTACTCGAAGGCGCTCTGGGGCGTGAGGTCGGGCAGCACCTGGTTCTGGTAGACGACGACGACGGGGGTCGGCGAGGGCGCCGCCGGCGCGGGGGACGGTGTGTGGAAGCGAGGGTGGCGGCAGAGGTGGCGGGCCGCGACGGCGTAGATTGCGTCGCGGAGGGGCTGGCACTTGCGCGCGCGGCTGGAGACGACGAGCTGGAAGTGCCGTGAGGCGTCGCAGAGGTCGAACTGCCAATCTTCACGGTCAGTTGGGAGAGGGTGGTGGGAGATTCTGTGGGAGAGGAGAGCTTGTGGTGGACGAGGGCGACGTACCCATGGTGAGAGCTCTTCGATAAAGTACCGCAGCAGACATGCTTCCTGGAATCCATCCACGGGCTGTTGCGGTTGCAGACTAGTCACGTCTTGATCGTGGTGGAAACTCGCGGCGGACGGCGAGAACTGGTCTATCACCGACGAGTGAGCGGCTGCCTGAGGACTGGGTATGGCCTGGTATTGTTGTTGCTGCTGCTGCTGCTGCTGCTGCTGCTCATCCTCGCGAAGACGAACTCTTCCTGTTGGCAGAGCCGTCGTAGACCACGGCGACGCTGCTGAGGTCCCTGAGCCGCTCGGCGATGCGGGAAGAAACTGCGCGCCGTCAGAGAGCGATGCTGTTTCTGTCCTCCGACGCTTGGGAGGCGTCGGGAGAGGCTGCTGTTGCTGAGCCTCCTCCAGCCTCCGCTCGTGGGTCAGTACATCTGGGATGTCTGCGAGGTTGCGACCAGTCTCGTGGACGACTGTTGTCACGGCTGTCCTGGCCTCTGGAAGAGACGAGGCTGTGCTGATTGGCGATGCGGTGCTTTCAGGCGGTTGGCTTCCACCGGGGCCTTGATTGTTGGCTCGGCTGTCGAAGCGAACTGGAACTGACGCATCAGTTGATGGAAGATTCAACTACCATCATGATGGGAACAGTTCATGACAGATAGGGCAAGGCAAAGAGTAAGGTAGGTAGTTATCACTTACATGCTCGAGGTCTGCTATTCACCCAGCGTTGCTCTCGCGTAAAAGACCCCTCGTAGTTGGCCGTCGAACCCTGGCGGAACGAAGACCTTCGCTCGGGGCGATGGCACTCTAGGCCGCGTTTCTCGCATCTGCTGCACCGGGGTTGTTGGTCGTCGCCTTGGTACGAAGAGCAGGGTCAGAAAACAGACACGCAACTCAGCAAACACGTCCAGAGTCCAGTCGAGCATAAGCGAGGCTGGGCTCAGCCGCCGGAGTAAAGGCCGAAGGCCCAGTCGGATGCCGGCCGGTCTCTGCCCGTCCTCACGCCCGGGATGGGGCAACGCAAACTCACACTTCTCATGTCTCTCTGTGAACGAAACCTTGACGTCAGACCGGTGGGGCCCTGTCTTTTGGTCACGAGGACCTGATAAAGCACGTTTGTTGAGGGTATATTCATCACGCACCTTTGCATCTTGCGCAGGGTTTCGTGGCGCTTGGCATCTCCTGTGGTCCTGCGGAGTCCGCAAACGACTCGCCCAGCTTCGTCTTGGACTTGTGCTTCAGCTCCAGCTGCTACTCGTGCTGACGCGGATGGTGGCCGTCGAGGGCGGGCGTAATGTGACGGCCCAATCTTCCTCCTCCGAACCAGACTAGGCAGGTCTCGCCTGACCCACAGCCGCCGCCGTTGGTCCTCGTACAGCAGTTTGTATGTGTCTGGCAAGGCGGTGGAGTCCGGTAAGGGGGTTGCGGCAGCTGGGATAGGCGGACGAGACGAGAGAGGAGCAGAGGAAGAGAAGCGGAGCAGCCTCATCGGCGAAGCCTGCTCAAAGAGGAAATAATCTGGTAAGAAGAATAGTTGAAGTAGAGAAGAAGTGAGAAAAGGCTGAGAGATAGAGACGAGTGGGGAAGAGAGTAAGAGAGAGAGGGGAAAGGTTCAGCTTCGCCGATGAAAGTCCGTGGAAACGTGGCCGAGCCAAGATGGAGGGTGAACGAGATGCATCAACTCTGTGCTGCTACTCTGCACACGCACACCGTGATCAGATGCCGTTCCATCCACCACATCTTCTCCGAAGACCATACCAGTCTTATGTGTCCAGTTTTCCCCGCATCATCTCCAAGCCATGATCCCCCCCGCAGGCCGGGAAGACGAGTCTCCAGCCAGCGGAACCTCTGGAGTTGGGGCGATCCAAATCCGGGGTTCACGATGCCTCACGATGTCGAGAATTACCCGATACGGCAGGTGGCGCCGATGGGATTCCCAAGGACGATCCCGAGCTTGGGCGTTGGGTCGTTTCGAAGGCCGTTCGGACAGCTCTGCGAAACTCCAGAACGCCGAGGAGATGGGATGGCGCTCGGCATCTTTGGACTCTCGAGTAGTTTTTGCCTGTTGTTTTCCATGGCGAAAAATACTGCGATTGGAAACCACCGCCGGTCTTAAAAGAGGCCGCAAACACCCCGCCATCGTCGAGTGTTGGAGGAGCTCTCTGGTGCACACTATCGTCTCTTGTTCATATACCATCACCACTCGATTTTGAGAGAATTTGACGTTCACATCACGTCAATTAGACTCCTGAGACCTTTTCACACCTCAACATCTTTTCAAAAACCACATAACCCTTCAGAATGTCGGGAGAGAAGCTCAACGTTGCCGTCGCCGGTCTTGGTCGCATGGGTATGTCTTACCATCCCGCACCCCGCATCCATGAGGTCATGAGAGCTTCTGGACTTGTCTTTTATCTTCGCCGAGGCCCAGGAGAGCCTGGGTGAAGCTTCGGCGGAGAAAGACAGAGCTCCTGGTCTTCTCTACCTCAAAAACAGAATCCCCAAGCTGACTATAACCTCCCAGGACTGCGCCATGCCAGACACTTTGCCACCCTCACACCCAAGGCCAACCTCATCGCCGTCAGCTCTCCCGTCCAGGCCGAGCTCGATGCCGCCGTCGCAGAGTTCGGTCCCCTGAGGACGTACCTCAACTACGATGACATGCTGGCCAGGGAGTCGACGCTGCAGGCCGTCATCGTCGCCAGCGCAACCACAGTACACGCCGAGCAGGCCATCAAGGCCATCGAGAAGGGCCTCCACGTCCTCTGCGAGAAGCCCCTGAGCACAAACGTCGACATTGTAAGTCGCCTTGGTCATCCCCTACCATCGTCTTGTTAGACGACGCACCTGCAATAAGACGTGGAGCAACGACAACTGACACATCCACCCCTCCTACAGTCCCAGTCCGTCGTCACGGCCTACGAAAAGTCCCTCCTCAAGAACCCCGGCCAAAAGGTCATCTGCGGCTTCTCGCGCCGCTTCGACGCCTCGTACCG
This sequence comes from Colletotrichum spinosum, assembly GCA_004366825.1. Lineage (NCBI taxonomy): Eukaryota > Fungi > Ascomycota > Sordariomycetes > Glomerellales > Glomerellaceae > Colletotrichum > Colletotrichum spinosum. The sequence continues at coordinate 543,761 of QAPG01010712.1, forward strand.
CGACGCCCACCAGCGCGTGGCCCGCGGCGACATTGGCGCGCCCTCCGTCTTCCGCTCCCAGACGTGCGACAAGCTCGACCCCTCGGGCTTCTTTGTCGACTACGCCGAGTTCAGCGGCGGCATCTTTGTCGACTGCTCCATCCACGACATCGACCTGGCCCTGTGGTTCTTTGGCGAGGACAGCGTCGTCAAGAGCGTCGCCGCCGTCGGCATCACCGCCGTGCAGGAAGGCCTGAGGAAGCACAACGACAGGGACAATGCCGTGGCCGTCGTCGAGTTTTACGTGCGTCCCCCAGTCTCTTGTTTTCCCCAATCCATCCCACTTTGTGTACCTCCCGAGGCGATTCGTGCTGACAACATGGCAAACAGGGCGGCAAGATTGCGCAGCTCTTCTGCTCGCGCATGATGGCCGCCGGCCAGGAGGACACGACCGAGATCTTTGGCACGCGGGGCAAGGTGGCCGTCAACACGCAGCCGCAGCTCAACCTCGTCAACCTGTACGAGCCCACGGGCATCCGCCGCGAGATCCCGCCCGACTACTACGGCCGCTTCCGCGAGGCCTTCATCACCGAGGCCAACGAGTTCACCGCCTGCTGCCTCAACGACACGGAGCCGCCCATGAAGCTCGTCGGCGCCGTCAACGCCGTCAAGATCGGCTGCGCGCTGCAGGAGAGCCTCATCACCGGCCAGAAGATTGAGTTTGACGAGTCGGGAACGCGCATCGAGGCTGCCCGGTTGTAGGGTCTTGGTTGAAGTCAAGAGCGTTTGGAAAAGCGTGGGGGGAACGGACTGTTGGGTTGCGAGGGTATAAATCAGCGGTTATAGATTTTTACATGGAAAAGGGGGATAGACGCCGGCGTGCGGATGGATAGGATGACGCAATTGCATATTTCACGATGATGAACACTTCTGATGTCCTTGTTTATTCTCCTTGACTTGGGTGAGATTGTTGCTGCTTGACTCATGTGTGACAGACGTAGATGTTGTCGGCGTACGGGCAACAACGTGTTTCGTCGTCATAACCAGCCCTGATCTTTCACTCGGACACTTTCCGGCATCACGAGTTCAACAAGTGGAAGTCGATAGAATCACTACTCCGTAGAGCCTTTTCTTCGCGCCATTCCCACGCGTTCGATAGGCGGCCATGCAGTCTCGTCGGGACTGGGTCGTTAATGACGTAGAGTCATGGCCCCTGGCCGGTGATGTAGTCGTGCAATACACACGCATAGGACTCAGCAGACAAGCTGTTCAAAGACGAGGCATAGATGGGTCCGACCAGGATCCTACCGTCCTCTGGTTGTATCTAATAACGCAGCGTGCAAGTCACCTGATACTATCCATCATCTCGGTTCTTCATTGCTGACCAGCCTCCCATCCGACGATACGATCCCCAGAGAGTCCCACATGCCGTATCAGAATAGGAAACTGCCTATTCTGGACTGACTTTGTGGTTAACTGGTCGGACGGGATTGGAGGAGGGATGGACCCTGGCCACGCGGTGGTGCCTGAATCTTCCAAAGTCCCGATTTATCTTGAAAAGACACGCTTTGAAGAAATGTCGCTAGCAAAACCGCTGCGTAGCTGATCTGTCTGAAGTTGACCGAATGACCACGAGGTCGGACTCTGGTAGTGGGAAGTTCCCTATTCCCACTCATCTCACTGTCTCACAGCATTAGCTGCAGCCATACGCGGTCGAGACTGACGATGCTTGGCCGTCAGATCTAATCCCGCGGCTTATGGGAACCCAAAACTCGAATAGGACTAGTCAGTTCCGAGGGTTCTGACCTTGGCCGTGACTGGCTCGTTACCGCTCTCGCGACTGCTACGTAGACTGACCAGAACCAGAACCTGGACGCCGACGCGGGTCCCCTCATCCCGGTCCAGCCCGGCCTTCGTGACACGAGAGAAGATGAGAAATGGGGCTTCATGTCGTCATACAGGTCATGGCAAACCGACAAAGAGCACAGAACTCGGGAGCAAAACTTCCTCCGGATTCCACGGCCTCGACTCCATCTCCATCGTCGAGAACCGACTACCCGCGTCTACGGACTGTTGTAAATACTCTTTAATTTATTAGTCCTCATCAAGCTTCCGTTGAGGCGCCCGCTTCCAGCCAACCAGGACCACCCTGACCCTTGTCCGCCTCGCGAATGTCTCACAAGACTGCTACTTGGACGCAACACCACGCAGACGAGACCGGGGTGTGGGAGCCTCGATGCCTCAGCCCATCGCCGACGGGTTCCTCAATAGGTAATTTCTTTGCTATTGCTCGTCCCGGAGTCGCCAGCCATTGCCTCCAGCTTCACCCCAGCCGCATCTAAACCAGACCAACGCCAACGCCAACGCCAACGGGTATTAGCCCCTGTCAAGCACGTCTCCCCTCGTGTCTAAGCCGTCTTTGCTCACCACAGCCCAGACCGAGCGAGTAGTCGTCTCAACTGTGTCTTCTCTTCTCGTGGCATTCCACACTACCACTATAGCATGTTCCGTACCCTCTTCTCTTCGCCGAAGGTGTTCTTCTCCACCTTTTCTCTCATCCTCCCCCACGGGGAAGACGCACTCGTCAGGCCCATGTGTCCACCCTGCCGGTGGCTTGGTAGCGTCAAGGCCAGGATAACACTGGTTGCGTGGACTACGTACTCGTAGCAACAGAGCAGAGAGAGACACTATCGGACACACGTAGACGACGGGTGGAGGCGGAAATTGACAGAAGCATGGCACGAACTCTCCCGATGCCGTTTCCCCAGTCTCTCCCCATGGCTCCATCTGCCTGTCCTGCTCTCAAAGTGACGCCCCCCTAGTCTGAGATCGGATGGGTCCCGTCTGTACCGAGTAGTGTAGTTTCCAAATCCTGTTCTGCCAACCGACTTGTCTTTCGTCGTTCAAGGTGACTGACTGCATACTACATTAGACGTCCCCAGACATCATCCCAAGGTGCGTGTATATAAGAGTCCGCACTTCATCTCACCTAACCTTGGGTTTTCGTCTCATCCTGAACCACGCCCCTTGGCCTTGTCCATCCTTTATCTTTTACTCGTCCATCTTGGCAATCGTTGACCAGCAATCTCAGCGTCGTGACCTCAAGACCACCATCTCACCTCACCTCAGCCACCTCACCTGACGACAACCTCACAACCTCACCCACCAGTCAAGTCACATGACGACAGCCAACATGTCGACGACGCCAGACTCGCAAAACCTCAAGAAGGGCGGGAGCACCGACCTCGCGCACGGCGAGCACGTCGAGGACTTTGTCGACACGGTCGAGGTCAGCCTCACCCCGGCCGAGGACGTGTCGTACGGCCGCGGCGGCGTGCGCGGCCTCTTCGACTCGCCCTTTGTCGGCGGCGCCGCCCTGCTCGCCTCGCTCGGCGGCTTCTCCTTTGGCTACGACCAGGGCGTCATCTCCATCATCAACGTCATGGACCAGTTCCACGCCGTCTTCCCCGACGCCGCCACGCCCTTTGGCAAGGGCTTCATGACGGGCATGCTCGAGTTCGGCGCCTTTCTCGGCTGCCTCTTCATGCCCACCCTCGCCGACAAGATCTCGCGCAAGCGCGCGCTGACCGTCGTCGTCGTCATCTTCAACGTCGGCGCCATCATGCAGACGGCCGCCCACAACTACGGGCTGCTGGTTGCGGGCAGGACGATTGGCGGCATTGGTGTGGGAACGCTGGCCATGGTGAGTAATGAGAGATTTCTTTGGCAACTGTCGCTTTTGAGAGACTTACTTCGCCTTTCATCAAAACAAAGCCACTTCAACTCGGGAGAACGCATTCTGACAAACCGCCAGGGCTCCCCCATCTACATCTCCGAAATCTCTCCTCCCAACCTCCGCGGCACGCTCCTCGTCCTGGAATCCATCTCCATCGTCACCGGCGTCGTCGTCTCCTTCTTCATCACCTACGGCACCCGCCACCTGTCCGGGGAGGCCTCGTTCCGTCTCCCCCTCGGCCTGCAGATGGTCTGCTCGACCCTCCTCGGGATCGGCATCCTCTTCTACCCTTACTCCCCCCGCTGGCTCGCCCTCGTCAACCGCCCGCAGGAGGCCCTGGACTCCCTCGTCCGCCTGCGTCGTCTTCCCGCCGACGACCCCCGCGTCCAGGCCGAGCACCGCGGCATCATTTCCGAGGTCGAGGTCCAGAAGATCGTGCAGGAACGCAACCACCCGGGCAAGAGTTTCCTCGCCCTCGAATTCCTCGGCTGGTGCGATCTGTTCTCCAAGAAGCTCTGGCGCAGAACCGCCGTGGCCGTCGGCATTGCCTTTTTCCAACAGTTTAGGTGCGTATTTTTGCCGACTCTTCAACCTTTTCACGAATAACATCTCTTGCTACTCTCGTGGACCTTGAAGTAACGGCTTTTTAGCGGAATTAATGCGTTCGTATATTATGCGCCAACTTTGTTTCAATCCCTCGGCCAAAGCGAAGAAATGGCTCTCATCATGTCTGGCGTTTTCAACGTCCTCCAGCTCGTGGCTGTGGCCGCGTGCTTCTTCATCATCGACAAAGTAGGCCGCCGCCCGCTCGCAATTTTCGGCGGTCTCGGAGGCGGTACCGCCTGGGCCATCATGGCCGTTCTCGTCGGCGTCTACTCCAAGGACTGGACCGCGAATCCGCCCGCGGGCTGGGCTGCCGTGGCCATGGCCTTCGTCTTCGTCCTGCTCTACGGTATCTCCTACTCGCCTCTCGGCTGGATCCTCGCAGCTGAGGTGTACCCCAACTCGCACCGATCAAAGGGCGTGGCCCTCGGCACTGCGACCGTCTGGCTGTGCAACTTCATCGTCGGCGTGGCGACGCCGCCCATGATGGACTCGATCGGGTTCGGCACCTACGCCTTCTTCTCGGCGTGGTGCTTCATCGCCTCCGTTTGGGCGTACTACCTCGTCCCCGAGACCAAGGGCAGGACGCTCGAGCAGATGGACGAGGTGTTCAAGGATACCTCTGCGCAGGAGGAGAAGGAGATTATCAGGCAGCAGATCATGGCCCAGCGCCGCCAGATGCCGCAGGGAGAGAGCGGCAAGCTTGCTGTCTGATGTTGCTGTGTCCTGTGAGGACGCCGCTGGTTTGGGTCGCCGCGTGTGCGATATCCCAAGGCGTTTGTGCTTTTTAGGAGTTGGTGTTTGATTAGGAGTTTATTGTGCTGATAACAACCATTATGGGCTATGGGATATGAACCAAGATACCATTTTCAATCACACTCTCGGAGTCCAAACTATCTGTGATGAATCCATTTGAGTGGTATCGTGTACTGCTTCTCACGTACTTTGAAGTTCGATGGGTAAGGCTATCACTCTGACTGAATACGCGTATAGACAGACTCTGTTCAGTTAGAGAAAGTCTCTGCGAGGAACCTCAACGTTCATGCACTCCGCATTCTGCATGGTGACACTGGTCTCTGCATGGACAAACCACACACATCAGACAACCAACATTGACAGCTGGCCCAACCACCGCAAACTCTGCATCTCTGCACCCAAATTCCATCGAGGCCCTGCAGGCTGGAGAATGGCATGTACTGATCCCAAAGAGCCGGCTGACCTATGGTCCTGACTCGAATCCTGCATGACCATGTGCCGCACGCATCCTTCGTGGCACCTCCGAGCCTTCGATACCACACACACTCGATCCCCCAAGCAGAATAACTGCAAGCCCCTTTCGAGATCCCAGTTCCACGGCCCCCTCGCAACCCCAGAAAATCCCACCAAGCGCCGCCCGTGCCGCTTATCAAAATGCCAGTCGCTATTGGCAAGTCCTCTGGTCCATCCTTGCTCGTCGAAACCCCACGGCTCCATCCTGGGAACCTGGGCTGAGCCATCCGCGACACACCCATATTTTTCCAGAATTCCCTCTTTGGGTAACCGTCGCCGATGGACGACATTCTTCGCCGATGGAAATCTCAGTGTCCCACTTCCCCTCATCATCTCACCTCCACATCATCATGCGCGACCCTCCCGGGGACGACGCGGGGAAAGGCTCAAGGGCGCCGAGTAACGCCCGAAGCCGGCTTCAACGGTTCGCGTGTCTGTTACCATGCGCTTTCCCCAGATAACCCGCAAAATCTTGTGCGACGTACATAATACCCCTTGCTATTTCTTGTGTCTTTCTGACAGACAAAAGTTTGCAAAGGAGATGGTGTGATGAGCTAAGCGATGCCTCTCTCGAGTTTCGCTGTGTTTCTGACTTGGTTCTTGACAAGCAAGCTGCGTCGACGGAAACTCCTGCTCTGCTGGTTGTCAAGTGAAAGCCTGGTTCTCTTGATTCTTGATACACATTTAGAGGCTTAAATAGTACGATCATGGCCCTTTTGAACTACATTAGAAGGCGGCAGCTTCTTCACAGCATTCCCCTCGAAATCTACGAGTTGGACGTGGATAAACTGACATGCTGAGGAAGCAGACTCTTCTCTTCTTCACTAGGTAGAGTTTTTGCTTTCTATTTCTCAACAATCACTCGCAATTAGCTTGAATTATCAGCTCCTACAACTGTATTCACACGTATCCAGTTCACGAACTACAGGAGTCCGGGCCAAAAGTTGTGAGTCTTGGACCATCAGGGCAATAACAGTACTGTGACCACAGTCGCGCGGAAGATATTTGATTTATATCTGATATTAAGAGGAAAGATAGTCCCTAATTTTGAGAGAGCGCAAAAGCCCTAGAAAGTCAATGGTTGAGAGCAGCAGGCTGGTCACTTGGCTGGCCTCTTTCGATATACCTTGTTCTCGTTTCGCGCTGAATTCATAAAGATAGAACGATAAGCAGCTAGCCTATCAGCCACCACATTACCATAACCAAACTATCCCATAGTCTCATCAAGATTGACAGCACGAAGGTGACTTAATGGAATACGTCGATGGAAGTATATACTTCCGGCTTTATGGTACGGATATGTTGTCGATGACTTGGGTCCCGTCGGGTCTTGTCAGGGATTTACACATGCTAGGTATACTATAGCGCATGCCGTCTTCAATCACGGCATCAAGCTCGGAGGCTTCGACGCGGCCATCGAGCGGGCACAGGGCAGCCAAGTCGTCAAAGGAGGTCATCTCTGGAAACGTGAGAGGCTCTTGTAGAGGGGCTATGTACAGCGCAACGGTCAGATTAGGTCTCTCAGTCGTGAATTGGCATCTTTAGCGCGCGGCCTACATAGTAATGAGACACACTGCAGATGTTATACGAGGTAGAGGTATATGAAGCCTTCATCTTGATCAGAGTTGGTCTGGCGGTCACCAAGATCTTGACGCGTTCAGAAGCCATGGAATCAGGGTCAAGCGCAACAAATTCAAAGTGCTCTGTACTTTGCCTCTTTCCTCGACAGTAGTAACGGCCACTTTGACTTCCCAAAGATCTAGGGTGCTGAGCCTGAGATTCATCATCACCTCCAGACGTCGGAAATGTGCAGTAGTAGTAAAGCCCCTTTTTCATGGGCCTCTGATGGAGCAAGACTCGGCGGATTGGTTCTCTGACTTGATTCCAAAGCATTAGATGCAAAAGAATAGTATCAGGCATACACGCACATTGTGGCAACCTCTCTCATGTTTCTGGTTTATGGTGCATTCACTTGAGTCGAATCAGTGGCGTAAAGTACTTTCCTAGAATAGAACCTGATAGCACATTATAGAGGTGGCGGTCTCAACAGAAAGTGTTCAGTATCCGCGGACGTAACATTCGCGAGTGGTTCGTCGAAGAAAATATATACTAGATATCTCGAGGTATTAGCACCTATATTTAGGCCAGACTTGGCTTGGAAGTTCAGAGTATACGAGATGCCAGCTGTCTTCGAAGCCTTGCCAGTCTCTGCCTTGTCCAAACCGAGGGCGAATCTGAACATCGAGCCTGAGTAAGCCTAAGGTACTGACATAAATAGTGCTCGACGGCAGAGGGAAGTCCTTAGACTTCTCGCCACGCTTGATATTACCTGGAGGAAGTACTCCCTCTGGCATAACATCTATTGAGTATGCTCTCTGGTCAGAGATCTCCTATGAAAAAAATGCTTGTTCTACTGACTATGCACCTTGCCATCATCCTCTATCATCATGGAAGATAGTCAGATGATGCCGAATATGGGGAAGTCAGCAATATTGCGAAGGGACAAAAGCACCCAAGAATATATCATGCCGATGTCGTAGAACGTCCTCGGTCACCCTATCCGTTTGACCTTGCACAATACATTGACTGAAGCCTTTTTTGGGCATAAGTCTGTACTCGCAATCATCACGATTGAACACGATGTGGAACACCTCAAGTCATTCGTAGAGTAACTGTGGCATTATGTCGGTGGCATGCCGTGCTCAGGATTATGTCATCAATATCCATTCACTGTCAAGCCGATGTTGGATCTTCTTCGCTTTCTTAGCTCTTGAAAAATGGTAGCTGTTTCCTACCTTACCCCAGTTAGAGTCTGGCGTACCATCCATGCAGTCCCGTCTGATGAAAGAGTAACAGGTGTGGCAATCGGTCAGTCAGCGCGGTGGCGTTTGAGGTTGGTGCGGCACAGCGCAGTCTAGTTATGAACATACTTGATCTTCGGGGTAATGGGTGGCTTGGGTTCTCTTCAAGAATGGGCATGAGCATGGGAAGAGGGCCGCTTATTCGAAAACCTCGTGCTAGGTTTGAAGTTGTTGAGTTCCATCAATTTTTCGAATTACTTGAAAGCCTGGCAGTTCTGATGGTTCACACTAAGCATTGAACAAGAAGACAATAATGGTCAACCTTGAATGATTGGAACAATTTTCTATCCGGGTTGAATTGGTTGAAAGTCACGCCTCGAGTTGCCAAAAATCAGCATTCTTGATGAGAGATGTCATGCAGTTGAAACTCGAATCATTCTCCCAGTCCAGTGCTTATCAGAGGGCGCAAATGTTTCCATATGAGCTGCGTCTTATCCGACTGGAAAAACAGACAATTTGTACGGAGTAGAAGAAGTTGTACGAGAAAACCCCACAACTAGTGGGCCACGTTCTTTCTCTCAAATAGACCTTTTGCTACGTCGTCATCGCAATTAGAAAAATAATTCAAGTACTTATGACCAATATCTAAACGCATTCTGTTGATTCTTCAAGACACAAGTGTCAAAATAGAGGCAGCGAGGGTTCGACGGTGTTGGTTCACATCCATGCAAAGGGCCCCACTTAAACTCCATTAGGAAGGCCAGATTTCATCATGATCTCACGCCCTTCATGTCGACAACCTCCGCCACGGAATCCGCTAGAACGAATTGGAAGTCCAATCTTTACAACAAAAGCATCATTTATAGCAGAGCCAAAGCTCACATCGAGCTTTTCTTCAGCAGCACCCAGACATCCAGCTCCCACCACCGCCGCCATGGCCGCCCGCACCTATCTCGCCTTCCAGCACAACGCCAAACTCACGACCCTCAAGACCCTCGTCACCGCCGTCCGGCCCTTTACAAGCCTCGAAGACGCCAACCGCCAGCTGTTCAAAGACGGCACGGAGGCGGACCACGTCGTCGTGACCGAGCAGACCATCTTCCACCCGCAGGGCGGCGGGCAGCCCTCGGACGTGGGCTCCATGACGAGCGCGTCCGGCGCAGACTTCACCGTCGCCAGCGCGCGCATGGACGCCGTCGCGGACGGCCAGGTGCTGCACCTCGGCCGCTTCGAGAACCAGGGCCGGCGGTTCGCGGCGGGCGAGGAGGCGACGCAGGAAATCGACGCGGGACGGCGGCTGCTGTACTCGCGCTACCACACCGCGGGCCACGTTCTCGGGGCCGCGGTGCGGCACCTGCTGGAACGCGACGTGGAGGGCTTCGACGAGCTCAAGGCGTCGCATTTCCCCGACTCGGCGAGCTGCGAGTTCCAGGGCTTGATTGACGGCAAGCACAGGGACGCGATCCAGGGGAGGGTGGACGAGTACCTGGCCGCGGGGATGCCGGTCACGGTCGACTTCTGGGACGAGGAGGAGTTCCGGAGGAGGGGGTTGGAGCGGCTGATTCCGGACCGGAGCCTGGCGCCGCCGGGGGAGAAGTTCAGGGTCGTGGAGATTGTGGGCGCCGAGGTGTATCCGTGCGGCGGGACGCACGTCGACAGCACGGATTTGTGCGGCGAGACGACGGTGAGGAAGATTTCGAGGAGCAAAGGCAAGTCCAAGGTTAGCTATGTGCTGGCGGCGACGGCGTAGGGGGGAGGGGTGTGGTGGACGACGCATGATAGACAGGATGAGAATGAGGAGATGAAGCATTATTATGAGTGTCGCGAGTCGTGAAACAACTAGTCTAGTCTATCGAGCAAAGCCATCCATCTTTTCGTGTTCTATCTTACAGGTCCAAATGCTTCTCATGCTTACAATGTGAATATTCCCCATCACATGTCATCTATGCCCTCAACAAGGCGATGCCCGAAATAGCTCGATCGTCATCGGAAAAGAGCTTCCTCTTCTCCTTGCCGTCCATATTGCACCGGTAGATGCTACCCCCCAGATCGCCAAAGTACACATGCCCATTCTCACAGTCAAGTTTCACACCAATGGCCTCGTTGAGATGCCTGACCAGGATCTCAAACCTGTCTCCCTGCGAAGCATCCAACAAGCCAGTCCCCGAGTCGATACGGGCCTTGTTCAGCGTGTTTCCGTCGGGAATCTCCCCGCGGTCCGTCCAAAAGATGCTGCCGCTCTCTTCGTCGACCTCGAGGTCGATGCACTCGGGCAACTTGTCCAGGAAGCAGACGACATCGTCCCTCGTCTCGGCGGTCTTGCCCGCGGGCATGTCGATGCCGGCGCAGAAAATGCGGCCCTGGCCGGATTTCGGCGCCCCCTTTTGCGTCCAGTAGAATTTCCCGAGTTTCGGCGCGACGGCGATGCCGACGCACCACGACCTGACGTCTTGCGGGTCGTCGCCGCCGCCGCCGCCGCCGCCGCCGGCGACGAGGGTCTCGAGCCCGCTGCCGTCGAGGTTGGAGCGATACACCCGCATGCCCTCGCGGTCGCAAAAGTACAGTTTCCGAGAGTGCGGTTCCACGACGAGCTGCTTGGGTGTGTTGAGAACGCCGGGCGCGAAGAGCGACGTGACGTCCTCGCCCGTCGAGGTCGCCGAGTACACCGCGCCGTCCGGGGCGCCGGGTGTTCCCATGCACGTCCAGAACATGCGGCCCGTGGGCTCGTCAATGTCGATGCCGTCCGGGGTCCGCTGGCGGTCGACCAGCACGCGTTCGAGGTTGCCGTCGGAGGTGAGCTGCAGGACCTGGCCGGACGAGGACTGGTCCGAGGCGTGCGCGAGCCCGAGGTCCAGGGCGATGAGTTTGGGTAGTGTCGGGTAGAGGCCGCCCCTGGGGGACTTGTGGCCGAGTCGGCCCTTGGAGAGGTACTCGCGCTCGAGGAAGTTGACCGTGTTGGCGGGGGAGAGGTTGCGTTCTTTGACGTAGTGGTTTTCGATGAAGGCGACGGTGTCGAGGCCGACCTCTGGACTTACGATTAGAGTCGTTCGGGGATTTATGTGTGACTTGTGGGATATGCTCACCATCCATCATGAGACACGGTCCCTTGCCGTGCTTGGTGAGCTCGTAAAATAGCGCGTCGATTTCTTCCGGACTCGATACGCCTTCCGCGAGGATGGAGAGCGTTTCGCGCTTGATGGCGGCCCAGAGGCGGTTGAAGATGAAGCCCGTCGACTCCTTTTTCGCAGTGAAGGGTTTCGTGCCAACTTCTCTCTGCCGCTCGGTCATAAAGGGGAAGATTTCGGGGCTGGTGTGGCCGTCCGTCATGAGCTCGACAACCATGTTGTTGGGCGGCATATAGTAGTGCGTGTTCATGATGCGGGTTCTCGTTTCACCGCTGACCTTTGCGATCATCTCGGAGGACCGGTACGAGGAGGAGTTGCTCGCGAGGATGGCGTCGGCGGGTGCTTTTGCTTCGAGTTCGGCAAAGGTGTCGATCTTGACGTCGATGCGCTCCGGGACGGCCTCGATGACGAGCCAGGCGTTCCTGACGGCGGAGTCGAGGTCCTGGAAGGTCTGTACGGTTCCGGGGCGGTGTTTGCCGGATGCCGGGTATGAGTTGATGTTTTCGGAGACGTAGTCGAGGCAGGGTTGGTGCTGCTTGACGTCGGGTTCGCGGACGTGGACGTTGTAGCCGCCAGAGGCCCAGGTGCAGGCTATGGGTCATTAGCGAGGAAAGTGAATGGGATGGAGTGTTGATGCTGACCTATGCGTCGGCCCAGGACGCCTCCTCCGAGCACGGCGACCGGGCGGTCGGCGTAGTTTGATGGTAGTGGTGCCATTGGCCTGATGTGATGAGTGATTCGAGGCTGGAAAGAATATCAGAGGGAATATGCAACAGGCTTGATGTGTCAACGATGTGCCGCGGGGATCCTGAAAGCCAAGAACACTTTGTTCTTATAGCCATGTAATGGAACGCCGCTAGAAGTTCCGTTGAAGCCTTCAGCGGGCCAGGCTCGTCATCCAAGGGCCCTCCGAAGGTCCCGGGTAAGTGGTCATCCCGGCAGTTTGGGACATCGTGGGTCCGATTTGCACATGGCCGCGGTTGAGTGGCGTTGTCGTGAGTCGAGAACAAGCATTGACGGGAGGTCGACATGACGCAGTTGTGCGATCAAGCTGGACCAAGGTTCGGCAGCTCGGTGCCGATCTCGCGTCACCGGCGGCCCCGGTGGGCTACTGGAGCTACAATTTTGCTCCGGTCATGATGGTGATACGCGGAACTGGGCCAGGTGTTCGCGGTGGGCCTGCTCCCAGCCCAGGAGCTGACTCTTCAAGACAGAGTATGGTGCACCGAATGTATCAGGATACAATTACACATGAGCAGGCAATATCATCATCACATCCCGTAGAATGGCTGTTACCGTTGGTAGAGAAAAGAAGAAGTGACGAGATAACAACCTGCCCTTAATCAGGGGCGGAATCTGGCCGCCCACGACAGGGAAATAATGCCGCACTGGTTCCGGTGCCTCGGCACGTGTGGGGCCGTGCTAATCGAGTGGAGCCGGCCTCGGCTCTCGGTGGAGCCCCCACCCCCGGCCTCGGTGCAGCATTTCAGGGCCGCGCCGGTCTCGCTCCGTGGGCGAATTCCTCTTGTGTCGCTGGACAGATTAGTGAAACAGTTCTTGGATTTCATCAGGTAAACTTGTGTTTCATGTTCTGGGCTGTTTCTTCGAAGTAGGGAATGAGAGCCCAGATTGCACTTATGCTAAGGTAGATCGCCGGTTTTCCTCCAGTCTCAGTCTGTCTTTTTGTCTACATTCGCACTCAGTCCAAGATCATCCGAGTTGGTTGGGCATCTGCGCACTGGTTTCACATGGGATTGATATAGTCTGCAAAAATACCCCGAAAATATTTACTTAAACACATTCTTAGCCTGACTGCATTGCCCAGAGCCATCTCCTCTCCTCTGGCACTGACGCACTACACGGTATCGTCCTTCCCATCGACACCCTTGACTACAGACACCGTCTCATGCGCATCAATCACCCTCCTCTTCTCCTCCCGATGCGCGAGGAACGTGAGTCCGGTGGTCCACACGATGAGAGCAACGGAGCTGGCGATCATGGCCCACATGCCCCTCTGCGTCCTCGGTCAGCTTTAGTCTCTTTACCACACGACACCCAGCAGACACCGGATACGACTCACGGTAAACCACGGCGCCATCGACGCGCCGTAAAAGACGATGCTCCACCACGCGTTGATGGCGTTGCTCCCCAGGTTCATGCCCGCGAGCACGACGCCGCGGAAGACGCCCTCCTCGTACCTCATCGCGTCGTTGCACCACGCGAAAAAGGTCGCCTGGCAGGCGTACACGGCGCCGGCCCAGTAGTACGCGCCAAACACGACGGCGGTCGACCGCGCGCTCTCGGGGTCCCCGGACGCCGCCAGGATCATGACGGAGGTGACGACGCCGGTGGCGCCGATGAAGTAGGCCACGAGGTACCTCTTGCCGCCGAAAAAGTCCGTCAGCGTCGCCCAGAACAGCGTCGAGACGATGCCGACGGCCGGCACGCCCGTGGGGTAGTTGTTGAGCTGCGCGACGCCGTAGGCGTTGACCGGGTGGCTCTTCATGTACAGGCCCAGCAGGGAGTTTGTGCTGAACGACTCGGTCTCGCCGGCGATGATCCAGAGCACGACGAAGCCCCACCAGTACCACGAGGTCAGCACCTTTCTCAGGAAGCCGAGGGTCAGCGGCGACTTTTCCTGGACCGCGGGCACCCGCGCCGCGGCCAGCGCGCGCTCCTCGGCGGTGAGGTAGAAGGCCCGCGTGGTGTGCGGCGTGTCGGGGAAGCAGACGAAGCCGTAGATTGCGACGGGGACGGTCATGAGGCCGTCGACGATGAAGAGCCAGCGCCAGCCGCTGAGGCCGTGCAGGCCGTCCATGCTGCTGTGGATGCCCGTCTGGATGAAGCCGCCGAAGAAGGTGCCGGCGAGGCCGGAGGCGGTGAAGATGCCGCTGCGCTTGCCGAGCTCGCGCTCCGTGTACCAGGCGCCGAGGATGTAGTGCGTGCCGACAAAGGTCGAGGCCTCGGCGACGCCCTGGAAGAAGCGGATGGCCATGATGGCCTGCGGGCTGCGGACGCTGGCGGTGCACATTGTGAGGGCGCCCCAGATGATCATCATGAGGGGGAACCAGAAGCGCGGCTTGACGTAGTGGAGGGAGAGGTTCGAGGGGACCTGGCCGATGACGTAGCTGGGGGGGGGTTCGTGGTTAGGTGACAGGTCTCGGGATGGAGCGTGGACGAGGCCGGTGGAGGACGAACCCGACGGTGAAGCAGGTGTTGATCTGGTTGAGCTGGTTCCCGACAAAGCCGAGTTCCTCCTTCATGCCCGAGACGTAGGCGTTGTTGAGGTTGGTGCGGTCGAGCTGGTGGTGTGAGCGGACGACTGGCGAGGGTGAGGTTCCGCTGCAGATGTCTACTTACATAGTTGACCAGGTAGCTCAGACAGCAAAATGTGAGGATAAAAAAGTCAAGCTGTCGATGAAGGTCAGCAGTTTCCTGAGGTATCGTATGTGATGGTTGGGCGGACCTTTTGGACGAGCTTGCGCTCGCCTGGTTGATACTCGACATTCAGATACTGTCGAATCTTGGACAGCGACATCTTGAGCCGATTTCTCTGTCTCTACCGAGACTTGAACTAGACAATCAACGTCAAAAGCACGATGCACCCAGGTTGCGATGGTTGCATGGCAGCGAGCCCGACTTATGATAGCTGCAGCCCTCGCCCCAGCCCCAAGGCGTCCCTATCGCCGCTTGAATATGGGCGCTTGATTTGTGGCACAGTCTCACTGATATCACGAGATAAGAGCCAGAACCGGGCGATAGGCGTTGTACTCGAAGAGAGTCGTTTCCTGGTGCAGGGCCTCGGACAGCTATCGGCGAGTTGGCGGGGGTCTACCGTCTTATCTTGTTCGCGTTCCTGTGATCGTCTTCGAGTGATGTGATTCGACGACGGCCGGGGTACTGTGAGGTTCCAAGAGGCGTTATCACAGTCCGATCGAGAAGACGAAGATGTCCGGGGGCAACTGGAACCACTCCTCCCCGCAATGGACCAGGCACAGGAGCGATAAAGCTGGCAGGGTTATCGGCGCTGGAATGCGTCTTCGGAAAGCGACCGAAGTTGTCGCACTTTGGCCGAGTGCCGAGTCCAACTTGAGGTAGAAGGTTGGATACGCTGCGTGTCGTGTCGAAGTCGTCGTTGGTGACTCCAGTGAGAGGTGAAAAAAACCTCTGACGATGACGATGGAGGCTTCGGGGTTAGACTGGCTATCGCAAACTGCTCGGCGATATGGACTGAAAGGAGCTACTTTTTTAGGGCTAAGCGGCACCGCTGGTAGCGTCCCACTTTGCGGCCGAGTCTGTTGTCCTCGGTTGGCGTTTACCAGATGAAGCTATCTTGAGTTTCCAACGAGAGCTTATGATATGTTTAGATGATGAGCTGAAGAAGGATGGACAAGTCCACCAGAGTACCCATACGGTCATTGGATCCCGGAGAACGACACTCGTGCGACAGAAGCTTCAAGCCATCTCTCCTCTCTCTGGGCTGTGTCTCAGTCTGGTGGCTGGCTCAACGTTGCAATCATGTTCGCTGTTGGACGACCAACACCACCAACGCCAGACCAGTGACCAGGTCTCCGGCTAATTCTCCAAGCACACTCACACCATTATATGATCGACTAGCCAACGGGACATAGGACAGCTGGCGAGAGGCCGCGGAGGAGTTGGCGCTGCCGCCACCATTTGCTCTTCACGCGGCCAGAGACGCTTGACGACTCGATGAGATGTGTTCGAGTCGTCCGCCAACCGCTCCCGGCTCATCAGCAGCAAAGAGAAGCAGCTTTTCCCACAGCGTCACGCATCATACGAGCTCCCCGCTCTCGAAGCGCAAGCGCTCCATCTTATCAGCTCGCACGGGATAACGATAGCCATACCCTGTTCATGCATCTCGCGTCTCTGGCCAAGACGCAGAGCACCGCACCACAGACACAGACGGCTCATCGTACGGCTGGCTACGTATACGCGATGGTTTCCCGTCCGTCTTATCTTCATTTTTTCATCGTCGAGGAAGCCCACAGTCCCCGCGGGCATCGTCCTAGCACTGTCATCCCTCGTCTTGGGCCCTGGGGCCTCCATGTGCGCTGCCATCTCGGACGTCACGTCCGGGTGCCAGTTGATGCTAAATCACCCATGACCGGTGCGGCCCGGTGTCTTGTGACGCGACCGGGAGCGAGCTGGGCCCCTCTGCAGCCGTCGTGTGCATATTTAACGACACATTCCGCTTGCAGATCGTGAGAGGCCTCGTGAGACACTAGACGCCGTGCTTGTTCTTGTTCTTCAGTACCTACTCACTACGACCTCCGATACGGATATAATCTTGGCCGATTTTGCTACAGCATGGGCAGTATCAAGAACGAAACCTGGGAGCTCATCGCAGCCAAGAAGCGAGAGGCCCTCGCGTCTTCCATCCCCACGGAATGGCGCATCCCAAGGGACCTCCTCCCTCCCGCCTCCCAGGCCGACGTCACCGGCTGGCCCGAATCATCTGGCTGGTTCACGCCCAAAGAACTGGCCATCACCAACAGCAACCCCTCCGAACTGCTCCCGAAACTGGCGTCGGGCCAACTCAAGTCGCTGGAGGTGACCAAGGCCTTTTGCAAGCGCGCCGCCGCAGCCCACCAGCTCGTAAGTCCCCAACATCAACCAGCGCCATCACTTTCATCAACATGTGGAAGCTGACGGAACGCTCTTGAGAATAAAGGTCAACTGCCTCTCTGAAACATGCTTTGACCGCGCCTTGGACGCGGCAGCACGGCTGGACGAGCACCTCGCGCGCACGGGCGAGGTCGTCGGCCCCCTCCACGGGCTGCCCATCTCCCTCAAGGACAACTTCAACGTCGCGGGTCTCGACGCCACCGTCGGCTTCGCCTCGCACGTCGGCCGCCCCGCCGCGGAGACGGCCGTGCTCCCGCAGATCCTGCAGGCCGCCGGCGCCGTCTTCTACGTCAAGACGAACGTGCCGACGGCCATGATGATCGCCGAGTCCGTCAACAACGTCTTTGGCCGCACCGTGAACCCGCGCAACAGGCAGCTCACGAGCGGCGGCAGTTCCGGCGGCGAGTCGGCGCTGATTGCGTTCGGCGGCAGCCCGTGGGGCGTCGGTACGGATATCGGCGGGTCGCTGCGCATCCCGGCCGCGTGTACGGGCATCTTTTCGCTGCGGCCGTCGTTTGGGCGCTTTCCCACGCTGGGGTGCCGGTCCGGGATGGCCGGGCAGGAGGCGGTGCAGTCGGTCAACGGGCCGCTGGTGCGGACGGTCGCGGATCTGGAGTTGT
The DNA here is from genome assembly GCA_004366825.1 of Colletotrichum spinosum. Classification (NCBI taxonomy): domain Eukaryota; kingdom Fungi; phylum Ascomycota; class Sordariomycetes; order Glomerellales; family Glomerellaceae; genus Colletotrichum; species Colletotrichum spinosum. The sequence continues at coordinate 561,543 of QAPG01010712.1, forward strand.
ACGGCAGGACGGTGGTGGGCAGCGGGACGTGGCTGTGGGATCCGCGCTGCGTGCCGATTCCGTGGCGGGACGTGGAGGTGCCCGCGAAGCTCAGGATTGGCGTCATGTGGGACGACGGCATGGTGAGGCCGACGCCGCCTGTTGCCCGGGCGCTCCGCGAGGTGGCGGACAAGCTGAAGGGTGCCGGCGTCGAGGTTGTCGAGTGGGTTCCGGAGGAGCACGATGTTGGGCTGGACCTGCTGGACCGCATGTTCGTCGCCGACGGTGGGATTTCCATCAAGAAGGAGTTGGAAAAGACGGGCGAGCCGCTGAGGCCCGAGATGGAGGCGTACGGCACCGCCAAGGAGCTGGGCACGTACGACATGTGGCAGCTGCACATTGAGCGCATGTCGTTCCAGAAGAGATATCTCGACCGCTGGAACAAGGCCGGAGTCGACGCGATCCTGTGCCCGACGACGCCGTTCGCGAGTCCCAGGAACGGCACATTCAAGCACGGTATGTTCATGGCGTCTTTGATCGCTTGGACTGATGAAGCTGACTGTCGTAGTTGGCTACACGGGCGTGTACAACGTGCTCGACTACTCTTGCGTGTCGTTCCCTACCGGCCGGCTGGCTGACAAGAGCGTCGATACGTACGATCCCGAGGCCGAGCCCTTGGGTCCTGTTTGCGAGACCATTCGTTCCGAATGTGAGTTTGCAGCTGTCCGATCATCAGGGGGAGTAGCTAACAGTTGTTCAGATGATGCCGATCTTGTTCACGGCATGCCAATCAGCCTTCAACTCGTTGCCAGGAGGTTAGAAGAGGAGAAGGCGATAGCCATGGTTAAAAGGGTTCTGGAGATTATCTAGATCGAATTGTCATAGTTGCTGTACTGTAGTATTGCTATTGATCCCTAGACTATTCGTCGGTGATTCCCAGGCATTCGTAACAGATCGTCTGATCAACTGCTATGCTTGAGAAACCAAGCCAACACGAGGGGAAGCGTGACAGTGACTAATCAGCAAGGACAAGATTGAAACTGTAAACCGGCAGAGGTCGGGGTAAAGCCGAGTCCTTCTGAGCATCTCCACCAGGTCGAGAGACAACATTGAACCGGCGATGATGGCATTATAAGAACTCAGCTGTTGATACCTCGTGACCATCCCGTCCAAAGCCTCTGCTCAACTCTTTTAACGTATCCAACTCGCTCATCAGCTTGCTCCTCACAATGACCTCCGCCATCTATCCGTCGAAGCCGGTTCCCGCAGGCTCGTGGGACACGCACCACCACATCTTCGAGCCGGCCCGCTTCCCCTTTGCGCCCGGAAGACACTTTACACCCTCCGTGGCAACTCTCGACGAGCTCAAAGCCTTTGAGCAGTCCATCGGGGTCTCACACGTGTGCATCGCCCACGGCCTCTCCTATGGAGCCGACTGCACTTCGCTGCTCTACTACCTGCAGCAGTTCCAGGGCGGTGCCAGGGGCATCTGCGTACTCGACCTGGAGACGGTTACGGATGACCTCCTCGACAAGTACCACGAGGCCGGCGTGCGCAGCGTCAGGCTGGACTTTTTCAAAGCGCAGGCGATGAACGACGTCGACAAGCAAGTCGGACTCGTCGAGGCCACCGCCAGGCGCCTACGGCAGTGGCACGAAGGCGGCAGGGGTTGGAGCATCCAGATCCAGCAGCCGAACATGTCGCACTGGAAACAACTGGGCGCGAGCATCGAAAGGTGCGGACTGCCGGTCGTGCTCGATCACATTGGTCTCGTCAAGGCCGCGAGCTTCGCGCCGGTTGGGTCTGTTCCTGCGAGAGAGCAGGACGGGTGGCAGGATCTGCTGAGGGCTCTGGGGGGAGGAAACCTGTGGGTCAAGATCTCGGCGCCGTATCGGTGCTCCCGGGCGGACCCCGAGTTTGGCGACCTGAAGGATGTCGTGCAGGAACTCGTCGGGACAAACTCGAAGCGGTTGGTGTGGGGGAGTGACTGGCCGCATACGCAGAGACACGAGGACAGACACGTCAGGAGCAGGGACGAGCAGGAGCCGTTTCTAGAGATTGACAACGCGGCGTGGATCCGGTCGTTGAGCACTTGGTTGAGCGAGGAGGAGTGGCGGGACTTGTGGGTGAGCAACCCGTCGACTCTGTATGACTATCCGGCCAAGGCGTAGCCGCGTAGGGTAGATGCCTTGATGTGAGAGCATGTCAGGCTCGATGAATGTGTGTTGTATAGTTGTGATGCTTCGCAGTTCCAAGAATGTCAGCAGGTTGAAGAAAACTGTTGATAATCTTCATCTCAAGCCCTCGGAGAACTCGTGTCCATCGACGCTCGTGGTAGCAAGGTAGAAGGCGTCCACAGACACAGCCATCCCACCGTCTAAACTCGAATATTGTGAGTTTACAAATGTTCACATTATTGTAGGAGGTCTGTTCGTGAACCGGCATCAAGCCGAGTGGATGTGAGACGGTCGTATATGAACTACCTCTCCGCGCAACTGCACTAGAACGACGTCCAGCATCGTAGGCTGCACCCCCCGCCTGAAGCACAAGACCATCGCCATGTCAACCTTTCCCCAGAACAACCGGACGTTCCAAATCCTCGAGGCGGCCAGGACAGGCGGCTACGCCGTCGGCGCGTACAACTGGTCCGCACAAACCTCAGCCTCAACCGCAACTCGACAAGAAAGAAACTGACGTCCAGCAGCTACAACGACGACGGCGTCATCGCCGTCATCCGCGCCGCCGAGGCATGCAACTCCCCGGCCATCATCCAAGTCTTCCCCTGGACGCTGCGCTTCCAAGGTCCCGAGTTCGTCAAGTACGTCGTCGGCGCCGCCCACGCGGCTAAGGTGCCCATCGCCGTGCACCTCGACCACTGCATCGAACCGGAGGACGTCCGGGCCGCGCTCGAGCTGCCGTTCGACTCCATCATGGTGGACGCTTCGATACACGACGAGGCCGAGAACGCGCGGCGGTGCGGGGAGATTGTGCGGGTCGCCAACGCCAGGGGGATTGCCATCGAGGCCGAGATGGGACGGCTGGAGGGCGGCGAGGACGGGTTGCCGACGGTGGATCTGGAGACGATTCTTACGAAGCCTGAGCTGGCGAGGGAGTTTGTGAGGGAGACTGGCGTGCAGTTCCTCGCGCCGTCGTTTGGAAATATTCACGGGAATTATGGCCCCGGGGGTCCGGAGGCGTTTTGGAGGTTGTCTTTGTGAGTCGACGGCCGTCAGTTGCCCGTGAATAGGCGTGGCGTTGACTAACGGACTTTTATACAGGCTGAATGACATTCACGAGGCGATTCCCGACGTCCCGCTGGAGTTGCACGGCACACACGGCGTCTCCGACGAGCAGTTTAGGACGGCGAGAAAACACGGCATGGTCAAGATCAACCTCAACAGGACGGTCCGTGACGAGTACACGAGCTTCATGGCGGAGAACGCGGGCAAGCTGGAGCTCACCGTCTTGAAGATGAGGGGGGTGGAGGTTTATGCCAGGTCCATCGAGCGGGTGATGAGAGATTTGTTGTATTCTGCTGGCAAGGCTTCATAGCTGACTGTTGAAGTATGAAAGCGTCTCAAAGCACTGTTGTCAAAGACCAAGTGACGTAGCGTTTTAAAACGGTTTGGTAAAGGATGTACACATCACCATCTCCTCGATGTGTAAGTATCCAACAATACTCGGCAGAACAACTAGGCTAGCGTCCAGCAAGAATCGTCATACTCTCCATCATCAAGCACTGAACGCTGAAGGAGTTGTTATTCAAAGGCGTCGAGGCAAAATCGACCATGGCAAGCCGAGGTCGTGATCAGGGCGCGTTCGGTCTGATGCCGATGCTCTGACAACGACGGTGCGGCTTATCCCCGAATCAAAACAGTCCTCCGTCTGACGCTCTGCTCCTCTGTCGGCTTTAGTCGGATCTCCCCGCGTTGCCCCTCTGAGCGTCGGCGACGAGCTACCAAATTCACATTGGCTGAGAGCATGTAGTTAGAGCAAGGAATCTTCAATACCTTTTAGTCAACTGCTGTTTACTTCGTCTCTCCATAGACCATTTGCACTCGCCAGGCCTCAGATTCTAGAGATCTCGTATCGTCAACTCCACCATGGCCTCATCAGACATTGTCAATCGCCTCTCGAAATGGTCAAGCTGCGACGTAAGACGCCCACGCCCGAATCCAAGGACGAAGGATAGCATACTGACATGATGTATCAGGTCTCAGATGGCCTGTCCAAGCTAGGCCGAGCAGACGGCGGCTTCCTCGAAGGCCTGACGCTCTACTCGCCCGAGTATCAGGCTGGAAGGACAAAGATTGTCGGGCCAGTATTCACGGTCAAGTTTGCACCCAAGAGCGACAAGCCCGCACCCAAGGTCATAGGCAACTACGTACGCATACCCTGAAGGATTCTCGAGCTTCTTCCGAGTCGTATGTAATGGCTGATACAATGCTCCGCAGATTGACCAAATCCCCAAGGACTCGGTCGTCTTCATCTCCCAGCCTCTTCCCCACGTCAACGCCTGCTACGGCGGCCTCATGTCCCTGCGGGCACAGATACTTGGCGCAAAGGGCGTGGTGATTGACGGCCACCTCCGCGATTTGCAAGAGCATAGAGACCTCGACTTTCCGGTACGTCGCATCGACGTCTTGTTCGCTTCAAGCGTGTGTAACTTTTGACAGCTCACGACTACCAGTTGTTTGCCAGAGGTGTTGGAACCACCGCAGGCGGCGCCGTGTGCTTCCCCTCGGAGATCAACGTCGACGTGAAGCTGCAGTCTACAAAGCAAGAGGCTGTCGTTAAGCCCGGTGGCTACATCGTTGCGGATCTGGATGGAGTCGTGTTCCTGCCGGGAGATGTTGCCGAGGAGGTGCTCGAGCTGATTCCGGGGGTGGCATCGGCGGACGAGAAGTGCGCCGAGGCGATCCGGGGTGGCATGTCTGTCCAGGAGGCGTTTGCGACTTTTAGAGGGAAATGAGCGTTGCAATGTTCGACAAGCATTCATAGAAGGATATTATTGCATGATCTGGTTTCCAGTAGCTCGTAAACCTGTTCATCGTGATACATGATTAGAACGAAAAGACGGTCGACCAGCATCGGCATTGATACGATAGGAAGGGCACGAGCAAGACTAAACAAGTCCGGACTTTAGGAAGCCCATAGAGTTGCGAGACGTGCCTCGAGTGATTTCTTGAAAAGAAACAAAAGCACACGGAGCTGCAAAAGGTACGGCAAGGTCACTGAAGAAAGGGTGAATTAAACAAGGAATATGTACACCATCCATCATCCATCCCATCCACACAAGGCTCATGCCAGCGGCGTCGTCGACAAGGCCAGCTCGGCCACCCCGTACTTGGCCGCCAGCTCGTCAAACATCTTCTTCTCGGCGTCGGCAAACGGCAGGCCCTGCACCCTGCGCTCCTCGGCGAGGCGGTGCTCGGGCTCGCCGGGGAAGAGAACCTCGCCGAAGCCGTCGGCGGGCGTCACGCCGTGCACGCGCCGGACGAGCGTGTCCATCCTCGCGCGGAACTGCTCCGACGACATGAAGACGTCGGGCTTGATGGCGATGAAGCAGTGCCCGACGTTCTGCGGCCGCGCCTCCTTGTGCTGGTCGCCCACGTCGCCCCCGAACGCGGCCCCCGAGAGCACGCCCGACATGACGTCCATGAGGATGGCGATGCCGGACCCCTTGGGGCCGCCGATGGGCGCCATGGACCCGTTGAGCGCCTCCTCGGCGTCCTCGGTGGGCTTGCCGTCCCTGTCGTACGCCCAGCCGAGCGGTATCTTTTCTCCCCTGCGTGCCGCCCGCCTGATCTTCCCCTTGGCGACGACGGAGGGCGCCATGTCGAGGATGTAGGGGACCTCGTTCCTGCTGGGGGCGCCGGCGGCGAAGGGGGAGATGCCCAGGAGGGTCTCCTTGCCCCCGAACGGCGGCATCTGCTTGGCCGAGTTTGTGAAGACGAGGGAGATCATGCCGGCCTCGAGGGCCTGGAGGACGTAGGTGGCGCCCATGCCGAAGTGGTTGGAGTGCTCTGCCGTGACGATGCCGATGCCGTACGTCTCGGCGCGGCGGATGGCGTCCTTCATGGCCTTGGAGGCGACGATGAAGCCGAAGCCGTTGTCGCCGTCGGCGTGGGCCGCGACGGGGGTCTTTTCGGTGATGGAGATGTTGGCCCTGGCGTTGACGAGGCCGCTCTGGACGCGCTCGATGTACTGCTGCAGTCTGGCGAGACCGTGGGTGTCCTTGGCCCGCCTGTGAGCTGGGTTCGCTTGTAGGTTTGATGGTGTAGTGACTTACAACTCCGCGGGTGTCGGCCTGGACGAGACACCCGGCCATGAGAGTGGCATCGTCCTCGGGGAGTCCAGACTTGACCAGGAGAGACTTGGCAAAGGCCTCGGCCTCGCTTGGCCTGGCATAGTAACGCGTAGAAGCCATTGTGAATGGTGACGTAGATGGCTGGCTGGATGTTGGGTAGAGGCTTGGACTCGGCTTCAGAATATCAGAGAAGAGGCTGATACCCAAAGAGAAAGAGATGCCTGTTATCAATAACTTGAACAACTCAAAGCATTGACAATGCTCCTGGTCTGTAGCAGACCATCGCTCGGAACATCGGGATAACGCCGGTGGCTTCGCCCACCGGATGGCCCACGACCGGACGAAAGCCGAAGAGCTACCCCGCCCCCGCCATCCGGATCGTTCCTCAATGTCTCTGATTTCTCTTCCAACAGTCTGGCAAATGTCCGATTTCCTCTGTCAGACTCACAGGGATTCCCCGCAAGACACACAGAGGTCTTGGCCACCCTTTTCGGTATACATCTCGGGGTTGTCCCGTTCTTCAGCGGCGTCCATGTCTCTCTACCCCAGTCTCACCTCGCGATCCCGTCACAGCCAAGCAGCAGCAGCAGCAGAAGCAGCAGAAGCAGCAGCAGCAGCAGAAGCAGCAGCAGCATAGTCTCCGAGAAGCCGGCTGTCCCTACATGTAAGACGCTCTCCACAGGTCCGCCCCGATGGACGTAGACATCACCGGATCCTCTGGTTGGTCCGAAGAGCCAATCTCCCCCGTATCGAGCCGGCAACGGGCCGGGACGTCTTCCATGACTGGGCCGGGCCGCAAGAAGGGCACGGCATGCGCCCGCTGCCGCAGCCAGAAGATCCGGTGCGACGACGAGAGGCCTTCCTGCACCAACTGCGCGCGGTCGGGACACCCATGCGTCAGGGCGAATCTTGCAAACAACCCGGATGCGGTGAAGTGAGTTGGCTACCCAGATGGATGTCTGCCATGGGCTGAGATGATGGGTCTGACCGGGAGTTCCACAGCCATGTCGCAAAGCTGGAAGCTCGTCTGCGTGCCTTGGAAGACTCTCTCCGTCGGGTCGCTCCCGAGGAGCTCGAGAGGGCCCCCGAAGTGGAATTACGCTCGGTCATGGCGTCGTCGTCCAATACAGTCTCGATGGCTGCTGAGGCCACATACAATCCGAGTCCAAGTTTGGAACAGGCTCAGCCATGGCCCACGCAACAACCACTTCCAACGCCCGTCGAACGGCCTAGTAACTATGATAGAGCAGTCTACGGTACACCAGATTTGGTCGTGGACGCCGCGAACTTCTCTGGCTTAGATGCCATTGACCCCAGTCTTCGAGATGGCCAACACGAAGTGGAAGAGGTCGTCGTGGAGAATCCTCCGACTGTCCGGTCATCCACGACAGAAAACACGACTTCGCTGAGCCCGTCAGCGTCGACAGAGATCGGACCGAGCGAGCCTTTGGCCCACGAGGTTGGCATGCTCTCGCTGGCAAACTCCAAAGAGTCCAAGTACCTGGGCCCTTCTTCCGGTGTGCCCTTTGCCCGCCTCATCTTCTCTGCCATACCCCAGTCTCAGGGATTGTCGGTGAGCTGGACTGCCACCCGGGGAGGTTCCATCACGAGGAAAAGCTCTCCGGCCCATCACCCCTTTCCGCCGAGCTGGACATCCGAGGTCGACCTCCAGCACTTTGCAGACGCCTACTTCCAGACCCTCCACCCTCTATACCCCTTCCTCGACGAGGAAACCATCTCGGACCACCTCGAATGCCTCTACACCACGCAGAACGCCGGCTCGCTGCAAATGCCGCCCCTCGCCGAGGTCGAAGCAGCCCTCTCCCCCTTCCACTCGGTCCAGATATTCCTCGTCCTCGCCCTGGGCGCGCGTGTCCTCGAGTCACGACTGTCCGTCGAGTTCTCCTCCGAACGCTACCTCGCCACGGCCATGCAGCGCATCGGCTCCCTCGCCCTGCACGACAGCATCGAGGGCCTGCAAACCATGCTCCTCCTCGCCCTGACGAGCTTCTACTTTGAAGAGGGCCCCAACGCCTGGTTCCTCGTCATGAACATCATCGCCAGCTGTCTCGACCTCGGCTTCCAGCGCCGCGGCGTACACGCCCACCACCCCCCTTCGCCGCTCGCGAGACCCGAGCGAAACACGCACGTCCGACTGAACCTCCGCCGCGGCATCTTCTGGTCGGCGTACTCGCTGGAACGGACCCTGTCGGTCGTCCTCGGCCGCCCGCTCACCCTCCGCGACGAAGCCATCGACGTCGAGTTCCCCGGCCACGCTGCGCGGACGGGCGGTGATGGAACCGGTGGTGGTGCCTCCTCAGTCGGGAGCAGCGCCCTCACGCCGGAGAGTGTGCGCTCGCCGCACCGAGCCGCAAAACGCGCGCGCGTCACGGCGAACCCCTTCGCCGCGGCGCAGTACTCGTTCAAGTTCGACCAGATCACCGCCGAGATCAAGCTCACGCTCTACCGCGTCGTCAACCTACCCTCCCGCTTCCCCTGGCCGGCCGACCTGGCCGCCTGGCAGCCCGACGTCCGCAGGCGCTGCGACGCGCTGCTCGACGGCCTCCGCGCCGAGTTCCGCCGGGGTTCCCGGCGCAGCGCGTCGTCGGACGGCGTGGCGGCGCAGAACCTCGAGCTAAAGTACCACCAGTGCGTCATGCTGCTGTACCGGCCGTCGCCCGCCATCACGCGGCCCCGGTTCGGCGCGTGGAGCATCTGCTACGAGAGCGCCGTGGCGACGGTGCTCATCAACGCGGAGCTGCACCGGTTCTCGAAGCTGTCCAACAGCTGGCTGACGGCGCACACGGTGTTTGTGAGCGGCATCACGTTCCTGTACTGCCTCTGGGTCGTGCCCAAGATCAAGCAGGAGACGTCCCTGGCGGTCTTTGAGAGCAACGCCGAGGCGTGCTCGAATCTGCTAAAGAGCCTGGCCAGAACGTGGAGCGTGGCCGCGGACGCAGTGGTCAAGTTTGACAGGCTCGTCGCGCTTACGATGGAGTCTTGGAAGAATGCTGCGAACCGGCCGCCGAGTGCCGAGGTGGCGGCGGGACAGTCACTGCTATCAATGGCGCAGGGTCAGGAGCTGGAGGGCGATGTGCAAGCTGTTCCTGGTCCTGAGACGGGGCTCTACACGGTGGACGAGAGGAACACGGGCGTGGGTGACGAGTTTGAGGCGGACTCGTTCTTTAACGAGCTGGGTGATGTGAGTTCGTGGTTTGATCTGAACTGGTTGATGGACGCCGGCGCTGGCTTCAGTTCCGTTGAGGATTCAACGCCCATGTTCTAGAGCAAAGCATACATGCGACTCTTATCACAATGAAGCCTCATTCTCGAGGGGGACTGTGCTTATGTGACCTAAGAGTACACTTGATGCTGATGAAGCCATGAACCCGGAGTAGTCCGCGCTTAGCTTACCTAGCAGAGTGAGAATTGTCGTCGACAGTGGAACATCAGAATGACCAGGATATCTTTCCGGCAGATACTGCAGCTCCCAGCAACGATGATGGCCGTGTGCCAGACCATCAGTTGCCCTAGAGCGGCGAAGAAACGAACATGTCCTGCACGAGCCGAGGTTAAGGATGATGCTGTCTTTTCATAACCAACGGTTTCAGTGACAGATGTCTCACACGATGGGCCTCTCGGAACAGTCCGATGAACAGAAAGTGGGCTCGGCTTTCGACCGGTTTGGCTGATCGTCACCGGGTTTATCCCGACCTCAGCAAAGCCTAGCTTCCAGAAATCGCCAGCTCTACTCACGTTGGACCTCTAGCAGACTGGGAGAAGTTTGCGATACACAGCGCGCTCTCGGCAGCTTATTCGCGTTTGGAAAAATCTAGACGATGCAGCGATTCACACGCGCGGTCCGCAGGGCCAGTTCCTCGCGTCCTCTGCTTTCAGGCCGGCTGCCACATCCATGCGCGCCCGCACCGCGTTATGCCGCGTTCAGCTCGTCAGCTCGTTTCCTCAGTCGTCCCAGGGTAGCTGTCCTCTATCAAGAGATTGACCCGCCAGTCATTGCCGGCAACGTCAAGCCAAAGAAGCCTGGTGGTGAGCTTCCAAGCCCTACCACGCCTTTGCATCCTGAACTCACACAACTTTTGGTAGGGTACAAGGACTCCGGGTCCGATATCGCATACAACCTCAGTCTCTCGAGCAAAGTCGATGTCCTCACCCTCGCATCTTGTCCGGATCCTCTCAACGACGCCGACTGGTGCTTCCCCGACGACGAACAAGGCATCCTGACCGCCATCGACAAGGGCGCAACGCACCTCTGGGCGAATACCATTCTCTTCGCGAGCCACCCTCTCCAGACCTCCGCTCGAATCGCACAGCACGAGAACAAGGTCAAGGTTGTCGGCCAAGGACCGCTGATTGTCGAGAAATACGACGACAAGGACTTTGTGAACTCTCTCCTGCGCAAACAGGGCTCTTTCACGATGCCCAAGGCATGGACCATCCACGCGAAAACAGACTCGCCAGACTACAAATCTTACTCGTACCCGCTGGTAGCCAAGCCAGCCAGGGGACGCGGCAGCCACGGCGTCAAAGTCTGCCGCGACGCGGCGGAGATGAGCGCGCACATCAAGCAACTGGCGTCCGAGGGAACAAATGCAGTCATCGTGGAAGAGTTCCTGGCAGGCGAGGAGGCGACTGTGACGGTGATGCCGCCCACGGCCGACAAGGGCTACTGGTCGCTGCCTGTCGTGACTCGCTTCAACCACCAAGACGGCATTGCGCCGTACAACGGCACCGTGGCCGTGACGGCAAACTCGAGAGCGGTGGTCGGGTCCGACGACGCTGCGTATGCGGATGTTGCGAGAGAGTGCGAGCGTGTCGGCGAGCTCCTGGGCACGACGGCGCCCATCAGGATCGATGTGCGGCGGTTCAGCGAGGGATCCAAGTTTGCGCTGTTTGACGTCAACATGAAACCTGTAAGCACCGCTAACTGACATGTAGAGCGAGAACAAGCTGACATTGTCACAGAACATGACCGGGCCAGGCAGACCGGGACGCGACGAGCAGGCGAGTCTTACATTGTTGGCTGCAGAGGCTCTCGGATGGGACTACAAGGAGTTGCTGCGCCAGGTCCTGGGTACGTCGTACACGCTCGAGGCGTTGAAGAAGCTCACGCCCAGGATTTGATGCTCAGTGGCAGTCGGTCAAAACAGTACGAGACTACGAGTAGGTGTGGTGTCAATGAGGGAGCATGAAGTCTTTGACCATGGCCATATAAGCATAAGCTGACAATATCTACGCATAAGACTAGAATATCTACGTAGAAGACTGGAATATCTACGTAGAAGACTGGAATATCTACGTAGAAGATTTATGTTGTTATTGTCCATTCAACTACTTGCCCTGAAGTCTGTTTGAACTCTGTCGACACAAGCTGAAAGACGTCTTCTCACGCTATTTGGCGACAAGGTTGCGGCTTGTATAGGCCGCAAAAAAAAAAGCTCAAAAACGCTTAGTTGATAACTAAAGCCTCAACATCGGCGCGTCTGTTGCTGAAGGGTCTGGCAGCTTTGACCCTCACAATCCTCTTAGCATCCGGAATGTCCGCTAACTCGATACTGAGGGTAATGGTCAGCAAGCTTTGGCAGCTGAGCTGTCATTGTCCGGCCATAACCCGGTGTGGGCCGGTTGCAATGCCGACTGGATATCGCCGAGCCCCTGGACCTGGCCATCCGAACGCGTCGGGCACGACATTATCAATGACATTCTGCCGAACCATTGCTTGACTAACTGGTCTTCTCTGTTGAGCGGAGGACTCACTTTCGAGACGTTTTTGTTGATCTCTCTGGCTTCACCATCTGATGACTTTTGTGTACTCTATTCATCCGCTGCAGTTCTCGTCCTGTTCGTCATCTCCCTGATCTTCGTCAAGATGACTCTCATTCATAATGGTTTAAACTCCTCCTTCAAGAATGCATCCCCTGGTTATACGCTAATTCAATGACATACTACAGTCCTCTTCAAATTCCGGCCCGAGGTCACGAAAGAGCACAAGGAGACGTTTGTCAAAGAGCTGAAGAAGCTCAAGAACCTATCATGCGTCAAAGACAACCGCTTAATCGTCGGGGGCCCTTCCGTCACCGACCCCATTGAGAGGAGCAAGGGCTTCGAGTTTGCCCTCCTCAGCTACCACGAGAACCGCGCGGCCTTGGACGAGTACCAGGCGAGCAAGGAGCACCACTGGTCAGTCCCCTTGCACTTTGTATTCAAAGGCAAAAGCACATCTAACAGTGGCTGTATAGGGTCACCCAGACGTACATGTTCCCGTACAAGGAGGACCTCTGCCGTTTTGATTTCGAGGTCGATGAGGCGGACGAGTACATGTGCGACTTTACGAAACTCGCGGCCAAACTGACGGGGGGCCTTTCGACGCCCGAGGAGCAGTCAATTTGATGAGGATTGGAAATTTTTGGTTAGCTGGTCATTTCTGGCGATGCCAGAAAAGAGTTAATATCCGATTCTTTTATGATGTTTGCAGGATGTGGCAGCACACCACAAGCAATAGAGCTATAGACTGCTTGCCACGTTAAAAGGTTCCTTGTCACAAGATCTCCGGTGTATACAGCTCTCTGCAGATGGAGGTAATGACGACGCAAACAAATGTTAAGCTTCACGGATGACCACAGCCAGGCTCGTCGAAAGAGAATAAGCACATTTCTATATCTAGCTGCTATTCAGTCTGGGGAGTCACATCACCGGGAGCAACCCATTATGGTAATCCGCCAAGTCCGGGGTTCGAGTCGATGACATCGGATCAATGACGACTGCCACAGCCGGTGAATGAGAAGATAGAAGATGGGCCGGACATATTCTAAACTAAAGTGAATCGTGACGTAGGGCCCCGAGTTCCGACGCCTATCGGAATCCGAAATGGACGTCACCCTTCCTCCCCTAGGTCGTCGCGCGCTCATCTCCAGAGGGCTAGTAAATTTTTGTCACGCGTTTGAAGGCATTGGAGGAGACGGTAGCCGTCACCGGCGAGGGCACACGACGCGCCAGCGTTGAAGGTTGCTGATGTGGGCTTTTCGGTGGGTATATCCGGTACCGAAGTCGCCAGGGAGGCGTCCTCGATCATCCTCAGAGACGACAGCTTTGCATCCATTATCACTGCCCTGAAATGGGAAAGGGCCGTCAACGACGCTGTTCAGAAGTTCATTCAGGTGAGATTCGTGCATCTGTTTCCTGTCAGGTGCGCAGGACGACCGACGTCCTTTGCCAGTTCCAAATCACGGTCAACATCACGGCCGTGCTACTCGCGTTTGTCACTGCGGTCTGCGATTCCCAGATGCGTCCGGTGCTCACGGCGGTACATTTATTCTGGGTGAACTTGATCATGGACACTTTTGCGGCGTTGGCGTTGGCTACCGACCCCTCTTTTTTTACAATATTCTCGAATGTCATGAATTGTGAAAAAGTTAAGACAACTAGGGTTTATCTCATGAAATTTCTGTCTTAATAGTATAAGTGACTCCACAGGGGAAGAAGAAGGCGTTGATAACCACCAACGTGAGTGGCCCTGACACGATTACGACAACTATTTGGCCAGGCTGACCGATTCCAAAGATGTGGAAGATCATCGTCGGCCAGTATATCTAACAACTCGTGGTCACGTTCGTCCTCTACTTCAGCGGCGGCAAGATCCTGAACTACAATCTCAGCACCCCCGATGAGAAGATTGAATTGGATACCGTCGTCTTCAACACTTTTGTCTGGATGCCGGTTTTCAACGAGTTCAACAACAGGCGTCTCGACAACAAATTCATAATCTTCGAGGGCGTCCACCGCAACCTCTTCTTCATCGACATCAACTGCCTCATGGTCGGTTTGCAAGCTGGCATCATTTTCGTCGGGTCCAGAGCCTTTCAGATCTCCCCCGGGGGACTCGACGGCGCGCAATGGGCCATTTCCATTGTTGCGGCATCTCTCTGTCTTCCGTGGGCGACTGTCGTGCGACTCTTCCCGGACCCGCGGTTGGCTGCAACTGTGTCGATTGTTTCGAAGCCATTCATGGCTCTTTGCTCTACTATCGCGGAGGCCTGGTCATCGTTGACTGCCATGTTTAAGAGTGTTAACAAGACGGAGGATGATATGGAGGCCGTCAGCCCGCCGATGGTTGTCGTTTCGGCCGATTTTGACTCGGGTACACTGGGAAAGGGGAGTATGATTGAGCAATCAGCTCAAGACAGTCATTCCTCGTCCCCAGGCCCGCGCTATTCAAGTTTTCTTCCCGTCTTTCATGTAGATGAACTTTCGCTCGCTTTCGGTTACTTCACTGTAGACATCACAGCCTTGGATGAAGAAGCTAGACGAGCATTATTAATAGGGAAGATGAACACTTAGCCACAGCTTTCATAAGTGACTGCATCTTGGCTGTGGCTTCTGAAAGTCGAGATTCTCTGTCTACATAGTGAAATTACCCGCCTTGCTTCACTGCAGGCAGCATCAGAGATGCTACGTGGGAAAGAACTGGGATTATTTCGCGAACATTTCCGCAGACTGTGTATCTATATCTATAGTCAGACTCTATCCACCTCTCTAGTCACGACGTCTCCATGACAGTTGACGCAGCATTGGTCGTTCCCACTACCTAGCAACCCTGAAGCGTAACTCCAATATTTTCGACATAAATCCCGTATTTGTGTTTCGGAAGCTGATAAGAGCAGGCCACAATTCCAGATACATTTCAGCATCGAAACCAACCTCGGCAGATGGTCTTCAACAAAATCAAGGTTGAGGTTGCGTTGATAGGCCACTAACCCCTATGAAGCACCAAACTTCACTCAGAATACTGCACCGACACCAATTTGATGATTGGTTGGTCTTTTCCAAACACAAGCCCCCGGGTTTGGCCTCAAGGGGTTCTGTTCCATGTCCGCCCAAATGCTTTTCCCGAAGATTCCGGAAACTCAAACCCTCTCAAGAGAACATGGAATTACATTTTACCCATGCAACGGGACCGTTGACGGGACCCTGCGCCTCTTTTGACTTTCGGCTGGCGCCAGTCACCGAGGTCAGACAACACCGACTTCGACTTCAAATGATGGGCAGGTATGGGACAGAGTGTCCGTTGCGAGCAAGGAGCCATGACTTGCGGTTAAGTTGCTGTTTGGAACCGAAACGCCTGTAGGGGGTGCTGTCCTGACACGAACGACGCGCGGGTGTGGGTGGAACTGCGGTTGTCGCGAACGACATATTGAAAGCTCGCTTGCACCGGTTGCTGGTTGTAGCCTGGCTTCGGTGAGCCGCGAAGTGCTCCCGGTTTCTTGCTGTGACTTTTTTCCACGCAATGCGGTATTTGGTGGTTTGCATGAAGTTCACTGGCCTCCGGATCGTCCAATGGTGTTCAGATGCCAAGAGGTGGGCTACAGCAGTTCTCGGAACATTCATGCGTTGTTTACGTGATGAATTTTGGGGTTTTCGGACGACTCCTCGATGGGAAAAGAGACTGTCAGCCATGATGTGTGAGAAAACAAACTGTGGCTTTGCATGGCAGCGTGTGCGCGGTGTCAGCATATAGGGGACAGCTACTTTACTCTTGTTGATCCTCAACATCCAATGCTTTACCCAGACGGGCCTAACTATGCGATTGGATGAAGCTTATTGGCCGAAATTGAAAAATATGTGTTGTTTTTACCTAGGTTGGTGTGCCTACGGTAAACATGAGTTGTGCAGATTTATGCAGAGAGCTGACACCAGTGTCCAATGTGTAGACTTATGCATAAAGATCAGCCCGACGACAAAATGTGCGCTCGAACAACCATACGGAGCTTCAAGATATAGCGAGTGCCCTGCTAATCTATCGACGGAACGAGAGATCCAAGCGGGATGACCTTGGAGTTACAAAGCATTTCTACCTAAGGGAGCTGCGAGTTGATGCACCCGCAACAGACCTGGACGGTCAACACTCAATATAGCCATCGTTCAAACTCTAGACAATATGCCCCACTCGCTTTTCGATATCGCAGTGAAGTTTTCAAGAGGCTCTGTGGCCAGGATCATACTGCGATCATGTAAATTCATGGAGATATTGATTGTACATTCAGGAGAACCAAGGATTGAAAGCCCTGCAGGAAAGCCCTGCAGGCGCGTCAACATCTCCCTTTAAATATTGAAATGGCAGCAGCGTACCCAGCGCTTGCTGGGTCTATCTAACCACATTGATTGTTGACCAAAACTATCGTTCGACTGCTGGACGAATCATCCTTGACCGCGAGACTGAAGGACAGCCGAGCATCCAGATAAGAGTTTCAATGACACCAAAACAGAAACGTTGAATTGTCATGCACAATTCCCATTTGGAGCTGATTCTTGACTGTTGTCATCAGGCATTCTTCCTGCAGCTTCCTACCCGCTACATGTATGCATGCAAAAGCACGTAAGATGACGAGCCCTCGAAGCTGCAAAGTGGTGGCTCGGCTTGTCCTGTATGATGTTTATGGACATACAGCACAATTTTCATGCAACGAAAATTACTATGCATAAATGACTCGTGATCACTGTGCTTCCATTCGACTCGCAGTTCTTGACATAGCAGTTCTTGCTCATGAACTCTAAGATCAGATTGAATCTGTTTTCGATGCCATTTCAGGCTCTAATCAGTCCTGGAGCAGCGAGTGCCCATGGAAGAAGGTCATTAATAACACAAATTTCGTTGCCGCGACACACTCCAAATGGGGATTGCACGAGAGGGAGAACAATAGAGTCTTGGCGAGCTTTCTGGTCTCATCGTCAGATGTGGAAACTGATTTGTGTACTTACTTGTCTTGGCAGGGGGCCAGAGCTGTCCCGAACCTCACGATGCCACATCTCAAGAGTACAAGAAGCGTAGCTGTTTAGGCCCGTACGACTCATGTATAGATTGGGCGAGGCGTTCTGCCCAACGGCCGAAAAGAGTTGAATACGGAAAAGGTGAAACGCAAGGTAGGCTGTATCATACCTGCCAAGGCTGCAGAGTAAAAGGTACGCCGTTGATGAGATGGGCTCAGCCACCATCGCGGTTGAGAGCCGGGTTCATTGGTCACGATACTTCTGGCAATCCGAGGAGAGGGAGACATTTCTTGGATAATGGCCATACGTGCGCAACTTGGCATCTGCAGGATGAAGATTTGAAGCAATAAGGCTGAACCTGAGGCGAATGCGAGAAGGCAGGGGGAAAAACATCCATTCTTCCAGCATCCATCCCTTTGTTCACATCATCACTCCGGATAATCCATGCACCGGTGCCAGTTTCCATCGCAAAATTCATATAAAATAGAGGGAAAAAACTTCAGATATCCCCGAGACCCCGCGATGATGGTGTCCTGGGATCGTCGGACTCCTCACTCGGCGTGGATGAATGCAAAATCAGGCCAGGAACAACTTTCATTGCCGCCGACAACGTGCGCAAAAGTCAAATCAGCCAGATTCCTTCGCCTGGGGCAGAGATTCTGCAAGCTCGGGGCCATCGGAGTGGTATGAAGCTGTTTGCTGGCGGAGAAGTCGGGCCAGATAGCCCTCCGGTCGAAGCCGGGGGTTGGGCACCAAGCTGTCAGCCAACAACTCTTTACTTTGCCAATTAGTTCAGATAACACCTCTCCAGCTATTGACACGGCATAAATGAAAAGCTAGAGGGCATTGCATTCTTCTAAAAAAAACAAATTGTACGTAAGCATTTGGCAAAATAAAAGGCATCAGTAGCATGTATTTCATGTAGCTGTATTCATATCAATGCCCATGAAGCTGACGATGTTCAACCAAGCCGCAGTCAGCCAACCAGAGTCTGAGCGTAGTCCTCTGCCACGGAAACGTCAAGAGGACGGAGAAGTCGGCTTGGCGGATTTCGGCATTCCAAGGGTGAGGCACTCGCGGACGGACGTCGCGCATGTGTTGAGCAATGGAGAGCAGGGGACCAAGCGGTAACGCAAAGACCCTTTCCTCCGCCTCTCTCTCTTTCTCTCTCTGCGCTGTATTCTTCTGCAGGAACCCGGCCTTGGTGCGAGGGGAACGTTTTGGCGATCTGCCGAGCGGCTGTAGGGGTCAGGGGTCTACGATGGCTGCGAGATCTTGCCGTCCTTCTCCGCTCCCCGACTCTATCGACGAGGTGCCGCTCCTTGCGGCTGCGGCTACTGCAGGTACGAACGATGCTGGTATGGGTTTGTGGTGACGCCTACATAGAACACAGATCGGGCGGGATGTGGGGAGATGCCGCTTGACAAGGCTCGCACTTTTCATCGACGGGGAGGGCACACTTGGTGGTTTCCTCAGTCTCCTGGGTCTTCTGATGGAATTTCGACAGGATGTTTCCGGTGCCTGAGCTGTTCGTGGGGTCGCGATGCTCGAGTGGGAACGCCGGAGCTTTCGGAGTTCGTGTTGGATTGCCAGAATGGGATTGCTCGATGAGAGATCCCCCCTCAGATTCGTGGTTCGAGACGCGAAGGATGTGGCCGAGGGATGGCGCCAGATGAGAACCAAACAGGCACGTGTCAGGTTCGTTCAAGCGAAATCGTTCTCCTGACACGACCTGGTCTGGATCAGGAAACGTTCATTTCCCCGGGGGGAACTGAGAGGTTGACTGATGACTGACAAGACGTCCAGCGCTGTTCTAGCCCGCGTCTCTGTCGCGGGTCCGACTTACCCTAGTCCCTGTACCGGTCACCACAGAACTCGAGACAGAAAGGCCGTGGCGGTTTCGATGGAAACGCTGCGGCGGTCCTCCAAGAACGTCATTTCTCTTTGCCGTAACGTGCCAGTTGGTAGCGAGGCGGCGCAACATCTGCCCGAAACCAGCCCTACTACCACCGCAATCCGGTTCTTTCGGCTCAGCGTGCTTCCGTACCGCTCGGGTCCACCACTTTGGACAGCGAGACTTGGGGGGTCGAGATCGATGTGCGGTATGTGTGTTGGTCAAAAGGTAAAAAGATGGTGTGCGGTAGACACCGGACGCTGGTCGCAAGTCCACGTGCGCCAAGGCCAGAAACAGGTTTCAAGATTATGTATCGAAACAAACGCCTTGAGAGTATATTAGTTCGTCTCGGCCACTCCCCTTTGCTAGCGCTTAGTGCTTTGGCGGACAGTCGTGTGCCGAGCTGGGTCTGTTGCGTTCGACCGTGTGTGTGCATATAGTCACCCCTCCCAAGTCCTTCTTTACTTCTCGACGGCATCCATTGACAGAGGCAAAAACACCATCGAATTCGGAGGCTTTTTCGACGCGAAGATGCATCTACCAGTCACCCTCGTGATGGCCGCGACGGTCCTGTTCGGTATATCGGCAGCAGCCCCACTTGAACGCCGAACTTTCAGCGCCGAAATCCCGTCAAATCCGGAGCAGATCCGGCTAGTGGAGCAACAAGCCCGAGGTTCCCTGCCGAACTCGGCACCGCCCGCCAAGCTGGAGCCGAGCAGCCTGACCGCGTTCCAACTCATCCAGTTCAACGAGCAGTTCGAGGTCGCCTTCTTTTCGTCGATGCTGGAAAACGTCACGAGAGGCGGGCCTGGATGGGAGACGACAGAGAAGGAGAAGCTGGTAGACGCGCTGAAGGTGGTGGTTGCTGTGAGTGTCTCTGGATCGCTACGGGGTCGGAGACTCGTGACTGATTTCTTGTAGCAAGAGAAGCTGCACGCGCTGGATGCGAAAGGTGTTCTGGATCACTTCAAGGCCTTCTCGCCAGGCCCATGCCAGTACCAGTTTCCAACAAACACCCTCAAAGAAGCTGTCGTTCTCGCCGAGACCTTCACCTCTGTGGTCTTGGGAACCCTACAGGATGCGACCCAGCTACTGGCCAAGAACGGTGACAACGGCCCCGTCCGCGCGGTCACGTCCGTCATCGGCCAGGAAGGCGAGCAGAACGGTTTCTACCGCAGCATCCTCGCCAAAACGCCGTCATCGCAACCGTTCCTGACGACGTCGATTGCACCCTTTGCCTTTTCTGCGCTCCAGTCCTTCGTCGTCAGGGATTCCTGCCCCTTCAAGATGTCGCAGATCAACATCCCGACGTTTGCGCCTCTGCACGTCGTCGAGATGGCTGGCGAAGGCGAGGTCGAGCCCAGGGACCAGGTGCTCTCGTTCAACGTCGACCTCCGCGAGGTCGTGACGGCCGGTCGCTTTCTCGGCAAGGACGCCGGCGGCCTTTTCGTCACCTATCTCAGCGGTCAGAACGTGCCGCTCAGCGTGCCGGTGAAGAACGGCAAGTGGACCGGTTCGAGAATCGAGTTCCAGGCCGACTTCCCCTTTACGAACAACAGCATGTGGGGACTGACGATCGCGGCCCTCACCTTTGATGGCAAGTTCGCCGCTGCTGGCGACATTCCGAAGTCGACACTCGCCGGCCCTGGGCTTATCCAGGTTCACTAAGGGTGATGTAATTGTACGCACTATTTACTGTTTAATAATCGCATGTCGGTCAGCGCTTGTAAAGCTTTTGGGAGATATCCTCAGCCAGGAAGCTTTCTGTTGTATTGGAGTCGCTTCGCATAGAGTAGCGTGTTGAGTTCGAGCACATACTTCTATCTAATTCACGTTCATCAAATTGCAGAATCGTTTCCAAGCATTGTGAGACAACAGTAGAATAGGTGGGCTACGACTGTAGATGCTGACAGCTGCATGGCCGGCTGTACGGCTGCTAATATCAGTCATCATCTACGAACTGGCTCGTAAATCTGCGCATGTTGACATAGATCTAACCGCCTGTGAGGTTGACGCGTGCAGCTGCGATGTCAATCTTCGTTGCTGGTGCACTTCTTCTCGGTCATTCATCTGTACTATCAATCATGAGGTCTCTCTGCTGCATAATGACGGTATCACTAATCGTTGGGACGATGAGGCTCTTACTGCTCACGGTCACCTTGCCGTTGTCCTCGGTCCCGAAGCGTTGCCCATCTAGGCAAGTTTTCGATCAATATTCTCGTCCCATCTGCGTCGGAGACCGAATACGGTCGTCACCAATTGCTTGGCTGCCGGTCACTTCGCACTGCGCTTACTTGGTCTTTTCATAGACGTATGGCATTCTGATGACTGGATACCGGTTCAGATAAGTTTCAAGGAATCCTGCATTCTTCAAGCAGGTCATTAATATGACTGGTTCGAGCGCTGATAAGAAGACAAGATCAAGTAGCAGAAAGGAGCATGAGAACGCGAACGCGAGTGGCTGCATACCGGAGATCCTCGGGCCTACTCACAGTACTGCACGAGGGAACCTTCACACACGTTACGTCTCAGACGACACCACTATATCGGATTCAGGGCACTCAACATAGTTCGGATGTTTGTTACTATTCTTTTAGAGTAAGAGGGGCTCGTCCTGTGATGATGATCCAGCAGGCATGAGTGGCCTTGTACATAACTGTCGGTTGGGTTTAGCTGGGCTCATCCCTGGTTAGCGACGGGAAAGCTCCTTGCTACTAATCGTAATGCCCAACGACGACTAATGTCTTAGATCAACAGCAGCAATTTCCGATGGCTTCATCGGCAGAGTTGGACAAGACGCCGGTGGATGAACTCTAAGTCTTGGCAATTACCATCTTCGTCCTACTCGGTAGGATTCAAGCTCCGACTCGACTGCAACGGGATGGGTAGATACACGAACCTGAAAGGTTCCGTGAAGGTGGCCACCATACTCCCAGTCGTTGGACTTTCTTCGGAAGTCCCTCGCACTATTCTCTGCGGAGCACTTGATCCCCCAGAAAGCTGCAAGGGTGTTGGTACCCGCCATTCGCCCTGGATCTCTGACCAAGTGGTTATTTTCCGGTAACATTCATTTATCGAGCTAGCGAGGTCCATCATCATTCCCTCAACATCAGTAGACTGCTGGGTGAGGCGTGGAAACCTTCAGTCAAGTTCGAGCTGTACACTTCGACGAAAGTCCCTCCTACTATCTGAGAAAATGCCACCATAAATGTAGGCTTGGAGTCTACAGGTAAGCAGGTTCGGCACGCTTGTCAATCGCAGTCATGCGCCGAATCATACTCTGCAGGGATATTCGAGAAGCTCCGATTAGATTATAGTCGTTCAATTAGACTGTACTATGTTATCTCATCCGATTCAATATCACGAGTTATGAGTTGGAACTGCTACCTGCCCAAGCAACGCACCGCTCTCTTTACATGGGTTCCCGTGGTCTACTTCCCGCGTTGAATTCTCAATTGTCATATTGTAAATTCGATGAGGCAAACAAGTGGAATCATGGAAAATGGTCTCAGCTCTCTACAAAACCATGTTTCTCAGTATTCTTTCCATGGTCACCGTCTACTCTCATCCCAGTGGTGTTTCTCTTGGCAGACCATTTCACAATGGCATCCCAAGAGCGACACTGCATGATGTTCTCCTGAACTCCCATGTATGTCTGATGTTCATCGGACCAGAGCATGTAGATTGGGGTTAGGTCCTTGAAAATCGCGTTAGCCACACGTTCGGCATCCCTGCTTGGAGCATACATACACCATGACACATCAACGACTGGCGTAGGTAGTCGATGCAGTGCGAAGCGTGACCAAACTGCCAGTGCTCTGCCTCGCCCTTTTCGGCGTCCCAAATCAGCTCTCGGAGGCGTTTCTTGATGCTTGGGTGTCAGCGAAGGTTCTCTGATTAACTAGGAACATCCCAAAAAGCAAGAATCATCACGAGAGATTTCACCTACTAGGCAGTGTATTTGGTGAGATACAGATGTCTGGGCCAGATACTTTCCAGGAACAATGCCGTGGCCATCTCGTAGGGCGGCCGTACCACCGCGCGGCATTCTCGCGTGTTCTTGTTCCGTTATAGCGATCATGCCGACTACATTCTGTCAGCAAGTAGCTGGAGATCTTGACGGTCAGACTCTTACCTGACATGAGCTCTTTCCAAGCTGCCTCGTTTTCGGGCGTTGGGCGGCCCTCGTACCGGTTCGGTGGACCGGTGTGAAACCCAGCTTTCTTGAGTACCTCCCTGTGCGTTTCCAGGGGAGCATCGTCGTAGATTCCTTCAAGCTGTCAGTAAATGTCCCATACAGTCACAAGTCAGCCACGAATACCTTCTAATCCAGGAGAAAAGGGGTCCATGGCCAGGTGAAAGTTGATGGACCGTAGATATGCCGTGGCCAAAAGAACATAGGATAGAACGAATATTCCGTATAGCACGCTTTGCAAGACGGTCACAAACGTAAATCTCCGTTTCTTCGGATTCCCCAAAGTCGATTTGTGCAAGAAGCCAGTGCTCTCATCGAGTGTTGCTTCGTTTCTTTTGAGATATGCCCACATGTTGACTTTTAGTGACGCCAAGTGAGATTACAGCGTGTCTGGTCTGCTATCGATTTGGATGGATGCTCTTGAGTAACATGAAGATCTTTTCACGATGGGAAAGTTGTCGGCGCTTATTGAAATTCAGCACAGAAGCGTGGGTGAAATTTTCCGCAACAAGGCGGAAAATAAAAGCGTTGGCTGCGAATCGTGTTCAAAGTTCAACCAGCTCGCAAAATTATCACATTTCCGTTTTTGCGACTTGTATAGTTTAGCCTCCTGGCGTGGCTTTTCCGAAGTCAGGCATCGGTAAGTTGGTCCGACTACGGCTCCTTACTCCAGGCATCACGGTCAAGTCCATAATGCTCAGCAAAGATACTATGCGGAAAATTGTCCCATGCAGACTTACAATTTCTTGAACTGTCCATCAAGATTTCTGTTACATATACCAGCTCCAAGTCGTCATCGAACTGTCATTGAGTCTTCACCAAACCACACTTCAACAATCGCATATTCAATAGCTACACCACCGCAAAGATGCTCTTCTTCCGCACTATCGGCTTCGCTTCTCTGACCATGCTTCAGGCTGCGGCTCTCATAGCCCGCAACCCGCCTCGTGATGGCGAGGTCGAAGCTCCCAGGGTTGTTATCCCCAGCACCGCCCACGTTACCGGTCAGGGAAGCAGGGACAAGGACGCACCTCTGAACCCGGACTACACATACATTGTGTGGAAGAAGAGAGACGTATCCAAGGAATCGTCGCTTGAGCCCACCGATGAAGGCACAAAGGATGCGGTGGCAAAGACTGATCCGGCCAACGAGAAGAAAGAGGAGGCTTTGAAAAAGGCAGAGGGAGATGCTCCGGTCAACCCTGACTACACCTATATTGTCTGGTGATTGGGAAGACATGCCAGAAGGAAATCGAAGAAAAAATAAGAAAAAAAGGTAACGCTCCGAGATTCTCTCATGTTGACCTTGACTAATGCATTTCTCACAAGCCAGGAGTTGGCCAGCGGAGATACATCGATGATATTTTGTCGTTCTGGAGCTGTTTCTTGAGAAATTATATGATAACCGTCGCTACTCATGGGGACGCGAGAATATATTCATTAGGCAGGAGACGAAGTAAATTGTGGCAATGACTGGTCGTTTAGATACTTGAAATCACAATTCTGCCTTTTCACCAATAATTGTCTGCTATTGTGATGCGGCTCCATCCTGCAATGCTGGGCCAAACAATTTGACGTAAAGGCAGTGTGTCTATTCTGTCAAACGGTATTACGTCTGTTAATCTGTGGATTTTGGGGTGGGAGTCTACAATTCATTCTGTATATTACTTCGCGGCGATTGAAGATGTGTTTCCCTGTGACAATTATGATGACTACTGGGTGATACCTTCTACACACACCTCATGCTACGATATCACGATGACATGATTAGAAATTGAAGTCGAGACGGGGGCTCATTTGGGCACTGACTAGTTACATTGCTGTAAAAAGAGACGACAAATCATGATATCATCTTGGAGATGAGGTCTGAGTTTGACCGTGCAATCAATATCTACATTGGCCCCTCGATGCACTCCATACGTCCCCAATGCTGCTGGATCTTCGTGCTCTTGTTGTCCGCGAGCTTGACAAGATCAGGTGCCCGCAGCAGATCGATACAATGCTCCGTATGGTGCATTGAGCGAATCTGAGAGTCCATGACTACAACATTCCCCCCGGCGGAGAATGCCTTCCACTGCTTCGCCCAGAAGTTGGGACAGTGGGCGTAGTGAAAGTCCCCAGGGCCCCAGATGACGTCCCAATCGCCAGCCAGCACTTCAGCCATGGTCATCGGCAGACCCGGTTCGTCGTCTTCGTTTTTCCAAAACGTCCAGTTTCGCTCGTGGAAGCCCTTGTGGACCCATTGGTGCATGATTTCCTTGTGAAAACAGGGACCCGGCATCCAGCTGCCGGCCATGAGGTCGAAGTGGCATCCTCGTTCTCGGGCCGTCTGTACGTTGGGGCCGCAAGTGCCTAGAGACCTCCGGGCCGGGATCGGGTTATGAAGCGGACGAGTGGAAGCGTGGTACAATGCTGTGGAAGATATCGCCAGGCAAAGGGAAGCGGCCAGGAGGGATGCGTAGATAGCCAGCGTAGATGGCCATCTACTGCGGCGTAATTTCCGGGCATACTGATGTGAGAGTTTTTCCCAGTCGACATCTGGCTGAGGTGATTTTTCGAAGCTTTCACCGGTGCCATCGCTGTCGCCGCAGTTGGGCGATGCCGGTAGAGACAACGTAGAGGCGCCGTCGGAGTTCGCCGCCACACGCTTATACTGAAGCATTTGTCGTGACATATCGATTGAAGTTGGTAATCGGGGAGCAGGACACAGAGATTACGATCAGGCTGTCACTAAGAAACTTCTTCTGTGGGGATTCTGGGAGTTTGTGTATGCGTTCAGCAACGATCTCGTTTTATTCAGGTGCGGAATTCCACGCAAACAAGGACACGTCAGTTGACAGACGGAACAAATGATGGCGGAACCGAATATGGGACCAGGGCTTAACGGCCGAATCAACCGCTGAGTAAGTCCGCAAATTATCCGCAAGATTTTGCGAGGCGACTTGGGATAACTCTGGCATGTCGACATACCCACCACTTGAGGACGCGGTCTCGAAGTGTAGAACAACCGCTGGCCGGCTGAACAATATACCGCAACGTCCACCTCCCTGCCACGTCATAGTCGGTCTCAGAGTCCGTGAAGCGTTCGCCTACTTGGAATAGGCATTTTCTCCGGTCCCCGAGTCGAGAGAGTTCAGCTAAAAATTAACTAAACATGGCGCCCAAGTTTGAACCAAAAGCCCACGCGCTGGAGAAACGATTAGCTTTGCATTTGACAGGAGGCAGCCTTGATCGAGGCGGTGACGTGACGGAAGTCATCCTCGTCTTCAGAATACAGTTGCGGGTTGGAGCGGGTTTGATCCGCCGAAGACGGAGTCTACTGTTTGCCGTAGCCTGTTCTGGTTTGGAAGCACGTTGTGATGACGAAGATGGAATATGCAATACTGACGTATAAAGAGCGAGCAGCTCACCACGCCCTTGCTGTTTTCTTGTCTTTCTGACGCGGCTTTCCTGCAGGATTCGTAAGGGAGACCACGATGCAGTTCAGTAGGAAGGTCCAAGATTCTGCATGGCAAGAAGGACAGTTTCGAGATAGCCAGCGAGTATTCTCGCGGTTGGCTCTGCCGTCCTGATCTGTTCGGACAGGCTTGCGCTTCTACTGGAACTCTCAGATCGTACATTCACCAATGTCATGTTGTTACACGATGGATACCTCGGAAGGATAGTAGACAGGCACTTGCACTCGCTAACCATGTGGTCTGGTCAAGTCTGCTTCCCTCTATTAGTAAGTGTATCCTGAATAAACAGCATTCGCATGTCTTCGGTATCCAGCTCGTTCCACAAAGCGGCAGCGTTGTTGTCCCTGCTGAGCGTGCCCAAGATTTGAAACCTCTCCTTGTTGGATAGACAACCACCCTCTGGGAAACGACGTTTGAAATCTCTCATCGCCACTTGAAAGCCCTCTGAACCGTGC
Organism: Colletotrichum spinosum; assembly: GCA_004366825.1. Taxonomy (NCBI): domain Eukaryota; kingdom Fungi; phylum Ascomycota; class Sordariomycetes; order Glomerellales; family Glomerellaceae; genus Colletotrichum; species Colletotrichum spinosum. The sequence continues at coordinate 588,616 of QAPG01010712.1, forward strand.
TTGCGACAGCAGGCGGGAGGGTCTGCTTCTTCTTGCGAAGTCCCCTCGATCCCCTGGCCCAGGACTCCTTGTCGTGATGCTGTGGGTACCCGCGAGCCAAATATTTCGGCTTTCTGCTCGGACTTTGACAAGCTCAGATCCAACATGGGTGGCTTCCGAGTTTCCCTGCTCCCGGCTGGCTGTTTCTCTTCTTTGCCTGGGAACTCAAGGTCGGGGTCCATGAAGTCATCCACATCTACCCAACTCTCTTCGCTGCGTAGTCATTGTCAGTAGAAGCCCGTGGCCAGCCAGGGAAAGACTGTCGGGTAATTCTGTGGCGGCGGATGCTTACTTGAGTTCCCATCCTTGCACGTCATCGTACTCTAGCTCTGGTCAGCCATCAAATCGATCAGGCCCTAGTCTGGTATGGCTTACTCAAGGAAAACACCCTCGCAAAAGCGTCAGTCTTTGAAGTATCTCGCAACGCTGTCTCCAGACCAAGAGTCATATCTGATGAGTCAGTTTTGCATGACGCCGTGGATTTGGTTCTTGTAATCTTGCTTGCACCATCCGACGATCCCGAATATTTCAAGTGCCTGCATGGGCTTGTTGTAGAAATCTCCTGGTACGGGGGAGTATGCTTGCCGCCATCCGGGACTTTCGGTTCAACGTTAGAAATAAGGTGTAAGGACTATGTAGGTATACTCACTGTGGTACATGTTGGAGCAAAATAAGGGAGGAGGGCAGTCGTACAAGCGTGGCGAGAAGTCGTCGGGCGTCAGCGGTGATAGTCCACTTTCTCCCGCCGGTGTTGGATAAGAATGCATAGTCTCTGCGCTCTTGGGACCACCAGCTTCGGAGACCGCATCGACGAGGCTGGAAGCACGTTGTGCGTTGCCTCCTTCGTGGTAGTCCGGCCCAAGCAGGTCTCTCCAGTAGCTCTCAGAGTTCGAATCACTGCCCTGGAAGAAGTCCGTCTCCTCTAGGTTGGCCTTGTCGTTGGCTGACGTGAGTATAAACTCCGTTGAGAGATCTGGAGTCAGTAAAGACAGGACATCTTCAATTGCGTGGTCGTCTTTCGGAACACCATTTGTCTCACACAGTGGTGTTGCAGCTGCTTCATCCCGTAGTCAGAAAGAATGCCTGTTTGTCAAGAATCGGTGCCTGACCTTTCACGACTGGTTGATCCTCGGTGCGTACTCGAGGACGACGGCCTCGTTTCCCTGGGGTGCGATAGCAGCATTTCACACCTGCCAACTGCATTTTGCTCAACAAAAGGCCCACGATTCGAGAGACGAGTGTGTGGACGACCTACCATGCACGTGCGACAAGTCGGCCTTGACCCGTTGCCTGGAAAGTAGGTCAGAAAGGGGTCACCTCTCTCTTCGTTTCCGATTCGATACTCCCTCGTAGCAGGACAACACACATTTCCGTTTGCGGGCTTTGCAAGTTTCGCAAGCACCGGGCCTTCTTCTGATGACGCCTCTGCCGCCATGGCACGCGACTGAATCGTCCTCGATGGTTGGCGAGTTCATCCGTTGCATACAGCTGAGATACAACTTTGGCTGCGGTGGAACCAGTTGTCGCGACTGAAGTCGACTGGGACGCCGCAATGACTCACGATACGGGGCCGTAGCTGCAATATATCCAGCCAGGCACCCGAGGGACGAGTTGTCGAGATGCCTTACACCCTGTCTCATCGCATCGGGAGTCCATGTGGGCTAGTCAAGTGGCCAGGCGCGCTCTGCGGCTATGATTTTAAGCTGCGTCCCGCAGAAGTCATCGCAGCATTGGGGTCTCAGAATCCGAGGTGGTGGGGAGAGACACACGCGGACTGTGAGTTTTCTGCTGGCAGAACTTTCGGGTGGAAGAGCCCGCTCGTTCCCTCAGGTCCTTGTTGACGATGCGTCTCTTGACTCGTCGGTGTGACGACTGCGTAACTTCATGCTACGAAGTCGTTCTCCGGTATCCACGACACTATTTCGCTGGTAACCGACCTCCGCGGTCTAGTGAATAAGGTTAAAACAGCTGCAGTCTTCTCATGTTAACCGGAGTTCTTTTCAATAAGCGCAGAAAGCTGTGGATTTTTCAACATCGTCAAGGGTCCCTTCCAGGCTTCAAACTGAGTCGCGCGTTGTTCTCGAGACTCTGCATTTGGTACTCGCTACGGTTTTGGTGTCGTTGCCATGAATGAACCCGTGAAACTAGCCGTCTATATGGCAAAGCGCTTGGTGGACTGCATATGACGCGAACGGCAAGTCTCATTGCGCAACGAGGCCCAGCAACACTCACAGAAAGGGCCATGTGATCGTACACGATATCACCAAGTTGCCGATTGCACGATGCCCCTCTTCTGTCTAGAGACGTCTATCTGCCACTTCCCAGTATAACCTACAAGTCTGTATAATGTTCTCCATCACCTGGGTATTGGATAGACAGGTCATGATGCTTGGGTGTAAGTCGCATGGCTCGGAACAAGATCACTAGCAAACATGAAATGGCACTTACAAGCAGTACAGTTCTGCTCAATGACCCGCAAGTCACCGTTGGATAAATGCGCCACATCAACGACCGCCCATAGCCCCACGATTGCAGGGGTTTCCATGATAAGCTGCCATCGAGGTATTGCTTCTAGAAGAGGTCCTCACGTGTCGGGCAGGAAACCTTACGTCCAGCGCCAAAGTCTCGAGACGCGATTTGCTGCCCATATCAATGATGGTCGACGCTCTACTTGTCAGGGTCGCAGAACACTCGGGAAAATTGCCACGACTCTGTGACTGCAGTTTCTGGCTCCCAGTATCATGTCGCACCGCTGGTGAATATACATACCTACTGTACACGACAGTTGCGTTGCTGTATGACACGCGCATTCATCTCCATGGTGGCTTCGTAGGACCACATCATTCGGCCTAAAAGACCGACCGAGTTTGCCTACCCTGGTTGGAAAGACACGAGTAATAAAAAAGCTCTATCCAGACTTTTTCTACCCCGAAAGATGATGCCTCGGCCGAGTCAGACAGGAACGATAAACAGCAGCAATGTGCTAGGATCCCTCACGCAAGGCCTTAAGTCTGCCCATCATCAGATTAGCTTCACCCACGTCAAAAGAAGCATACTCGTATATCGAATATACTATATTAGTCAATGAGTCAGTCAAGCGAGTCGAGCAAACTTAACAACAGGCGCTATTATTTCCAGGGCAATCAGCTCGCATCGGTGGGCAGTGCGGTGGAATGATTGGGACACGATGAGTCGCGTCCTTCTTTTCTCTGGCTTTTCAAATTAATCCTTTTGCTGAAACATTCTGGGCGAAGTCATTCTACAAGTAGGGCGCTGTTGGACATTGTTCGCATGGACGAGTCGTGGAGCTGTGACCACAGACTCACAGTGAAAGCTTGCCATATCGGATCAGGTTGACGATAGAAACATCCCATCTCACAAGCTGTCCACAAGCCACGATATCTTTGTTGTTGCGGTGCCAGTCCGCGGGCCTGTTCCCCGTCTCCACGTGGTACAGCTGAGTGCGTCCTCGTGGTGACCTTGACGTCCTGGAGAACCGGACCCCACGAAAGCAACGGCTCCGGGTTCCCCGGCCGATTCACCGGTGAGCGTCGTTTAGGGCAAGGATTGACGGACATGGGGATGGGTCCGGCAAAAGGGTCCCTCGCAGACTGTCAAGCTGCGGAATTCATCTCAACGAGGAAGCTCAACTCAGAATCCCACCCACCCCGCGAAGCTACCGCTTGGCCTGCAGCTCGCTTGCTCCGTCAACCAAGAGCATGCCTACAAAACAGTCTATCTACGTGTGGTGCGGGAGAAGGTCGCAAAGATGCGCTGCTAAGCCCTGGCAGCCCTGGTCTTCCCCGCGTTAACCAAGTTTAAAAGTCGGCAGCAAAGCCGAGTTCGACGCTGGTCACCTCATGCGACTCTCTATAAGCGCTCGGCTGGTGCTTCCCCGAAGCGGACTGTCGGTCTTTCAGGCCACTTTGAGATGACGATCCGCCTCTGAGTGCTCGAGCTGCTTGGTTCGACGTCATGTGCGTCCATTGCTCCGTCCTCTTTGGTGGTTGCCAAGAAGCTGTCACGAGGAAGAGTGCGCCTCGTGGCCTGTGTATAAAGTTGCTCGAAATAGGACTCTGAGTCCGAGAAACTGAGTTCCGTTTGTTGAAATACTCAAAGCTGCCGGCATCATCTCTCCCCGGATCGGATCTTTGAACGTTTGACCGGATCATTCACCATGCGTCTGTCACACCTAACCTTGAGCTGTCTGTCTGTCGGCAGCGTCGGGGCCGCTTTGAGCATCGTTCCGGGCTCGACCTGGACTGCTGTGAGTTCTCCCCCAGCCGCGATTCATCACATCTTGGAAGTCTGACACGGGCTGTCATCGCAGACCAACACAGGAGAACACGTTCAAGCCCATGGTAACGGTATCATGTAAGAATCAGCTTCGTGGATGCTGACATGGATCCGCTGACGTGGTTTGCTCCAGCGAGGAAGATGGCGTCTACTACATGATTGGCGAGGAAAAGACGAATGGCGCCTCTTTCCAAGCCGTCAACTGCTACTCGTCCACGAACCTCGTCGAATGGAGCTTCCAAGGACGCCTCATCTCCCGCACCGAGGAGGCTGGCGACCTCGGCCCCAACCGCATCATCGAGAGGCCCAAGGTCATCAAGAACGACAGCACCGGCAAGTATGTGCTCTGGCTGCACATCGACTCGTCCGACTACAAGGATGCGCGAGTGGGCGTGGCGACCAGCGACACCGTGTGTGGCGAGTACGAGTACCTTCGGAGCTTCCGTCCTCTGGACTTCCAGAGCCGCGATATCGGAGTCTTCAAGGACGATGATGGAAAGGCCTATCTTCTCACCGAAGATGTGAGTACACACCACTCAGACCGTTGACAGGCTTCGCTGACGAGGGTACAGCGCGAGTACGGCACTCGCATCATCAAACTCACCGATGACTATCTCGACGTCGAGGAGGTCACGTTCGGCTGGGAGTACTTTGCCGAGTCCCCGGCCCTGGTGAAGCGGAACGGCTTCTACTTCATCTTCGGCTCCCACCTGACCGGCTGGAACGCCAACGACAATGTAGACTGAACATCTCCCATCCCATGCGCTCCGTAGTCGCTGACATCCACCCAGGTCTACAGCTACGCCGAGTCCCTCTCCGGCCCCTGGTCCAACTGGACCGAGTTCGCCCCGGTCGGCTCCAACACCTTCAGCAGCCAGGTCAGCTACGTCCTCCCCCTCGGCGCCGACAAGGCCGTCTACATGGGCGACCGCTGGCACTCGACGAACCTGGCCGCGAGCACGTACATCTGGCTGCCTCTCGCCTTTGACGGGACGACCGTCACCCTCGACTGGCACGACTCCTGGACCGTCGACGTGGCGGCCGGCACGTGGTCCGAGGCGAAGCCGACCATCCAACTCGAGGGCGAAGCCGCGGACCTCGCAAACGGGGCGCGTGTGGTCGGCTGCGGGCAGTGCAGCGGTGCCGAAGCTGCTGGCTACCTCGGCGGCGACGAGGACGGGTCGGCCGTCTTCAGCTTTGAGTCCGGGGCCGCTGACAGGGTGACGCTGATTGTCAAGCACAAGAACGGCGACACCGGGTCTCGCCACGCGGCTGTTACGGTCAACGACGAGGAGCAGGGCGTCGCGTTCCTCTCTACGAACCATCACTCGGACAGAGCTGGCAGCAGCACCGTTCACGTCGATCTCAAGGCCGGCGCCAACACTGTCAGGTTCTCGGGATCTGAGGGATGGGGTCCGGATGTCGACCAGCTGATTGTGCCGGATTTGTAATGAACAGATGGTCGTCTTTCGTATTACGGCTGAAGTCAAGCATCACTGAAACAAGTTGGGTAGAATATTTGCACGAATAAGGCCAGTTTCTCGGAATGTCGAAATGATCCAGCATCAACAAAGGGTAATTAAACCTGATCTACCGAGAGATTTTTATTGATTTCAAATAACTGAGGCCATGGTCAGAGAACATCGGACGCACTGTGAGAAATCAATTTATTGTCGTCGACAACATGGCACATGTCCCAGTCAAGGACTCTTCACTCTTGGAACTGTCCCAATCATCTCGTTTCAATTAATTCCTATCGCTTTTTCCTGCTCTCGATTACTGCCGCATACTTTGAAATCGTCATCGTAACTGCTCTGGCGTGAGCTAGTTATTGGTATATACCGACCAAAGGTGCAAAAGCGCAGGCAATGGATCTCTCACTGACCAGGCCAGAATGCCACACTTGTGTAGGTTGTTCTCAAGAACAACTGAGGCTTTGGGGCTCACCCCTGTTCGTTGTCGGTCATGAGATATGTAGGTGAGAAAGGCTAGTGTTCTGGCCACGCAGCAGAGTTACTCGAGCCGGAAAAGAAGGTTGATATGTGTTATTGCCCTCTGCAGTGGCACCACAACACGATACGAAGGTGATACCCGAGCAGGCGCCCGTATCACCAACTGAGGTCGCCTGTCCCACAGCTTTGGCAAGTTGTGAAGATTAGGCGTCCCGTTCTTTGAGCTGCGTAAGATGAATAGCTGCAAATAGCAAAGATGGCCTGAGACTGCAGCACGATCTGAAACGAGGTAAGCCATGATCGCCGTGGCCTGCAGGACGTCTAGGAAACACCAACAGTTGGACGCCATTCCCGCGTGAGGCTCACATGCGACTCGTATTCCCGACATGGAAGATTCCAAGCCACGGTTCTAGCGGCGTCTTGCATATGTTGTGTACCGTGACACACCGAGACTGTGTTCGTCCGCTGAATACTTTCGCAACAGGCGGCTCCGAGCTTATTCGCAGCAAGGTCCGCTTGACGGATAGCTTAACCGGAGATGGGCTGGTGTGACGACTGGGTGTTATTGGGGATGACGAGAGGTGATGATCCATGTGATGGCATCACTGACGAGTTCCAAGTAAGCGTGTTATCGGAAGTGTTGAGTTCCAAGATATAGTCTCAGGTTTCCCCGCCGTCACTGCATTCAGATTGGCTACACGGGAAATGCAAATGAGCTGGTCTCAAACGACTTTTCCGAGATAAGAAGGCGTTATAAAAGTTCTCGGCAAGATAGACCATCGCAATATCGCCAACCAACAGTCCGAGTCAATCAGACTTGAGAATCACAGTCCGCGGCCCAGTCTCGCGAGTCCTGGTTCAAGGAACAACATGCCAAGCTCCCACGGACGTCCCGTTCCTTATTGCCATTAACCCTGAACCCAAGTCTGACGCCAGAAGCAACGCCAGTTGGCCAGAGACAGAAGTGAGACACGGAGATCGCGCATCGGCTTCATTTCTCGGCAGCACATCCATCGTGGCGAATCACAGCCCTCACAGGCCCCTGAGAGTGGTGGTGATGCCAACGTCGACTCGGATTGGTGCATCAAAGAAGCCGTTACCCCCACAGCTTCGTGCTGGACTCTGGGAGAAGATACCTTCATTGGACTGTTTCCATTGGGCCTGCTGATGCGAGATCAAGGGGCGGAGAGGGAGTCTGCCAACGCGTCAGCGACCAGACTTGCTGCCTCTTGTCGATTCGCTCTCGCTCGTCGTCACCCGCCTCGTGAGTCTGGTTCCTGATCCCGCCAAGGCACTGCCGTGGCCAGGAGCTGCATATCGAATGCTTGAAAACATCCCGGCCGTGATCGACACGACAATGGAGCCCCTGGTGCGTGTTCAATGTTGCCTCCCAACGCATCGCCCAACAGACCAGACCAGCGCACGCTTCCTCTTTCATGCATGCACACTCCCGAGCGGTGACATGGCCCTGCTCGTTCTTGTCTTTCCCTGAGGCTCGTCCGGCGGTGGTGATTGGCCGCCTGTCGTATCTTCCTCTGGGTCTTTGTTTAATTCAAACGTCGCGTCCCGAGACTCCTGGTCCAACGAACGACGAGAGCCTCGAGCTGTCACCAACGTCGGTCTGTCCACCTTCCAGATCCGGACACCAGCATCCCTTCACCGACGAGTTCTGGTCGATGGCGAAAAGGAACGATATCAAGCATTGCTGGTGGTTGGTGCAGCAGCCTGGCTCGCCGCATGAACAGATGGGACAGTAGGCATCAGGTATAAGACGTAGCTGACCGCCGGGTGTTGATGAGTTGACGAAGCAGGCCATCCGTCGACGACCAGCACAGTCACATTCTTTTCCGTGAACCCGTGATTCACTCGAACATCACTCGTTGAACACAATCTTCACTCGTTTCTGACCAGACCACAGACATAGAAAATAATCGCAGAAATGCACGCAGCAACGCTCCTCGCTCTCCTCCTCCCTCTGGCCCAGGCCGCTCCCTCGCGCCGCGCTCAACCAGCTCCCTTGATCAGACCTCGCGGCGCATCCCTCATCGAGAACAAGTACATCGTCCGCCTCAAGCCCGGGGCCGAGACGGGCGCTCTGGAGACGGCCATGTCCGTCTTCGCCGCCGACGCGGACCACGTCTACAACTTTGGCAGCGCCCTCCGCGGCTTCGCGTCCACGCTCAACGCCTCGGAAGTCGAGAGGCTGCAAAACGACCCGGACGTCGACTTTATCGAGCAGGACGCCGTCGTGACGGTCAAGGCCGCCCAGAGGAACGCGCCGTGGGGCCTGGCGCGGCTGTCGAGCGCCGCGCCGGGGAGCACGACGTACAGCTACGACGAGAGCGCGGGCGAGGGGACATGCGCGTACATTGTCGACACCGGTATCGACGTCGACCATCCCGTACGTCAGACACTTTGTCTTCTTCTTCTGCAATACCTAGCTTGTCCAACAGTCGACTGACACATGGGCCGCAGGACTTTGAAGGCCGCGCAAGCTTCCTGGCCAACTACGCCGACGCAGACGACACCGACGGCCAGGGCCACGGCACGCACGTCGCGGGCACCGTCGGGTCGAAAACATACGGCGTCGCCAAGAAGACGAAACTCTTCGCCGTCAAGGTTCTCGACGCCAACGGCGAGGGCACCAACTCGGCCGTCATGGCGGGCATGGACTTCGTCACGGCCGACGCCGCGTCGCGGCCGGGCTGTCCCCGGGGCGTGGTCGTAAACATGTCGCTCGGCGGCCTGCGCTCCACGGCCGTGAACCAGGCGGCGGCGGCCATTGTCGGCGCGGGGCATTTCCTGGCGGCGGCGGCGGGCAACGAGAACGCCGACGCGGGCACGTCGAGTCCCGGCAGCGAGGCGAGCGTGTGCACCGTCGGCGCGACGGAGCAGGACGACTCGCTGGCGCCGTATTCCAACTTTGGAGCGGTGGTGGACGTGCTGGCTCCGGGGAGCAGGATCAAGAGCACGTGGCCTGGCGGTTCTACCGTGAGTTTTTCTTTCTGGGAGTGAGACTGCGTGAAGGTGAGATGGATGTGTGTGCTGACTGTCGAGATAGAACACCATTTCTGGGACGTCGATGGCGAGTCCCCATGTTGCTGGTCTTGCTGCGTACTTTCTGGGAGTCGGGTACGCGCCCAGGGATCCTGTCGAGCTGTGCAGCTACATTGCCGAGACTGCGCTTGATGGCGTGGTTGATGGAGTCCGTCGCGGGACTGTCAACAAGCTCATCAACAATGGGTTTGCTGGGAATGGCACGGCCAAGACGACCAAGGGTGGTGTTGGCCGGCAGGTGAACAAGAAGTTCTCCGTCCGCGGTTAGGACATGGAATAGCTTCAGGTTGTTTGCGGTTGCTTTGTAAAATCTGGCTGTCTCTGGGCCGTTTCTATCGACATAAGAGTCTCGAGGATAATCTACAGCGTCACCTTTGACTCCCGGGTCTGTCCATTAGACTGCTTATGATGACAATCACCTCTATGTACTGTTGGCTTGTGATCATTCATGAGGATCGTGTCGAGCAACCATCACGGCGAAGCTGTCGCCGCCTTGGCTGCTTGTTGGCCAGCTATCCTCCCAAACACCACACACTCCAGCAGTGACGATCCTCCAAGCCGGTTGTCGCCGTGGATGCCTCCCGTGATCTCGCCCGCCGCCCACAGCCCCTCGATGGCGGTCTTGTCCCCTCTCAGCACCTGCGCGTTCTCGTTGAAAGAGGCACCGCCCATGGTGAAATGGGTTATGGGCGTGACGCGGCCGACGCAGACCTCCTCCTCGCGGTTGCTCTCCCCAGCTTCCAACCGCCACCTCCCAAACGTCCTGCGGCCAAAGGCAGAATCCGTCCCCGAGGCGACGAGAGCAGCATAGTCGTCGATAGCCTTGATCAGTTCCGGACTCAGCTCCTTCACCTTCTTCTTCTCCATCAACCCTTTCCAGAGGTAGAAGCCCAGATGCCCCTCTGCGGCCTCGCTCGCGCCGGGATCCATGAGCAGCGTCACATCCCACTGCCTGATCTCGCCACCCTCACTAACGGGAAGCCGCATAACGGCCCTGCTGACGTGCTCTCTCGTCTCCATCTCGTTGACGAACCGCCCTCCCCGGGCGGAGAGCAGAATCCCACCCTCGCCGCGGAGAAGCTCTGCCGCGAGGAACTTGTACCTCGCGTCCGGGTCCCCGGGGTCCACGAATCCCGTCGGGTGGACCTGCACGCTGTCCATGTCGACGAACTCGGCGCCGACGGCCTCGAGGATGCCGTGAGACGCCGGCCGCGCTTCGTTGGTCGAGGGGAACCCCGCGAGGTCGGGGCGGTGCCTCGCGAGGAGACCCGTGGCGTCGCCTGCGAAACCGCCCGCCGCGAAAACTACGGGACCCTCGAGCGTGCGGTGCTCGCCTTCGTGGGCGTACCGGACACCCAACACCTTGCCGTCCTCGACGGAGAGTGCCGTCACCTCTGCCGAGCTGGTGAGGTGGAAGTCCGGGTGCTCGTGCAGTTTCCTGAGCAAGGCGGTGACGATGGCGGCTCCCGGGGGCGTTTTGCCAGCCCCTCGATGCGTGCGCGCGACGGAGTGGCCTCCCAGGGGAGCCACGACGCCGAGGTCGACGCCGACTTCATCCGCGAGCCAGCTGACTGCGCTTTCCGAGCTCTGCGTCAGCAAGCGCACGAGTTCCGGTCTGTCGACACCCCCTCCCGCCTCTGTGAAGCGCGCGCCGGCCGATTTGACCGTGTCTTCGTAAAAGAGGTCGTCCCGGGCGACGCCGGCGGCCCTTTGGAAGCGCGTGTTGGCGCCGTTGATGCCGGAGGATGCCTTGATGCTGTTCCCGCCGGGTTTCGGGGCGCGGTCGAGCATCTGCACCGAGGCGCCGGCGTTGAGCGCTTCCTGGGCGGCGGAGAGGCCGGCCAGGCCGGAGCCGACGACGATGACGGGTTTGCGCTGGGCCATGGTGGCGGTTGAGAAGGGGAAGCGGGAGGTTTGGTGGGCGAGTGTGGTGAGTGTGTTTGTCGAGGGGCGGTGGTAGCGCATGCCCAGAAGAGCTGTGATGACGCCGAGTATGAGGGTGACGATGAAGCGGCGAATGGGTCGAAGGGACATGGCCGCTCTTGATGGGGTCTGGCTTGGACACAGCCCCTTTGTAGGAGGGAAGCTATATACTTGATGGAGTTGGGCATATTTCCTGCTGTTTTTATGGTTCCAGGCGGGTTCGTCGGACGCAAGTCGGATGATTTTGGGCGTCGTACGATGTTTCCTGGAGTCTTCGTCTGAGTTGGTGCTGTGAGAGTGGCGCCAGATTCGACTCTGGCGGGTCTCAATGAGTTGCTTCGCCTTGAAGTGCTGGAGGATCCTTGGAATGCGGTGGCTTGGTCCAATGGAGAACATAAGATGGTGGTAGCAGTGGTTATCGAATGAACAGGTTGGTGAATACCACTCTGCGTCTCGCAGCGTTGTTGAAGGTTGAGGCAGTTCTGTCCTGTCGACTTGACTTCGTTCAACAATCCATCTTGAGCTTGACAACTAGGCTCATAGGTGAATATCTTTGAGCTGGATGAGCTCATCACGATAACAAGCCATCTTATATGAATCCATCAGACTTGAGCCAGCTGCTGTAGGATTGCTTCCATGGGAAAACAGCTGGCTTGTGGTTCCGTGATTATACCGTGGCTGGAGCTTCATTGCAAGACATGCCCCAAACCACCCAGCAAGGATGTCAATCGCCATAGAAGCGTTCTCAGAGTGAAGACTACGCATATCTTGAAGGAATTACAACAGCGAAATATGATGTTTCTAATATTTCAAACAAAGAACCGTGTCAGTGATCCGGAATGTGCGCTGGTTAAGCTGGAGGGGCCAGATGGTACATAGTGTTTGCTTTGCAAGAGATTGGCAAGTCAAGGTGCCAGAGTGGTTAATGGGCTGCCCTGCTATCAGATTCTCTGCTACAGTTTAGGCAGTGGCTTCGGTCGCGCAGGTTCGAATCCTGTCCTTGACGATTCTTTTGCTTTTTATTTCTGCTTTCCTTACTGCAAAATCGAGACTTCTGAATTGCCTCGAAGTCGCATAGTCAGTCACGCAAGCTTCTTTCCCTTTTGTCAATCTTCTGATTACTTTGAAGCCGCCTCCTCGTGTTCTCGGTTCGTCCGGACACCACGCAAAGCATCTCTGGCCGCGGTTTGAGGCGCAACACGCACTCGGGAGAAAAGCACGCGAGAGAGGTCCTCTTTCTACCATTTAGAGCTTCTGTTGTAGCATTTAAAGATGTACCAGCTGGCCCTCACACCCGGATGATCCCTCTGCCAAATTGAAGCGAAAAGCCAAAAGTTCCTACATCGAGCAAGCCAACGGATCGCCGTCCAATTTGCAAAGTCACAGATTAAACTGACCCTGGTCGACCGTCCTTCGGTTATACTACCTATGAACCCGGCGGCCCCTGTCCATAGCAGCGCTTACTGTCAATTTGCGACGGCTCGTGCTCTGTGATCTCCAGGTGGTCGTCCTCCTAGGATAGGGGTCGGAGCAGCTCCCGCATGGATGCATCATGAGCTCCCTCCGAAAGGAATCAGCCATTCAATCTTCTCTCGCTGCCGACACATGGCGGCTTTGCAAGGGTAAATGTAACCCGAGGCGCATGCCGAGTTATCCGGTAGTGCATCGTTTGCGCCTCCCATCTTGGCATCGACTGGCACTCCCGCTCCTGGCTGTCTCTGCAGGTGAGGACGGAGAGACGGTTTGTTATTGCTTCACGGGGTCTGGGGTTCGCATTGTGACCGGGCTGTTTGCAGGAGGAACAAGCGATTTCACGTACCTAGGGAGGGAGAGAGAACAGCAGCGCTGTCTGGCGAGGACACCGTTCACGATAGAGACCCATTTAAAGGCACTCCTGTTTGTACTTATCCGTGTCTGCTTCGTCGTCTCAAAACCACGGCCTCAAAGGCAACTCAACAGCCATGGAATGGTTGAGAGTCGACGACCCAACGGCATGTGCCCAGGTGGAACGATTCCGTCCGCAAGAGGGGATGTGCGCCGCTCGGAGAAATGGAAGTCGAGCTGAGCTTAGCTTACCAAGTAATTAATTAGTTTTGACAGGGCCCTGCAGCGAGCAGCACGACAGCACGCCGCGCCGCTGAGCAACGTGGTCCTGAGCCCTGCGGTGCTTGGCAATACGACGTGGTCACAGTAGCAGCAACAGCTCAGGGGAATCTCCTCGAAGAGACAAGTTGATTCCGTGTGTTTGCGGCTACGATCGTGGCCTTGGCGGACAACTGTCTTGAGCCTCCGTCTTGGAGACGAGGGATTCCTCCGAGGGCCAGGACAGTGATTGTTGCCTCGGGCTTTGTTCGAGCCTCGTTCGCTGGCATCACGGGCCAAGGGGGCTGGACATCGAAGATCCAACAGTAAATAGTAGTCTTGCATCCGCGGCTGCCGTTGTACGACGGCTTCTTCGGCTCGGGGATGTAGCCTGCAAAGATGCAGATTTCGACACGCTGTGAAGCGTTTGTCGGCCCAATGGTCCAAAGCGCCGTTCGTCCAGACTCCCAAGACAGACACGACGTAAGTGAGACACCAGACACTGGGAAAAGCAAAAACTCGGCCATTTTTCAGGGCATTGGTCGCTAAATTCAGGACATTTAGGCCTATTGAAAGCCGCGCTGGGCGTTTACATGCATAGAAGCTGCACAGCCTATATGGTAACCCTCATGACAAGCGCTGGTCCACGATCAGGACCAACGCCCATTTGGAATTCACTTTCGCTTCCTGCGCCGTTCAACTAGTCGACTTCATGGCGTCTTTCGGCTACTGTCAAGACCGTTCCCTTCCGCCGTCTCCGCGTGCGGGATCGTCCAGCCAGCGCGCACCTTGTCGTGCGCCACTGGCCTTGGCGATATCCATCGTCCATCTGCCAGCTGTCATCGCTCTGCAGCCAGGCCGTCAGGTGGCACGCCAGCAGAAAGGCCTGGCGCTTACGTCAGCGCCGCCTAGAGTGGCAGAGCAACCCCGATTCCCACCGCCGGGGTTGCGTGACGATGCTTCGACGATACTCGACGGGGCAAAGGAGACGCACATTTTGCCGTGGAGACGTTCTGCACGTTGCGTGACCGGCTCTCGTATCGAGAAATAGTCCCTGGAAGTGCAGCAGCGCGCTACCACGAGGTCGGCGCGGTCTGGGGAAATAGACTCGCGGTTGGATAGCCCACCAGCAGATCTGGGGAGAGGGAAGCCGACGAGCCCACAACAAGTGCCAGCCGTCTGTCTCCACGAACATGGAAGAACCCACGAGAGTTCCAGAGCCCGTTCGAGCGCATGGTGAGGTTCGTCCGGCCTGGCGCCATCATCGGACCACTGGACGATGTGTGCCTGTGAGGAGACCCGTTATATGCATACCTGTGAGGAGACCCTGTATATGCATACCTTACTCGCAGTACGGATACAACCATGTCCAAGTAAGGTGGTGTGCGAGGGCGTCGTGGGTGTGTGGTCACCGCAGGCACACTGCATCTTCCCCGCAGCTCGCCATGTGGTGTTTGGCTCACGCCTCTTCCGCGACTGGGCTTGATCTTCGCGGCCGGCCCTGGTTGGCACGGTCATGATGACGCTGGCCGACCTTGGCCCTCGCCGCGGCGGCCTGGTTCTGCGAATTGCGAGAGGACATGAGATGGTTTGGAGAAATTGGCGTTTCGGGGTCTTTTCTCATTGTCAGCTGCCCTAGCAGTATCCGTACCACTACATTTTCTCCAAACAACCTCCATCGTGGGCCTGGAGACACCCAGTTGGTGAGAGACGTCGAGCTGAGTGGACCCAATCTCCCTTGGCCTCCGTCGACGGCACGAAACAACCTTTTGGACCGGCGTCACGAAGGAAGCTGGGATGGTGCCGGTCAAACTGCGAATCCTCGCATGCCCCCAGTAAAGTCAGCGTGGCTGGCGGGTGGGCGGAAGAACCAAGACTGTCCATGGCCGTCAGCACGCCTGAGGTACGAGTGCATGGCCAGTAGTACTGCGTTTGTCTGTTGAGATGAGGTCCCTTCGCGCCCAGCATCGTCGAGGTCGTCCGTCGCACCCAGGGCATTTCCATGACACACGGTAATATTAGCCACGGGGCTCGAATGCGACATGGACGAGACCAGCAAGGATCCGACGAGACCTGGGGGCCGCTGGCGACATATAGTCTACTCTACGGTAATACGGACAGAGAATTGTATCCCAGACCTGGAAGAAGAGGAAAGACGCCAGGCTGAATGCGCTCAAGTCGCTCCAATCCCGCGGAGGGAGCTCCTGTTGACGCCCACTCATCCGGTGGCTATCACCACCCTCCCTCCAACTCGTGGCTGGTGTACGACTGGACTGTACAAGTATCGAGGAAGCGATGAATTGGGGCTCGAGTTAGATTCAAGAGTGTCCTGAATGCCACCGCCCAAGTGCTGCTGGATGACTCGCTCTCCGCTGAGCACAGCAGACCTTGGTAGCATCGAGACAGACATGATTAGATATTACATAGTAGACGTATTATGCTGCTATGTGTGCCAATCGCCCCGGTATTCACACTCAAGCTTGCCGAGAGTAAAAGGCCCTAAAAATTGGAGAAAATAGGAAACTGGTGACGGAAAAGGTGGGAATGACATCAGCTCGGTGGACTGATTTGCCCCAACGCCCGAGGCAGAATCTCTTGGCCTGTCCCTCCTCTGTCTGTGTGAGTGTGTCTCTCTTTGCTGGCCCCCTCTCCAGCTTAGCAGAGACTTTCCCTTCGTCCTAGCCCGTCTTCTGGAACCTGACTGCTGGTGTCTCGGAAGCCAACAGGGACTGGCTGTGCTGGACGTGCTTGACTCGCTTCGCTTGGCGGAGATATGGTAAGACGCGAAGGAAATGTTTCTCCTCACGAGAGCCGCACTTTGATGCCATCCATCCCATGCTGGAGACTTGCTAGATGGCTACACAGCGCGGAGTCTAGTTTGGACCAATGTTTCGTCTGAAGATGGCACATGTCGTCGATGACAGCTCCCACTGACAGCCCATCAACTCGGTCTTCCGTCAGAAACAGACGACAACGCACAAACTGCATCTCCTTGGTCTCCTTCGCACCACTGCGGCCTTTTCATGCCATTGTCGTCGGCTTTTCTCTCGCCCCAGGCGGTCTCCGACGTCGTAAACACCGGTCGTCACTCCACCATGCCACTATTACCATCCCACATCACACTCAGAGTCCGCAGTGATGCCGTGTAGTAAATGAATGTCCAACATGGATCCCCTCGGTCGAAGCCATGCCCCATTTCGAAGCAACCCCCGGCTCGGTTCGAACCTCTGGTCTTTTAAAGATCGGCCCTTGTCCAGGCCACCTTCACAATGGTCTGCATCACCACCACCTCCAACAGCAAACGGCTTTTACTCGACCCACTCCCTCTTCATCCTCCAGACGAAACGCCTCCCTCCTCCTCTTCGTCGTCTTCGAACCCTCGTCTTGTCTACTCCTCTCCCCCGTCTTCACGCGCCTCCAGCAAGCTCCAGTTCTCCGCGCCCCCCCGACGATCCCCAGCGTCCGTACGTATCCATACATACCCCGGACCTCTAGACACGCTCCTCGAAAGCTGGGCCGACCCATCAGCCATCTCGGTTTTGCGCTGACCCCTTCAGAGGACCCTCGACGACTCCATTGCTTGCTCCTTTGAGCTCTTGTCCCAACTCTTTTGCCCTGGGCTTTCCCCATTGTTCTCACTCTGTACTTAAACTCCTCCTCCCCACCCCCCTCTTCCCCGGCTTCGAGAGACCGCTTCTCCTCCCATCGTCCGTGTGCTTTCTTCCGTGGAGTTTGCCTGTTCATAACTTACGAGATACCCCCCATATATAACGTTTATTGCTGCTTTTTGATCTATTTGCTTCTACACCATCATCACACACTCGCCCGGAAGAACACACACGCACACGCACACACACAGAACAGACCAACAATGGCCACACACCAAACCCACCACGATGCCGTCCCTCCACAGACGCTGGAGAAGGACGTGCATGCCACCGGCGCCGACCACCACCTCAACGGCGCCAATGGGGGTGTCCCAGTAGGCGGAAACGCTCAGGCGCGACACGGCGGACCTTGGTCCCGCGTCGTCGACTACCGGAACATGACTGAAGGAGACGCGCAGGCTTTCGGCGGCTCCCTCCAGCCCGGACTGTGGAAGCCCTACGAGCACAGAAAGTTCGCCAACCCGGCGCCGCTGGGCCTCTCGGCCTTTGCCCTGACGACCTTTGTCCTGTCCTGCGTCAACCTCCACGCCCGCGGCGTCACGGCGCCCAACATTGCCGTCCCGCTGGCCTTTGGGTACGGCGGTCTGGTCCAGCTGCTCGCTGGCATGTGGTACGTTGCACACATCACCCACGTCTTTGTCTGGTTTCTCTGTTTGTTTTCTTTCGATTTGCCTGCGTGTGTGTGTGTGTGTGTGTTTGTGCGTGTGGCAGGGGGTCCCCCAACATGCGTCTCGTCTCAACCGTTCTCCACGATGACCCCGGCGCGGAATAAGCAAAGAAGCAAAAGGTGGTGGAGAAACGTCTCGCGCTCCTTTGCGCCGGAGTGGATCGTGGGATTCTCCAGCTCGCATGGGAATACGGGCCAGGATCAGACGGAAAACACTTCCTCGCCTGGCCAGGCGTGGTGGAGCATCATCGCCATGTTGCTGTCATCTCACATTCTCTCTACACACACACACACACACACACACTCCCTCTGTCTCTCACAAAGACATACCGCTGACCACAATGTGACACGGCAGGGAAATGGCCGTGGGCAACACCTTTGGCGCCACCGCGCTCTCGTCGTACGGCGGCTTCTGGATCTCGTACGCCATCCTGCTGACGCCCAACTGGAACATCACCGGCGCCGACGGCCCCTACGCCGCCGACTTTTCGGACCACTACTCGGCCGTCGGCTTCTTCCTGACGGGCTGGTTCATCTTCACGACGCTGCTGCTGCTCTGCACCCTGCGCTCGACCGTCGTCTTCTTTTTGCTCTTCTTCACCCTCGACCTGGCCTTCCTCTTCCTCGCCTGCGAGAACTACGCCGCCAACAACGGCGCCCTGACGGCCATGCGCAACCTGCAGATCTGCGGCGGCACGTTTGGCATGCTGGCGGCCTTTTTGGCGTGGTATTGCGCGCTGGCCGGTATCCAGGATGACAGGTGAGTTCTGTCTTTTTTTGCCGTGGACCTCTGTGGCTGGTGATGGGGTCTGATTCCTTGGTCTTTGGATTATTTGGACGAGGCAAACACCGCCGCTCGCCGCACCAAGTGAGATTCCGCTTGCTAACATCGCCTCTCGTGCAGCAACTCCTTCTTCCAGGTCCCCGTCTTCCATCTGCCTTGGTCCGACAAGGGCAGGGAGATCCGCAAGGCCAAGAGCCGCTCCTCCGTCTAAGGTATATGGGTGCAGGACTGTTGGTTCAGGTGCGACGTGTGTGATGAGCTGCGTTCGGCGAGAAGGCCGATGGATAAAAGCATTGATGAGAACGAACGGTACCGCGCCTCGGAGGAAACGCCTCGCGTATTCGGGGCAGAGCAGGCCGAGGAGTTTACACGACGACAATGCCGTCGCTCCGTTGGAGATGATGGTATGATGGATATTCACCTCAGCTATGTACATGTTGTGTTAGAAACTCGCGCCTCGCAGAGGGCGAACAGTACGAGGTTTCACACGAGAGCGTTATTTAATGAATGATAATATCGACAACTACCTAATCGTTCGTCTTGTTCATTCTATTGCCGCTCGTTCTTCCACGCCCCGACACTGAGTTCAATGCAAAAGCACAACGCCACGTCTCCAACACTCGGTCATCTCTCATAATGACTGCGATTCTCGGCGCAAGTCGACGATGGATGAAATGACGTCGAAACCACATAAGCCAACGCGGCAGTTGGGGTATGGCCGTGTCTTGGCAATGCGACGCAGCTCTGACTGGGTGGCTGGCTCTCGAGCAGGGCGTTGCTGGTCGCTCCTTTGACGCAATTACGGGAGATTGGCGGCTGGTCTGGCGGGAAGGGAATTGGGGAAACCCCTTGGCGTAGGTCATTTTCTCGTCGCGTGCGGAGATCGTGAGGTGGTGAGAGTGACGAGGGCGAGCCGACGAGTCAGCTCGCGAGTTGGTGGCGTGAGCTGGGCTGGTGACAACGAACCGGGGATTCTCTAATAACTAAGAGTTCCCTTACTGAATGTTGACTTGCTGATGGGCGTGTGTTTGTTTTGGCTAACACAGGTGATGTTGCCAGTAACTTGGACAGCAATGGTGGGAGGGTGTGTCCTTTTACCCATTGGCAACACAAGAGGTCTTGCAAGGGAGTAATATGGGATATTGCAGATGTGTTAAAATTCAAGGGGTCATTTGACCACCTGATTGCAAGTCTGATTTAATAAAGTCTTTGAATGTTGCGCATCTTCCAGTGTCGGGTCCGGTCTTAGCAATGGCCTCACCATATGCCAAACAATCACACATGCCGTTGACAATGGCTATGGATGACGCGCCGGCGTACTCACCATGTCGGCTATTCTCTTTTTTGCCTCAATATCCGAGTTTTCTAACGTTCTTCAGCCCTAGGGCTCATGGTCTCTCTCCCCGTGCGCTCAGCCAGTCGCAGACGAGCGGAAGGGGAGTACTCTAGTTCTGTTGATGGAGTTCATGAAGATGATCCTGACAGCACGAGCTGAATCTGATGGTGCGAGGCCTCGACTGGATTCCCAGAAATCTCCAGGAACTGGCTAAGCTCTGCGAATCACGGCCAAGTTGTTTGTCGATAGACAAGACAGCATCCTGGCTGAGAAGTAACCGAGGATAAGTAGACAAGTACCCGGCGAGACTCCCTAGTCATAGAGGCTTCCACTACGTCAGCCACCAGCGGAAAGCAACACTCGTCAGGATGACAGTCCTTTCAGGAACCTTGGGAAGTCCATCATCAGGCCAAAATGAAGCCTTTAGCAGTCAGTCGTGCAGAACATGCGACCATTCTCTTGGCAGTCGCTGGGAGAGATTCACAGACGGGAAACCCAATTCTTCGTAAGAGCAAGGCACCAGGCATCTGGAATAACATCATGTCTCGTTTTGACCCTCGAGACTCAAAGGAGGAAAGAGCCCAGTCAACTTCGATCAAGGCATAAGGCATACAGATACGGCGTTAAATAATAGAAAAAGGCCAGGGCTGCGGGGACTTAAGGCCGCATTCCGGAAAAGGGGTGCTTGCAATCGCCGAGCAGAGTTTCAGATTTAACTCACGCCGTCATGAAGTTCTGACCTCTATAGGCAATAATTCGCCTACCGGTACCGTATCCAAGTCATGCCCTCGGTCTCGTGGGTAGGCTGACGGTGACGAATGGCCAGACGTCTCAGACTGACGAGGCATGACTGCCATCCGAGTCATTGATTACGCCCGCAGGGCATCGTGACGGAGTCTTGCTTGATGAGCTTTGTCTCGTGGTCTTCCGGACCGAGGGGTTGTGGAGTACGACTACTGAGTAGGCCTTCACTCTACTGTGGAAAGTTTGCAGTGAGCACGATGCGGTTCTGTCAGCTACTTTGGTGCGGGCGCATCAGGCGCCCAGTTATCAAAGATGTGACGCTCTCACAGACGAGAGAGGAACGAAAAGACAACAGCCAATTCATGGGATGCCGTGCGAACTTGCTCGCGTCATCTGTAGCAACGCCGTGGTAACCTAGAGGCCGGTTGAACAGATGAACCGATGAGATCCTCCGGCCGGGGAGATCTAACTGGAACAACGGAGAAAGATGTGCAATGTTCGTCTCAGCTCCCCTGGCGACTCCTACCGCTTCACATACCACTGACGGGCTACACCTTGAAGCCGACAGCCCGACATTCCCGCGGAGCTATAGGATCCGCCGGCGAAGCTCCGTATCCGCTTTCCATCAAATGTCTATAGAAACATTTGACAATGTAACCACCCAGACCCTTGAAAGGAGACTTTATGTTAGATTACAGGTTTCGAGGAGACAGCTCGCGGGTGTGGGCTGTCAGCGGCCGGAGAGTCAGAGCAGCATAAATAGCCCGGCCATCACAAGGCAATGATGGAACTTGGGCTGCTATCAGATCATCAGGCCATCTCATCGTCTTCGTCTTCAGCCTGTTATCTGTCTGCATCTCCTCCGGCTCTGGCAGCTCATCTCTCAAAGCACATCAGCACCATGAAGTTCTCCGTCAACATGTTCCTTGCCATCGCCGCGATCGTGTCGGGTGTTTCGGCCGGCTGCGTCGATTCGAGCCCTGGATCCTTCTCCTTCGACCCCACCACCAGCAGTTGCAAGAAGGGCGTTGGGTTCGACCACCAGTGCAAAGACACGAAGAAGGCGACGGCGTTCTTTCTATGCTGCAGCAACGCGAACTGTACCTGAACGAGGTATGCGGCGCCATCATCCCATACGCGTGTCTCAATGTAGCTCTTTTGTCACTGACAGCAGTCGTATTTTTCTTAGTTTTCTGCTGCCTTTGCGCTCTTATGGGACCGATGTTGTCTATTCTGAGGGAGTCAAGGCTGGCGCGTAGGGGTTAAAGACATGAGGGGATCGCCAGTTTAAGAAATTGATTACATTTCGCATCTTCGCGCTCTCTCCCGCGCTATCAGTGCCCATAGCCAGGAAAACCCCATCAGACTTGATCCCCCCAAAAAAAAGAGTCAAGTCTTTGGTAAACAGCAATGGTGGACCATGACTGTGAATCACCAAGACAGCTCGTCCAAGGAACTGCGACTTTCAGAGTTTATCCGCCAGAGATTGGAACCGTCTTCAGTCCGCTCTCCCAGTACCTCTATATGTATATGATTGTTGACTGGAGAAATCCATCGCCTTGGGATTACAAGCCGTTGTCCATTGGTCTATGAAGTTTCGTGGATGGACTCGGCTAGTTGTGCCCACTTCAACATGGGCGTGATGGCATTTGCTGTCTGGCATCAAGAAACGATTCAAATAGACTGTTGAAACTGCCGAAACCGAGCAAGGCCTGGTTCCTAACGGATCTCATCTCCCAGTGACACTCCCGTGTGAACCCAGGCCACCATCCAGGCGCAGAGGTTAGTCGTTTTCTTCGTGCGCCATGTATGCTACAGGTCTTTGTGGTACCTAGCCTGCAGGATGAATGGTCGGAACTCTCAATTCAGTGACATACGCAACCTCTTTGCATGCGAAGCAGACTCCCCAAAACTCCCTTGATGGCTTGGAAGAGGGCTCTGGTCATAATCTTCTTCTCCACGAGGGCTCAACGTGGAGCAGCATCCACTTCAAGCATATCCACAAGCACGGTAGCTCAGGGGTAGAGCGCTGGGCTCATAACCCAGAGGTCCTCCGATCGAAACGGAGTCGTGCTATCGTCAGTTTCTTCTTTTTTCTCTTTTTACTTTCGCTTGCCACAGACTCATCACCACCCTGGCAGAAACATTCTTCATCTCTCCAGTAGATAGCTGTAGATAAGGACTTCACTGCCTCCAAGTACGACATTTGGCTAGCTCAGTCTGTACATGTAGGTTGCTGACACGGGCAGAGGCGTCGTCTATTCTTACCATCTGAACCAGCTCAATTCATCCAAGGCCGGCCTCGATAACAGTCGCTCTGCTTTCCGAGAAGCCAGGATGGATACGAACCCATCCTTGGACGCTGCCATGGCGTGCTGCAGGCTCGCAACGGCCCACCGGCGATCTCCCAATACGACCGCGGCCCCACGACCTTGACTTCGGCACTCGGCCGAAGGAAGAGCCAAAACGAACCTATGACCTCCCCCCACGGCCTTTATCCATGAACAATTACACGGTATGCAGGCTCGGATCATGGCAGCACGTACCAAGGACGTACCGGGGTGTTGTGTCCTGCTCGTGTGAGTCGATCCAAGGAGCGAAAACGATGCGAGCTGCCGACTTGGCGATAGTCGGCTGTGGGAGAGTCGCAGCAGCCAAGACGCCATCCCCATCAACTCCCATGTTCCGGTAATTTCGTTACCAAACGGGAAGGTCCCAATTCCTCGTGTTCAGTCACGCATGTCTGGCCATCGTCGTGCAGCCTTGCATCACTCACGCGCGCTTGACGCCAGATGGTGGTGTGCTGGCTGTATATATCTGTCCACGATGCATTTGCTCGGACGAGGATGTCTTTTGCTGGTCATCGCAGGTCACTCGTTTCATTCCAGCGTCTGCCATCATGAGGTTCTCCTCCGACGTCGTCTCCTTGGCCCTCGGCCTCCTGACGACCACCGCTCGCGTGTCTGCTGCGGATCCCGCACCGGAACCTGCAGTCAAAGAAGACGCCTTGGTCCCCGGAGCTTACATTGTCGAGCTCGCCGGTGAGCAGGATCCCGCGAGCCTGTACGACGAGCTCCGCTCCGATGGCCTGGCCGTCGTGCCCCGACTCGATCTCAAGTACCGTCTCTTCAACGGCGCGTCCTTCCGGGTCGACAACGACGAGGATGCCGAGGTGACGGCGGGCAAGATTGCCGGCAAACTCGGCGTCAAGGGCGTCTGGCCCGTCCGCAAGATCCAGATGCCCAAGGTCGAACCGACGTCCATCGGCCGCAACGCAACTTCCACGGGCGACGCGCTGCTGCGGTCCATCAAGCAGCGCCGCGACGAGGAGGCGGCCGGGGACACGGACAGCACGCACGTCATGACGCAGGTCGACCGGCTCCGCGCGGCGGGCTTCACCGGCAAGGGGATCAGGGTCGCCATCGTCGACACGGGCGTCGACTACCGCCACCCGGCGCTCGGAGGCGGCTTCGGCGAGGGCTTCCCCGTCGCGTACGGCTGGGACCTGACGGGCGACGAATGGGGCAGCGAGGCCGAGGAGCCCAGGCCCGACGCCGATCCGCTGGATACCTGCCAGGGCCACGGGACGCACGTGGCGGGCATCATCATGGCGCAGGACAACGAGCTGGGCTTCACGGGCGCCGCGCCGGACGTCACGCTCGGCGCGTACAAGGTCAGCGGGTGCGGCGGCTTCACCACGAGCGAGGTGCTCGTGGCCGGCTTCTACCGGGCGTACGAGGACGGCAGCGACGTCATCTCGTGCTCGGCCGGCGACGACTCGGGCTGGTCGTCTGACGCGGCGGCCGTGGCCGTGTCGCGCATCGCCGAAGCCGGCGTCCCCGTCGTCGTGGCTCTGAGCAACTCTGGCAACCTGGGTCTCTGGGCCGCGGCATCGCCGGCTTCGGGCAGGGCCGTGGCCGGTATCGGGTCCGTCGACAACACCGTCCTCCCTAACCTCATGCTTCGTGGGACCTTTGCCAACGAGACTGGCGAGTTTGGCTTTGGGTGGCAGAGCAGCGCACCGACGATAGCTTCCAACGTCAGCCTCGGTCTCTGGGTCGGAGGTGTGAACAACACGGCCTGCGAGCCTCTCCCAGAGGACGTCGACCTGACCGACACCATCCCCCTCCTGGCCCAAGATGCCTGTGCTTCTGATACCCAAGCAGAGAACGTCCTCGCGAGGGGCGCCAGGCACATTCTGTTCTTCCCCGAGAGCGAGTCGTACGTCTCTCTCCGCTCACAGAGTCCATCTTCACAGCATCTGAATCGCTAACACGAGGTCAGCAGAATGTATCCCCCATACGTCTACGTCGACGGCATCGAGGGAATCGGCATGGTCGTCCCTCGCCAAGCCCGCGAGTGGATCGCCAACCCGGACAACATCACCATCTCCCTCACGACGCCCGAGTCGTCCAACCTCTTCGCAGAGTCCCTCGACGGCGGCCAGTACGCGGGCTACACCAGCCCCTTTAGCAGCTACGGCCCGACGTACGAGCTCGACATCAAACCGCAGTTCACGGCGCCCGGGGGCGGCATCCTGTCCACCTGGATCTCCGACCAGGGCGCGTACATGGTCAACCCGGGGACCTCCATGTCCACGCCCTTTGTCGCGGCCGTCTACGCCCTCGTCGCCCAGGTCCGCGGCACGCTCGACCAGGAAACGCTGCGCAGCGTCATCTCGGCGACGGCGAAACCCAGGCCATGGAACGACGGCGCGGTGGTATCCGACGCGCTCCTCGCCCCCGTGGCGCAGCAGGGCGCCGGTCTCGTGCAGGCCTGGGACGCGGCCCACGCGACGACGATGCTGGGAAGTTCGGGCATCGCCCTCAACGACACGGACAACTTTGTCGGCGAGCACGTGTTCAGCGTCAGCAACACGGCCGCCGAGGAGGTCACGTACAAGCTCGGCCACGCGAGGGCTGCGACGGTGTACTCCTTCGCGCCGGGCCGGGCTCAGCTCGACGTCGCTCGCGCTCCTGTGCCCACGGCCGAGGGCTGGGCCGAGGTCGAGTTCGAGGCGGACACGCTGGTCGTCCCTGCGGGCGGGAGTGCCGACGTGAAGCTCACCGTCGCGGCCCCGAGCGGTCTGAACGCCACTCTCCTGCCCGTGTACAGCGGTTACATCACGCTTGACGGGAGCAACGGCGAGACCTTGTCCGTGCCGTATCTCGGCGTCGGAGGCAGCATGCGAGACACGCCCGTTCTCGTGCCTGGAACGGGTCTCAACGGCGTCTATCTCTCCTCGACCGAGAGCCACTTCTTGATCCCCGTCAACGCCAACCGCACTTTTACCATCCAGCGCCCGGGGACTGTCGGCTCCGCGGTTGTGCCCAAGATGGTCGTCACGCCCACCATTGGCTCCAAGGAGGTCCACGTCGAGCTGGTTGTAGTCGGCGCAGGTGGCAACTCGACGCTCAAGGTCACCGACGTGCTCGGATACCCGACCCTGGGTCCTGTGGCCAACTCTCCCGTGCAGTATGCCCACCGCTTCGGATACACTTGGAACTTTGGCGGGCGTCTGGGAGACGGCACGGTTGTGCCCGAGGGAACGTACAAGTTTATCGCTCGCGGGTTGAGGGTCTTTGGAGACGAGGCCAAGGCTGAGGACTGGGACGTTGTCGAGACTGTCCCCTTTAACCTGAGATATCTTGCCTGAGACGGTTGCTATTACTCTGAAGGTGTCGTGATAGCTTCATGCCTGTGGGCCGCTATCCCGGGTCATGTGACCTGCTCACATAAGATACTTCTTATGTAAGGTATGCCTATAAACCCATATATCAGACGATACCGCTCCGCAGATAGCTTTCAACACGAACAAGACTTTACCTACCCATCTCCTTGGGCCTAACGGTACAGTTCGTGACAGAAGGATAGATCTAACTGGGGTTTGTTTCCTACCTGTTTCTGTGGTATAAACATTTCATCCTGTAGTTCAAGTAGTTTCTTCAGCACATTGTTCACGCCATGTGATGAACCGTACCGCAGGGCCTACGAAGATGGGTTAGCCAGGTTAAGGCTTGTTCGTGTTTAAAGCTATCTCGTCTGTCCTGAGTGTATCTTACGTAAGGAGGACCTTACGTGAGCAGACCACGTGACCCGGCCATGAAGCTATCACGACAATCACGACGTACCCAATACTGGCATTCGTGGCACTGATCCATCACAAGAAGCTCAAACAAAAGGTCAGTCATGACTGAAAAGTCAGACAAAGGTCGACAAGTACGAATTAGCAGCATCACCGGCTACATCGCTACATCTACTTCATGGCCATCCGCATCTGCAACATCTTGCCAATATCCGGCGTCCCCAGCCCCGTCACCGCATCCCACCCGGCCACCGCCGGCCAGCTCGCGTCCGGCACGATCTTGGCCCCAAACTCGGGCGGGAACAGCAGCGTCCCAAAGGCCGTCGTGTTCGTGCACCCCACCGACGCGCCCTCCGTGACGTCATTCACGGCCTGGAGCCCGGGCCCGTACAGCCACGGGTTGACGAAGCCCATCGGCGGCTTGCCGGCCTGGATCAGCGCCGCGTTGACCTGCGCGACCGCGCCCGCCCACATCGGCGCCGCCGCGCTCGTGCCCCGGAACCCGCCGAACATGCCGCCGGTGACAAAGGTGGCGTTGAAGCTCTGCGCGCTGACGTCCGGGAACCCGCGGCCGGAGGCGTTGAAGAGGCCCTGGAACCTGCCGCCGACGGTGTTGGCGACGTAGGGCGGCACGGCCTGGTCCTGGTAGCTCGGCCGGGCGAACTTGTCCGAGAAGCCGCCGCTCGAGAAGCTGCTCGCGCGCTCCGGGGACACGCCCCTGACGCCGCCGACGCCGGTGACGAAGGGGCACGAGGCGGGGAAGACGGCGTTGAAGCGCGCGCTGGCGGTGCCGTCGTTGGTGACGCACGTGTTGCCCGGGCCGGAGTCGCCCGACGCGGCGAACATGCTCACGCCGCGGGCCCCCAGGGCGCCGAACTGGTTGCAGACCTGCTGGGCGTAGCCGTCCGGCAGGGACTGCTCGTTCTCGCCGAAGCTGGTCGTGATGGTGTGCGGCAGCCGGTCGTCGGGGAGCTTGAGAATGGCGTCGAGCCAGATGAGCCACGGTTCCGTCGTGTCGCCCTGCTGGCCGCCGAGTTCCAGCTTGATGGGCCCGTCGCCGGCCACGGCGAGGACGACGTTGGGCACCGGGTTCGACAGCGACGCCGCGTACTGCACGTCAAAGTTGAGCTCGGCGTTGGAGAACTGGTTCTGGTTCTGGTCCGTCACGCCGCCGTTGATGCTGAGGAAGGAGAAGTTGACGCCGGCCGACGGCGGGTCGACGCGCTGCGCAAAGGTTGCAAAGTCGGCGAACTTGGCCACCTGGTTCTGCGAGGCGTAGACGCCCAGCCCGCGGGCCTTGCTCACGGGCACGTTGGCCGGCACGTTGTAGAGGGCGCGGACGCAGGATGGCGTGACTGTCCGGTTGCAGCTCGCGTCGACCTGGGCCCGGGACACGGCCGGGATGGTGTCGACGGCGTCGGATGTCCAGACGGTTGCCGGCGAGGCGCCTGCAAAGGACCGTTTGTGCCTGCGGAGCTCGTCGAGGCTGCCGCCCTCGGTGGGCTGGTGCATCATCGGGTGCGAGCAGAAGCGCGTCGTCGGGGTGATGAGGGAGATTTGGCTCTTGAGGCGTGTGGGCAGCGAGTACGTGAGCGTCCGGAGAACCTCCTTGTTGCTGTCTGCGTGGCGGAACCACGAAAAGTCTGCCTCGAGGAGGGTGTTTGCTTTGGATACGGTGGTGGTAACCCGGATCCAGTGGTCTTCGCCGACGATGGCGTCGCGGTCGACGTTTCCCTGCTCCACGATCCAGCTCTTCACGGCGTCGAGAGCCTCGTCGTCGGGCTTGAGGAGACCCAGTGCCTCCTCCATGGTCAAGTGTCTCCCGTAAGACTCGTGGCCTGGGGTCGATACGCTGTAGAGAGCATCCTCCACGTGTTGACTCCTGTCGATGGCCATGGACAGCTGGAACTGGTGGTCTGGATCGGCTGGGCGAGACCGCGTCCATGGAGCAGGTGGCGAGTCGTAGTATTCGACCTGGACCAGCCCAGACCTCACGGCCTCTGCCGCGTGGACAAGTAAGAGAGGAATTAGAGATGAAGCCAGCATCTTGGGTTGTCAGGTCGAGCGCCGCTCACTAGAGACCTCTTGGGACTTCACGATGGTACGAGAATAGCACCAGTAGCTAGTCGGCGAGTGCTCACATGCGTAATATGTGGCAAACAGGATGGAGGTTGGCGCTTAATACAAGAGCCGGAACCACCCAGAAAAGGTTTCATCAAAATGTCGTTTCTACGCCTTAAGAGACGGCCCCTTGGCTTGCATTCGCATCGTGAGGTAAACTCAAACAAGCTCAACCCACTCAAAAGTGGCCGTTGGGCTAGACTCGATTCACGGGGGGACGTTTATAAGATGGAGAATTCTTCCGACGCGCGTTTCTCGGCCTGGAAGTCAGCCACAGTCACCACATAGTCTGGGAGCTTCACGTTGTCACGTTGTGTGTACAGAGCAGTGTTGGTCGGTTTTGTAAATGTCACGGACTCGCAGGGAGCCCGATCACACACGTCCAGTCACAACACCATCCAATAAACAGGGATGACGACGAACCAGCAGTTGAGACGTTTCATCAGACGTCGACTTGCGCCGCTCCATGCAGTGACTGACGAGCGATTAGGTATGTGAGGCGTGCTAGGGGCTTCGTGTGCCGATCAGCCGCTGGTGAATCAAGATAGTCTTGTTGTTTTCAACATGACGAAAGCTTCAATGGCCCCAACGATCGATCTGTCGGACGAAGCGTCAGCGTCTGTTCTCAACGAACACTCCTCTTCCAACCAGCAGGCCCATCGACAAAGGATAATCATCATCAGGCGATTCAACTGCCCGAGGGCCCGAGACTGAAAAGCTAGTCCCTCCCCGGCGAATGGAAGCTGGCAAAGAAATCCTTGTGCTGGCTGGATACACTCCGAGTTTGAACGCGATCCGCGGGTGGAAACCGAAGATCTGGCCAAGCCTCAATTCCCAAAGTTCGACTCGTGTCTTGTCCAAGAAGACTGTTGCCGCTGCGACTAGAAACACTGGTGCCACCGACCGAGACTTGTTTGTTCGGCCCGTGGTAGTCTCCCTTGGATAGCCTTTTCGGCGAATATCGAGTCGTCGCCCTGTCAGAGGCCCATCAGGGAAACTCAACGCCGGGAACCCGAGCTTGTATACGAGCCCGATTGCGATACTTTACTTGTAGAGTTGTCAGGCTTTGACAAGATTTGTCAAGCAAAGACCACTCCTCTGGGATGGTTGGCTCGCGTCATGTGTCTCCGGCAAGCATCATCCCACTTCCTCCGAGTCCCCGAGACTGACCTATTCAAGAGTCCGACCGACTTGCGCAGAACCAAGTACATCTTAGTCCTAGCTGCAAATTCTAAGGTGGACTCTGAAGGCTTTGATTCGCTCGCGGACTCTCACTCCGCTAGAACAGAGTCAACTGGGCAAACGACACGACAAGCGACCAAACATGTCTGGCGACGTGGCCGAGTTACGCTCGTGTGACGTGGCATGTTTATTCTGCTCGTGTCTGGCTACTGACGAGCCTTGGTGAGCTGGCGGAAACATTCGTTCTCACACCCACCATGTACGGGTATCTCCATGCTGTTCTACTTGCACGTCCTCTCGGCTATCTCCATCGTGTCCTACTGGTAAGCCCTCTCAGACCCCCTCGTCGACGGCACAGTCTTGTTGCGGTTTACCCCAGGGATCCTGTACTCGGCGCCCCTCTCCCGCCTCACCGTTGCCCAAAAGTCGTACCCCTGATCTCGTCTCCGCGTCAGCCGTTCCGTGCGCTCCCGCCTGTCGATGCGCTTCCGCCTCTTGTCCCTCTTCTGCGCGGGCACCACCGCCTCCTTGGCGCCGGCCCACGCGAGCAGGAGCATCTTCCTGCCGCCCTTGTACGACGTGCGAACGACGCTCTGCACGCGGCTGCTAAAGGCCGCGACGAGCGCCCCGACGATGACGGCAAACGACAGCGGCAGCGAGACGGCGCCGACGTAGCCGATGGACGGCAGCTGGGCGTCCCACTCGACCGTGTTCATGCCGAAGAGGCTCGTGAAGAAGGACAGCGGGAGGAAGATGACGGTGAAGGTGGTGAAGATCATGACGGAGAGGTTCTGCGACGACGCCAGCTCCGTCTGGAGCCGGGACCAGCGGACCTCGTCGACCTGCGCCTGGCGCTGCACCATTTCGAGGAGTTTCTCGTACTGCTGCGAGTCAGAACTGTTTACTAATCTACACCAGCAGACGTCATGAGAGAGAGTGTGAGAGTTTGTGTGTGTGTGTGTGTGTGGTGCGTACGTACATCGTTCCTCGTCGTATCGACCCTCTTCATCATCTCCTGCGTCTGGCTCTTGTACTCGTCCAGCTTGGAGAGCGCCTCGTCGAGGAACAGGCTGCCGTTGCGCGTCACGTCCCGCAACTCGTCGCCGTCGAAGATGCCCTTCATGTTCCGCACCGCGCCGTCCTGCGCCTCGAACAGCCGCTCGAGGGACTTGAGCTCGTCCTCGAGGTCGCGCAGTTCCATCAGCGCCGACGTGTTCTCCCGGTTCTCCCTCTCGGCCTCCTGTAGCTCGCGCTTGTGCCGCTTCTTGATGGACTCTGGGCGGTTGCCGTCCGGGTCCGAGTCCGAGTCCGAGGTGCCGGCTTCCTTGAACGTTTGCATGCGGAAGCGCTTGAGGGAGGACGTCATCTGTTCGGTCTGTACGTGAGGGGGTCAGCAACTGTCTTCGTTCCGTCTGGAGTTAAAGAATGTCGTCCGGTTGACTAGGTGGGCTTACCAGCATGCTGATGGCCTCTTCGAAGATGCGGAAAACTTCCAGGTCCGGGTGGGAGGCCCGGTCGAGGAGAACGGTGACGGCGTGCAGGACGACGAAAGCCGCGAGGTCGAGCGCGTTCTCGCAGCGGCCCGTCAAGTCTCCGTTGAGCTCGTTGTAGACGCTGTTCCTCAGATCCGCCTGCTGGAACAACGGGCCCTCCTTTGGCTTGGACTCCCGCTTCGAGAAGAAGGTTGTCAGGGTTTCTGGTAGGAATCGTCAGCTGCTAGCTCGTGTGTTCTCAACGTTTGGTGACTCACTCGTGTCGATTGCCCAAAGCCAAAGCTGGTCGACCATGAGAACCTTGCCATCCTTGATGACCTCCTCCAAGTTCTCGTCCGACACGTCCGAGTCCACGTCGCCCTCGTCCACAAACAACCCCGTGCTGGATGGCGTGAGCCTGTCCACGGGGGTCCATGCCGGACCCGACGTCTGTCTGCCTGACAAGGCCATGACCTCCCGGTCAGCGCAGCCGGAGGCTCGGCGGTTCTGGGTGAGCTTGTACAGCATCTGGTCGTCGTCGCGAGCCCACGTGTCCCTCAGCGAGGGATACGCAAACTGGTCCAGCGTTCGGCGATAGTTGAGCGGCGGGTCGTAGCCGATGTATTCCCATATCATCCGCAACTCGGCAGACTCGAGGTCGGCGACTTCGCGGGGAACAGGACGCGCGCGGCCGTGTTGCATGCGACGCAGGATGAACCTCCGCCGCTGCAGGATGTCGATGTATGTGTCAAAGT
Organism: Colletotrichum spinosum; assembly: GCA_004366825.1. Classification (NCBI taxonomy): domain Eukaryota; kingdom Fungi; phylum Ascomycota; class Sordariomycetes; order Glomerellales; family Glomerellaceae; genus Colletotrichum; species Colletotrichum spinosum. The sequence goes on from QAPG01010712.1 coordinate 620,779, forward strand.
GAAGGTAAGGCATGTACAAGTGGAGATACGACGACGAAGGGCCGAACCCGGGGCTCGTTCGGCCAGAGTAGCTGGGCGACGGGTGAGGCGACGGAGCTACCCTGTCGTCAGCAGGACAACAACACCAGCACTTCTCAAGGTCGACTCTTGCTCACCTGAACCTGCGGGAACGAAGCTGCAGCCAGGCTTGACAAAGGAAGCCTGCGACTGAGAATGTCGACCAATGACGTGCCTCGACGTCCAGTGGTCGTTGTTGAACAGCTTCGCGAAACCTGGGTCGTGCGTGTTTGCTAGAACACCGAATATGTCCTAAGTCGATCAAATCAGTATGGCATGATGAACGTCTTCTTGCTCGGCAGCTGACCTTGACCCACGACGGGTTGGTGAATGGAGTATGAATCCACATAAACTTCCTCGCTCCCGGGTCGGGTCTCGAGAACCCGGCCGTGAGGTCTTCCATGGCCGTATTCCTGGAAACGCGGTCGTATCTCCTGGTGAGCGGCTCCGAGTGGCTCTTTTCGACGCCAGCACGCGTGAGCGGACTAGGATCCTCGTCTACCGGCGACAGCTCCAGCTCGGTCGGGTCGGAGCGGGTGCTCTCGGCGTTGCTCGCACGACTTGACGGCCGGTTGAAGCCTGGCGGAGAGAGAGCCGGGACCGCCAGGCTTCCCACGCGATGAACTGGTTCCAGTGGCATCGAGCGGGTGCCACCGCCCATCACAGGTCTCGTCACGACGATGGGCGGTGACTCTTGGTTGTCTGCCTCGGTTGTCTGAGGTCCATCACCATCACCAGGCTGTCCGGGCCAAGCCCCCTGGCCCAGCTGCTGAAGGCCCGAGAATATTCCCAGTCCGTTTTTGCTGTTCGAAGAGTCTTCCAGAGGCAAAGGCGGCACCACAGGGTCCGACTTGGGGTTTAATGTCGTCCGTTTCAACCGCTCTTCCAGACATCGCTCGGGTCCCTTGTCCAAAAACTCCTGGAGGTGAAGCTTCGTAAAGTAGAGACGGATGTCCGACTCCATCTCCGCATCGGGATCCTCGTAGAAGCCAATAATCTCCACCTTGACGTGTTTCTTGAGACTCAGCGGCGTGTGGAGGTACTCCGAGCTCAACTCCGTCGCCTTCTTGACCGCCGCCGCGAGGTCCGCGAGGTAGCCGTTCATGGTCTCGGTGTTCCCCTTGCCGAAGGAAGCGCAGTTGGCGTGTTCGCTGTCGAGGGAAAAGACGCGCTCTTGTCTGACTCCCAGCAGCGACGACTTGATGGAAGCGATCGGGGCGCCGAAAAGGACCTCCTTGGACAGGCCCCGGCTCGTCGACCCGGAGCCGGAGAGCTGCGAGTCGATGGTCTCGTAGAACGTCCAGACGCGCAGCTCGCTCGCAATCGTCGAGAAGTCGTCTTGCAGTCTGTGAAGCGGCTTGTGTCCGAGTCTGAGCTCCTTGGAAATAGTCCGTGGCAGCGGGCGTTGCAGGCGCAGAAGTCGCTGGATGCTGTCTTCGAGGTTGTTCATCGACAGGTAACTCGACCCACGATGCGGAGTTGCTGATGATTTACGTCAGAGGAGATGCCAGTTCGAGAGAGGCTTTCTGTCTTACCGAAGAAGGTGACGCCGTGGCAGTTGTACATGAAGGGCTTGTAGCGTTCAGTCTGGCTCGCCTTCAGCAGCGCCAGCTTGACGACCAGACCTCCGATGCTGTGAGCCACAAAGAACAGCGGCCGCGATCGTTGCTGAGCAGATTATAAGTATTCATGCAGATAAACAATCTCAGTATACTTACATTGCCGTATCGCACGTTCCAAACCTGCTCAATCAAGTCGTCCGCCAGCTGCTCCAGCGTGAGCCCCTCGATCAACTCCCTGTGCCGGTACAGCAACACCCGCGCTTCGCTGACTTGTCTCCTGATGCCCTGCCTCACCCACAGATGAGGTGCTTTCGGGAGATTTCTGTTGATCGTCGGCGACAAGATGCTGGCCCCGGCGAGTTCCTTCACAGCGGTCGGCGGTCCGTCCCCGGAGCGTCCAAAGTAGCCTTCCGGCAGTGGGTCTCGGGCCCAGGTATCGATCGGATCGGCTCCGGGACACGGCACGCAGACGATATCGACGGAAGTCTCGTTGTACCCGCGCCCATTCACGTCCCCGTCTATGTGTGCGAATCCAGCCCGCGGGTCCCAGTGCGAGGAGCCACTGCGTCGAGGCCTCTCTCGCCCGATGTGGGTGTCTTCGGATGACTCTTTCGGCGGCGTATCGGGCTGGCGCGCATCACGTGGACTGTCTTCTTGGGCTGCAGAAGCCCCGTCCGAGACGGCGACCTCAGTCTGGCGCGTCCGGTCTTTCATGTCGGCCATGTTCGCTTGTCCCCATCAAAGGTTACAGCAGCTTCTTGTGCGATCTTTTGGCGATAATGTAGGCATCCAAACGGGGAGGCTGGAGTACATGTTCAACTTGCGAGTGGCGGGCAAGGCCGGCACGACTATGCCTAGGGCTGATGGACCACCACCCTCTCGTCGCGTCAGTCATGAGCTTTCGCAGGCAACCGCTTGGCGCTTATGCACATCAGCCTGCGAAGCGAACAGCCCCTCCAGAGGCCGTGTGTGACCGCAGCGCGCCCGATACACCTTGGCGAGACTGGTTCGACTGCTGGTTCAGAGACTGCCGCTCGATGAGGCTGGTGTCTGAACCCTTGCCGTGGTTCCAGCTGCAGATGTAGTGTGGCTAATCATCGTCCAGGTGATGCGCTGGAGCTGACCAAAAGGAATTAGCGCGTTGATCGCTGGCTGAGTAGTTCGCCGAAACTCGGTCAGCTGATTTTGTTGGATGTGAAGATGATGGCATAAGGCTTTCACATTGTCATTTTTATTTCAGGCATAATGTTGAGCTCTATGCGCTGGGAAGATTCGGGGCGGCGTACAGAGTAGAGTCATCCAGTCATTGGGCGATGCCATTATTCACTGGCTTGCCTTGAGACGCGCGCTTTTCAAGATGGCTTCCTCTGTCAGTGGGAGTTGGTGAAATGGTCGGTTGGTAGGTCTGATTCACACCGCGCACACTCCTGCGTTCGTAGAGTAACCCGGCACGATGTCTTTTCATCTTCAACCCAGTTGGCGTACTCTCGTTGCATATGAAAGAGTCGGCAGGGATTGTTCTTCAAGCCGTCAAGTGTAGTGACCGAGGCTCACTCATACAACTTTCACAGAGTCATTGGTCATTGATCAGGTAAAGCTGGCTTCGTTGCGCGACCGAGTGGTGCGGCGTCTTTATCCATGTTCACCACGGCAGAAACACAGTGAGAAATGGTTGAAAGAGCGGGAAACCTGACGCGTTTGATTCAGGCGACAAATTTCGTCAATAAACCGAGCTCCCAAATGTTCAATCAACCCTCGATCGGCATAGCCACCGAACCACCGGTGAGAACGCCGACGAGCGCCAGCGCCCACTGAGCTTGGCCAAGCGATTCCCGTCGCTGTGCAGCGGACAGCTTGTGATGGCAGGTTCAAAGAGCAATAACTCAGCTCCACGACTCGATGCTTTGATCATTCGTCTTGCGTTTACTGAGCTTGTGATGTAGAAATTCAACTCGTCTTCTACCCCTCACATGAGAGTTTGGGGGGTGAGAATGAGGGTGAGCTGAAGGGCAGTGAGTGGCCTGTGAGACCCCGTTTCACAGCAAATGACGCTGAGCGACCCCGCTGTGGCCCGACCGGGTGGAAAGCCGAGTCGCTTAACACGCGGGGCTTCTGGTTCTATCACGCCAGCGATGACAACAGCTTGACGATAAGAGGTCGACTCTTCCTGCTTGATACTTGGGCGACAATTTCAAGATACTAGCTACATCTCGCGACCGTCCAAGCCGCAAATTACAGTCAGCAGTCACCATGTCTTCGTGGTCTGAGCAAAAGACGCAAAACCGCACGCTGCAGATCCTCGACGCTGCAACCAAGGGGAACTATGGCGTCCTCGGGGTCGTAATGTAGACGCCCTCTCACCGAGTCTAGTCACAGGACCATGTTTGACAGACACCAGTTACAATATTGAGCAGCTCACAGCGGTGGTGAGAGCCGCCGAGGCAAAGAGGTCACCAATCCTCATCCTCCTGTTCCCCTCGACCGTCAAGCAGCTCCCTACCCTAGCGTGGGCTGTGGCAGCAGCGGTCAAGACGTCAAGCGTGCCAATCTCCCTGCATCTCGACCACGCCCAAGATGAGGACCAGATCCGCGAAATCGCCGGCACCCTGCCGTTTGACTCGATCATGGTCGACATGAGCCACCACGACCACCAGGACAACCTGGCGAAAACCAAGGTTCTCACCAGAGTCTGCCACGACCACGGTATTGCAGTCGAGGCCGAGAGTGGCCGCATCAACGGAGGTGAAGACGGCATCGCGGACACCGGAGATTTGGAAGGCAAGATTTCGATAACTATGACTAGCGCTCCCCGGAGAGAGGGCTAACCCAGTCAGCGTTATTCACGAGCCCCGAAGAGGTCGAGGACTTCATCAACGCCGAGATTGACCTCTTGGCCCCCAGCATCGGCAACATCCACGGCGACTACGGCCCAAAAGGCCCGCAACTGGACTACGAGCGCCTGGCCAACGTGAACAAGCAGATCGACAAGCGCGTCCTGATGGCTTTGCACGGCACCAACGACTTCAGCCCCGAGGTCATGAAGCGCTGTATTGAAAACGGGGCGATCAAGCTTAATGTGAACAAGCTCTTGCTCGAGCCCTGGACGAAACACCTCAAGGAGAACGTCAACAAGCCTTTCACGCAGCTGCTCGAAGACGGCATCGTCATTTTGCAGAAGGAGACGGAGAGATGGATTGATATTTGCGGCAGCGGCGGCAGGGCTTAAAGAGAATGTATAGTCCATTCATTCTGAGCTCCGGTTGGTGCTATGCTTGTATCGTCTCACACACGGCACGCCTACTTCGAATTACTCTCATGTGAGCACCTTGAATGGGCTCCGTTCCTGGCGGAGCTTTCCCAAGCGAAGGTGACGGGAAGTTCCGGTCAAACTTGTCTGAAGAATAGCGCCAGCGACAGTTGACCCTCTTTCTACCTCTTGACACCGTGGCATAGAAATGGTCCAGCAAGGTTGCCCCAGGATAAGGCCTTTCCTCTCATGACTAGGAAGGAATAGCATCTATCACAATGCGTACGATGATTATGTTCAGGGCTTGTGCGTGAGTTATTAAGTAAGACCAGCTTCAAAAACAGCAAAAAACATACAACACCGGGTATTCGCTGGTCGTCACCGAACCAACTACTAATCCGGCCCTCATTAGCTTATCTGTAGGAGAGCAGACGGGATCCTGAGTTTTCTAATGGGTATGGTCGTATGTGATGGAGTGTGGTGTCAAGACGGGCTTTGAAGGGTGGCAAACGGACGTAGAACAATATCACACACACTACCGAGAGGCAAAAGCAAATGCTGAGCAAGAGACAAAAGATACCATGCGGCCAGTGTGGATTGAACACACGACCTTCAGATTAAGTGATTGAAGTTGACTTCAGTCTGACGCTCTCCCAACTGAGCTATGTCCGCCGCTGGTGGTTGTTGATCCCTGCGGCCAATATGTAGTATATAAAGCGTTTTGGCGTCTAGGGTTGTGCGCCCTGCGGGTCGTGATCCACCTGGCGATCGCCAGCATTTCTATCATCTATTATCCGTGGGTGTCATCAACTCTAGGTACGGACACGCCATGGGACTATGCTTGGATAGCTGAGGCTATAAGGGTAAGATCCTATACTCACAAATATCGACCAGTTCATCACCAATCTACGGATTTCAGTTCCATGTTGGCCAACGTCAAGGCACGATGATCCCTGTATTCAGTACTCTGCTTGAGCCGAACTGATGGACGCTCTGTTTCCTTGATTCAACTCCTCGATTTCGAGAGGCCAAACTGATTGACTTGTCCTCATGCTACACACTTCCCGTGTATATCTCCCGCATCCGACAACGGCCTGGTGTATTCTCTTCAACTTGCAATTAAGCTTTCATTGCGTAGCATCGCGGTGACATCAACCCGGACGACTTCGGGAGCTTCGTCTCGGAGAGGGCCGAGGGGTTGCTTCAAGGTCCATGTCGTGATTTGTATTCTGAGCTGGGTGATCGTCAGTGCTATGGATAGCCGGCCTGACGATCTTGTGAGGAACCACGATAATTATTATATCCTGCAGAGATCATAGGCACACAACCAACAGCAACGTAGCATCAAGCGTAACATCGATTTTAACGTGACCAACAGCCGTTAGTGAACCCCGTTCGTCTTCCGCTGAGCCAAGACGTGCCCAAACGCCTCATCCAATATCCTCAAGCCCTCCTCAATCTCCTCGGCCTGTACCGTCACCGGCGGCGCCAGGCGGAAAACGCCGCCCATGCCCGGCAGGTTCACCACGTTGCAAGACAGCCCCAGCTCCATGGCCCTGTCCGACACCGCCTGGCCGAGATCCGAGCCCGGCGCCTTGGTCTCGGCGTCGGAGATGATCTCGATACCCTGAAGCAGGCCGCGGCCGCGAACGTCGCCGATGCACCAGTACTTCTCCTGCAACCTCAGCAGCCCCGCGCGGAGCTGGTGGCCGCGCTCGGCCGCCTTTTGGCAAATGTTGTCGCGCTCCACGATCTCGAGAACCTTGTTGCCGACGGCGGCCGTCAGCGGGTCGTTGAGGTGCGTCGTGAGCCACAGGAACCCGGCCTCCTTGCAGCCCCGCGCGACCTCGGCGGTGGTGCTGACGGAGGCGAGCGGGAGACCGCACCCGAGCGTTTTCGACAGGCAGAGTATGTCCGGCACGGTGTCGTCGTGCTCGAACGCGAACATGTGCCCGGTGCGCCCGACGCCCGTCTGCGCCTCGTCGAGGATGAGGAGCATGCCGCGCTTCCTGCACTCGAGACCCAGGCGCTTGAGGTAGCCCTCGGGCAGGTCGAGGATGCCCCCCGTGGAGAGGATGGGTTCCATGATGAAGGCGGCGAGCGAGCCGACGCTCTGACTGTCGATCATGGCCCAGCCAAAGTCCATCTCCTTCTGCCAGTCGTACGCGCCGTCGGCCGTGCGGAAGACGGAGCGGTAGGCGTAGGGCGCGGGGAAGGCGAGCTGGCCGGGCATGGCGGGGCCGCCGTTCTTGCGGCCGGCGGAGTAGGTGGCGGACCCGGAGCCGGAGGTGAGGCCGTGGTAGCTCGCCGACATGGCGACGATCTCGAACTTGCCCGTGTGGAGCTTGGCCATCTTGATGGCGGCCTCTGTGGTCTCGGAGCCGGTATTGAGGAAGAAGGACTGCGATAAAGGTTAGCTTCTTGTGCTGGACTAGCCGCCGTTGTCGAACCGACCTTTTCTAGAGGTGCTGGGAGGAGCTTGCCGAGCCTCTCGGCCAGATCTGCCACGGGCTGGGTGATCATGTTGCTGAGCAGATGGTCGAGTTCCGCGACGTACTTCTGGACGACCTCGACGATTTCGGGATGAGAGTGGCCGAGGAGCGAGCTCATCTGGCCGGACGTGAAGTCCAGAATCTGACGTCCCTCGGAGTCGTAGAGCTTCGTTCCCTTGGCCTTGGTGATGATGATGGGGGAGTAGGGAACGCCTGTGGACATGAGGTACTTGTCGGTCTTTGCCCAGAAGGCGGCAGTATCGGTAGAAGCCATCTTGGTGGGAGAAATTGAAGATGAGAAGATGAACAGGGAAAGTGAAGTGTCTCAGCAAGAGTTGGGTCGTGGTTCGTTCTATCCATCGTGGCTATTTATCGTCATCTTCAGATGATAGCGGCGCGGCCCAACGTACAGTTTACCGCGGAGAGCGGGGCCGCGAGGGCCGCCGCGTTCGACTTTCCCGAGGACAGAGACGCCGCTAGACGACTCCGCGGCCAACGATTGTCGGACGGAACAGAGCACCACGGTCGTTCTCGTACCGGGTTCCAGGGTTGGCTGCGGGTCTGGCTCTCAGACTGGTGGGCAGAATTTAATACACACTGACTTGACACGACAAAAAGACTTCCCGCAGTTGTCGACTACATGCAATGCTCGACAGTGAACCATAAGGAGTGACGTGATACTAGCTTGTCAACAACTTGACGACTCCTTCAAGCTGTCAATATCAATGAACACCCTCTGCTGTTGAAGCATATGGCATGAAACATGCCATGTGTCTGCCGAGGCTCTTACATGTCACCCAGAGAATACGTATCATTGATCCATTGGTAACCCTTTTGAACGAGGAAGACCAACGTAAACATGGTCACTGTATGACACAAAGAGTCTGCTCGGAGTCTCACGCTCTGCGAGACGATAGAGTTGATCCAGCTTTATCCAGATGCAAAGTGTTTAGATATTGTCGTGATAGCTTCATGACTCTGGGCCGCTATCCCGGGTCACGTAACCTACTACCATAGGGCACTCCTTACGTGTAATATACTCATAAGCCTATATATCAGAAGATGCCGCTCCGTAGACTGTTTCTACCATAAATAGGCCTTTACCTACCCATCTCCATAGGCCATATGCTACGGTTCATCACATATATGGAGGCACGAACGTGCGGTTATTCGTGTGTCAATAGTGAGACGAGACTTGACAAGCCACCAACGTAGTAAACTAGGAAACCTGACCTCTTCAAATTACATTGATAGACTGTCATAAAAGCTTTCGAGATCGGAGAAGAAAGAGAGATCAGACAGCAAGGAAAAGTGTAGAGATTGTTTTTTGGTACATACTAGACCTAACGTCAGTTATCCTGTCATCCGCTCAGAGCCATGGCCGCCCATCATGACAAGACAGTCTACAATACTTTTTCTTGATCTATAGCTATCCTCATCGTTCTCTGTGACCCAAATCAGCCATTTGCGGTCTGGGAGTCAGCCCAGCAGCGTCTCCAGAGCAGCGCAAAGCCGCGTACCGACTGTTTGAGTCGTCAGGCTCGATGGCTTTACCTCTCACCGACACCTGTTCCGTCCAATCATTTTCAAATAATTGGACCTCACTCTCGATAACATCATCAGAGGTTTCACTTACTACCAATGAATCTAGCACGCGGTGCCATGGGGGCATTGGCGGCCCTCCACACCCCGCGCGATCGCAGTCTGGAGTTGCCGATAGCCGACGACGCAAACCTTTACTTTTTCCCCCGTCTTGTCGGCACCTTGTCCTTGCTTCCAAGTATTCCAAAGACAAGCTCACAGAGGCGTGGAGAGACTCGGCAGAGCGGTATGGCCACGGAAGATGCCATTTCGACGCGTCCAGGTGGGACTCGGATGCGCTTTTTTATCTTTTTATAGCAATGCAGATCATCCAAGGCTAGGATGCGAGTATACCGAGAGGCGCCGATTTAGAGATGCGCTTCAAGATCGCCGTCTTGGCCGACCACCACGATCGCCAGGAAGCTTCCAACGTCGTCTTCTCTGACGTGTGGATCGACGCCGCCGAGGCCGAGCCTCTCACACGACTACCAGACAGAGACATGGGTTTGTGGCTGGTCGTCCCCCAAGTTGTCCGGCATGATGAGGCATTGGATAGCGTCATGAGCCCGGAACCTCTTGAAGAGCAAAGGACTCTGCCATCGCTAGGGCTTCCCATCACGAACCCTGTCGGAAAAATCTACAACTGGACGACCTGCGTGTCTCGGAGGAACGCGGCCGACTGTTGAGCTTGTAGATTTTCTCATCGAGAAGATGGGATCACCTCCGTGTTAGACTCGCTCGAGTTTCTATTCTGAGCGTTTCGGGAACAGAAGTCGGGGTGTTCCTTGCTGTGTTTGACGATTTTTCTCGCTGCGCTTGACAAGAACATTGGCAAACTCAAATTGGTAGATCTCCCACTAGAACATCTGCTTGGTGGATTCAACATTGCGATATTGAAGCTCAGGATGAGAGTCCTCAGCGGCGCAACGTGCCCATATGCATACAAAGATTCTCAATCTAATAATAGCTGCTTCCGAGAGCTGGAAAGGTTGATGTCTGACCTGAAATATCTGCAACCTAAACGGCATCACCAGGTACTCAGACTTGCGGATATTGCCAGCCCGTCACAGAGGTCTGTCCAAAGGAACGACGCGACCAACTTGAACGTTCTCATCTCTGGATAGGATAGGCCCTGTGATGTTGTTAAACACAAGACCCTTGATGACATAGGCAGTCACACTACAGAAAGATCGGGAGTAGGCTTTCCATTCTGTTGAGATATAAAATCTAGATCTTCTTTTCTCTCTATTTCTTCTTTTCTTTCTGTTGCTCCTGGGACCAAAGGTCAACTCGTCGAGACAGCGCTTCGTGTAATCGCGCACATTCCATCGTGCCACTTGGTTTAGAGGAACATCAGACTCTGAGTGGTTACAACAATCGCCACAAGAGACAACTCTATTAGGCTAAAATGGGTCACATCGGTAGGTGGTATGCACCGGCGTGTTCCGCGACAATTCCACGACGCCAGCCGGGTATCCCTGACCACCATGATTCGCGAAAACCGCCGCTCCTTAACTCGGCAGCCATTGGCACCTTGACAAGGTTGTCCCGACGGGCTACACCCGGGAGCTCATAAAACTCTGATCGAAAGAGCGGGTTCTGGAAGGAATCGTGACTGACGATGCTCCTCTTTCATCTTTTCGCTCATATCCGCCAACACGGCGAGCATGCCGTCTTTGGATCAACGAGGGAGACCAATAGGCCCTCGAGACTACGGATACTGGTAGAGAAGACTGGTGGAGAACCAGCGGCAGGTGGGAGATCTGCCAAGGTTGCGGCATTGATATCCGAGAGATGGGGGGGGGGTTGTTCGTCTCTGCTGCACCTGGCAACCGTCCATGCTGCAACCCCACCGGCTTGTGAATCGTGTGTTGCGAGGCCACGATGTGCGCGCGAACATCAGCGGCTTGTGCAGAGTCCACGAGGTATTTGCTGGAGAGGATCCAGAGTCGGGCTTTTTGCTGTCCACCCCGCAGAGGGAACCTCCTGGTTGCACGGAATCCAGACGTGGAATCTCGATGATGCATGAGGATCGACGGGGTATTTGTGATTCGTGAACCGATGTTCATCAAGTTAACCGGCAACCATTACTCCAATGACCGTTTGCAAGTTCAGCCATGAATGACGTGAAAAATCCTCCATGCCCATGATGATATTCCCTCCATCCCAAACTCCATCCCGCCCTCTATAACACAAAAAGAAAAAGCAAAACAAAACATGGCCAGAAAGTGCCGTTTCCTTCGTCACATCCCTAATCTCGCTGGATGGTGATCGTTTTGGTCTGTAGTATCGCCTTGTCGCTCATGTCGTCTCCGCTGCCCCTGCCGTCGCTCGCGATGACGACGGACGTGAAGGCGTTCTCCTCGTCGGCGGGTGTCGCGGCGCGCTTGTCCGAGTTGAAGGTGCGCATCTCGTTCTGGCTCGAAAAGGGCTCGTAGGTGGCGCGCATCGGGCTCTTGGGCATGGACACGCCGTTGCCGTACGAGAGGTGGTACGCGACGCCGTAGGACTGGTTCGTCAGGGAGCCCATCAGCTTGGGCGCGAAGTGCTTGAAGAACTTGCGCAGCGTGGGCATGGAGCCGCAGATGACGAAGAGGTTGCCCTCGATGAAACTGCGATGTGCATGTTAGATGTATTCCGGGGGGGGGGGGG